>JBAIAC010000056.1:4083750-4792500 GCA_037349315.1 Chelydra serpentina
ACAGAGTAATAAAAGTAATACCTTTAGGTGTCCACCTCTGCAAACCTGGGCTCTAGGATATGGACAGAATAAATTCACCAGAGCAGGTTCCTTGTGAGCTAGGGGTGGAAGGAGGCTGCCTGCCAGTTGGGGTCATTATTGCCTCACTTGTGTATCAGCAAAGCCTTCCCTGTAGCAACCCGCCCAGCTCTTCCCCTGCATGTATCACAGCCATGACCCCAGAGGCAGGGTCAGAGTTTGGGAGAATTATTTCCCAGAAGAGGAAAACTAAACAGCCACTTACCACAAGGGGTCGCCCTGGTCACTGAGATGAGGAGCAGCAGGAGAGCGAGTTGCTTCATTGTTGACTTTGCAGCAGGGAAAACAGTAAATCATCTGGTTAATAGCCAGGCTGGAGTTAGTTAGTGTCACAGAGCACAGGGGTGGCAGAGAAGGCGGCTCCTCCCCAAATCTCCTGCTTCTAGGGCTGCCCTGGCTCTCTGCATAACCTGCCCACCATGGCACTAACACGCTGCAGCCATTGAGTTCAATGCGGGTTTGCCAGAGTGGGGATGGCCTTGCAGTGACATCCTTAGGGCAGTTTTCATATTCAGAGCCAATGAGGGTTCAGCGATGGCTCAGTGATGGACTTGTGGGGTGGGACGCTCAGGGGAGCTGAGCTGGGAGGGGAGCACTGGGGACCATGGTGCTGCACGGGGCACTGGGAGGAATCCAAATAGGATCATGTGCACAGAACAAGCCCTCCCTCTGCACTCCCTCTGCTAACTGAGCCTCACATCACCTCTGTAGGGTGGACAGGTCTCATTACACCCATTTTGCAGTTGGGGAAACTGAGGCAGATTAGAACCTGACATGAAGCCCATTAAAGTCAATGGAATATCTCACACTGGCTCCAGTCGGTGCTGGAATCAGGTCCAGAAAAGGGAAACGAGGGGATCAGTACTCAAGTCCCATCTGAGACCTTTTTCTAGGAGTCTCTCTCCTTGCTTTGCAGTAGAACTGATGCCAGCACATTTCACTCAGGCTGTGGAACCTGCCTGCACATGGAATAGCCACAGCTTCACGAGCCCAGCCAAAGGGCCCTGCAGCACAGTTACCAAGTGCTAAAGGCAGGCAGAGGCGGGATTGTTGACGCTCAGATTCAGGAGAGCTGGCGTCAATTCCCCGCTCTGTCACTGACTCCTTGGGGAGGTGATGTGCTCTCTCTGGGCTCAGCTGTAAAACAGGGTTGAGAACCATCTCTACTTCACCGGATACTCTGAGGATAAGTGCATTGAGGCTCATGTGTGCTGGGGAGCCAGACGGACCCATACTGATGCTGTGTAATAATAATGCCTAGTGCTGTTCATGAGTGGATCTCAGAGCACTTTACAGAGACGCTCAGTAGCACTATCCTCATTTTACAGATGTAGAGAAACCAACAACGTCTTGGACTTTTTAAAGCTACTATTTCTCGTGTTGACATATCACAACTACTGCTGTGTGACATCACAGAGAAACATACTAAGGGGAAGAGTCAAGACTCACCTGGTCCCTAGTTCCAGTGTCGCTGAGGCGTCTAACTGCAGAGTTCAGCATCAGAAGCTTCTGACCAGAGAGACAGAGCTATTCCTCTGATGCACCAATTGCAAATCTAACCTTTTAAAGGGAGTGGAACCACGCAAAAAAAAAGCAAACACAACTTACAAATACCAGAACTCTCCAGGCACCCCGCCCAGGGGCTGGGGAGAAGGTTTCCAGTGAAAACGTTAAACAGGGTCAAATCTAGTTCATGTTCCAGGTATCTGAATGTATTGCCCTTCAAAACAACCTCTGCAAGTCCAGCCAGGAAACTCCGGGTTCATGGATAAGCACACAACATTATCTGAAATGATTTGCATGCTGGGGCTGAGTGTTGATTCAGGTGGTGGAGTTGAATGGTCCCGATGAAGCCAAGAAGGAAGTTGGAGCTCTGTAGATCTTCCACTGATATAATAACGAGGCAGCTTAAAGCAGGAACTTTGCTATTTATGTTTCATTGAAACAGTGTCTTTGCCCATTGTCACAGCTCTGGAACAGTCACTGGTATTTAGGTTTAATTGAAACAGCATCTCTGCCTTTTGTCACAGATCCACAGGTCTGGTGCTCTTGAACAGTTCGGGAATGGTCCCTGGGAGGACCCCTTCAGTGCCCCAGACCTGCTTTAGGGTCACACTCTCACTAGGGTAAGCCTCTTGGCTTCACCACCTCCTTAGCCCGAACCTCGGAGCCTTCAGCACTCCACTTCGCACCATGAGCTCGCTTCAGAAAGTCCACCTGAGTTGGACACCTGAGAGAGACTTGAACACCCAAAGGGAGCAATGCTCCCACACGTTAAGCATGTGCAGTATGGTGGCCAGGTGCCTGGTTTTCGACCAGAATGTCTGGTCGAAATGGGGACCTGACAGCAAGGCCGGTGCAAGGAAATTTCACGTCCTAGGCAAAACTTCCTTGCACCAGCCCTGCGCCGCCCCCCCCCCCCACGGGAGCTCAGCCTCCCCCCCTACAATGCCGGCCTCCCCCTGCCAGCTCCCCCCGCTCATGGGAGCTCAGCCTCCCCCCCACAATGCCACACCCCCCCCAGCTAGGTCCCCCACCCGCAGGAGCTCAGCCTCCCCCCACCCACGGGCACTCAGCCCCCGTCCCACCACCCATGACCCGCCGGCCGTGGAAGCTGAGCGGGGAGCCCGGGACAGCCAGGCGGCTCACAGCGGCTGCCCCGCAGCTCCCCACTCAGGCACTGAGCGCAGGGGCGGCAGGGCGGCTTTCCCGCAGCTCCCCACTCAGGTGCTGAGCGGGGGGGGGCAGCGGGGTGGCTCGTGGCAGCTGCCCCGCGGCTCCCCACTCAGCGCCTGAGCAGGGGGGGCGGTGGGGCGGCTCGCGGCAGCTGCCCTGCAGCTCCCCACACAGGCACTGAGCGGGGGGGGGCGTGAGGCAGCCGCCCGCCGCCCCCCAAATCTTGGAGCCCTAGGCAACTGTGCGCCGGCCCTGATTGAAAGGTGATTTGATGATAGTGTGTGATTTCCTTCACAAGAAGAAAATTCTAGGTAAGTACTAAAGGGGTCTTTAATTTAGAGGAGAAAGGCACAACAAGAACCAGTGGCTGAAAGCTGAAGCCAGACAAATTCAAATTAGAAAGTAGGCACAATTTTGTAACAGTGACTAGCCATTGGAACAAATAACCAAGGGAAGTAATGTATTTTCCATCTCTTGATGTCTTCGCTGGCTGCCTTTCTGGAAGATGCTTTAGCCAAACACAAGTTATTTGTCTCAATACAGGGGTAACAGTGTAATTCAATAATACGGGAGGTCACACAAGATGATCTAAAGGTCCCTTCTGGCCTTAAACTTAATGAAGCCTTAAAAAGCCTTAAGAAGTCCCCTCTGGCCTTAAACATCATGAATCTTGTGGATCACTGTGGGCGTTTCATTGACATCAACGCAGGCTGGCCCGGAAATGTGCATGACGCACGCATCTTTCGGAACACTGCCCTGTTCCGGAAGATGCAGTCCGGGACTTTTTTCCCAGACCAGAAGATCATGGTAGGGGAAATTGAAATGCCCACTGTGATCCTTGGAGACCCCGCGTACCCTTTAATGCCATGGCTCATGAAACCCTACAGAGGGAGCCTTGACACCAGCAAGGAACGGTTTAACTACAGGCTGAGCCGGTGCCGAATGACTGTGGAGTGTGCTTTTGGCCGTTTGAAGGGCCGCTGGCGATCTCTATATGGGAAGCTGGACTTGGCCGAACACAGCATCCCTGCGATTATATCCACGTGCTGTACCCTCCATAATATTTGTGAAGGGAAGAGTGAAATGTTCACTCAGGCGTGGACCTCAGAGGTTCAACACCTGGAGTCTGAATTTGCACAGCCAGAGAGCAGAGCTATTAGAGGGGCCCAGCGTGGGCCTGCAAGGATTAGGGATGCCTTGAGGGAGCAATTTGAGGCTGAAAACCACCAGTAATGTCTGCTGCCATGCATGGCCCTGAAGTGAAGTGGTTCCAATGTTATTAGTAATCTGTCATTGCTAAGCTGATTTGTGTTTGCTCAGCTGACTTGCGTTGCCTGTTTCTTTCTTGGGCTAAGGTATCTTTTACTTTATGCAATAATAAAGACTGTTTTCACATTCATTTATTAAAGAGAAAATACATGTATTAAAAAGAAACACAGCTGCTTGTGAGACAGAAAGGGCAAGGGGGTGGTGGGTGGTCTGGGGAACGGTTCAATCACAGGTTATGGTATGTCCTGCTTTCATACTCGGCCTTCCTGTCTGGAGTGCAGTGCAGTGAGTGCTGCACTTCAGGATGTCTATAATTCGGGATGGGGGTTGAGTGCAGTGGGTAAGGGTCATAGTTTCCAGGGCTGGATGGTGAAGCTACAGGTGTTGGAGGCATCTGGTGTCGGCGATAAGAACCTTGGGTGAAGTGGGCAGGAGGTGACATGGGGGCACAAGGCAGAGTTTTGGGACACTGGCTGCAGGGGGGGGCGGGGGCAGTACTGCTCCGCCTGCATGGCGACGAGCGCCTGGATAGAGTCTGCTTGGCGCGCCATGATGCTAATCAGTTCATTTGTGCTTTCCTGCCGGAGCTGCATGCTTTGTCGCTGGTGCAAAGTGTTTCCCTGGCGGAGCCTGCTTTCACTCTCCCTCCACTCCCGAGACTTTTGAGTCTCTTTAAGAGATTGGTTCAAAACTTCCTGCAGCATGTCTTCTTTCATTCTTCTGGGCCTCTTCCTGAGCCTTTGGAGTCTCTCAGCCGGTGATAAGAAGGACGGCGGAGATCTCAAAGCTGCATCTTGAAGGCAAAATGCAACACTTAACAGAGGCATCATTGTTTTACACCAGACAGAGCAATGATTCCCCCACACTTAAGGAGGGCTCACACAGTCTCCAAAACAGCACAATTTTCCCATCCCAAACAGAGTGCACAGAACCCACGGGAACCCAAAATGGTGAGTAAGCACAGGGTCAAGAGGGACTGATTGTTTCACGGATGTACTATCCGGAGGGTTTCTGTGCCTTGGGGAGAGCCAACAACTGCAGGGGGAACCTACACTGAACACTGTCCCCACATTTTCCACAGGAGTTCGTCCTGGAAGATATCTCGCTGCTGAGGGTGACCGGGGAAGCAAGGGAGGGTCTTCTACTGCAATGCGGCTTCCACCCTGGCCCATATGCAGCTTGCCTGTGTGCCGCAATGGTACCCCCGCCCCTCGTGGCACAGTGGCGCGGACTCGTTACCCTGATTGGGACAAGGACCACGGCAGCTCTCCCAATAAACCTGCGCAAGCGCATTGCCCACAGTCTGGCTGAGACTTTCAAAGAGATTACAGTGGCCGATTTCTGTGATGTGATAGACACATCAATGCGCTCTTCCGCATCTAGGCATGCATGCAGCCCAAACCCTCCTCGCCCAAGGACCCTGCACTGAAAAAAATCCTTCCCGAAAATAAAAGCTGCTTACCGCGAACCTGCTCTTCTCTTTCTCCTCCACCGCGTACCGGCCACTGCGACTGGCTCCCTTCCTCCTGGCTCGAGAAGAGCTCCTGGCTGCATGCCCCCAGGGAGTCAGGGGTTTCTCCCCCAGCCACAGCACCCTTGCTCCTGCTTTCTTCAACCCCCCCTCCTCCTCCTGCCCCCGCTCTCCCGTGTCCACGGTGGTGCTCAGAACGGAGGTGGGGTCACCCCCAAGTATTGCGTCCACTTCTTTGTAGAATCGGCAGGTTGTGGGGGGAGCACCCAAACTGCTGTTTGCCTCGTGGGCTTTGTGGTATGCACTCTGCAGCTCCTTCACTTTTATCCTGCACTGCATTGTGTCATGGCCCCTTTCTATCATGGCGCTTGATAGCTGGCTGAAAGTATCGAAATTCCTCCGGCTGGAGCGCAGCTGGGACTGGACAGCTTCCTCCCTGGAAGTTACCTGGAAAGATGCGCTGAGAGCACTCCACGCCAGGCTGAGCAAACAGGAAGGGGATATTTAAAATTCCAAGGGAATTTAAAGGGTGGGACTGGCGGTTGGTCACCTGAGGCCAGGGCAGTAGAGTTTGAACTGATGACCAGAGTGGCTAGAACAGGCATTGTGGGATACTTCCGAATACTTCTGGAGGCCAATAAGAGTGCATTGGGTGCCCACACCCAATTGGGTGCCCAGCGGCAGAGCAACAAACATTATTCCTCTTGGGGAGGTGGAGTACCTGCAGCGCTGTACCTGCGGAGATGCAGCACTGTACATGCCTTGCAAGTGTCGACGGTTAGTGAGGTATAGCGCTGTAGGCAGTTTTATTGCGCTGCAACTCGTGAGTGTAGCCAAGGCCTTTGTGTTCTTTAATTGGCCATTCAAGTTGAATAGTCCATTCAAGATGTGGAGGCTAAATACCTTGTGGGCATTACCACAGGAGCAAACATATTTTAAAGAAATCTGATGAGGTTTAACAAAGACAAGTGCAGAGTCCTGCACGTAGGACGGAAGAATCCCATGCACTGCTACAGACGAGGGACCGAATGGCTGTGCAGCAGTTCTGCAGAAAAGGACCTAGGGGTTATGGTGGGCGAAAAGCTGAATGAGTCAACAGTGTGCCCTTGTTGCCAAGAAGGCTAACGGCATTTTGGGTTGTATAAGTAGGGGCATTTCCAGCAGATCGAGGGAAGTGATCATTCCCCTTTTGAGCAATCACAAGCTGCAATTAAACATAAACCACTGGCAGAGGGGTATAGGGTTGGTGGAAATCTGTCAAATCGTGGAAGTCAAAGAATGGCTAGGCAGATGGTGTCGGAGAGAAGGGTTTGTATTCTTTGACCATGGGATGGTGTTCCAAGAAGAAGGAGTGCTAGGCAGAGACGGGCTCCACCTAATCAAGAGAGGGAAGAGCATCTTTGGAAGCAGGCTGGCCAACCTAGTGAGGAGGGCTTTAAACTGGGTTCACCGGGGGAAGGAGACGAAAGCCCTGAGGTAAGTGGAGAGGTGGGATACTGGGAGGAAGCACAAGTAGGTGAGTTCAAGAGGGGAGGGCTCCTGCCCCATACTGGGACAGCAGGACGATTGGTGAGTTATCTTAAGTTCCTATACACAAATGCAAGAAGCCTGGGAAACAAGCAGGGGGAACTGGAAGTCCTGGCACAGTCAAGGAATTATGATGTAATTGGAATAACAAAGACTTGGTGGGATAACTCACATGATTGGAGTACTGTCATGGATGGATATAAACTGTTCAGGAGGGATAGGCAGGGTAGAAAAGGCAGGGGAGTTGCGTTGTAGGTAAGAGAGCAGTATGACTGCTCAGAGCTCCAGTATGAAACTGCAGAAAAACCTGAGCGTCTCTGGATTAAATTTAGGTGTGAGCAACAAGGGTAATGTCGTGGTGGGAGTCTGCTACAGACCACCAGACCAGGGGGATGAGGTGGACGAGGCTTTCTTCCAGCAACTAACAGAAGTTACTAGATCACAGGCCCTGGTTCATGGGTGACTTTAATTACCCCGATATCTGCTGGGAGAGCAATACAGCGGTGCACAGACAATCCAGGAAGTTTTTGGAAAGTGTAGGGGACAATTTCCTGGTGCAAGTGCTGAAAGATCCAACTAGGGGAAAAGCTCTTCTTGACCTGCTGCTCACAAACAGGGAAGAAATAGTAGAGGAAGCAATAGTGGATGGGAACCTGGGAGGCAGTGACCATGAGATGGTCGAGTTCAGGATCCTGACACAAGGAAGAAAGGAGAGCAGTAGAACAGAGACCCTGGACTTCAGAAAAGCAGACTTTGACTCCCTCAGGGAACTGATGGGCATGGTCCACTGGGAGAATAATATCAGGGGGAAAGGAGTCGAGGAAAGCTGGCTGTATTTTAAAGAATCCTTATTGAGATTGCAGTAACAAACCATCCCAATGTGTAGAAAGAAAATCAAATATGGCAGGTGACCAGCTTGGCTTAACAGTGAAATTCTTGCTCGTCTTAAACACAAAAAAGAAGCTTACAAGAATGGGTGACTTGGTAGAGCTCTCTTAATGTAAATTTCTCACAAAGAGCATTTCAATCAAGTTCCCTGCTAGTGCCAAAATACTCGTGTAATCATTTTAAGAAAAAATTATGATTCACTGTTGTTCTTTTGGTAGAGATTGGATCGTGAAAAATTAACACAATGAGCATTTCAACCCTGTTCACTGTCTGTGCATAATTGTCCTGAAATCGTCTTCTATGTGCCATTTTAATACACTACTGGACTTTTGGTACAGATCGGTTCCTGACTTTTACTCACAATCAGCATTATGAATCATAGAATCTCAGGGTTGGAAGGGACCTTAGAAGGTCATCTAGTCCAACCCGCTGCTCAAAGCAGGACCAATCCCCAACCTTTGCCCCAGATCCCTAAATGGCCCCGTCAAGGATTGAACTCACAACCCTAGGTTTAGCAGGCCAATGCTCAAACCACTGAGCTACCCCTCCCCCATTCAAATCTGTTCACTGCTTGGGCCAAAATACTCCTGTAAGCCTCTTCTATGTGCAATTTTGATGCACTGCTGGTCTTTAGTAGATAGCAGTTCGAGAAAATTTTTCACAATGAGCATTTCAACCCTCTTCACGGCTAGCGCTTAAGAGCTCCTGGAATCCTCCTCCACAAGCTGAATTGCTGGTGACTTGGTAGAGATCGCTTAATGAAAATTTCTCACAAGGAGCATTTCAAACAAGTTCCCTGCTAGTGCCAAAATTCTCCTGTAATGGTCTTAAGAAACAATTATGATTCACTGTTGGTCTTTTGGTAGAGATCGGATCGTGAAAAATTATCACAATGAGTATTTCAACCCTGTTCACTGTCTGTGCATAATTCTCCTGAAATCGTTTTCTAAATGCCATTTAAATGCGCTGCTGGTCTTTTGGTACAGATCGGTTCGTGACATTTTCTCACAATCAGCATTTCAATTGTGTTCTCTGCTTGTGCCAAAATACTCCTGTAAACCTCTTCTAAATGCCATTATAAACAGGTTTACCGCTGGATGTTTGGTAGACATCGTTCTGTTACAATTATTCAACATTAGCATTTCAACCCTGTTCACAGCTACTACCAAATTTCCCCTGCAATCCTCCTGAAAAGTCATTATGCTGCAATGTTGCTATTTTGGTACACATCGGTTCGTGAAAATTACTCACAATGGGCATTTGATTCCTGTTCACAGTCTGCGACACAATTCTCCTGAAATCGTCTTCTAAATGCCATTATAAAGAGATTTACAGGTTTTGGTTTGGTAGACATCGCTCTGTTACAATTATACGACGTTAGCATTTCCTTCCTGTTCACTGCAAGTGCAGTGCCAGTTTTCTCTTGGAATCCTCCTTCACAAGGTTTTATGATGCACTGCTGGTCTTTTGATAGCGATAGGTGATTGACACTTTGGCAATTAGCATTTCAATCCTTTTCACTGCTAGGGCAAATATTCTCCATCTAAAAGCCATTACATGAATTTATAGTCTCCTCGTAGAGATCGGTACGTAAAGATTTCTCACAATGAGCAGTTCAATCAAGTTAATTGCTAGTGCCAAAATTCTCCTGTAATCGTCTTCTAAAAACCATTATGATGCAGTGCTGGTCTTTTGGTACAGATCGGTTCGTGACATTTTCTCACAATCAGCATTAAAATTCTGTTCTCTGCTTGTGCCAAAATACTCCTGTAAACCGCTTCTAAATGCCATTATAAATAGGTTTACAGCTGGTCGTATGTTAGACATCGTTGTTACAATTATTCAACATTAGCATTAACTTCCTGTTCACTGCAAGGGCCAGTTTTCTCTCGGAATCTTCCTCCACAAGGTTTTATGATGCACGGCTGGTCTTTTGATAGAGATAGGTGATAGAAACTTTTCGACAATGAGCATTTCAATCCTTTTCACTGCTTGTGCCAAAATACTCCTGTAATCTTCTTCTAAAACCATTATGATGCACTTCTGCTCTTTTGATAGAGATCGGTTCGTGACAATATTTAACAGTGACCATTTCAATCCTATTCATTGCTAGTGCCAAATTCTTCTTGAAAACCTTCTCCACATGTTATTATGCTGAACTGCTGGTTTTTTGGTAGAGATCGGTTCGTAAATATTTCTCACAACGAGCATTTCAATCAAGCTCACTGCTAGTGCCAAAGGTCTCCTGAAATCGTCTTTTAATAACTATTAGATCGGTTCGTGACAAAATCGCTCAATCAGGATTTCATGCCTGTTTACTACCATTGCCGAATTTCTCAAATTATCCTCTTCTGAAATGCACTGCGATGCATTTCTCGGCTTTTAGTATAGAGATCGCTTAGGGAGAATTCGTCAGCATGATTATTGCAATAACGTTCTATTCTAGTTCTAGCCATTTCTCCTTTTCTCCGCTAGTAAAAGACATTATGATGCAATCAATGCTCGACTTTTGGTAAAGATCGTTTTGTAAAGATTTCTCACATTAAGCATTTTAATGCTATTCACTGCTAGTTATAATTTCTCCTGGAATAATTCTTCACAACTATTATTCTGGACTGCTGGTCTTTGGGTAGAGATCGCTTCGCAATTATTTCTCACAACGAGCATTTCAACCCTGTTGACAGCTACTACCAAATTTCGCCTGCAATCCTCCTGAAAAGTCATTATGCTGCAATGTTGCTATTTTGGTACACATCGGTTCGTGAAAATTTATCTCAATGGGCATTTCAATCCTGTTTACTGTCTGTGCCACAATTCTCCCGAAATCGTCATCTAAATGCCATTTTGATGCACTGCTGGTCTTTTGGTACAGATCGGTTAGTGACATTTTCTCAAAATCAGAATTTCAATTCTATTCTCTGCTTGTGCCAAAATATTCCTGTAAGCCTCTTCTATGTGCAATTGTGATGAACTGCTGCTCTTTAGTAGCTAGCAGTTCGAGAAAAAGTTTCACAAGGAGCCTTTCAATCCTCTTCAGGGCGAGAGCTTAAGAGCTCCAGGAATCCTCCTATACAAATTGAATTGTTGGTGACTTGGAAGAGTTCGCATAATGAACATTTCTCACAAAGAGCATTTCAATCACGTTCCCTGCTAGTGCCAAAATTCTCCTGTAATTGTCTTCTAAAAACCATGACGAATGTAATCCTGTTCTATTGGTAAAGATCGGTTCGTGAAAAATTATCACAATGAGCTTTTCAACAATGTTCACTATCAGTGCATAATTCTCCTGAAATCGGCTTCTAAATGCCATTTTAATGCGCTGCTGATCTTTTGGTACAGATCGACTCGTGACATTTTCTCACAATCAGCATTACAATTCTGTTCTCTGCTTGTGCCAAAATACTCCTGTAAACCTCTTCTAAATGCCATTATAAAAAGGTTTACAGCTTTTCGTTTGGTAGACATCGTTCTGTTACAAATATTCGACGTTAGCATTTCCTTCCTGTTCACTGCAAGGGCCAGTTTTCTCTTGGAATCCTCCGTCACAAGGTTTGATGATGCACTGCTGCTCTTTTGATAGAACCAGGTGATTGAAACTTTGGCAATGAGCATTTCAATCCTTTTAACTGCTAGGGCAAAAATTCTCCTGTATTCATCATCTAAAAGCCATAACATGAATTTATAGTGTCCTCGTAGAGAGCGATACGTAAAGATTTCTCACAATGAGCAGTTCAATCAAGTTCATGCTAGTGCCAAAATTCTCCTGTAATCGTCTTCTAAAAACCATTGTGATGCTGTGCTGGTCTTTTGGTACAGATCGGTTCGTGATATTTTCTCACAATCAGCATTTCAATTCTCTTCTCTGCTTGTGCCTAAATACCTCTGTAAACCTCTTCTATGTTCTATTTTGATGCACTGTTGGTCTTTAGTAGGTAGCAGTTCGAAATTTTTTTTCACAATGAGCATTTCAATCCTCCTCTATGCTAGAGTTTAAGAGCTCCTGGAATCCTCCTCCATAAATTGAATTGCTGGTGACTTGGTAGAGATCGCGTAATGAAAATTTCTCACAAAGAGCATTTCAATCAAGTTCCGTGCTAGTGCAACAATTCTCCTCTAATCGTTTTAAGAAACAATTATGATTCACTTTTTTCTACCAAACGACCAGCTGTAAACCTTTTAATAATGGCATTTAGAAGTTGTTTACAGGAGCATTTTGGCACAAGCAGAGACCAGATGTAAAATGCTGATTGTGAGAAAATGTCACGAACCGATCTGTACCAAAAGACCAGCAGTGCCTCATAATGGTTTTTGAAGACGATTACAGAAGAATTTTGAAACTAACAGTGAACTTGTTTGAAATGCTCTTTGTGAGAAATTTTCATTAAGCGATCTCTACCAAGTCACCAGCTATTCAGCTTGTGTAGGAGGATTCCTGGAGCACTTAAGCAATAGCCCTGAAGAGGATTGAAATGCTCATTGGGAAACCCGAACAGCTATCTACTAAAAACCAGCAGTGCATCACAATTGCACATAGAGGAGGTTTACAGGAGTATTTTGGCACAAGCAGAGAACAGAATTGAAATGTTGATTGTGAGAAAAATCTCACGAACCGATCTGTACCAAAATACCAGCAGAGCATCATAATGGTTTTAGAATACGATTACAGGAGAATTTTGGCACTAGCCCTGAACATGATTGAAGATTGATGTCTACCAGACGTCCAGATGTAAACCTCTTTTTAATGGCATTTAGAAGATGTTTACATGAGTATTTTGTACAATCAGTGAACAGAATTGAAATGCTGATTGTGAGAAAATGTTACGAACCGATCTGTAACAAAATACCAGCAGCTCATTAAAATGGCATTTAGAAGATGATTTCAGGAGAATTATGCGCAGACAGTAAACAGGGTTAAAAAGCTCATTGTGATAATTGTTCACGAACCGATCTGTACCAAAAGACCAGCAGTGCATCATAATGGTTTTAGAAGACGATTGCAGGAGTATTTTGTCACAAGCAGTGAACAGAAATGAAATGCTGATTGTGAGAAAATGTCACGAACCGTTCTGTACCAGAAGACCAGCAGCGCATTAAAATTGCATTTAGAGGACGATTTCAGGAGAATTCTGCATAGAGAGTGAACAGTGTTGAAATGCTCGTGTAATTTTCCACGAACCTATTACTACCAAAAGACAAAATGTGACTCATAATTGTTTCTTAGGACGATTACAGGAGAATTTTCGCACTAGCAGGGAACTTGATTGAAATGCTCTTTGTGAGAAATTTTCATTAAGCGAGCTCTACCAAGTCACCAGCAATTCAGCTTGTGGAGGAGTATTCCAGGCGATCTTAATCTCTAAGAAGTGAAGGGGATTGAAACGCTCAGTGTGAAAAATTTTCTCGAACTGCTATCTAGTAAAGACCAGCAGTGAATCAAAATAGTACATTGAAGACGTTTACAGGAGTATTTAGGCACAAGCAGAGAACAGAATTGAAATGCTAATTGTGCGCAAATGTCACTAACCGATCTGTACCAAAATGCCAGCAGAGCATCATAATCGTTTTTAGAAGACGACGACAGGAGAATTTTGGCACTAGCAGTGAACGTGATTGAAATGCTCATTGTGAGTAATTGCCACGAAACGATGTGTACCAAAATAACAACATTGCAGCATTATGACTTTTTCAGGCGGATTGCAGGGGAAAAATGGTAGTAGCTGTCAATAGGGTTGAAACGCTTATTGTGAGACACCTTACGAACTGATCACTACCAAAAGACCAGCTGATCAGCATAATAATTTGTGGGGAATGCTTTCAAGTGGAATTTGGCACTAGCAATGAATAGGATTGAAATATTCATTGTTAGAAATTGTCACGAACCGATTTCTACCAAAAGAACCAGCCTCATAATGTTTTTTAGAAGAGGATTACAGGAGTATTTTGGCACAAGCAGTGAACAGAATTGAAATGCTGATTGTAAGAAAATGTCACGAACCGTTCTCTAACAAAATACCAGCAGATCATCATAATGGTCTTTAGAAGACGATTACAGGATTATTTTGTCACAAGCCGTATACAGAATTGAAATGCTGAGTGTGAGAAAATGTCACGAACCGATCTGTACCAAAAGACCGGCAGCTCATTAAAATGGCATTTAGAAGATGATTTTAGGAGAATTATGCGCAGAGAGTGAACAGGGTTATAAAGGTCATTGAGATAATTTTTCACGAACCGATCTGTTCCAAAAGACCAGGAGTTCAGCATAATGGTTTTTAGAAGACGATTACAGGAGAATTTTGGCACTAACTGGGAACATGATTGAAGATTGATAATCTACCAGACGTTCAGATGTAAACCTCTTTATAATGGCATTTAGAAGATGTTTACATTAGTATTTTGTACAATCAGTGAACAGAATTGAAATGCTGATTGTGAGAAAATGTCACGAACCGATCTGTACCAAAATACCAGCAGCTCATTAAAATGGCATTTAGAAGATGATTTCAGGAGAATTATGCGCAGATAGTGAATAGGGTTAAAAAGCTCATTGTGATAATTGTTCACGAACCGATCTGTAACAAAAGAACAGCAGTGCATCATAATGGTTTTAGAAGACGATTACAGGAGTATTTTGTCACAAGCAGTGAACAGAATTGAAATGCTGATTGTGAGAAAATGTCACGAACCGATCTGTACCAAAAGACCGGCAGCGTAGTAAAATGCCATTTAAAAGAGGATTTCAGCTGAATTCTGCATAGAGAGTGAACAGTGTTGAAATGCTCATTGTGTTAATTTTCCAAGAACCTAGTTCTACCAAAAGACAAGGAGTGACTCATAATTGTTTCTTAGGACGATTACAGGCGAATTTTCGCACTAGAAGGGAGCTTGATTGAAATGCTCTTTGTGAGAAATTTTCATTAAGCGAGCTCTACCAAGTCACCAGCAATTAAGCTTGTGGAGGTGGATTTCAGGAGCTCTTAAGCTCTAAGAAGTGAAGAGGATTGAAATGCTCAGTGCGAATAATTTTCTCGAACTGCTATCTACTAAAGACCAGCAGTGCATCAAAATAGCACATAGAAGGATTTTACAGGAGTATTTTGCCTCAAGCGGTGAACAGAATTGAAATTCTGATTGTGAGAAAATGTCACGAACCGTTCTCTACCAAAGGACCAGCAGAGCATCATAATGGCTTTTAGAAGATTACAAGCGAATCTTGCCACTAGCAGGGAACTTGATTGAAATGCTCATTGTGAGAAATCTTTACGAACCAATCTCAACCAAAATACCAGCAGTTCAGCATAATAACTTGTGGAGAAGGCTTTCAAGAGGAATTTTGCACAAGCAATTGTCACGAACCGATCTCTACCAAAAGAACAGCAGTGCCTCATAATGGTTTTTAGAAGAGGATTACAGGAGTATTTTGGCACAAGCAGTGAACAGGTTTGTAATGTAAATTGTGACACAATGTCACGAACCGATCTGTACCAAAAGACCAGCAGATCAGCATAATGGTTTTTAGAAGACGATTACAGGAGAATTTTGGCACTAGCAGGGAACTTGATTGAAATGCTCATTGTGAGAAATCTTTACGAACCAATCTCTACCAAAATACCAGCAGTTCAGCATAATAACTTGTGGAGAAGGCTTTCAAGAGGAAATTGGCACTAGCAATGAATAGGATTGAAATGACGATTTAAAGAGAAGTATGCGCAGACAGATATCAGGGTTTAAATGCTCATTGTGATAATTTGTCACGAACCGATCTGTACCAAAAGACCAGCATTGAATCGTTATTGTTTTAGAAGACGATTAAAGGAGAATTTTGGCACT
Organism: Chelydra serpentina; assembly: GCA_037349315.1. NCBI lineage: Eukaryota > Metazoa > Chordata > Testudines > Chelydridae > Chelydra > Chelydra serpentina. The sequence continues at coordinate 4,099,490 of JBAIAC010000056.1, forward strand.
AGCAGTGAACTTGATTGAAATGCTCATTGTGAGTAAATTTCACGAACCGATGTGTACGAAAATACCAAAATTGCAGCATAATGACTTTTTCAGGCGAATTGCAGGGGAAATTTGGTAGTAGCTGTGAACAGGGTTGAAATGCTTAATGTGAGAAATCTTTACGAACTGAACTCTCCCACAATACAGGAAATTCAGCATAATAATTTGTGGAGAAGTCTTTCAAGATGCTTTTGGCACTAGCAATGAATAAGATTGAAATGTTCATTGTTAGAAATTGTCACGAACCGAGCTGTACCAAAAGACCAGCAGTTCAGCATAATGGTTTTTAGAAGACAATGACAGGAGAATTTTGGCACTAGCAGGGAACTTTATTGAAGATTGATGTCTACCAAAAGTCCAGCTGTAAACCTCTTTATAATGGCATTTAGCAGAGGTATAAAGGAGTATTTTGGAACAAGCAGAGAACAGAATTTAATTGCTGATGGTGAGAAAATGTCACGAACCGATTTGAACCAAAAGACCAGCAGCGCATTAAAATGGCATTTAGAAAACGATTTCAGGAGAATTATGCACAGACAGATATCAGGGTTTAAATGCTCATTGTGATAATTTTTCACGAACCGACCTGTACCAAAAGACCAGCATTGTATCATTATGATTTTTAGAAGACGATTACAGGAGAATTTTGGCACTAGCAGGGAACGTGATTGAAATGCTCTTTGTGAGAAATTTTCATTAAGCGATCTCCAGCAATTCAGCTTGTGGAGGAGACTTCCAGGAGCTCTTAAGCTCTAGCCGTGAAGCGGATTGAAATGCTCCTTGTGAAAATTTTTCTCGAACTGCTATCTACTAAAGACCAGCAGTGCATCAAAATAGCACATAGAAGAGGTTAACAGGAGAATTTTGGCACAAGCAGTGAACAGAATTGAAATGCTGATTGTGAGAAAATGTCACGAACCGATCTGTACCAAAAGACCAGCACAGCATCATAATGGTTTTTAGAAGACCATTACAGAAGAATTTTGGAACTAGCAGTGAATTTGATTGAAATGCTCATTGTGAAAAATCTTCACGAACCGAGCTCTACCAAAAGACCTACAATGCAGCATAATAATTTGTTGAGGAGGAGACCAAGCGAAAACTGTCACTAGCAGTTAAAAGCTCATTGTAAGTCATTTTCTCGAACTGATCTCTACCAAAAGACAGTAGCGCTTCATAATGGCATTAGAAGATACTTACAGGAGTATTGTTGCACTAACAGTGAACAGGATTGCACTGCTCATTGAGAGAAACTAACAGCTCTCTTCCAAAAGGCCTACAGTTCATAATAATGGTTGTGAAGAAGGAGTCCAGGAGAAATGATCACTAGCCGTTAACAGCCTTGAAATGCTCATTGTGAGAAATCTTTACAAACCGATCTCTACCAAATGTCCACCAGTGCATCATAATCGCACTTTGAAGATGCTTACAGGAGTATTTTGGCACAGGCAGTGAACAGGAATCAAATGCTCATTGTTAGAAATAGTCACGAACCGATCTCTTCCTATAGACCTGCAGTGCATCATCATAATTTGTGGAGGAGGATTCCAAGAGAAATTTGGCACTAGCAATGAACAGGATTGAAATGTTCATTGTTAGAAATTGTCACTAACCGATCTCTACCAAAAGACCAGCATGGCATCATAATTGTTTCTTAAAACGATTACAGGTTCCCAGACCAGTTTGTGTAAAAATATGGGAATCAAAATGGAGTTAGGGGACATGTGGCCTGGTCACATGCACTGGCATGCCTTGCTGTCTCATAGCAACCATTACTCATAGACTGGCTGAAACGTTCCCAGGGAGGACAAATCTTTCCCATGGACCATTGTCTTAGCTGATGGGCCATTAGCATGGCCTAACATCTTCATTTTTGTCCCTGAAAGGCTAATTGTGTATTTCCAACTTCACATATTTCAGTAACACATAGACTCATAGACTCATAGAATATCAGGGTTGGAAGGTGTGACGAACTAGGACTGTTGTTAATGTTTTCCCTGAGTACTGTGTGGGTGCCTCGGTTTCCCCTATGCAGTGCTTGAGTTTCTAGGTGGTGGAACAAGGATGCATGAGTGTTACAGAGGGGCCTGGACACAGAGAATGGCTGACACTCTGTATCTTAGCAACCGATGGCCCCGGGCCCTCCCCTGCAAAGGTGAGAGCTGAAGGTGTTCGAACAAAGGGATCAGGTGACCTCCTGGCCCGGGAGGCAGACAAAGGGGGAGGAGGGGCTGGATAGTTTCAGTTTGGAGCTGGCTGGAGAAGAGGGGAGAGAGGCAGACAGGCTCTGGCCTCCCGGCCCCGTTTGGAGCTGTGGGGTGAAATGCAGGGAGCCCCCAGGCTGGGGTCTAAGCTCCCTGCCCCCCGGAAGGACCCGAATGAGGGGTCCTGGATGTACTGACAAGCTCTGGTTGGACTGTGTTCCTGGCATCTCTAATAAACCTTCTGTTCTACTGGCTGACTGAGACTCCCAGTGAATCCGGGGAAGAGGGGTGCAGGGCCGGACTCCCCTATACTCCGTGACAACTGGTGGCAGCGGTGGGATGTTCTGCACCCCGTGAACGGCACTTCCTGCAGTAAGTAACTGGGGAGCCGTAGAACGAAGGGGGGCTAACGAGGACCAGGCGTGCTGAAGGCTCACGGAGGAACGGTTTCAGGGAGCGGAGGAGCTACGCTTAACCCCTGGGAGTGTGTGACCAGCGAGAAGGACTGTGCAATGAGGCGGTCCCCCTGGGGGATGCAGTGAGCAGTCCCGGGGCAGAGGAGCTGCAGCTCAACCCTGGCAAAGAGGCGGTGACCTGGAGAAGGGCTGGCACACTTGGGGTTCTTCCTGGAAACCGTGGGGAGCTAAGAGCACACAGGCCTGCGGATCCACAGCAACTTGGAAGCAGTGAAGTGATGGCGTATCGCCTTCTCCTTAAGAAGAGCATTGTAACCCTGTGCAAAAAGAGAGGGATACCCATTGGAAAGCTCACTAAAGCCCAGTTAATCACGCGGCTGGAGGAGGATGACCATTCTAGGCAGCAGATTCCTGACCCCAATGGGGCTACAGCAGGATCTGGGAGCAGCTGGAGTGATAGCCTGGCATCCCCAAGAGTCTGGTCCCCAACCAGACGGGGGTCTTCACGATCGGGTTCCCCAGCAGGGGATCAGAGACGGATGGGACTGGAGCTGAGTCCGAGAGAGCAAGAGGACGGTGAGAGACAGCAAGAGCCCGAGAAAGACCTACAGAAGAAGCAGCAGCAGCAGCAACGTGAACTGGTGATGGTGGAATGGAGAGGCATAGGGGACTGGCCAGGGGTAAGTGGGGACAGATCCCGGGGTGCCAGCTCCGCAGGGAACCTCGATCCTAAATTGCTGCCCCTAGTTAAGGAGGGTGGGGATGTGGAGGCCCACCTCACTGCCTTGGAGCAGGCTGGTGATTGGAACCAGGGAGACCCTGCGGAAAAGCCCCGGGATCTAACCCCCTTGCTGGGTCCCAAGGCCATAAACTCCGCCAGCCAGATGGGTGGGATGGTGGACGGATTTCCACTCCTGGCCCTGGACTCAAGCCCTATGGACCCCCAGTGGGAGCGGAAGGTGATGGTCAATGGAGAGACATTCGGGGGGTGGCAAGACCCGGGACAGAGAGAATTGTGGTCAGGCCCCGGGTGGTGCACCCCCACCAGATGCTGAGGGGCTGTGTGACCTGGGTGAGGGTCCCAGGGACGGACCCATTCGCCCTGCCTATGGCCCAGATCCCTGTGCAGACCCAGGAGGGGTCGGGCTGGCTGGTGGTTGGGGTTCGCCAGGATATCAGCGGTGAGGTGCTGTTGGGGGGGGTGACTGTGTATCTTTGGGACAGGATCCAGGCCCTGGCCCTTTAACGGCCGAGGATTTGAATTTGAACTCAGGAAACCAATTGGCTAAGAGGGAAGTGGTCAGTGAAAATGCAAATGACCTGGCTGGCAGGGGGGGAGGAGCTGCCAGGCCCCGGTTACCTGCCTGCCTGTAACCAGACCCCTAGGGCGGGGTGGGACAGAGAGATGCTCCCCACCCCCCTGCACAATGGAGAGGTGGCTCAGGCAGTCTCTGATGCAGAGAGCAGAGCAGCGAGCTCGCTGCCTGGCCCCACAGGGACAGCCAGGGCAGCGCTGAGCACGGGGGGAGCAGAGACATTGAGTGGGGGGACACACAGGCAGGGCAGGACGGCTGCCAACCAGGCTTGCTTGGTCCAGAGATGCGGCCGGGAAGTGATTCCACGGCAGGGAGGGAGCCACCAGGGACAGGGCTCAGTGGGGCGGTGACCCCAGGCCTGGCCAGTGAGCTGCAGAGGGATCCCGCCTTGGAGAAGCTAAGGGAGCTTGCTGGCCACAGCGCTGCAACCCCCCTTGGGGAAGACTGCAGAGACAGATCCCTGTGGGAGAAGGGATTCCTGTGCTGGGAATGGGCCCCCCAAGGAGAAGTAGAACTGTGGGGAAGCAGGAGGCAGCCGGTGGGGCCCCAGAAGTATCATCACCAGCTATTGTACCTGGCCCAGGGTAAGGGAGAAGATCCCTGGAGGTCCCTGCCCATCAGAGAGGAACCTTTCCAGAAGGTGGCTATGAATAGGGTGGGCCCCCTCAGCAGGGCAACCTGGTCAGGGAAGAAATGCATCCTGGTGGTGATGGATTTCGCCACCCGCTACCCAGAGGTGGTGGCTCTGTCCTCCACCGGGGCAGACACCGAGGCAGACGCAGAATGGGGGTCCCCAGCGAGGTCTTTACAGATCAGGGATCCGAGGTCATCTCAGCCCGGCTCCGGGGTGTGTGGGAGAAAGGTGGGGTCTGGCCCACCTGGGCCTCTGCATATCACCCTCAGTCCAATGGGCTGGTGGAGAGAGTTCAGGGGACCGTGAGGCTGATGCTGAGGACTTGCATAAATCAGCATCCACAGGACTGGGACAAGTACCTGCCCCACCGATGGCACAGGGAAGTGCCCCAGGAATCACCAGGGGGCTTCCCTTTCAAGCTGTGGTATGGGAGGAGAGTAAGGGGACCCCTAGAACCGGTAAGGGATGATTGGGAGGAGAAGGGGGAAGACCCCCTGATGGATCTCTCCCCTGAGATAGGAGCCCATCCTCCCATCAGGTGTCCCCCATTCAGAGTAACTGGGAAAAGAGCCCAGAACCTGGAGAGAGAGGCCAAGGACAGGCTGGCTTTAGAGGTAAACCAGTCATTCAACAGCCCAGGGCTGGCCAAGGTGGAGGCGATCAGAGATTGGCCTGTTCCCCAGACCAAGAAACAGGTCCAGGCCTTTAGTGGGATGGCGGGGTACCACCAGAGGTTTGTACCCCCCTTTAGCTCCCTAGCTGCCCCCATCACAGAGCTAGGTAAGAAGGGGAAGCCAGACGAGGCAGTCTGGACCGAGCAGGGCCAGAGGGCTCTCTGTGCGCTGAAGGAGGCTCTAATCCAGGGCCCCAATAGATCGAGTAAACCCAGACCGGGCCAAGCCCTGTACAGTGTTCACCAAAGCCTCAGACACAGGGCTGGGCGCGGTGCTGATGCAGGCCTATGCGAAGCGGGAGAGACACCCCATCGGGTATCTGAGCAAGGAGCTGCTGCCCTGGAGGCAGAACGGTCAGGCCATAGAGAGGGAATGCCTGGCCATGGTGCAGGCCCTTAAGAAGCAGCAGCCGGATCTATTTGCGTGGCGCTTTATGGGGTATAGTCACCACTCCGCCCCAACATGGCTGCATCCAGGAAAAGGGGCCGATGCCGAGTGGCTGGTGACAGAGACACGTGGGCAGAGAGGGGACCAGATCAAGAGGGAGGCTCTTAACCAAGAGAGCCCGAATTACAGCCCTCCAGACTGGAGTGCTGGGAAAAGACCTCATCTCAGCTTGAACCCCAGGGCTTTTGGGATGGGAAAAGGGCACGGGCTGCATAAACCTTCCCACATGCGGCCTGCGGGTGCCATCAAGCACCCCCGACCTAAGGGAGCACGTGGAACTGGAACGGCCTGGTGTGACCAGGTTCGAACTTCCCCAGGTTACTGGCTAAAGTGACCCCGCTCAGTTCGGTCTCGAAGGGGGGAGAGATGTGACGAACTAGGACTGTTGTTAATGTTTTCCCTGAGTACTGTGTGGGTGCCTCGGTTTCCCCTATGCAGTGCTTGAGTTTCTAGGTGGTGGAACAAGGATGCATGAGTGTTACAGAGGGGCCTGGACACAGAGAATGGCTGACACTCTGTATCTTAGCAACCAATGGCCCCGGGCCCTCCCCTGCAAAGGTGAGAGCTGAAGGTGTTCGAACAAAGGGATCAGGTGACCTCCTGGCCCGGGAGGCAGACAAAGGGGGAGGAGGGGCTGGATAGTTTCAGTTTGGAGCTGGCCGGAGAAGAGGGGAGAGAGGCAGACAGGCTCTGGCCTCCCGGCCCCGTTTGGAGCTGTGGGGTGAAATGCAGGGAGCCCCCAGGCTGGGGTCTAAGCTCCCTGCCCCCCGGAAGGACCCGGATGAGGGGTCCTGGATGTACTGACAAGCTCTGGTTGGACTGTGTTCCTGGCATCTCTAATAAACCTTCTGTTCTACTGGCTGACTGAGACTCCCAGTGAATCCGGGGAAGAGGGGTGCAGGGCCGGACTCCCCTATACTCCGTGACAGAAGGGACCTTAGGAGGTCATCTAATCCAGCCCCCTGCTCAAAGCAGGAACAATCCCCAATTTTTGCCCCAGATTCCTAAATGGCCCTCTCAAGGATTGAACTCACAACCCTGGGTTTAGCAGGCTAATGCTCAAACCACTGAGCTATCCCTCCCCCCAACAGCACAAACATAGCAAAACTTCATAACTTCATATACAATGATAGCACATACAATACAATGAGACATTAATGTTTGGCAGATTAAGACTTTTAGAATGATACCTCACAAGGCATACTTTGTAGAAAGCATATCATAATTATATGACAGTGGTGAATATGGGGGTACCATGGTATCACACTTGGCATCTCCTGGCTAACCCTGCAGGATCCCCTCATTCATTGGTGAGAACAGGTCATTTTCCCATCAAAATTCTGCCGACGACATTGCCAGAAACCAGTCAATATTGCACCCAGGCCCAAGACGGTTCAAGTAGATGTAGTTGCCCACATTGAAACACCTACTGAGGGAACTAGGGAACTTCCTCTTAAGTACCATGTGTGACGGGTTGGGATCACAGAAACCACCTTGGTGCTGCCACCTGGTGTGCCAAGGCTACTTCTGCCCCTGCTTTCCTGCCTTTTCCAGCTTGGGACTCCCGAATCCTGTCTGTTTTGAGCCAGATCCACTGATCTGCTGCAAACACAGACCCAGGTCCGAGCCACATCCCCTAACAGCCGCGGGCTGCCTGGAAGCAGCTCAGGAAGTGATCTTGCCTTTGACACCCAGGTGCCCAACTCCCAATGAGGTTCAAATCCTTAATAAATCCATTTTACCCCGTATAAAGCTTATACAGGGTAAACTCATAAATAGTTCACCTTCTGTTCCAAAGATAGAAAGATCTTTGCACTCCCCAGGTACCAACATGCACTCCAGGTAACTTAATAAGTAAAAACTGATTGTAATAAGTACAGAAAGTAGGATTTAAGTGATTCCAAGTAGTTGCAGACAGAACAAAGTGAATTACTAAGTAAAATAAAATAAAACGCACACGTCTATGTCTAATCAAACTTAACACAGATATAAAAACCTCACCAGCTCCAGTTTTCTTCCTTTCACAGGCTCTAGAACTCATAGCCTGGGTCCAGCAATCGCTCACACCACCTATTGTCTTTGTCCTTTGTTCAGTCTTTTTCAGGTATGTCTCTGGGGGGGTGGAGAGCCTCTCTCTTTAGCCAGCTGAAGACAAAATGGAGGGGTCTTCCAAGGGTTTTTATAGCCTTTCCCCCACTCCCTGTGTAGCATCATCTTACCCTGGAGTTTTGGGATCACATGGGCAAGTCACATGTCCATGCACCCTAACCAGTCCAGCCAGTTGCATTCCTGGCCAGGCCCAGATGTGGATTGGGGTCTGCACCTCCTATTGTCTGTGTAAGGGTTTCTTGATAGGTCTCTTTACATGCACATACCTTTCTCAAGACATGATCCCAGGCTCTTACAAAGGCTATGTACAAAACCAGCAAATATAAAACCAATATTCCTAACTCCAACTACAACAATGATACATGCATACACACAGGAGGAATAGATTCAGTAGGTCACAACTTTCACAGAGATATGTTACATGGCACATGTCGCATCAAACATATTCCAGTTACATCATGTATACATTGTGACAGACAGACAAGTGGGGTACAGAAGTCTGAGAGAAGGCAAATATACTGGCCATTGGATGAATAGTTTTCTGTTCCCTGAGTGACCAGAGCAGGGGCTGCACTAGAGCAGGCAGGAACTTTCTGGAACCAATTTGAGGCGGGCAGGCTGATTGGGACACATGGAGCCAATTAGGAAGAATCGATTGAGACAGGCAGGCTGATCAGGGCACCTGGGTTTGGGGGGGAGCTCCCTTCGGTTTGTGGTGTTGCGTGCGAGGAGCTGAGAGCAAAAGGCACACAAGGAGTTGAGAGTGAGAAGAGTTGAAGGACTGAGGAGTACAAGCATCAGCAGACCATCAGGAGGAAGGTCCTGCAATAAGCATAACGTAGGTTTTGGGTGGAGGCCGTGGGGAGGTGGCCCGGGGAGTTGTGGCTGTCGCGCAGCTGTTACAGGAAACCCTATAGACGACTGCAGTCCACGGGGCCCTGGGCTGGGGCCCGGGGTGGAGGGCGGGCCCGGGTTCCCTCCAGGCCTCCCGGCTCCTGATCAGACACAGGAGGAATTTGACTGTTGGTTCTACCAGAGGGGAAGGGCTCTGGGGCGATCAGAGTCCGCCAATAAGCGCAGGACTCACCGAGGTAGAGGAGGAACTTTGTCACAACATTTATAAGCCTCTCCCCTTAAAGCCTTATGGGGTTAACCGACACACCATGATGACACTTTGAGACTTTGAGAAGAAGAATGCAGACCTGACATCAAGGCTATGATTGCCACGTAGAGCCCCAGCCAGAGGTGCAAATACTGTTTGGGTGGGTATATGCAATGTCAGAGTATGAACTGGCTGTGTTGCGAGAACACATCCATGAGAACCTGGCCCCGGCGTTCATCCGAAGTCAGCTTCCCTAGGATCTGCTCACGTTCATCCACTCTGCCTCTGTCTCTTGAACTCCATCCGACGAGATGGCCATTATCGACTGAGAACCACACCCCAACCAGGAGCGGATCACATTAGTAAGGAACTACATCTGTTTTCCCCTGACCTATGAGAATGGGGGCTCTTCAACTCTGCCATGACTCTGCCCTGGGACGACACTTAAGGCAACACAAAACTCAATGATTAATGTCCCAGTTCTTCTGGTAGTCCCGTCTGTGCCCCACAACAGAGACCTTTGTCTCTTCCTGCAAGATCCCATGCCAAAACCCCTGTGGTCTCCCCCAACCTCTGGACACCCAATCTCAGTCATGGGAGGCCATTTCCTTGGATTTTGTGGTAGAACTGCCAGAATCCAGTGATTAAACGACTATCCTTACAGTGGTGGATTGCTATTCCCTAAAGACCCACTTTATTCCCACTGCCTGGGTTTACCCTCTGCAGAGGAAACAGTCCCGCTCCAGATAAACAATGTAATCTGTCTTCATGGCTTCCCAGATCATGTCACCTCTGACTGGGGTCTCCAGTTTGCTGTCCACTTCTGGCATGAGCCCCCTACGTATATTAGGAGTGCACCTGTCCTCTGCCTACCATCCTCAGTCAAATGGCCAAATGGAAAGAATCAACCAGATCCTAGAGCAATATTTATGATGCTACACCAACCATCACTAGGGTGACTGGTTTTCCTGTTACCGTACCCCAAATTCTCATATAATAATGCAGACCATGCATCCAGAGGCCATAGCCCCTTCTTTGTCAACTATGGGTACCCCCACTCATTTCACCCATAACTAATCACGTCCTCCTCCAACCCATTGGCCTTGGACCTAGTGCACCACATCCAAGAGAAAGTGAAAGGACACCTGGAGAAGGAAAGGAGGGTTACAAAAAGCACGGAGACAAGAATATACAACAAGGCCCCAACTACTCTGTAGGACAATGGTATAGCTTTCTCCTGAAAACCTCTGCATGGACAGACCCCCTCAGAAACTAGACTCACGTTTTCTTCACTCATACTGGTTTAGCTGAGAAATCAACCTGATCACCTTTGGGCTCCAGCTCCTTCAATCCCTCAGAGTCCACCTTATATACCACATTTCACTTCTAAAATCCTACACTGAGGACACATTTCCCCAAAAAGCCCAATCACCGCCCCCATCAGCACAAGTACAAGGTCAGGAGGAATACGTTGTTTGCAAAGTCCTTGGTTCTAAGATCAAAGGGGGCAAATTATGGTACCTGACTGACTGGGAAGGTTACAACCCAGAGGAATACACATGGAGCCAGCAGAAAACATTCAAGTGCCATAGGAGCCACTATGAGAAACCTGGGCCCACATGTCACTCTGAGAGGAAAGGGAGGGGCCTCAAATCTTGGGCCGTAGGGTTCATGGGAACAGTGTGTGATGGAACACACCCTTGTATTCGCACCCTACACACTAGTGTAATCAACTTTGTACAAGGTGTAACTCACAATGTATCATTTGATGTGACTTGTAATGTGCCACCATTTGCTGGTCAGTATTGTCCAGGTAAAATATTTGTGGCAACATTGTATGTGAAGTTATCAGATTCCTCTGTATGGTGTTCAAAACTCATGTAGCACCAAACTGGTCAAACAGGCCTGTCTTGAACAAAGTACGGTATGTTTGCCTTAATTTTCATTTAAGCAGTAAACAGAGTCCTCAAGGAGGAAGGAATAAAAAAGGAAGCTCAAATAGGTGGAAAAAACAGCTGGGGAAAATCCTTCCACATCCTTCTTTGTCTCCTAATTCCCAGCTGGAAATGTTTTTCAAATGGATGTTTGAAACTATAAAAAGGAGCAAACACTCCAAGATACCCCTTTCTCTCTCCCTGCCCTTCACATTCTCTGCGCCTAAGAAGACAAAAGGAAACAGCCACTGGAGTTTGGGGGAAGGGTCCTGATCTGAAGAGTTTGCTCAGTAATCTTGCTGGAATCCTGGGGTGAGAATGTTTGCTTGGATCTAACATCGTTTGCTAATTTCGGTACTAGTGAGCATTTAATCTGATTTTTATGCCTCATGGCTTGTATTCACTTAAAATCTGTCTCATTGTAGTTAATACACTTTTTTTTACTGTTTTATCTAATCCAGTGTGTTTAAGTTGAAGTGTCTGGGAAACTCTATATAAATTGATATATTATTCCCTTAAAGGACTACCAGCCTTAATATATTTGTACTGTCCAGGAGAGGGCTGGGCAGCACAGGAAATACATTTCTGGGGGGAAATCTGGGATTGGGGGGCATGTTGGGGTCACCCTGCAGTATAACCAAGGCTGGTGAGAGCAAGGGTGTAGCAGGCAGGCTGCAGTCACACACACACCCCCAGAGCATGGTTTGCATGCTGGAAGGACCAGCTTGAGCTATTACAGCTAGGCATTGTAAGACACGCAAGGTTGCAAGGCATGGTGACACAGCCCCCCGCTCCGGATTGTACACGGGTATGTAACACAGCCACATCCCAACTCTCCACCTGGCGCCACTACCCCCTGGTAGCTTGACCCGGCCTGACTCTGACCCCTAACTCAGGGTTCTGATCTCCAGTTTGTCTCCTGCTTCTGAGCTCTTGGCATCCTGGTGTAGCTGACTCTTGACTCCTGTCTCGTGACTGTGTGCTCTGGCTCTGGCCACTAGGTCTGGCTGCCATTGACCCAGCCGTGACAGCCAGACTAGATAATCAGATCAGGATAAGGAAAACTTTTTTGAACTAGTTAAAGCTGGTTACGATTCCCAACCTTTATGTGACAGAATCTGTGTCTGTCTCTTGTAGGTGTATATCTAGCCCCTATCACTGCAGTATCTGAGCCTTCCCCACCTTCAGGGTATTTATACTCACACTCTGCCTGTGAGGTAGGGGAGGGCTATTATAGGTTAGGGGAATGAGGCCCAGAGAGGCTGTGTCTGTGTCTTTTCTGCCAAATGAGGTATTTTTGTTACAGGGCAATAACTAATGAGCATCAGCTCTCACTGAATTAATATGCAAACTAGATACCATTAACTTAGGTTTGAACAGAGACTGGGAGGGGCTCGGTCAGTACATTCATTGAATCTATTTCCCCTAGTTAACTATCCTCACTCACACCTTTGTGTCAACTGTCCGAAATGGGCCATCTTGATTATCACTTCACAAGTTTTTTCCCCTGCTGATATAGTTCCTCTTAATTAATTAGTCTCCTAGAGTTGGTATAGGTACTTCCTCCTTTTCATGTTTCTCTGAATGTATAAATATCTGCTTACTGTATGTTCCATTCCATGCATCTGATGAAGTGAGCTGTAGCCCATGAAAGCTTATGCTGAAATAAATGTGTTAGTCTCTAAGGTGCCACAAGTACTCCTGTTCTTTTTGCTGACACAGACTAACATGGCTGCTACTCTGAAACCTGTAAAACCCTAGTGGAGACAAGGCACAGGGAGATTTCACTGTGACGTAGCTGGGTGAGGTCAGCACTCCATGATCCACCTGGGTTCAACCTCACCTAGATACACTGCAGGAAAAGCTACAGCGCTTTGTCCTCACAGCAAGACAGCAGCGTGCATTAGCTCTCGCACTGTAAACATACCTTGCTTGGAAGTCAAGCCACACTGGAAATGACTTGCTCAAGATCACAGAAGGAGTCTGTGGCAGAGCAGGACTTGAACACAGGCATCCCAGAGACTAGGTGAGGACCCTAACCATGGAGCCTTCCTTCCCTTTACTGTAATTGTCTGTCTCAGCTGATGACATTTCAAAACAAAATATTCTCCATAACATCTCCTCCTCCTCTTACTGCTGAAATGCCAAGTTCAAGGTTCTTGTTTTTCTGCCGGGGCGTCGCCATCACCAGTGCTTAGAGCCAAGTAAGGACCACAGGGAAATACTCTACTTTGGGGCTGCTAGCTGCAGAGAAATTGCAGAACAGGGAGCTTGGGACATGATGGGTGAGCAAAACAGGAACTGCTTTCTAAATGGAAAAATCTAAAACAGACAATCAATTGGCAAGTCTGCTCAAGCTCCTGTTCATGGCCTGGTATCAGGAACTGGCTGTTGACTTAGAGGGTTCCAAGCAGCAGTGCTGCTCAGGGGCAGTTTCAAGGCACCTTTTAGTAGCATGGCTTTCATGACATCCACATCGTATTTACATTAGTGTGCCCAACAGCTTGGGATTTAGGCTTGGTCGACACCCAGGCTCTGTACTGCTATAACTATGTCCATTAGGGGCCCAACTTCTTGACTGATAGAGTTATCCAGTCATCTGAATGAGCTCTCTCCTGCCATCTATTGATGAACTGGAGGAAAAGACCCCATGAGCAGAGTTTACTTGCATAGACAGACCTACCTTGTCAAGGTGATTATAAGCCTGCGTGACCATCCCTCCTGGGCTGTCTGTGAGGGAGGACACACCTCCTTGCTGTTGAGCCCTTTGCACTGCAATCAATTAGTGGGGAATTAGCAGTCTTTAAAGCTCAGTCTGCTTGATCTGGGCTGGGCAATAGCGTGTCTATGAACCCTGGCCCTCAGGCAGGGCGGAGCACCAACAGTTAGGAGCTCTGGCCTGCAATCAGGACAGAGTAACACAGTTATAAGCCCAGGCCCTCAGGCAGGGGTGGGGCAGCAAGCAGTTAGGGGCTCTGGCTTGCAACCAGGACAGAGTAACACAGTGTCGGGGCTCAGACAGCTGTGAGCACTAATACAGTGGCCTAATACAGTGAGGCAGCCACCCCAGGGGTGGCTATGTATCTGTATTTCAAAAATGGTTACACCTGAGTGACACACACTGGGCAAAATGTTTCCAGTCTAGACAGCTGGTGGTGAAGGACCTATTCTTCTTCGAATGCTTGTTCATGTCAATTCCAATCAGGCGTGCGCGCGCTGTGTACACGACAGCCGGAAGATTTTTTTCCCCTAGCAGTATCCGTAGAGTCGGCCTGGGTGCCCCCTGGAGTTGTGCCCTCATGGCGCTCAATATAGTGCCCTGCGATCTGACCCCCCCTTCAGTTCCTTCTTACCGCCTGTGACAACTTGCTGGAACTCCCCGTTGCGCTTACCTCGGGAAGTGTGTGCTTCACAGTATTGTGTGTATATAGTTAGATTCAGGAGTAGTTTAGTGTAGATACTTTGCTCTCATAAGTTTTCTTTGGGAGTTCCCCCGCATTCACACACTTTAAGATGTGCGCATACTACGGCAGGTTTACGCCGAAAAGTGACCTGCACACTTTGTGTTTGAAGTGTCTTGGGAAGGGTCACCTTAGGAAACATTGTAAAATCTGTAGAGGGTTTTGCCCCAGGACCCTCAAGGATAGAGAACAGCGCCTCTGAGGTCTGCTTATGGAGGCAGCACTTCAGCCTGAGGCGACCCCGGCCCCAAGCAGTGCTCCGGCACCATCAGCGCGTGAGCTGGTGCTGAGGAAGGACTCCTCTAAGGATCCTTGGCCCCACGACGGCTCCGCGCACAGGTCCCAGGGATCTGTCAGGCACTGGTCTCACTCCCCGTTGCGCCATAAAAGAAAGAAGGCCGACAGAGGGCACTCCCCGACCAAGTCTAAAGACCAGGTGGATAGCAATCCCCCATCGGGTGCCCATTCGGTGGGGCCTCTGTTGACTCCTGCCTCAGGAGGGGTCCAGTTGAGTCCGGACCCGCACCACTTGCCAGTTCGCTGCCACAAGGACCTACAACTTCCCTCCACCCTGGAAGTGATCAAGGCGCATCGGACCTTCTGGAGCTGACAGCACCACCCTCCCCCCCAAGGCAGAGAGGTCACCGGCACCAGTTCCTGGTCCAATCCACTCTGTGGGCAAGCCGAGGATGATGGTGGCAATGAGGGTATCATCCCCTGCGCGCCGATCTCCGGCACCGTGTGGGGGAGCCACTCCATTCCCCCAGTTGGCATCGCTCGCAGGGGCCGAGTGGCTCCACTCCTCTGTGGTCTTCACAGTCAGGGACCTTGGAGTCGGAAGTGGAGAAGGGGAGAAGATCCTGCTCCCATCGCGACCGACAGCCCTACCCGGCACCGTGGCCAGGACAGTGGCAGGCTCCTCAGTGGCCCTCCTGGACACCCTGAGCCTATCACCAAAACCAGGGGCAGAGCCAGGGTTCCAGACTGACATCGGTGGCCTTGGTGGCCTTTGGGCTGCCACACACGCCCTCCTCATAGCTGCAGGGGACCCATCCGGCGGCTGCTCTGATGTCGACGATCTCGGCACCAACCGCGACATCAACGATCTAGGTGCCGATCGCTGCACCATCCCCTAGTGGCAGGGCGCAGAGGAAACTGGCCGTTGCATGGATTGGTTCCTGAGTTAGAGTTATTATGGTGCGGTGTGTAGTTGCTGGTGAGAATATGCTTCAGGTTGGCGGGTTGTCTGTGGGCGAGGACTGGCCTGCCTCCCAAGGCCTGTGAAAATGAGGGATTGTTGTTCAGGATGCGTTGTAGAGCACTGATGATCCGTTGGAGAGGTTTTAGCTGAGGACTGTAAGTGATGGCCAGAGGAGTTCTGTTGGTTTCTTTCTTCGGTTTGTCTTGCAGCAGGAGGCTTCTGGGTACACGTCTGGCCCTGTTGATCTGTTTTCTTAAGTGGGTATTCACCCACGAAAGCTTATGCTTCAATACCTCTGTTAGTCCATAAGGTGCCACAGGACCCTTTGTCGCTTCTACAGATCCAGACTAACACGGCTACCCCTCTGATACTTGAAGGTATAGATTGTCCCCAAATGTGAAATAGTTGTGGGTGAGGACAAAATCACAAAGTTCAGCCACCAGGTTAGCCGTGGCAGTATCGGGGATACTGTTCCTGACAGCTTGTAGTCCATCGTTGTGTGGAATGTTAGTGTAGAGGGCTTCTACATCCATAGTGGCCAGGATTGTGTTGTCTGGAAGATCACCAATGGATTGTAGTTTCCTCAGGAAATCAGTGGTGTCGCGAAGATAGGTGGGAGTGCTGGTAGCATAGGGCCTGAGGAGAGAGTCCACATAGCCAGACAATCCTGCTGTTAGGGTGCCAATGCCTGAGATGATGGGGCGTCCAGGATTCCCAGGTTTATGGATCTTGGTTAGCAAATAGAATACCCCTGGTCGGGGTTCTAGGCACGTGTCCGTACAAATTTGTTCTTGTGCTTTTCCAGGGAGTTTCTGGAGCAGATGGTGTAGTTTCTTTTGGTACTCCACAGGGGGTCAGAGGATAATGGCCTGTAGAATGTGGAGTTACAGAGCTGCCTGGCAGCTTCTTGTTCATATTCCAACTTATTCATGATGATGACAGCTCCTCCTTTGTCAGCCTTTTTGATTATGATGTTAGAGTTGTTCCTGAGGCTGTTGATGGCATTGTGTTCAGCACGGCTGAGGTTATGGGGCAAGTGATGCTGCTTTTCTACAATTTCAGCTCGTGCACGGCGACGGAAGCAGTCTATGTAGAAGTCCAATTTGTTGTTTCGACCTTCAGGAGGAGTCCACGCAGAATCCTTCTTTTTGTAGTTTTGGTAGGAAGGATTCTGTGGGTTAGTCTGTTGTACAGAGGACTGTTGGAAATATTCTTTGAGTTGGTGACGTCGAAAGTAGGATTCTAGGTCACCGCAGAGCTGTATCATGTTCGTGGGTCTGGAGGGACAAAAGGAGAGGCCCTGAGATAGGACAGATTCTTCTGCTGGGCTGAGAGTATAGCTGGAAAGATTAACAATATTGTCGGGTGGGGTAAGGGAACTACTGTTGTGGTTCCTTGTGGCATGCAGCAGTGTAGATAGTTTAGTGTCCTTTTTCTTTTGTAAAGAAGCAAAGTTTGTGTTGTAAATGGCTTGTCTAGTTTTTGTAAAGTTAGTCCATGAAGAAGTTTGTGTGGAAGGTTGGTTTTCCATAAGAGTATCCAGTTTTGAGAGCTCAGTCTTAATCTTTCCCTGTTTGCTGTATAGGATGTTGATCAGGTGGTTTCGCAGTTTCTTTGAGAGTGTGTGGCACAATCTCTCAGCATAGTCTGTTTGTTGTGTTTCTGGAAGCCCGGGTTCCTGGAGTCAAATGATGAGGTGAAAATCTCAGCACTCATTTTTAAAACACTTTCTTGCTGGGAGCAAGGCAACAGGTAGTCTGGTGAAGAATGGAAATATCATGGTGTGTCTTTGCTAAGCTGTAGGGTTTTTCCCCTGCCCCCATTCCTTGCCAAAGAATGGCCACTTAGCAGGTTGACACATGACTGAGGAGGAAGCTTGACCTTTGTCTCTGAGGAACTGATTTAGCCACTCCCCAGACTAATCTGGGAAATACACTTCACTCTTGATTTCAGAACACGTTCATAACTTAACATATAACACTGCTACAAGAATCCTGCCCTGATATTACTGATCAGCAAGTTATCAGTGTGACGTTGCACTCCATAGTGCTTTATAAAAATATGCATATGAGTGTAAATATGATGTAACTGGAATATGTTTATGCAAAAGGTCTCTTGTAAGGTATCATCATTACAAAGCTGATAATCTACTGAGCATGTCCATCCCATTTGTATGAATGTATCGTTCCTGTATCTGAAATTAGGAAAATGAAATATAATTCTGAGGTTCTATTGTATTTATGCAAAGTGCGGGCCATTAACTGCGGTTTAAAATCTTGATGGCTCCCATTGACTAGGACAATTGAATGTAGATGGCTCTGTTTACCTGCAAGCCTTCACTGAATATGTGTCGGCCAGTCCTAAAAGAATGGAGGGAGGCTCACAGGATATGTGAACATATCACATGATACTAGAATCCATATTTAACCTGGTGCTTTTCCATTTAGAAGGAGGGGTGGGAACTCAGAAAGAGACAAAGGATTCCAGCCTTCTGCCAAAGCTAGAAAAGGGGGTGGAACAGAACAAAGGAGCCCAGTCATGTGAAATTCCCTGCTTTTCACCTAAGATGCCTGCTGCAACTAACAAGAATTGTACCTGGAAAAGGATTGGGCCCAGACTAGGAAGGAGTCTAGTCTGTGAAAGAAGCTGATTGGAACATCTCTAAGGGTGAGATTTACCTGTATTCAGTTTCTTAATGTATTAGGCTTAGTCTTGCGTGTTTTGTTTTGTTTTGCTTGGTAACTTACTTTGTTCTGTCTGTTATTACTTGAAACCACTTAAATTCTACTTTCTATACTTAATAAAATCACTTTTGTTTATTAATTAACCAAGAGTACGTGATTAATACCTGGGGGAGTAAACAATGTTACAGAGGAAAATTTATGAGTTTACCCCGTATAAGCTTTTATACAGAGTAAAACGGATTTATTTGGGGTTCGGATCCCATTGGGAACTGGGTGTCTGGGTTCTGGAGATAGGTGACCTGCTGAGCAGTTTTTGGTTAAAGTTTACAGGTTTGGAGGCGTGGACAAGACCTGGGTCTGTGTTTCAGCAGCCCAGCATAACTGGCTCAACAAGGCAGGGTTCTGAAGTCTCAAGCTGGCAGGGAAAATGGGCTCACAGGTAAATTCAGCACATCAGGTGACAGTCCCAAGGGGGTCTCTGTGACCTAACACATCACAATTAGTTTTTAAATGATATCTCACAAGGCATACCTTGTACAAATACTATGACTATAGTGTGTAGGGTGTGAACACAGGAGTATTTTCTGTCACAGTGGGGCACTGACACACCCCACACATTAACCCTATGTGATGCATGGTTAACTAGATAATGAGAGAGGGTGGTTTACTCTTTGCAGAGATCCAGAGATACAGGCATGACTGATGCCTGGCTGTTTGGGGCCTGAGGCCTATGGCCCCATGCCCATGGAGAGTCTGAAAAGACAATGGCCCCTCCTATTGTCCGGACATTTGGCACCTAGCAGTGACCATCTGGAGAACAAAGGGCTAAGACACAGGGTCAGGTAATAATGTTTGCCAGGGAACAATAACAAAGAACAGAGGAGGCACCAGTGGGGTTGTTAAGTGTGGGCTCTTAGAGGCCAGAGACGCTCCTGGACTGGGACTAAGAGGGGGTCAGACAGCTCTGTTCTCTGGCACTGACCCAGATGGATCAGGCTGTAGCTTTCTGTTCTCTGGGCTAACCAAGGACTTTCTACGCTGTGTTCGAGACATCTCATAAACCCTGCTGCATTTACCACACTGGATGGGAGTTACTGCACATTAGAATTGCCAATTTTGTAATATTTAAAAACCGGACACTCCAGCAGGTGTGCTGGAACCTCCCCCATCCTGCCTCTGCCCCGCCTCTTTCCCCCAAGGCCCCGCCTCCTGTTCACTTCTCTGCCCCCTCTCACTGTCACTCACTGCTGTCCCCCTGACCCCCACTTCTCCTCCCCTCTTCCCAGGTGGCAGAGACTTGTGGAGCTGGGGCTGGGAGTTGCAGCCACCTGAAGCTGGTAGGAGGTGACCCCGTCTGAGTATGGGCTGGAGCGGGTGATGGCCTCCCCACCTCCCTCGCCTACAGTAACCAGTTGTCATAAATATAAAGGGAAGGGGGAGAGGGTCAAATGCAGTGCTATAAAATCCTCTTACCAGTAAAGGGTTAAAAAATGGAGGTAGCCAGACTGACACCTGACCTGGCTGGCATCTAACCAATAGGGGAACAAAATACTTTCAAATCCTGGGAGGGGGGAAGGTGTGTGTGTCTCTTTGTGTAAGACAGAGTAATCTTAAAAAACAAAAAGTACCTGCAAAAAATCAATCTCCTCAACCAGTCATCTTCTCACCAAACCTCACTTTTCTAAAGTAAGTTTAGTCAGCATTGCAAGTAGGTTTCTGTTTGTTTTGCTTGGTGAGCTTTCCCTGTGTTAAAGGGAGGGGTTATTCCTGTTTTTTCTGTAACTTTAAGGTTTTGCCCAGAGGGGGAATCCCTCTGAGTTTGAAAATTAAGTACCCTGTAAAATAGTTATCATCCTGATTTTACAGAGATAATTTTACCTTCTTTGTTTTAATAAAATCCTTCTTTTAAGAAGCTGACTGTTTTCTATGGTTTTAAAACCCAGGGGGTGGGTTTTTAGATCACTGTGTAACCAATTGGTTAGGAGATTGTTCTCAAGCTTCCCAGGAAAGGGGGTGTACGGGCTTAAAAGGGTATTTTTGGGGAAAGGGGAACTTCAAGTGGTTCCTTTCCTGGATTCCTGTTTAAAACACTTAATGGTGTCAGTAAAAAAAGCATTTCTCAGGGTGCAGGGAATTTTGTACCTTGGGGGTTTTAACCTAAGCTGGTAAAAATAAGCTTAGGAGCGCTTCATGCGGGTCCCCAAGTCTTTACCCTAAAGTTTAGAGTGGGGAGGGAGCCCTGACACCAGTCTTTGGGTGTCCGGTCTGTAGATCTGACCAGATACTGCCAGGTCCCCTTTTGACCAGACATTCCAGTTGAAAACCAGGCATCTGGCCACCATACTGCACATGCGTAAGGTGTGGGTGTATTTCTTCCTTTGGGTGTTCAAGTCTCTCTCAGGTGTCAACTTAGGTGGACTCGCTGAAGCGAGCTCATGGTGCGAAGTGGAGTGCTGAAGGCTCCGAGGTTCGGTCTAAGGAGGTGGTGAAGACAAGAGGCTTACCCTAGTGAGAGTGTGATCCTAAAGCGGGTTTCTGGCACTGAAGGGGTCCTCCCAGGGACCGTTCCCGAACTGTTCAAGAGCACCAGACCTGTGGATCTGTGACAAAAGGCAGAGATGCTGTTTCAATTAAACCTAAATAGGAACTTTCCTGCTTTAAGCTGCCTCGTTATTATATCAGTGGAGGATCTACAGAGCTCCAACTTCCTTCTTCGTTTCATCAGGATCATTCAACTCCACCACGTGAATCAACACTCAGCCGCAGCATGCAAATACTTAGTGATAATGCAGTAATATCAGGCCTGCCATATGCTTTTGCATCAACACGGAGTTTCCTGGCTGGTCTGGCAGAAGTTGTTTTGAAGGGCAATAAATTGAGATACCTGGAACATGAACTAGATTTGACCCTGTTTAACATTTTCACTGGAAACTTTCTCCCCAGTCCCTGGGTGGGGTGCCTGGAGAGTTCTGATGTTTGTAAGTTGTGTTTGCTTTTATTGGGTGGCTCCACTCCCTTTAAAAGGTTAGATTTGCGATTGGTGTATCAGAGGAATAGCTCTGTCTCTCTGGTCAGAAGCTTCTGATGCTGAACTCTGCAGTTAGACACCTCAGCGACACTGGAACTAGGGACCAGGTGAGTCCTGACCCTTCCCCTTAGTACATTCTTCTGTGATGTCACGTGGCAGTAGTTGCGATATATCAACATGACAAATAGTAGCTTTAAAAAGCCCAGGACGTTGTTGGTTTCTCTGCATCTGTAAAATGAGGATAATGCTACTGAGCTCCTCTGTATAGTGCTTTGAGATCCACTCATGAACAGAACTTGGCATTATTATTACTACACAGCATCAGCATGGGTCCGTCTGGCTCCCCCACACACATGAGCCTCAATGGACTTATCCTCAGAGCACACTGGTGAATCAGGGACAGTTCCCACCCCTGTGTTACAGCTGGGGAGCTGAGTCCAGAGAGAGCACATCACCTGCCCAAGGAATCAGTGCCAGAGGAGGAATTGAAGCCAGCTTTCCTGAATCAGAGCCTTAACCACAAGCCCCCCTCTACTTGCCTTTAGCACTGGGTAGCTGTGCCGCAGGGCCCTTTGGCTGGGCTTGTGAAGTTGTGGCCATGCAGTGGGAGGGAAGATGCCACGGCATGTGTGAAATGTGCTGGCGTCAGTTCTGCTGCAAAGCAAGGAGAGAGACTCCTAGAAAAAGGTCTCAGATGGGACTTGGGTACTGATTCCCTCGCTTCTCTTCTCTGGACCTGAGCCCAGCGCTGACTGGAGCCAGTGTGAGGCATTCCATAGACTTCAATGGGTTTAGGTCAGGCCCTCTCTTCCTCAGTTTCTCCATCTTCAAAATGGGAATTATGAGACCTGTCCATACTGCAGCGGTGATGTGAGGCTCAGGTATCAGAGGGAGTGCAGGGGGAGGGCTTGCTCTGTGCACATGACGCTACTTGGATTCCTTCCGGTGACCCATGCAGCACCATGATCCCTGGTGCTCCCCTCCCAGCCTGGCTCACCTGTGGGCTCTGAATATGAAAACTGCCCTAAGGATGTCACTGCAAGGCCATCCCCACTCTGGCAAACACCGACTGAACTCATGGGCAGGTTATGCAGAGAGCCAGGGCAGTCCTGGGAACAGGAGATTTGGGGAGGAGCTGCTCCCCCACCTCCTGTGCTCTGTGACACTAACTAGCCCCAGCCTGGCTATTAACGAGATGATTTACTGTTTTCCCTGCTGCAAAGTCAACAATGAAGCAACTCGCTCTCCTGCTGCTCCTCATCTCAGTGACCAGGGAGACCCCTTGCGGTAAGTGGCTGTTTAGTTTTCCTCTTCTAGGAAATAATTCTCCCAAACTCTGACCCTGCCGCTGGGGTCTCAGGGCTGTGATACATGCAGTGGAAGAGCTGGGCGGGTTGCTACAGGGAAGGCTTTGTTGGTACACAAGTGAGGCAATAATAACCCCAACTGGCAGGCAGCCTCCTTCCACCCCTAGCTCACAAGGAACCCACTCCATTGAATTTCTTCTGTCCATTTTCTGGAGCCAAGATTTGCAGAGGTGGGTGCCTAAAGGTATTACTTTTATTACTCAGGGTTACGGTCATGCCTAGGCGCCCCACTCCTGGACCAGGCCCCTGTGGTGCCAGGTGCTGTACAAACCCAGAACAGGAAGATGATCCCAGCCCCAAAGAGCTGACTGTCCAAGTACAAAAACTTTGACTCTGAAGCCAAGAGTTTCAAAAGTGATGAGCAATTTTGGGTGTCAATCTTGAGACACCTTAAAGGGGCCTCAGGTATCTTTAGTTGGGCACCCAAAATCAGTCTGAAAATCTTGGCCCCAAAAGACTCCTAAATAAGTGACCTGATTTTCAAAAGCCCTGAGCCTCCAGCCACTCCCACTCAGCCAGTTCTGAAACCTAGTCCCTATCTCTGTTTCTCAAATCTATAAAGATCTTCTGCTGCTGATTTAAGGATGTGGAACAGGGTTTAAAATGCATCAGTTCCACTTTAAAGTCCCTCTGTGGATCCCATCCAGAGCATTTATACCTTGACACATCTGCTCTGCCCCATCACAGCGTTGTGCCCCGTTCCTGTCCCCAGGGCTTGGGATCTCCACTGTGACCAATTCTCATGATTCGTCATGAGTGGCAGCATGTCAGCTGGGGCGGGAGCTCCACTCGCTGCGACATGAGACGCTCCAGCCGCCCCCTTGGAGTTCAACCCTCAGGAAGCTGGCAGAGCCTCTCCCCCTCTACTCCCCTTCTCACAGGAGGGAGCTAAAGAGTCCAGCAGCTCAGTGCAGCTCCACTTTCCCCTCCCCTCCTGTGAGCAACAGGGATAGTATGGTTCCTCTGCTCCTCCCCGTCGCCCCTGCAAAACCGAACCTGGGAAGGCAGGAGGGGATGGGGGTGCTGCTGCAACCCCCCCCAAGCCTGGGAGGAGTGATGAACCCTTGGAGCTGTAGGAGGAGCAGAACTGATGGGATGCTCGGGGGAGCTGGGTAGATATGGGGCTGGGGGCAGGGCTGGATAGGGGCTGGACACAGCACCGGTATGGGGGCTGAGCTGATTTGAGGGCTAGGGGAAAGACAGAATTGATGCAAGAGGCAGATGTGGAGGCAGATCTGATGTGAGAACTGGGAAGACAAGATTGATTTTGGGGGTGA
The DNA here is from genome assembly GCA_037349315.1 of Chelydra serpentina. NCBI lineage: Eukaryota > Metazoa > Chordata > Testudines > Chelydridae > Chelydra > Chelydra serpentina. The sequence goes on from JBAIAC010000056.1 coordinate 4,123,383, forward strand.
GGTGTAGCATTAATTGCTGGGCAGGGGATGGGCATATGGGGAGGGGGTGTGGCGAGAGCTCCTGTAGTGGCATAAAGTCCCTTTCCCCGATACATTTGGGAGAGTAGGAAACACTAATTGTCACACAACCGTGTGGAGGGGCTGGGGAAATTCAGCTATCAAAAGGCAGTCTGAAAAAACACAACATAGTCTTTTAATAAAACCCAAATTCATGATTCTGGGGCAAAACGTCCTGATTTTGGGAGATCTAAGTCATGATTTTGAGCTCGTGAGTTGGTAATGCTGCGGAAGGGTGGGATATGCCATTCTGTCCCCATACATGGTAACAGAGAAAACTCCTAACTAACCCAAGTAACTCCCTGTGCAGCCGAGAGCGTGGGTGCTGCTGAACTGAAACTCGCCATCCGTGACCTGCTGGAGAAATGGGAAGACCCGTCCTGCTCCCTGAGTGGCCAGAGCTACCAGAGCCTGCCCCGCAGCTGCAAGGAAATGAAAGCCACCCGGGACTGGAGGCGAGTGTGGAGGAAGCATCCCTGGACCTGCCAGCAGCTGCTTGGCTTCTGTTGGGTGCTCCAGACCCAGTGTAAAGGTGACAGCTGGGTCCAGTTGGTTCAGATGCACCCAGGCATCTTTGTGCTGGGAGCAGAGGCACCTGCCTTGCCGTGGGCATGGTGGGGAAACCACATTACCAGGGCTGGCTCTGACAAGGTGCTGTGGATACCCATCACTGTGAGACACTCTGCTAGCCCTGACAGCCCCAGCAAGCGGGAGCTATGCAGCAGTGGAAATCTCCGTCCTGCTCCAGCCTGTCTGCCTTGCCAGCAAACTCCTCAGGGCTCTCCCAGCCCAAACCTTGTCTACCTGGTTACTCAGTGAACTCCAGCCCCCGAGCTCCGCGGAGACATCTCTCTGCAGCACATGGCCCCTAGCACTGCACAGGACAGGAACAACAGCTTGTTATCTTGACTGGAGCTAACAATCACCTCAGTTCAGTCAAAGCACCGGGTCAGGCTAGATAAACAGTCAAACCAGTTTATTGTAGTAAAACGAGAGAGGTTTGAAATGGATCTGGCCAGCATTCCTGTTCCTGCTGGGGTGGGAGCCAGTCTGTCTTCACCCCACTGGTGATTTCTACAGTGCAGTTGAGCTCTTCATGCTGCCTCCCATACAGATGATTCACCCACTGAATTTGGCCACCTCTTTTTTGAGCAGCAGGGGCTGGAACAATTTGTATAATGGCGGGGCTGAGAGCCATTGAACTAAACTGTAAACCCCATATATGATGGAAACCACTTCCAGGCAGGGGGTGCTGCCACACCCCCAACACCCCTAGTTTCAGCACCTCTGGGTTTAAGGTGTTGGCCCCTTTCCTTTGTCTGGAGAAAACCTGTTTATCAACTCTCCTGACATCTGCTTTAGTCAGTCCCAGGATAACAGAGAGACAAGGTGGGTGAGGCAATATCTATTACCAGACCAGCGTGTCTTAGAATCATAGAATCATAGAATCTCAGGGTTGGAAGGGACCTCAGGAGGTCATCTAGTCCAACCCCCAACCCCCTCTTGCTCACAGGGATGCACTTTCGAGCCAGGCTTTCACAGAAGAGTTCTGTGTGGCTCGAACACTTCTCTCTCTTTCACCAACAGATGTTGGTCCAATAAAAGATCTTTCCTCATCCTCTTAGCTATCTGGTTTCAACACATTATACTTTTAATTCCAGTACATCTGGATAATCCTTTGTGGGTGACCGTACACAAAAAAGCCAGTATAAATGGTGTCCACACAAAGGAGTGTGGCGCTTTAAATACACCGGTTTCATGAAAGTGCTACAGATTGAGAGTGAAAAGGCTCAGTCCCCGTCCTCTTGGAGTCCCTGTAATTTGCACTCACTTCCTGCTGCCAAGGGGGATTTAGTGCCCCTGGGAATTGGGCCACTCAGCTCCTGGATGCAGGGGCACATCCTGCTTCAGTGACTCCAGGTTTGCGCCCTGCTGCAGCGCATTAGAAGCTCCTCACCTGGGTGTTTCCCATTTAATGGCTGGCTCCGAGAGGGCCCTTCCCCTTTCTCCAGCCCTGGCTGACCAGCTCGGTGCTCCCCCCTTCCCACCCTGCCCCCTGCAGATGGGATTTACACCCTGTACACCGAGAATGGCGAGACCTACCAGACCTTCTGCGACATGACCACCAAGGGGGGCGGCTGGACACTGGTGGCCAGCGTGCATGAGAACAACGTCTACGGCAAGTGCACCAATGGTGATCGCTGGTCCAGCCAGCAGGGGAGCAACAGCAACTACCCAGAGGGAGAGGGCAACTGGGCCAATTACAACACCTTCAGCTCCACGGTGGGCTCCACCAGCGATGACTACAAGGTGGGGTCCCCTTCTCCATGGCCAATAAGCAAAATAAGCAGTCATGGGATAAGAGGGAAGGTTCTCTCATGGATTGGTAACTAGTTAAATGATAGGAAACAAAGGGTAGGTATAAATGGTCAGTTTTCAGAATGGAGAGAGGTAAATAGTGTTGTCTCCCAGGGGTCTGGAATGGGACAGTCCTATTTAACATATTCATAAACGATCTGGAAAAAGGAGTTGTCATAAATGAAGGGAAGGGGGAGAGGGTCTGATGCAGTGCTATAAAATCCTCTTACCAGTAAAGGGTTAAGAAATACAGGTAGCCAGAATGACACCTGACCTGGCTGGAATCTGACCAATAAGGGGACAAGATACTTTCAAATCTTAGGAGGGAGGAAGGCTTTGTGTGTGTGTCTTTGTCAGTCAGAGTGATCTTGGAAGACAGAAGGAACCTACAGAAAATCAAACCTCCCTTTTCTGAAGTAAGTTTAGATAGCATAGCGCATAGATTTCTGATTAATTTTGGCTTGGTGTATTCCCTGTGTTAGAAGAGGCGGGAGGGCGGGGTGTTATTTATGGTTTTCTGTAACTTTAAGGTTTTGTCCAGAGGGGGAAATCTCTCTGAGTTTGGAAAAATAGTGCCCTGTAAAATAGTTACCATCCTGATTTTACAGAGATGATTTAACCTTCTTTATTTTTAATAAAATCCTTCTTTTAAGAAGCTGACTGTTTTCTATGGTGTTCAGACCCAGGGGGTGGGTTTTTAGATCACTGTGTAACCAATTGATTGGGAGATTGTTCTCAAGCTTCCCCAGAAAAGGGGGTGTATGGCTTGAGGGGGTATTTTGAGGGGGAGGGAAGTTCAAGTGATTCCTTTCCTGAATTCCTGTTAGATACTTGATGGTGGCAGCGAATGAAGCATTTCTCAGGGTGCAGGGAATTTTGTACCTTGGGGGTTTTAACCTAAGCTGGTAAAAATAAGCTTAGGGGCTCTGAATGCGGGTCCCCACATCTTTACCCTAGGGTTTAGAGTGGGGAGGGAACCCTGACATGGTGGCAGAGCGGTGGGATATATTGAACCAGAGATTTTTTTTGAACCAGACACAGGGAGTTTAGAATTTTTTTTCTTCTCTCTGACTCTTCCCTGTAGCTGCTGGAAGCAGGGAGGGGTTAAGCTGCTAGGAGCTAGAGTATCTACATATGAAAGCAGGTAGTTAACCCCTACATGGAATACCCAAGCAAGTTTTTTTTTCTTTTCTAACTCTATCGGGTTAAGACAGATTAAAAACAGAAAGGCTAAGATGACTGCCAGTGAAGCAGCTATTAAACTTGAGATAGCCCAGCTACAAGCTGATGAGGAGGAGAAGAAACATGCAAGACTGCTACAAGTTAGACAGATGGAGATGGAGGAGAAAGAAAGAGAGCGGAAGCATGCTGAGGAAGAGAAAGAAAGAGAGAGGAAGCATGCTGAGGAGGAAAAAGAAAGAGAGAGGAAGTATGCTATGGAGGAGAAAGAAAGAGAGAGGAAGCATGCTGAGGAGGAAAAAGAAAGAGAGAGGAAGTATGCTATGGAGGAGAAAGAGAGAGAGAGGAAGCATGCCCTGGAGATGGAGAAGACCAGGGCGGAGCAAAATCTACCGGATAACACTAATAATCCTTCCCCAACAACCCACAAATGGGAACGACTATCTCCACCGTATGATGAATCCCGTGATATTGCGGAATATTTTCTCACCTTTGAGAGACTATGCAATCTCCATACCATTCCTGATGCTCACAAAATGACCATATTGGTAGCAAAGTTGACTGGAAGTGCTCTGGACATATTCCAGGACATGCCTCTTGATGAGGCTTCTGACTATGAGAAATTCAAGGATTTAGTTTTAAAACAATTTCAAGTTACACCTGAAACTTACCGAGTAAAATTTAAAACCCTTATCCGAGGGCCTGGACTAAGTAATGTAGCTTATGTAAACCGGATAAAGGAGCTGTTAAAAAAATGGGTCAAGGGAAGGAATGTTACTAGCTTTGAAGGAGTGTGTGATTTGATGGCTCAGGAATAATTCCTGAATATGTCCAAGGATGATATAAGACAGTGTTTATGGAATAAGAAAATGGACTCAGCAGACAGCCTTGCTGCTTATGCCGATCAATACGAACAGTCCCAGATCAGCAGAGGGGCAAGGAAATTTGGCACACAAGGGGTGCAGGAAGCAGAGAGGAACAACCCTGGTCATAGTTTGGGGAGATACCAGAAAGGAAAACCCGAGACCACACCCCCTCGCCAGGAGCAGCCCAAGGCCCCACAAGCAAAAACCCAGACCCCTTATTGCCCCACCACTCCATTCTCCAGCAACCCACCTTGCCCCACTGACCAGTCAGCTGGGCGATGTTTCAAATGTAACGAATTGGGGCATGTGAAGGCCAACTGCCCCAAGAACCCCAACAGAATACAGTTCATTGCACCGGGGTCACACCAAAGGTCCTCAGGCCCAGATGCCTCCCAGATACCTTGGAACGAAGGGAAATGGTGAGTTTGGGCGGAAAAAAGGTTACAGCGTGGAGGGACACTGGAGCACAAGTGTCGGCTATCCACAAATCCTTAGTGGACCCCAGCTTAATCAACCCAGAGGCACAAGTGACAATTTAACCCTTCAAGTCCAACTCTTTTGATTTACCTACAGCCGTGTTGCCTGTCCAGTACAAGGGCTGGTCAGGAAATTGGACTTTTGCAGTCTATGATGATTATCCCATTCCCATGTTGCTGGGGGAAGACTTGACCAATTGTGTGAATGGGGTGGAAATGGTAACTGGCAGCCAGGCTAAGCAAGCTGTCACACCTAACTCTGTTCCTGAGACTTCCACCAGAACCCCATCTGTACTACCAGAGACCCGGATAGAGGTGGTGGAACCGGATACCCTGCCAACGACTGCAACAGCCATCATAGATCCAATCACAGTAACCCGACCCAAGCCAGTCTCAGAACCGGAACCGGTGAAGCAACCAGCACCAGAACCATTGCCAGCACTGAGTCCAGCGCTTGCAACCCCATCTACCGTGCCAACACCCGAGGGCACCACCGAGCCTGCAATGGCAGCAGCAGCCAATAACCCAATACAAGAGGCTCAGCCAGAGCCTGAATTACCACATTGTGCACCAGCGGAGAGCGGTTCACATTCAACGGAAACAAACCCATCACCTACATCGCTTCCAGAGGGACCTAGGCCAGGTCCACAACCCAGTGAGGACCTGATGTCTCCAGCATCTAGGGAACAGTTCCAAGCTGAGCAGGAAGCAGATGAAAGCCTACAGAGAGCTTGTACAGTGGGACGGAGCACCCCACTGCCTCTCACCTCTTCTAATCGATCCCGGTTTGTTATAGAAAAAGGACTTCTATATAAGGAGACTCTTTCTGGTGGACACCAGGAAGACTGGCCTCAGACCTCAGAGACAGTTGGTGGTTCCGACTAAGTACCGGCTAAAGCTCTTGAGCTTAGCCCATGATCATCCTAGTGGTCATGCTGGGGTGAACAGCACCAAAGACCGTTTGAGGCGGTCATTCCACTGGGAGGGAATAGGCAAGGATGTTTCTACCTATGTTCGGTCTTGTGAGGTGTGCCAAAGAGTGGGAAAACCCCAAGACCAGGTCAAAGCCCCTCTCCAGCCACTCCCCATAATTGAAGTTCCATTTCAGCGGGTAGCTGTGGATATTCTGGGTCCTTTTCCAAAAAAGACACCCAGAGGAAAGCACTACATACTGACTTTCATGGATTTTGCCACCCGATGGCCAGAAGCAGTAGCTCTGAGCAGCACCCGGGCTAAAAGAGTATGCCAGGAATTAACAGAGATTTTTGCCAGGATAGGTTGGCCCGCCGACATCCTTAATGATTCGGGAACTAATTTCCTGGCAGGGAGCATGAAAAGCCTGTGGGAAGCTTATGGGGTGAACCACTTGGTTGCCACCCCTTACCACCATCAAACAAATGGTCTGGTGGAGAAGTTTAATGGAACTTTGGAAGCCATGATACGTAAATTCGTAAACCAGCACTCCAACGATTGGGACCTAGTGTTACAGCAGTTGCTCTTTGCCTACAGGGCTGTACCACAGCCCAGTTTAGGGTTTTCACCATTTGAACTTGTGTTTGGCCGTGAGGTTAAAGGGCCATTACAGCTGGTGAAATAGCAATGGGAGGGGTTTACGCCTTCTTCGGGAACTAACATTCTGGACTTTGTAAGCAACCTACAAAACACCCTCTGAGACTCTTTAGCCCTTGCTAGAGAAAACCTAAAAGAGGCTCAGGAAGAGCAAAAGGCCTGGTATGATAAACATGCCAGAGAGCGTTCCTTTAAAGTAGGGGACCAGGTCATGGTCTTGAAGGCACTCCAGGCCCATAAGAGGGAAGCGTCATGGGAAGGGCCATTTACGGTCCAAGAACGCCTGGGAGCTGTGAACTATCTCATTGCATCCCCCACCACAACTCTCAAGCCTAAAGTGTACCATGTTAATTCTCTAAAGCCCTTTTTTCCCCGAGAATTGAAGGTTTGTCAGTTTACTGCCGAGGGAGGAGAAGACGCTGAGTGGCCTGAAGGGGTCTACTACGAAGAACCAACTGGTTAAAATTGTTCTTGCAATGTGGACAATATTGGTAGTCTTTATCCAGTTATTAGTATATTGGAGATGCATGTGTCTTATTAATTTTGTTTTCTTTTAGAGCTCCAGGAAGAAATCACAGCCAGTGTTTCATACTATCGGTGATTTGGGGGGCATGTCATAAATGAAGGGAAGGGGGAGAGGGTCTGATGCAGTAAAGGGTTAAGAAATACAGGTAGCCAGAAAGACACCTGACCTGGCTGGAATCTGACCAATAAGGGGACAAGATACTTTCAAATCTTAGGAGGGGGGAAGGCTTTGTAAGTGTCTCTCTGTCTGAGTCAGAGTGATCTTGGAAGACAGAAGGAACCTACAGAAAATCAAACCTCCCTTTTCTGAAGTAAGTTTAGATAGCATAGCGCATAGATTTCTGTTTAATTTTGCTTGGTGTATTCCCTGTGTTAGAAGGGCCGGGTGGGGGCGGGTTATTCATGGTGTTCTGTAACTTTAAGGTTTTGTCCAGAGGGGGAAATCTCTCTGAGTTTGGAAATTAAGTGCCCTGTAAAATAGTTACCATCCTGTTTTTACAGAGATGATTTTACCTTCTTTATTTTGAATAAAATCCTTCTTTTAAGAAGCTGACTGTTTTCTATGGTGTTAAAACCCAGGGGGTGGGTTTTAGATCACTGTGTAACCAATTGTTCTAGGGAGATTGTTCTCAAGCTTCCCCAGGAAAGGGGGTGTACAGCCTGAGGGGGTATTTTGGGAGGGAGGGAAGTTCAAGTGATTCCTTTCCTGAATTCCTGTTAGATAGTTGATGTTGGCAGCGGAAGAAGCATTTCTCAGGGTGCAGGGAATTTTGTACCTTGGGGGTTTTAACCTAAGATGGTAAAAATAAGCTTAGGGGCTCTTAATGTGGGTCCCCACGTCTTTACCCTAGAGTTTAGAGTGGGGAGGGAACCCTAACAGAAGGAGATTCCACCACCTCCCTAGGTAACCCATTCCAGTGCTTCACCACCCTACTAATGAAAAAGTTTTTCCTAATATCCAACCTAAACCTCCCCCTCTGCAACTTGAGACCATTACTCCTTGTTCTGTCATCTTCTACCACGGAGACCAGTCTAGATCCATCCTCTTTGGAACCCCCTTTCTGGTAGTTGAAAGCAGCTATCAAATCCCCCCTCATTCTTCTCTTCTGCAGGCTAAACAATCCCAGTTCCCTCAGCCTCTCCTCATAAGTCATGTGCTCCAGTCCCCTAATTATTTTTGTTGCCCTCCGCTGGACTCTTTCCAATTTATCCACATCCTTCTTGTAGTGTGGGGCCCAAAACTGGACACGGTACTCCAAATGGGGCCTCACCAGTGCCAAATAGAGGAGAATGATCACGTCCCTCGATCTGCTGGAAATGCCCCTACTTATACAGCCCAAAATGCCGTTAGCTTTCTTGGCAACAAGGGCACACTGTTGACTCATATTCAGCTTTTCGTCCACCGTAACCCCTAGGTTCTTTTCTGCAGAACTGCTGCCCAGCCATTCGGTCCCTAGTCTGTAGCAGTGCATGGGATTCTTCCGTCCTAAGTGCAGGACTCTGCACTTGTCCTTGTTGAACCTCATCAGATTTCTTTTGGCCCAATCCTCTAATTTGTCTAGGTCCCTCTGTATCCTATCCCTACCCTCCAGCGTATCAACCACTCCTCCCAGTTTAGTGTCATCTGCAAACTTGCTAAGGGTGCAGTCCACACCATCCTCCAGATCGTTGATGAAGATATTGAACAAAACCGGCCCCAGCACCGACCCTTGGGGCACTCCACTTGATACCGGCTGCCAAGGAGATTGCTCTCTCTTGCTCGGTAAAAGTGCTATGTATGCTGTTAGGGTGGTGGGATACAGTTATAAATAAACTGCACAGGGCGTTGGACCAGGAAAAAGGTCTCTGTCTGGTTTTGTAGACTGAGACTGAAGGAGGGCTGAGGAGGTCCTGTTACACACAGACCATAGGACTTCCCTTAATTAATTTGCTTGAACGAGAGCAAATAGTGATGCACCATTCCTACATACGTCCTATAATTAGGTGTGTCATTCCTGCACAAATTGCTGTAATGGGGCACACAGATAGTATGTCCCTGGGTGCCATTATAAAATTGTAGAGAAACATACAGCTGACTCTCTGGGCAGTGCCAGCCTCTCGGCTCCAAGCTCACTCTTTTCAAACGTTCTTCTTCCTCTTAAATCCTGGCTCTGCTCTGACCTGACCTATATTTACATCTCCCACTGGAAGCTATTCCTAGATTTCAAGGCCACAATGGACCACTGTGATCCTCTACTCTGACCTCCTGGATCACCCAGGCCACAGGACTTCCCCGAATTAATTCCTGTTTGAACAAGAGCAGATCTTGTAGAAAAATATCCAATCTTGATTTTAAAATTGCCAGTGAGGGAGAATTCACCACGACCCTTGGTAAATTGTTCCAGTGGCTAAATACCCTCACTCTTAAATATGTGCTCCTTATTTTCAGTCTGATGTTGTCTAGCTTCAGCTTCCAGCCACTGGACCTTGTTATATCTTTGTCTACCAGAATGGATAGCCTATTATCAAAGTTTTGTTCCCCATGTAGGGACTGAATATCCGGGTTGGAAGGGACCTTAGAAGGTCATCTAGTCCAACCCCCTGCTCAAAGCAGGACCAATCCCCAATTTTTGCCCCAGATCCCTAAATGGCCTCCCCAAGGATTGAAATCTCAACTCTGGGTTTAGCAGGCCAATGCTCAAACCACTGAGCTATCCTCCCCCTCCCTCCACATCACCCAGGGGTTCTTGGCTCAGAGCTGCAAGGTCCTCCCACCGCCTGTGGCTCCAAGCTCAGGGTACCCTTGACACCTGTGGTGGCTCAGAGCTCCAGGGCCCCACCACCACCACCGTCTGCGGCAGCCCAAGGGCTCCAGGGTCTCCCACCGCCCTCAGTAGCTGGGAGCTTCCGGGGACCCTGCTGTCCACGGTGGCTAGGAGCTCAGGGTCTCCCTGCCACTTGGGAGCTCTGGGGCACCCCTGTACCCCACCCCAGTTGGGAGCTGTGGGGCACCCCCACTGTCCTCTGTGACTGGGAGCTCGGGGCCCCTGCAGTTCCCAGCCTCCACGGGAGGCAGGGGACCCTGCAGCTCCCAGGCACGGGGGGTTCAAGTCACGGAGGTCTCTGGGAGTCACTAATTCCATGCCTTCCGTGACCTCTGTGACCAAATCACAGCCCTACACATTGGTAATGTAGTGCTGGAACATTGCTGAGGCATTAGTCAGTTGAAATGGCATGACTAAATATTCAAAGTGGCCATAGCAGGTCTGAAAGGCGGTTTTCCATTTGTCTCCTTCTTGGATATGGACAAGATTGTAAGTGCCCCAGAGATTCAGTTCAGTGAATATGTGGGTGACCCCACCACACAGTCTAATAACTCAGTGTTTAGGGGTAGTGGGTAACAGTTCTGGACTGTTATCTGATTTAGGGCTCAGCAATCGACACAGAAGCAAAGGCTGCCATCATTTTTGTATGAAAAGGACCGGAGCACTGTTTAAGGAAGCTGACTTCGGATGAACCCCTGGGCCAAGTTCTCATGGATGTGTTCTCACAACACAGCTAGTTCATACTCTGACATTGCATATACCCGCTGTGATAGGCCCAGGCTAGTTCGGTACAACAGAATAGTAGAAGGCAGATATACTGGCCATTGGGTTAGCAGTTTTCTGTTCCCTAACTGACCAGAGCAGGGACTGCTCCAGGCTAATGAGAACACCTGACTCTAATTAACCTGCAAAGAGTCAGGTGAGGCCATTAAGGTGAAGTGAACACCTGACCCTAATTAAGGCTCTTCTGAGCATATAAAAGAGCTCACTCCAGTCAGGCTGAGGAAGAGCCAGGGAGCCAGAGGAGAGGAAGTGCTGCTGCTACTGAAGGGCTGAGTAAATAAGGCAACTCTCAAGTCATTGGTAAGGGAGCCCTAAGGTAAGGGTGAAGAAGGGAGAAGCGAGAGAGCTGTGGGGAAGTGGCCCAGGGAATTGTAGCAACTCTGGCAGTGCGAGGTCGGCGGCCAACAGCTGCTACCATTAGGGTCCCTGGGCTGGAACCCAGAGTAGAGGGCGGGCCCGGGTTCCCCCCACCAACCTGCCACTACAAAGAGAAGACAGGCCTCTGGCAGGACAGGAGGCTAAACTGTTCTGCAATATGCCCAGAGGGACAACAGGAACTGTGGGAGTTCTCTCGCCATCCTCTGAGGCTAGCATAAACCGCCAAGAAGCACGGGACCCACAGGGACAAGATCGGAGCTCTGCCACACTGCCCAAACATTGTCTTCACCTCTGGCTGGAGCTCTACGTGGCAGTCATAGCCTTGATGTCGGGGGAGGCTTTCTGCATTCTTCTTCTCAAAGGCGTCAGTGTCGTCATGGTACTTAAGAGGAAGTTCTATAGTTCCCTCAGTAGGTGTTTCAATGTGGGCAACTACATCTACTTGAACCTTCTTGGGCCTTGGTGCAATATTGACTGTTTTCTGGCCATGTCATCGGCAGAAGTTTGATGGGAAAGTGACCTGTTCTCACCAATGAATGAGGGGATCCTGCAGGGTTAGCCAGGAGATGCCAAGTGTGATACCCTGGTACCCCCATATTCACCACTGTCATATAATTATGATATGCTTGGCTTGTCTCCCAAGCTCCTTGGCGTTCATACTGGGCAGGCTGAAATGGCGTGGTCAGGTTCACCACAATAGAAGCAGAGGTGGTTCTCATGGCGCTGTTCCTTTTCTTCAGGTATGAGCCATTCACAAGCCAGATTGGCTTGTGTGGGTTCAATGGGCAATACAGAAGTTGAGGTCACCATACATGGTAGAGTATCAGAGGGGTAGCCGTGTTAGTCTGGATCTGTAGAAGCGACAAAGGGTCCTGTGGCACCTTATAGACTAACAGAGGTATTGAAGCATAAGCTTTCGTGGGTGAATACCCACTAAGGTGCCACAGGACCCTTTGTCGATACATGGTAGAGGAACTTCAGGAGACCACTTTTCTCCTCATTTTGTTCTCACAGCTGATCATCTATGCAGATGGCAAGGTCCACAAGGGCATCTAGGCCCATTGGCATCTCTACACAGGCCAGTTCACCTTTGATGTCTTCCTGAAGGCCTGGTGCATCTGCTCTACTTCATTCCACTCAGGATCCCCTGTGAGGGGATGGAAGTGGGGGGGCTGATGATAGCGGAATTAAAACAAATAGGTCCATACAACAGCTGCTTCTTTTTTCATCTCTCTAAACCCCCCCTTAACCAGTCAGCCCAGATGCAATAAACGTTCCTGGCTCTATACAAATTAGGTAGCTATAGATTTACCCTCCCTAGCACAGGAACAGCATCCAATGGACATTCCAGGAAGGTCTCTCGGGTTTGTTCTTTCACATAAAAGAGGTATTTGCCAGAGATCAGGGCAGTACTGCCCACCCCACGCATTCAAAACTCAAGAGTCAGGCCACAACCAGAAGGGGTGGGAATCTTACTTTAAAAAAAATGAAAGCTGAGATTCTCACAAAATAACATGACTCCAGGATCTGAGGTTTTATACCCAACACCAAATGTCGGAATACTTGTAATAAACTCATGAGAGTTGGTGACACAGTTCAAGTCTCTCTTGTGGAGTTCACGGGTAGCTGTTTTCTCCTATGTTTGTTTTCCCTACTGTTCATGAAGCTGCTCATTTTGCTCTTGAAGATTATCTGACCGTTAAAGAACTACTGCACTGGGCTGAATAAACCAATCTGTTGTATGTGGGCAGAGAGGCTCCTCCCTGCATTCAGATATTTTACTATTTCAAGATGAATCGCTGCTACAGCAGAACAACCTGGCTCACAGGTCTCGGCACAAATCCATCAGCCCAGTTGGAAGAGAACTAAAATCTATCTGTCATTAGCAAAGGATAGCATCTTTGGGGCAGTCTCAGCGAGGATGCCAAGGACTGAATGGGGCAGGGAGATAGAACTACGCTATATGCCTTTACCTGGCTCTCTCCACAGCTGGGTTCAGGCATGCCAATATGATAATGAATGGGAAGCTTGCTGGGTGGTTTTGTGTGGTTGTGTCTGCTCTCTAGTGGCTGAAGAGGCGAATTTATCACTATTGGAGATACCTCTGCATTGGGGGATGATTGTCTTCCATAAAATGATAGCCAGCTGTCACTGGAGGATCTGCAGGTGGCTAATGAGACTGATCTGGGATCCCCAGTGTGACGGTGTTCCCCATAAAACTTTATGGGGAGATGCTTATAGATGTATATATGTAACTAAAATATGTTTTATGCTACATGTGCCATGTAACATATCTCTGTGAAAGTTATGACCTACTGAATTTACTCCTCCTGTTTGTATGCATGTATCATTGTTGTAGTTGGAGTTATGAAGATTGGTTTTATATTTGCTGGTTTTGTACATAGCCTTTGTAAGTGCATGGGATCATCTTTGGAGCAAAGAATGCCAGTTAAATGCGAGCACTTGACAGACAAAAGACGTTGCAGACCCCAATCCACATTGGGGCCAGGTCTGGAATGCAACTGGTTAGACTGGTTAGGGCGCATGGGCAGGTGACTTGCCCATGTGATCCCAAAACTCCAGGGCAACTGGATCCTACGCTGGGAGAGGAAGAAAGGCTATAAAAGCCCTTGCAAGACCCTTCCATTTTGTCTTCAGCTGGCTAAAGGGAGAGGCTCTCCACCCCCCCAAGGACATTCCTGAGGGGAACTGAACAAAGGACAAAGACACTAAGGGGTGTGAGAGTCTGCTGGACTCAGCTGGGCCCAGGCTAATTCTACAGCCTGTAAAAAGGAAAATATCCGAATCCGGTGAGGCTTTTATCTGTGTTAACTTTGAATAGACATAGACGTGCGTGGTTTATTTTATTTTACTAAGTAACTTGCTTTGTTCTGTCTGTTACTAATTGAACTCACTTAAATCCTATTTTCTGTACTTATTAAAATCACTTTTTACTTATTAAGTTTCCTTGAGTACGAGTTAGTGCAAAGGGAGAGCGAACAGGTGTGCATACTTTCTATCTTTGAAATAGAAAGCGAACTATTTATGAGTTTACCCTGTATAAGCTTTATACAGGGTAAAACGGATTTATTAAGGGTTTGAACCTCCTTGGAGTTGAGCAGCTGGGTGTCAAAGGCAAGAGCGCTTCCAGGGGCCTTACAGTGGTGAGTAGACTTGGTTCGGACCTGGGTCTGTGTTTGCAGCAGATCAGTGGAATCTGGCTCAAAACAGACAGGATTCGGGAGTCCCAAGCTGGAAAAGGCCTGGAAGCAGGGGCAGAAGTAGCCTTGGCACACCAGGTGGCAGCACCAAGCAGGTCTCTGTGGCCCCAACCGTTTCTACTGGGAAATGATTTCTTTGCTGTGGCAGAATCTGTCCCAGGGCTGGGTGGCAGCAAGCAGGAACCTGGTGCTGAAAACCCCAGAGGGGGGGGCGAAGTCACAGGGACTGCAGCTGTGGCGGCAGGGGTGGCTGTGGCCAGTTCCTGTCCTGTAATCATCTCCCCGGGGGAGGGGAATGTTCTACCTCATAGCAAGGGGGAATTTTGCGGGCCACTGAAGGGTCTATCTTAGCTTGCAGCTGGGAGCCCACAGCTGGACCAAGGTCACCTTCTCTTCAGGGGGACATGGGAGTGTCTGGCCCAGACAGAGGCCCAGGGAGGGAAGGTGAGGGGGGGCCGGAGAGCCCGCCCACCTTTTGTCAGGGGGATCTTGCCCAGGAGGAGGGTGAAAAGTCTGCATTTCAGATGCCAGACCCCTCTCCTGTGGATCAGGTTAGAATGGAAAGCTGGGGGTCAGACCTCCTGGAGGGGGGAGTCCGTCCAGCTGACCTGTTGGGAACAGATACTGGGGTGTCCAAGAAAGAGGTTGTTCTTGCTACACGGGTAGGAGGCAAACCTCTCTCTTCAAAGCAGAAGGGAGCGAGTCTCTGCATGGGTGAAGCCACACAAGGGGATGGGAACCAGCCCAGAGAAATTCCAGAGGGAGGGGCCGAGGGCAGGCCGGGTTGCAGTACACCCTTTCCTTGCCAGAACCTCAAACCCATGCCTGATTCAGGAGCCTGCTCCAAAGAGGCAGAAAAATCTGCATCAGAGTGCCTACCAGGATACACAGACGGGTGGGTAATCCTGTGTCTTTCCCTACTTCATCTGTGGGTTATAACAAAGGAGTTAGCACTGAGGGTCAACCCTTTCAAGATGGGGAACATACCTGATTGGTGGGAAAAACTGTTGTACATGCTTGGGATGGTGACCTCACGGTCGTACAAACATGTTACCTGTCGGCCTATATCGGGTAACCGGCTGGAAGCTTGGCACAACAGCAAAAGCACAACAGGCCCAGGCTGCTGTGTGAAAGGGGAAACTGAGGCACGCCGCCTCATGGCACTGAGAGCTAAATGCCGAGGTTCCTACGCCTTAACAGGTATTGCTATCTGTATCCTGTTAGCAATACAAAACCCAACCCATTTTCAGGCGCCCGGGGACCAGGAACCTCGCATTTTGCTAAAACCATTACGAATGACACCATGTGGTGTGCCGGTACTGAAGGGGCTTTATGTGTACTGCCTCCGCCATGGACAGTGTCCAAGTCTCTGGCAGTAAGTTCAGGAGGAGGGTGTGATGGTGTTCCCCATAAAACTTTATGGGGAGATGCTTATAAATGTATATATGTAACTAAAATATGTTTTATGCTACATGTGCCATGTAACATATCTCTGTGAAAGTTATGACCTACTGAATTTACTCCTCCTGTTTGTATGCATGTATCATTGTTGTAGTTGGAGTTATGAAGATTGGTTTTATATTTGCTGGTTTTGTACATAGCCTTTGTAAGTGCATGGGATCATCTTTGGAGCAAAGAATGCCTGTTAAATGGGAGCACTTGACAGACAAAAGACGTTGCAGACCCCAATCCACATTGGGGCCGGGTCTGGAATGCAACTGGTTAGACTGGTTAGGGCGCATGCCGTCACACCCAGCTCTTGGCATGGTTGAGGCAAACATTTCCCAGTGGAAGGGGAGGATCTGGATTGTTGAGTCGGGCTACGGCATGTTCTTTCCTCCTTTTCCGTTTCTCCATTACCTGTTGTCTTTGTTAGATCTGCAAATACTGGGGTCTTTGCCACAAGGTCCATTTCCATTTTGGTAGGTCGAGGGCTTGGCTTTCCCATGAATTTATGTCAGTGTTGCACTGGGAGTTTGTCACGGAGTGTGGGGGAGTCAGGCCCCTGCACCCCTCTACCTGGGAATCACCATGACTCTCAGCCAGCCAGTAAAACGGAAGCTTTATTGGATTACAGGAACACAGTCCCAAACATAGCTTGTAGGTACAACCAGGATCCTTCAATCAAGTGCTTCTGGGGGGGCAGAGAGCTTAGACCCCAGCCTTTGCATTGGGGATGGGAGACTTCCCCTGAAGGAAGATACCTGAGGCTGTAACATGAGCCAGGAGGGGTTTGGGACAGCTGACACCTTTGTCTAGATTCCCAGGCAAAGGTGTCAGCTCTCCCAACCCCCTCCTGGCTCATGTTACAGCCTCAGGTATCTTCCTTCAGGGGAAGTCTCCCATCCCCAATGCAGACAGTCCCAATGAACCTCCCCGGCAACACTCCCAGGTCAAATCCGCCCCACTCCTTACTGCGTCACATCATATTGTTACAGCCCCAGGATCAAAATTCCCCCAAGCCAATGGCTTAGCAGGATGGTGTCGTTGTGGCATGTCTGTTTCATAGCCAACAGTAGACAAGGGAGGGACGTGCCAGCATCACGTCCAGCTGCCTTTGAGTGCCCTAACCCGATGGATTGGGTACCCGTTTTGCAGCTGGGTGAGCTAGTTGAGCAAGAGCCAAACCCACAACTTTCAGGATTGTAATCAAGCACCGTGACCACTCAGTCACCACAGAGCCAGCATGCTGAGTGAATACAGACTGTCTGCATTGGGGATGGGAGAAAGGGGACTCCAAGGTTTTTGCATGCCATGTTCTATGAGCTGGTGTTTGGGAGAAAGGAAGTACAAGCCACGTGGCAATAGATATAAAAAGGCAGCTGCATCATCTCCATTTTGTCTTCAATCCTGCTTCTCACCTCTGGATTCACTTCTCTGCAAAATGAAGCTCCAAACAAAGGACTGAATAACCCATCCAAGTTTTGGATGATTCCAGAGGGGCTTTCAAGCCAGCAAACTCACCAATACTGCTAAGAACCTGATATATGGACTTTGAAGTCTCTGTATGTATGGACTGCTTTACCATTTAACAACTCTCCTCCTGTTCTTTCTTTTTTCTTTATAATAAACCTTTAGTTCAAGGTACTAAAGGATTGGCTGGCAGTGTGGTATTTTGGGTAAGATCCAAACTATCATTGACCTGGCAATGTGATTGGCCCTGTGGGTCAGAAGAACATATTGTTATAGTGAGCAGAGGTTTTAAATAACTTCTCACTGTGCTGGACCTATGTGCTGATAGGAAGCCAGAGAACTGGAATGCAATAAAGGGGGATGTGTGATTTCTTTTTAAGCTTCTTGATAACCAGTGGGGGGGATCAGGAGCACAGTTTGGGATGGTTGGTGAATATAACTACAGTGTTAGCCACCAGTTTCGGGAGAATCTGCCCTCCTTTCTGCAGCCTGCCGTGACTGTGGCATTTTCAGTGAGGGCTACCCTAGGCACCTCAGGTCACATCTTACTTGGTATGTTTTTATAGTCTAGTAACAGTGTATACAATCAGAGGAATTTAACTGCTTATTTGGGGAGTTTAAATCTTTTCTCTTCTTGGAGTGTCTGGACCCTGATTGCCATAGGGGAATCTTCAGGGAATTTAGCTACCATAATCAAAGAAGCTTCTACTGAGCTCATCTAAATTAAATAGCCTCTTAGAATTGGTATGGCAACTTCCACCTTTTCTGTGTGTGTATATATACATCTTCCTTCTGTGTGTTCCATTCTATGCATCCGATGAAGTGGGCTATAGCCTATGAAAGCTTATGCTGAAATACATTTGTTAGTCTCTAAGGTGCCACAAGTACTCCTGTTCTATTCACTTTATCAGTGTGATCTGTATCTTTAGGGGCTGGTTAGTGATTGGCTAACGAGGATGAAATAAGTTTTTTCCCAAGGAAACAGAGATAACAGGTGGGTAATTAATACAAATCTCCAAAACAGAAACAATGCCAGTAACAAGGCTTGTGAAATTTGGCCCACCTAGGCAATATCATTGACTGGTCTGACCTGGTTCAAGAGGCATAAGGAAAAAAAAGTAACAATACTGTATAAAAGATCAGCCCTGATCAAAGGAGGGTCCAAGAACGGACCTGAAATGGTGACCAGACAGGACCTGTGATAAGATCTGAAGTACTTAAAAACCTGACAGGGTCACCCTGGGGTCAGTGGTGAGCACCTACTGAGCTAGACCTTGGATATGCTGTTTATTGTGTTCAGAGACATTTGCTCGGAAATGCTTTGGTTGTGATTAAATGGGACTTAGCTTTCTGAGAGCTGGCTGGTCACTGCCTAACCAAGCCATGGCCTGGCAGAGAACAGGGCAGAAGATGCTGAACTGACCTCACCTCTGAGCTAATGGTTATGAATTGCACGCCAGGCCCTGCTCTGGAGGGAGGGGATTGCAGAATCCAGCCCCAAGTAAAGTGACAGCTGAAGGCCTGACATCAAGGTGGGAGTCAGTATCCTTTTGTCAGATTCAGTGTAGTCAAGAATCAAGCATTACCCAGTCGGTCCACCAGTTCGTCGATGCGTGGTATGGGGTATGCATCGAACTGGGATACTTCATTCAGTCGGCGAAAGTCATTACAGAATCTCGTGGTACCGTCAGGTTTAGGCACTAGAACGATTGGACTGGACCACTGACTGTAAGATTCTTCAGTCACCCCTAATTCTAACATTTTCTTCACTTCGGCCTTGATTTCTTCCCTTTTGGCTGCTGTGATTCGGTAGGGTCTCAATGTTACCTTGGCTCCGGGGATAGTGCGGATATGGTGATAGGTGTCAGTTGTCCGCCCCGGTTTTGTAGAGAACACGTCTCGGTTGCGATTAATCATGTCAGTTGCCTCAATCTTTTGGATCGGCGTCAAGTCAGGTGATATCCTTACTTGCTCGTGTAAGTTATCCTCCTGGGGAAGGGGCTCCTGGGTGACTAAGCATGCCTCTCGATCGTGCCAAGGTTTTAGAAGATTGATGTGGTAGATTTGCTCTGGTTTCCTGCGGCCTGGCTGCCGCACCTTATAGTTCACCTCTCCCACGGCTTCGATCACTTCGTAGGGTCCCTGCCACTGGGCCAACAGCTTACTTTCTGCTGTGGGCACCAGGACCATAACTCGATCCCCTGGTTGGAACCGTCGAAGCTTTGCTTGGTGGTTATAATGGGTTCGTTGGGTCTCCAAGTGCTTTCTCCAAGTGTTCTCGTACAATAGGTGTAACTCGGGCTATCCAATCCCTCATCTGTAGTACATGTTCCTTCCTGGATTTGGCTCCTCTTCCCACGCTTCTCTTGCTATATCCAATATGCCCCGGGGGTGGTGCCCGTCTAATAGTTCGAACGGAGAGAAACTAGACAAATTAGAGGATTGGGCCAAAAGAAATCTGATGAGGTTCAACAAGGACAAGTGCAGAGTCCTGCACTTAGGACGGAAGAATCCCATGCACTGCTACAGACTAGGGACCGAATGGCTGGGCAGCAGTTCTGCAGAAAAGGATCTAGGGTTACAGTGGACAAAAAGCTGAATATGAGACAACAGTGTGCCCTTGTTGCAAGAAGGCTAACAGCATTTGAGGCTGTATAAGTAGGAGCATTGCCAGCAGATCGAGGGATGTGATCATTCTCCTCTATTCAATATTGGTGATGCCTCATCTGGAGTACTGTGTCCAGTTTTGGGCCCCACACTACAAGAAGGATGTGGAAAAATGGGAAAGAATCCAACGGAGGGCAACAAAAATGATTAGGGGGATGGAGCATATGACTTATGAGGAGAGGCTGAGGGAACTGGGATTGTTTAGTCTGCAGAAGAGAAGAATGAGGGGGGATTTGATAGCTGCTTTCAACTACCTGAAAGGGGGTTACAAAGAGGATGGATCTAGACTGTTCTCAGTGGTGGCAGATCTCAGAACAAGGAGTAATGGCCTCAAGTTGCAGTGGGGGAGGTTTAAGTCGGATATTAGGAAAAACGTTTTCACTAGTAGGGTGGTGAAGCACTGGAATGGGTTACCTAGGGAGGTGGTGGAATCTACTTCCTTAGAGGTTTTTAAGGTCAGGCTTGATAAAGCCCAGGCTGGGATGATTTAGTTGGGGATTGGTCCTGCTTTGAGCAGGGGGTTGGACTAGATGACCTTCTGAGGTCCCTTCCAACCCTGATATTCTATGATTCTATGATTCTAGAGGCTGCCTTCCTCACAGTGCCCTGCCCATGGGGTCAGGTCAGGAGGAATGGGATATGGTAAGATGGAGAGCGTAGGGCACATGGGACTGCTGGAGAGGGTCACGGATTGGAGTTCAGAAGGCCTACTGGGGGGCAGATTGAGGCAGGGTCTGAATGTTTGTGAGGGTGCAGGGCCACTTGGGGACAGGCGGGAGTGGGGATCCTGGGAGAGAAGGGCATTAGGGAGGATGGGTGGCTGAGTGGGGGTGCAAGGACATATGCTTATGGGGAGGTGTAGAGACACATGGGGACAGGGGCAGATGTGCCTGACTGTATGGTGGAGGCTCCCTAACAATCCCTTCCTGTCCCCACCAAAAACCTGTTCCACACTTCTCTCGCCCACACACAAGAACCCTCCAAGTTCATACCCAGGCTCCCTCCAGCAATTATTTCCCTCTCCCTCGGCTCCTTCATTACTCCTGACTCCCTCAAGCCTTTGCACGGCTTCTGACGGGTGTGGTAAATATGGTTCTGTATTGTAGTTTAAATGAATTATTACTCCGAGTTCTGTATTAATATGCCTAGCAAGGAATCTATTAGTCAAAAAACATTTCCTGGATCTTTTTTGTTATCTGTATTGTTAGAGACATAATTGCTGACAGGTATTTTTAAATAAATGACCAAAATAATTGAAACTGGCATGATTATATTGTGTTATTGTGACAAATAAAAAAATAAAGAATTTTGAAATATTGTGCACAGAATTTTAAATTTTTTTTGGTGCAGAATTTTTAATTTTGGAGGGCACAGAATTCCCCCATGAGTACGAAGCTATCCATGTGCAGTGAAGAAACTCCCAGGCATCAGGAAAAGAAAAATTAACTGCTTTATATATAACAGACTGGTCAATTAATTTCAGTCTGCCATACCATTGAGTATGCAATCATCTACAGAGACTTTATAGAAACCACTAGCAGGGCCAGCTTTAACTGTTCTTTAAAAATGTATTTTATTGACCAGAGTAAATTCATGTGCCTGTGGTTTTAAATCTTTATCACTGAAATATGTATGAATTTGGCTACTGTGTTACTGTATTGTTGCTGTGTTCATCTTTGTTAATTGACATACTAGCATTTTATCAGGAATGTGCACAAGACTCAAGAGCTGGCCAAAAGACTATTCCGCAGTCTGATATCTTTCAAAATAGGAGACTCCAAAATCTAGATCAAATTATTGCATATATTGCAAGATTATCTGAATCTGGAGACCTATTTGAAATGGGTGATATGAAAAATATGTCTATATATTGTGACGGGGCAAGATGGCTATAGGAAAGTGATGGGAGATAGATATGTTATCCCTAGGCTAAACAAATCCCTGGTACCAGGATAAGTAAATGGAAGCTGCTCCAGGTCAATTAAGAAACCTGGGGCCAATTAAGAACTTTCCAGAAGGCAGGGAGGATGCTAGGTTGATTGAGACACCTGCAACCAATCAGGGGCTGGCTGAAACTAGTTAAAAGCCTCCAAGTTAGTCAGGTGGGCACGCATATCCGGAGCTGTGAGAGGAAAGTTGCGCTGTAGGAGAGATTGAGCTGTACACACCATATTAGGCACAAGGAAGGAGGCCCTGAGGTAAGGGTGAAGTGGAGTTTGAGGAAGTGGGGGCTGCTGTGGGGAAGCAGCCCAGGGAATTGTATGAGTCCTTCTTTTTAAAAGGTCAGCTACCATAGCTGATATTATTAGGGTCCCTGGGCTGGAGCCCAGAGTAGAGGGTGGGCCCGGGCTCCCCCACCCTTTGCCCCCTGATTAATCACTAAGACTGGGAGACAACAGAGACTGTGCAAGGGAGGATAGCTTCTCCTTATCTCCTTTGCTGGCTTACGATGACAATGGCTCAGTAGACTGTGACCCTGGTCTCTAGAGAGAAAAGGGTTACGTGGAGGGTCACAGTGAGCGTCTGAGGCTAGTGAAATCCGCCAGGAAATGCAGGACCCACGGAGACAAGGACAGAGCTTTGTCACAATATGTCTATGTGCATATGCATATAACAAAACGTTAACTATTTTGACCAGCAGGCAGAAGAAACTCTCTCTGAACCTGTAATTCATGGAGTTAAGGGCTCAGCTACTGAAGAAACAGTACATCATTTACAGTGTTATGACATTGCTAAACTGTTTAACCAACTGCAACTAGCCTCTTAGAATTGGTATGGCAACTTCTGCCTTTTCTGTGTGTATATATACACACACCTTACTTCTGTGTGTTCCATTCTATGCATCCGATGAAGTGGGACTGTAGCCCACGAAAGTTTATGCTGAAATAAATTTGTTAGTCTCTAAGGTGCCACAAGTACTCCTGTTCTTTTTACGTATCCTCTCAAATGGCAATCCAACCACCACGAGGGGGATCAGGGGTGCCTTGGGTATTCCTTTAGGGCCAGTGCATTGGCATTCTGGACAAGAGGCACAGAAATTGCTCACTTCTTTGTGAATGCCGGACTAGAAAAACCTACGGGCTACTCGCTGTAGAGTCTTCTCCTGCCCCACGTGTCGGGCCCAGGGCACCAGATACAGCAGGTCTCGCCAGAACATCACCAGAACTTCTGCGGCACCAGCAGTTGTTGGGTCACCTCCTGGGTCTGTGGATCCTTGATCACCCAGTATAGGCGGTCATTGTGGACCTCGAAGGGGGGGTCCTTGTGGTGCTCATTGGTTGGCAACCCCCTCCTCCTCAGTGTTGCTCCCATGTGCGACTCAAGGTTGGGTCTTCCCTTTGCTCCCTCATGAAGTCACCGTCAACCATCAGCGACTCATGCCCAGCTTCCTATGGCACTTCCGTCTCTATGGAGGAAGGCCCGGGCTCTTCCATCTGGTCAGGGGATTCCTCCTCCCACCCTTCATCTTCCCTTTGGCTCAGGAGCTCCCTCGCTTGTTGTCACGGAATCACCAGGCAATGCTCTGGAACTACTCCATACGAAGCCAGTCAGGACTCTCTGAGCATACTGTCTCCAGGGCAAGAAGCTTACACAGCTTCAACCTTCCTGGGTCTGACCTTGGAGCATTCAGCATCCCCTTTTCACACCGTGCACTTCCCACAGCGAGTCCGCACAGGCGGGGCCCCTGGGGAAGCCAGAGGGCCCTGAACCCCAACTCCACAGTTAGATGTGACTCTCAGCCAGCCAATAAAACAGAAGGTTTATTAGATGACAGGAACACAGTCAAAAACAGAGCTTGTAGATACAGAGAACATCCCCAGGGGTCTGGTTACAGACAGGCAGGTATCCTGAGCTTAGCAGCTCCTCCCCGCTGCCAGCAAGATCATTTGCATTTTCACTGACCATTTCTGTCTCAGGCAATTGGTTCCCTGGATTCAAATTCAAATCCTCTGCCGTTACAGGAGCAGGGCCTGGATCCTGTCCCAAAGAGACACAGTCATTCCCCAACAGGACCTCACAGCCGATATCCCGGAGAACCCCAACTACCAGCCACCCCGACCCCTCCTGTGTCTGCCCAGGGATCCGGGCCATAGGTAGGGTGAGGGGCTTCATCCCTGGGACCTTCACCCAGGTCACACAGCCCTTCAGCATCAAGGTTCCCTGCGGAACTGGCACCCCAGGGTCTATCCCCACTCACCCCTGGGAAGTCCACTATGCCTCTCTGCTCCATCACCGCCAGTTCATGCTGCTGCTGCTTCTCCTGAAGCTCTTTTTCAGGCTCTCGCTGTCTCTCATGGTCCTCTTGCTCCTTCAGACTCAGCTCCAATCCCATCCATCTCCGGTCCCCTGATGGGGAACCCTATAATGAAGACCCCCATCTGGTTGGGGACAGGAGTCCTGGGGATGCCTGGCTACTGCTCCAGCTGCTCCCAGATCCACTTGTAGCCCCATTTGGGTCAGGAATCTGCTTCTTAGAGCAGTCATTGTCCTCCAGCTGCATGATTAACTGTGATTTGGTGAACTTTCCAATGCGTAACCCTCATTTTTTTGCACAGGTGTACAATGTCCTTCTTAAGGAGATGGTGATAGGCCATCACTTCGCTGTTCCCAAGTTGTTGTGGACTCGCAGGCCTGTGTGCTCTCAGCTCCCCACCGTTTCCAGGAAGAACCCCTAGTGTGCCAGCCCTTCTCCAGGTCACCACCTCTCTCCCAGGGTCAAGTCGCAGACACCTCCACCCCCGGGACCACTCGCTGAAGTCCCTAGGGGGACCCCATTACTGCAACAGTCCTTCTCGCTGGTCACACACTCCCAGGGATTAAGCGTAGCTCCTTCGTCCCCTGAAACTGCTCCTCTCTGAGCCTTCAGCATGCCTGGTCCTTGTTAATCCACCTTTGTTTTACTTCTCCCCAGTCACTTACTGCAGGATGCTCTGTCCATAGGGTGCAGAACATCCCACCGCTGCCACCAGGTGTCATGAAGTCACCAGGCAACGCTCTGGAACTATTCCATACAAAGCCAGTCAGGAATCTGGGGGAGCCTCCTCTCTCTGAGCATACTGTCTCCAGGACAAGAAGCTTACACAGCTTCGACCTTCCTGGGTCTGACCGTGGAGCATTAAGCATCCCCTTTTCAGACTGTGCACTTCCCACATGAGTCTGCACAGGTGGGGATCCTGGGGAAGCCAGAGGGCCCTGCATCCCTATTGCACAGTCAGACGTGACTCTCAGCCAGCCAGTAAAATAGAAGGTTTATTAGATGACAGGAACACAGTCCAAAACAGAGCTTGTAGGTACAGAGAACAGGATCCCTCAGTCAGGTTCATCTTGGGGCCAGGGAAGCCAGAACCTGGGTCTGGGCCTCCCTCTCTTTCCCCAGCCCGCTCCAAACTGAAACTCTCCAGCCCCTCCGCTGGCCTTTGTCTCTTTTCCGGGGCAGGAGGTCATCTGATCTCTTTGTTCTCCAACACCCTCAGTTGGCACTTGCAGGGGAGTGGGCCCAGGCCATCAGTTGCCAGGAGACAGGGTGTCGGTCATTCTCTGTGCAGCTGGCATCACACTGGCCCTCTAGGGCTCTGCATCAATCACACACCCTTATCCCACCACCTAGATACTTGAGAAATGCATGGGGAAACTGAGGCACCCACACAGTATTCAGAGAAAACATTAAGAACATTCCCACTTGGTCACACTTGTGGTCTTGTGTTTCTTTCCAATGGCAGCTGGTGCTCCCACTCCTGCAAGACCTCCCTGAACCACCAGCAGTCACGACCTAGGACCACGGTGTGACGGTGTCTCTATAAGACTTTATGGGGCGATGCTTATAAATGTATATATGTAGCTGGAGTATGTTTTATGCTACATGTGCCATGTAACATATCTCTGTAAAAGTTATGATCTACTGAATCTATTCCTCCCGTTTGTATGCATGTATCATTGTTGTAGTTGAAGTTATGAATATTGGTTGTATATTTGCTGGTTTTATACATAGCCTTTGTAAGAGATCATGTCTTGAGAAAGGAATGTGCAGGTAAAGAGGCCAGTCAAGAAACTCTTAAACAGACAAAAGAAGTTGCACACCAATCCACATCTGAGCTTGGCCAGGAATGTCATGGGACTGGTTGTGCTGAGCTGTGCATGGACACGTGACTTGCCCATGTGATCCCAAAATGCCAGGGTAACATGACGCTACACAGGGAGTGGGGAGGAGCACCCATCCAGGGGAGAAAATCTATTTAAACCCCAGGGTGACACCTCCATCTTGTCTTCAGCTGGCTAAAGAGAGAGGCTCTCCACCCCCCAAGGACACACGTGAAAGAGACTGAACAAAGGACAAGGACAATAGGGGGTGTGAGCGATTGCTGGACCCAGGCTAGGAGGACTGTAGCCTGTAAAAGGAAGCTTGCTGGAACTGGTGAGGTTTTTATCTGTGTTCAGTGTGATTAGACATAGATGTGCGTGTTTTGTTTTATTTTACTTAATAATTCACTTTGTTCTGTTTGTTATGTCAAAGTCAGATTCAAGACTCACAAAATTTGTCAGACCACTCTGTTTATTAGCAAAGCGCTTTGCCAATGCACCCAGATATATGTGAGTCTCATGCAAAAGTTCAAGCTAACTTATTTATACAGATAAGGGAAAGCCAACTTAACATAAAAAAACAAAGGGAGAAGAGACTGACTAATATACATACATATCTTATTTGCATACTAACGTTTACCAATCTCCTAGCTCAGTAGGAGCTCTCTAAGTACATTAGTTTGAGGACCCATTGTCTCACACTCCTTAATGTTTCTCTTCCTGACAACTATATTTCAACAAACCCTTCAGGCAGTATTTCTTTAATGAATTATAATTACAATATAATTCATTCTACTTTCACAGTTACTACTTGGAATCACTTAAATACTGATTTCTGTACTTATTAAAATCACTTTTTGCTCATTAAGTTACCTGGAGTATGTGTTAGTACTTGGAGGGGGCAAACAGCTGTGCATATCTTTCTATCTTTGAAATAGAAGGTTTATGAGTTTACCCTGTATAAGCTTTATACAGGGTAAAACAGATTTATTCAGGGTTTGAACCCCATTGGTAGTTGGGCACTTGGGTGTCAAAGGCAAGATCACTTCCTGAGCTGCTTCCAGGCAGGCCTACAGCTGTTAGTGGATGTGGTTCAGACCTGGGTCTGGGTTTGCAGCAGGCTGACGGGCCTGGCTCAAAACAGACAGGATTCTGGAGTCCCAAGCTGGAAAAGTCAGGAAAGCAGGGGCAGAAGTAGTCTTGGCACACCAGGTGGCAGCTCCAAGGGGGTTTCTGTGATACCAACCCGTCACACACGGGATATGCTAGCTTATCAGCCAGGTGGATCCAGCATGTCTCTTCATGACGGCCTTTACCCTAGAGATGGGATATGGCTGTACAGCCCTGTGGATGCACAGGAGGTATATAGGGCCCTCTTCCGGGCCAGTGGCTTTCCTAATTTGACCCATACGAGCATCTGCCTGCACCCTGAGTCGACAATACCTGTTACTTAAGTGCCATCAATCCACATAGTTACTATCAGTTTGGGTGGGCCTTTTTTCCGAGCCCGAGTGCCTGCTACCCAGGCATGGCCATAATTATAGTCCATAAAGGGCAATCACATCTGAAGTGCCCCTCCTGGTCACACTCATAACATCGATTGTTCATTTTCTCTGGGGCCTCGTGCTGGGATTCCATGTAGCTTCCAGGTTGGAACTTATTCCCCCCCCCCCCCCCATGATTCAGGTCTAATCCAGGGTCCCCGTTCTTCAGTTTTGTGTGGTCTCTCACATGGGTCCTTCTGGCAGCTTCCAAGATTCCCTGGTTTAGGTATCTGTATCCCAGGATCCTCTGCAGCTACGTAATTCTCCATCAGCGACACTGCCTTTGTGAGAGTCATTGGACAGTGTCAATGGCCCACCACTCCTCCCCACCCCCGGGGGAATAATCTGCGTAAACTGTTCAAGGATGATGACGTCCACCACTGGAGGTCCTGTCAACATCTTGGGACCTAACCATCAACAGAAATAGTCTCAGAGTCTCTAGGCCACTGCCAAGATCATTCTCCTGGGAGATATCTCTCCCATCGAAATCGCTCACGGAATGTTTCTAGGCTAACCCAGAGTGACCTAGGTTGCGGTAGACAGTTTGTGCGGACCCGGTCAAGTATGGGGCCACTAGTGTAGCCCAGTGCTCGGGAGCCCAGCAGTTCGTGGTGGTGACTCACTCAAAGGTGACCAAGAAGGCCTATTGGTCATCTCCAGGCTCCATCATAGCCAGTCTAACTGGTAACCCTTTCAGTCTGCTCTCTGTTCCCCAGCTCATCGCAGCGATGCCAGGCTGTCCCAGTGGATGTAGGAGCGCTGCCATCGCTTGAACCAGTCACTCCTGTTGGACTTGGTGTTGTGCCACCAGCTCCCTGATCAAGTGCTGCTGCTGTTCTTGGTGCTGGGCCATCTGTTGTTGTTGGGCAACCATTTTCTGTAGCAGCTGGGCCTGTTGCTGCTGGTTTTCCGGCATCCATTTTAGTACCTTTTTGGTATCCATGCTAGCTGGTGGGGTGGGGGGTCTTTCTCACCTAGTTTTTCTCTTTTGGGCCTCTTACCAGGGCCTGACTGTTGCCCACATTCTCCACCACATGTCATGGGGAGCCCTGCATGTTGGGCGGGGTCACCCCCGTGCGGGGTTGGTACACCACGTCAAACAGTCATCAGGACTCCCTGTGAGATCAGGTAGCAAGGAGGGCCAAGGAACTCTGAAAGGGCATAGCAAACAATCAGTCTATGGCCCCTGAGCCTCCTGGCTGGGGCAGGCAAACAGCTACTGGGGATATGGCCCTCTGGGCAGTGCAAAACAAACCCCCCAGACATTACAGAGAAAACAAATAGTCTAAGGCCCCTGCACCTCCTGCCTGTGGCAGGCAAACAAACTGTCGCCACATTTAGTGGCCAGTTGGGTGGGGTAGGGTAACCCAGTCCCACCCACTCCACCAAGTTCCGACCTAGGGCCCTATGAAGCTGGGAGATTCTCCATTAAGGGTTGACACACTGACTCCTACCACATTTCCTGGGTCACTTCCTACCACTAGGTGCATCTCCGGCATTTCCCTGGTTGGCAGAGGCTTGGCATCGCAGTCAGTTTCCACAGTTGGCCTGTCATCCTCAGCATTGTCCAAGTCCATGGCTTCCACCACTTGGAGAGTCACAGGTGCCTCTGCAGGAGCCAGCAGCACACGTCCTTCCTCCTCCTCAGCCAGCTCAGACTGAGCTGGGCTGCCTCCTTTTATCTGTCCCTTCCATCTGGAGCATGCGCAGCAGGAGGAATGGGGCATGTCCTCCTGGGCCTACAGTGATTGGCCCAGCCCCATTGGCCCAGTGCAGGGTCGATACACCCCATCACATGGACCACATGAGTGGAAAGGGGAATTCATACTCTTGGTGGGGACAAATGCAATTTGCAAGGCTAGAAGGTCCTGGACCTTGAGCACCACAGGAAATTAATAATCAGTTATAATTGCTATTCCTAGGTAGACAAGGAATCCTAAAAAAATCCTTATACGTTAACAGATGTGTACAGTAGAGAATGGGACCTATGAACCTAACCACAACGGAGGGAGGTTGGGTCCAACTAGTCATTAGAGAGTGAAGGAGGTAGTGCTGCTTGGGGACACAGTATGTGCTCTGGGATACCACAACTTCTCGGTGGGAACAACACCATGCCAGGGGAGCCTGGATGCAGGGCTGGCCTTAGGAAAACGGCCACCCAGGTGGCCACTGAGGGGCGCTATGGTCAAGAGGGTGCCATGCGGCAGCACAGAGCTGTGTGCTGTCGGGGTGGAGTCGGAAACTGTTCCCATCTGCACCCTGGATGGGTTTTGTCTGAACCTCACCTCTCTGACTCAGATTGGGACCCAGGCCCTATGGCCAAAGCCCTTCATTCTCAGTTTTTACTACTTTCCAGTATTCTCACTTTTCTCCATATGTTGTTTTTACTGTCCTCCTGTCCCCCGATATTTACCAGAAAACTGAAGTTAATTTTTTGCTCAGATTTTCACCCTTTTTTTTGGGTAGAAATTATGATAAATTCCCAGGAATTTTTAAACAAAATAAAACTGAACATGAAGGGCCTTACTCACAGGTATGAAAACAAAGCTATGTATTGCCTCAATCTTTGAAAGATTTATACATGTGTTTACCTTTAAGCATGTGAGAAGATTCACTGGTTGAACTAGGCATGCTTAAAATTAAGCATATATCTTGGCAGGATCAGGACCTACATATATAAGCAAGATGAAAGAAAATCTCATTATAAAGTTTAGTGCAATATGTGGTATCAGTTATTTCTGGTAGCTAGACCAAAAATAGTATTTAAGTAATAATTCCAGTACAGTTGCCCATAAAATGCAGTTAATGGGTTTGCTCTTATTGCTCTAGAACAGTGGTTTCCAAACTTTAACACCCTGTGAACCCCTTTCACTAAAATGTCAAGTCTCGCAAACCCCTGCCTAAAAATGAAAATTTCCAGGGATTTTCTCCTTTACCTGAGTATAAATTATAAAAGCAGTGATCTTGGAAATATAAAATTTGTTTTTATAACATGCTTATTACACACTATTATTATTATTTATCATTACAGTATTTTTATTACATTATGAAAACGGCAACACGCTTCCAAGATCTCACTTTCGTAGCTTGTACTGTATCAGTTTGAATAAGACCAGGCTCCTATGTTTCATCAAGGAGTATCAGATGTGAAACAGCATGAAGGTATTTAAGAAGCCAACTCAAAGAGTTTCTCCTACACAAGCATTCAGGTTTTGAGCAGTCCAGGCAAACAACACACGTTACAACAAAGCTTAAACTTGTTCTTCATCATTTTAAAAACAATACTAGCTGCCTATTTAATTTTAAAAACAGCAAAAAATATCCGATCTCCCTTTCCATTTCTTATAAGGAGTCTTGAAGTTTAAATCTCCTCAGTGTGATAGAGATGCTTGCTTTGATTTGCTTAGCTCTTGGAAGTCAAGGGGCTCCGGGCTGCTGGCCCCATGCTGCCTGGGGTTCCTAGGGACAGCTGTCCGCCATTAGGGATTTTTTTCCCGAGAACCCCCTGTAACATTTCGCGAACCCCCAGGGGTTCACGAACCCCAGTTTGGGAACCACTGCTCTAGAAGATACACACAAAAAACAGGCACACATGCAAGGTCTGAAGTGCGTGTGCATGTGAACGTACTGATGAAGCTCACGCCCAAGTGCACGAGCTGTTAGCAGATAACAGTTTAACGATCTGACACACTAAAATAGGAAGAAAATGAAAATCTGTATCAGAATATGTTTCAGAACACAAGGAAGTATTTAAAGTGTAAAAAAAACAAAAGCGGAAGAAAAGGATGAAGTTGAGTGTATGTGCTGCAAATGGTATGGCCGAATTATTAAATGTAAATATTTATAGTCTAATAGTTCCAAGTCTACAACAGTAAACAGTTCATTCAAATGAAAAGTTTTATTTGGAGATTAGAGCTATATTATTTTCTTAAACTCAGAGGTGGCCTTGTGTTTTGAGTTCTGTTTTAGTTCTGCAGCAAACCACGTTAATGAACGGAATTCAAAGAATTAGTCTACTGAATACTTGGTCTTTCCTTCCACCAAAATAAACCCTGATATTTACCCAGAAAAATCATTAATAGTTTTTTGCACTGAGTTTCACTTGTTTTTGTTGTGGTGGTAATAAATACTGATAAATTCCCGGGGAAAATTAAATAAAATAAAAACTGAAAAGAAAGGGACCTACCTCTGACTAGTGTGAAGGTCAAGGAGAAAGTGACAGAGGCTGTGACAGACAACACCAAATGGGAATCGCTGGTGACAAGCCCTTTGCTCCTGTACCTCCCTTATCCATTAACACCACGAATTGGGTACAAAGGAAAACAGACCAATTGGTGCCCATTGCCCAGCTAATAGCTGAGCAACACGCAATTGGGAATAATACTGATTCGCCAGTGGAAACCCCAGGGTGAGCTGTACCAGAGAAGGTGAACTTCGTACTTTAAGCCTAATATAGATGGTGGTTCAAATGATTACCCCCCTTGCAGTTTTGGGAATGAGCTACTGGGTAATAAACTTGAAGAAAGCACAGGAATATGCTGCAAAGGAAACAAATGCTGATATGAAAAGAAAGAAGCAGGGGAATGTAGCTAAGGCCTGGCCTGACATGAGTAATTAACACACGGAGGGAGGCCTAATGTTTGGAAGATAAGATTAGGGAAGGAAATAAATGATTCGGTGGCAAACAGAATGTTTGTGTTAAATCAGATAAGTCAGGAGGCCAAGAAGACAGAATGCCTGAGCCAACTAAAATAAGATGGAAAACACTCAAGCAAGTATTTAGTTTGAACTAGATAAGAAGGGACAAAGAATGTAGAGATAAACTAAAGAGCAAGTCATATCATGGTCAGTGCATGCACAGCACCTGCTGTACAGGGATTGGTTCCTGCAAAGTAACCAAGCCAAGCCAAATATGTGTGATGCAGGGTATAGTAAATGCAGTGAGATGTCTAATGTATATCGAGGGAGAAGGTTTCTGTGTAACTATGGGGTTGTACTGTACTCTGCATCCGTCCCCCCCCCCCCTTGCGTTTGAGTTTGATCAATTCAGCATAGCACCGCTGTATGTAACTTGCCATTTGTACAGACACATTTCCTGTTAGTACCAGTCATAATTTGGGATCAGTGACACTGCATCCTAACTAAGGCACGTGTTATTCAGCTAAACCTTGTTCAGTGTCTGGTTACCAATATCGAATCCTGACAGCAATATTTCATAAATAGGCTACTGTCCATTCAGTAGGTTATCAGGAAAACAGCATCTACAAGGAACAACTAGATCTACATCAACTACTGGTGTGTCACAAAGCAATGCAAACCTAAAGAGCACCACACACGGCTTGTTATGCCAAGAATGTTGTTAACATCACAACTTCAGTGTGTGGTCACAGTGATTCTGGCCAGTCCAATGGAACAGAGAAGTTGGCTGCTTCCGTCTCCTGCCCAGTGAAACTTACAGTACTGTGTAGTAACTAATCCCAAGAAATGTATATATGAAGACCTCATTTGTGAGATCACTACTCCAAATTCCTGTTTTACTCCTCATGTACATTGCATCATGAAACACACTGTAAAAAGGGCCTATCCCAGTATTTCAGAAAAACTAAGACTACACATCTCAATTAAAGTCTTGGTCCTAACATTCCCAGGCTAACTATGTGGGACTGAGAACAATTGGAAAAAGGAAACTGCCTAGAGATCGTATGATAACTATTGGACACATGGGAGTTATAGGGTGCAATGGTGGATATTGGAATGGACATGAACAACACATCTCGAAGAACAACAGTTTTGAAAAGGTTTAAGTGTAGTAGCCGTGTTAGTCTGTGTCAGCAAAATGAAAATAAGAAAGAAAAACTTGTAGCACCTTAGAGACTAACAAATTTATATCAGCATAAGCTTTCGTGGGTTAGTACCCACTTCATCGGATGCATGGAATGAATGTATATTTTCTGAAGTATATTTTCATTCCATGCATCCGATGAAGTGGGTACTAACCCACGAAAGCTTATCCTGAAATAGTTTTGAAAAGGTTAGTAACCATTTTTTCTTCTTTGAGTGCTTGTTCATGTCATTTCCAATCAGGTGACTCCCAAGCCTAAGTCACAGAGGTGGGGTCGGAGTTGTCCACTGATTGGAGCACAGCTCTACCAAAGGCCGCATTGTCTCTGGCCTGTTTTGTAATTGCATAACGCACAGTGAAAATATGGATGGAGGACCATGTTGCTGCTCTGCATATTTCCTGGGTGGGAACCTGCGCCAGGAACGCTGCTCAAGAAGCTTGCGTCCTGGCGGAGTGTGCAGTGAGCAGAGGGGCAGGCACCACTGCCAGTTTGTAACAATCTCAGATGCAGGACGTGATCCACGATGAAATTTGTTGAGAAGAGATTGAAAGACCCTTCATTCTGTCTGCCGTAGCCACAAAAAGTTGCATGGACTGTTGGAACGGCCTTGTTTCCTCTGCGCCCTGCCACTAGGGGATGGTGCAGTGATCGGCACCTAGATCGTTGATGTCGCGGTTGGTGCCGAGATCGTCGACATCAGAGCAGCCGCCGGATGGGTCCCCTGCAGCTATGAGGAGGGCGTGTGTGGCAGCCCAAAGGCCACCAAGGCCACCGATGTCAGTCTGGAACCCTGGCTCTGCCCCTGGTTTTGGTGATAGGCTCAGGGTGTCCAGAAGGGCCACTGAGGAGCCTGCCACTGTCCTGGCCACGGTGCCGGGTAGGGCTGTCGGTCACGATGGGAGCAGGATCTTCTCCCCTTCTCCACTTCCGACTCCAAGGTCCCTGACTGTGAAGACCACAGAGGAGTGGAGCCACTCGGCCCCTGCGAGCGATGCCAACTGGGGGAATGGAGTGGCTCCCCCACACGGTGCCGGAGATCGGCGCGCAGGGGATGATACCCTCATTGCCACCATCATCCTCGGCTTGCCCACAGAGTGGATTGGACCAGGAACTGGTGCCGGTGACCTCTCTGCCTTGGGGGGGAGGGTGGCGCTGTCAGCTCCAGAAGGTCCGATGCGCCTTGATCACTTCCAGGGTGGAGGGAAGTTGTAGGTCCTTGTGGCAGCGAACTGGCAAGTGGTGCGGGTCCGGACTCAACTGGACCCCTCCTGAGGCAGGAGTCAACAGAGGCCCCACCGAATGGGCACCCGATGGGGGATTGCTATCCACCTGGTCTTTAGACTTGGTCGGGGAGTGCCCTCTGTCGGCCTTCTTTCTTTTATGGCGCAACGGGGAGTGAGACCAGTGCCTGACAGATCCCTGGGACCTGTGCGCGGAGCCGTCGTGGGGCCAAGGATCCTTAGAGGAGTCCTTCCTCAGCACCAGCTCACGCGCTGATGGTGCCGGAGCACTGCTTGGGGCCGGGGTCGCCTCAGGCTGAAGTGCTGCCTCCATAAGCAGACCTCAGAGGCGCTGTTCTCTATCCTTGAGGGTCCTGGGGCAAAACCCTCTACAGATTTTACAATGTTTCCTAAGGTGACCCTTCCCAAGACACTTCAAACACAAAGTGTGCAGGTCACTTTTCGGCGTAAACCTGCCGTAGTATGCGCACATCTTAAAGTGTGTGTATGCGGGGGAACTCCCAAAGAAAACTTATGAGAGCAAAGTATCTACACTAAACTACTCCTGAATCTAATTATATACACACAATACTGTGAAGCACACACTTCCACGAGGTAAGCGCAACGGGGAGTTCCAGCAAGTTGTCACAGGTGGTAAGAAGGAACTGAAGGGGGGGTCAGATCGCAGGGCACTATATTGAGCGCCATGAGGGCACAACTCCAGGGGGCACCCAGGCCGACTCTACGGATACTGCTAGGGGAAAAAATCTTCCGGCTGTCGTGTACACAGCGCGCACGCCTGATTAGAATTGACATGAACAAGCACTCGAAGAAGAATAGGTCCTTCACCACCAGCTGTCTAGACTGGAAACATTTTGCCCAGTGTGTGTCACTCAGGTGTAACCACATTTGAAATACAGATACATAGCCACCCCTGGGGTGGCTGCCTCACTGTATTAGACCACTGTATTAGTGCTCACAGCTGTCTGAGCCCCGACACTGTGTTACTCTGTCCTGGTTGCAAGCCAGAGCCCCTAACTGCTTGCTGCCCCATCCCTGCCTGAGGGCCTGGGCTTATAACTGTGTTACTCTGTCCTGATTGCAGGCCAGAGCTCCTAACTGTTGGTGCTCCGCCCTGCCTGAGGGCCAGGGTTCATAGACACGCTATTGCCCAGCCCAGATCAAGCGGACTGAGCTTTAAAGACTGCTAATTCCCCACTAATTGATTGCAGTGCAAAGGGCTCAACAGCAAGGAGGTGTGTCCTCCCTCACAGACAGCCCAGGAGGGATGGTCACGCAGGCTTATAATCACCTTGACAAGGTAGGTCTGTCTATGCAAGTAAACTCTGCTCATGGGGTCTTTTCCTCCAGTTCATCAATAGATGGCAGGAGAGAGCTCATTCAGATGACTGGATAACTCTATCAGTCAAGAAGTTGGGCCCCTAATGGACATAGTTATAGCAGTACAGAGCCTGGGTGTCGACCAAGCCTAAGTCCCAAGCTGTTGGGCACACTAATGTAAATACGATGTGGATGTCATGAAAGCCATGCTACTAAAAGGTGCCTTGAAACTGCCCCTGAGCAGCACTGCTGCTTGGAACCCTCTAAGTCAACAGCCAGTTCCTGATACCAGGCCATGAACAGGAGCTTGAGCAGACTTGCCAATTGATTGTCTGTTTTAGATTTTTCCATTTAGAAAGCAGTTCCTGTTTTGCTCACCCATCATGTCCCAAGCTCCCTGTTCTGCAATTTCTCTGCAGCTAGCAGCCCCAAAGTAGAGTATTTCCCTGTGGTCCTTACTTGGCTCTAAGCACTGGTGATGGCGACGCCCCGGCAGAAAAACAAGAACCTTGAACTTGGCATTTCAGCAGTAAGAGGAGGAGGAGATGTTATGGAGAATATTTTGTTTTGAAATGTCATCAGCTGAGACAGACAATTACAGTAAAGGGAAGGAAGGCTCCATGGTTAGGGTCCTCACCTAGTCTCTGGGATGCCTGTGTTCAAGTCCTGCTCTGCCACAGACTCCTTCTGTGATCTTGAGCAAGTCATTTCCAGTGTGGCTTGACTTCCAAGCAAGGTATGTTTACAGTGCGAGAGCTAATGCACGCTGCTGTCTTGCTGTGAGGACAAAGCGCTGTAGCTTTTCCTGCAGTGTATCTAGGTGAGGTTGAACCCAGGTGGATCATGGAGTGCTGACCTCACCCAGCTACGTCACAGTGAAATCTCCCTGTGCCTTGTCTCCACTAGGGTTTTACAGGTTTCAGAGTAGCAGCCATGTTAGTCTGTGTCAGCAAAAAGAACAGGAGTACTTGTGGCACCTTAGAGACTAACACATTTATTTCAGCATAAGCTTTCATGGGCTACAGCTCACTTCATCAGATGCATGGAATGGAACATACAGTAAGCAGATATTTATACATTCAGAGAAACATGAAAAGGAGGAAGTACCTATACCAACTCTAGGAGACTAATTAATTAAGAGGAACTATATCAGCAGGGGAAAAAACTTGTGAAGTGATAATCAAGATGGCCCATTTCGGACAGTTGACACAAAGGTGTGAGTGAGGATAGTTAACTAGGGGAAATAGATTCAATGAATGTACTGACCGAGCCCCTCCCAGTCTCTGTTCAAACCTAAGTTAATGGTATCTAGTTTGCATATTAATTCAGTGAGAGCTGATGCTCATTAGTTATTGCCCTGTAACAAAAATACCTCATTTGGCAGAAAAGACACAGACACAGCCTCTCTGGGCCTCATTCCCCTAACCTATAATAGCCCTCCCCTACCTCACAGGCAGAGTGTGAGTATAAATACCCTGAAGGTGGGGAAGGCTCAGATACTGCAGTGATAGGGGCTAGATATACACCTACAAGAGACAGACACAGATTCTGTCACATAAAGGTTGGGAATCGTAACCAGCTTTAACTAGTTCAAAAAAGTTTTCCTTATCCTGATCTGATTATCTAGTCTGGCTGTCACGGCTGGGTCAATGGCAGCCAGACCTAGTGGCCAGAGCCAGAGCACACAGTCACGAGACAGGAGTCAAGAGTCAGCTACACCAGGATGCCAAGAGCTCAGAAGCAGGAGACAAACTGGAGATCAGAACCCTGAGTTAGGGGTCAGAGTCAGGCCGGGTCAAGCTACCAGGGGGTAGTGGCGCCAGGTGGAGAGTTGGGATGTGGCTGTGTTACATACCCGTGTACAATCCGGAGCGGGGGGCTGTGTCACCATGCCTTGCAACCTTGCGTGTCTTACAATGCCTAGCTGTAATAGCTCAAGCTGGTCCTTCCAGCATGCAAACCATGCTCTGGGGGTGTGTGTGTGACTGCAGCCTGCCTGCTACACCCTTGCTCTCACCAGCCTTGGTTATACTGCAGGGTGACCCCAACATGCCCCCCAATCCCAGATTTCCCCCCAGAAATGTATTTCCTGTGCTGCCCAGCCCTCTCCTGGACAGTACAAATATATTAAGGCTGGTAGTCCTTTAAGGGAATAATATATCAATTTATATAGAGTTTCCCAGACACTTCAACTTAAACACACTGGATTAGATAAAACAGTAAAAAAAGTGTATTAACTACAATGAGACAGATTTTAAGTGAATACAAGCCATGAGGCATAAAAATCAGATTAAATGCTCACTAGTACCGAAATTAGCAAACGATGTTAGATCCAAGCAAACATTCTCACCCCAGGATTCCAGCAAGATTACTGAGCAAACTCTTCAGATCAGGACCCTTCCCCCAAACTCCAGTGGCTGTTTCCTTTTGTCTTCTTAGGCGCAGAGAATGTGAAGGGCAGGGAGAGAGAAAGGGGTATCTTGGAGTGTTTGCTCCTTTTTATAGTTTCAAACATCCATTTGAAAAACATTTCCAGCTGGGAATTAGGAGACAAAGAAGGATGTGGAAGGATTTTCCCCAGCTGTTTTTTCCACCTATTTGAGCTTCCTTTTTTATTCCTTCCTCCTTGAGGACTCTGTTTACTGCTTAAATGAAAATTAAGGCAAACATACCGTACTTTGTTCAAGACAGGCCTGTTTGACCAGTTTGGTGCTACATGAGTTTTGAACACCATACAGAGGAATCTGATAACTTCACATACAATGTTGCCACAAATATTTTACCTGGACAATACTGACCAGCAAATGGTGGCACATTACAAGTCACATCAAATGATACATTGTGAGTTACACCTTGTACAAAGTTGATTACACTAGTGTGTAGGGTGCGAATACAAGGGTGTGTTCCATCACACACTGTTCCCATGAACCCTACGGCCCAAGATTTGAGGCCCCTCCCTTTCCTCTCAGAGTGATGTGGGCCCAGGTTTCTCATAGTGGCTCCTATGGAAGGAGCTTGAATGTTTTCTGCTGGCTCCATGTGTATTCCTTTGGGTTGTAACCTTCCCAGTCAGTCAGGTACCATAATTTGCCCCCTTTGATCTTAGAACCAAGGACTTTGCAAACAACGTATTCCTCCTGACCTTGTACTTGTGCTGATGGGGGCGGTGATTGGGCTTTTTGGGGAAATGTGTCCTCAGTGTAGGATTTTAGAAGTGAAATGTGGTATATAAGGTGGACTCTGAGGGATTGAAGGAGCTGGAGCCCAAAGGTGATCAGGTTGATTTCTCAGCTAAACCAGTATGAGTGAAGAAAACGTGAGTCTAGTTTCTGAGGGGGTCTGTCCATGCAGAGGTTTTCAGGAGAAAGCTATACCATTGTCCTACAGAGTAGTTGGGGCCTTGTTGTATATTCTTGTCTCCGTGCTTTTTGTAACCCTCCTTTCCTTCTCCAGGTGTCCTTTCACTTTCTCTTGGATGTGGTGCACTAGGTCCAAGGCCAATGGGTTGGAGGAGGACGTGATTAGTTATGGGTGAAATGAGTGGGGGTACCCATAGTTGACAAAGAAGGGGCTATGGCCTCTGGATGCATGGTCTGCATTATTATATGAGAATTTGGGGTACGGTAACAGGAAAACCAGTCACCCTAGTGATGGTTGGTGTAGCATCATAAATATTGCTCTAGGATCTGGTTGATTCTTTCCATTTGGCCATTTGACTGAGGATGGTAGGCAGAGGACAGGTGCACTCCTAATATACGTAGGGGGCTCATGCCAGAAGTGGACAGCAAACTGGAGACCCCAGTCAGAGGTGACATGATCTGGGAAGCCATGAAGACAGATTACATTGTTTATCTGGAGCGGGACTGTTTCCTCTGCAGAGGGTAAACCCAGGCAGTGGGAATAAAGTGGGTCTTTAGGGAATAGCAATCCACCACTGTAAGGATAGTCGTTTAATCACTGGATTCTGGCAGTTCTACCACAAAATCCAAGGAAATGGCCTCCCATGACTGAGATTGGGTGTCCAGAGGTTGGGGGAGACCACAGGGGTTTTGGCATGGGATCTTGGTGTGGGCACAAACCTTGCAGGAAGAGACAAAGGTCTCTGTTGTGGGGCACAGACGGGACTACCAGAAGAACTGGGACATTAATCATTGAGTTTTGTGTTGCCTTAAGTGTCGTCCCAGGGCAGAGTCATGGCAGAGTTGAAGAGCCCCCATTCTCATAGGTCAGGGGAAAACAGATGTAGTTCCTTACTAATGTGATCCGCTCCTGGTTGGGGTGTGGTTCTCAGTCGATAATGGCCATCTCGTCGGATGGAGTTCAAGAGACAGAGGCAGAGTGGATGAACGTGAGCAGATCCTAGGGAAGCTGACTTCGGATGAACGCCGGGGCCAGGTTCTCATGGATGTGTTCTCGCAACACAGCCAGTTCATACTCTGACATTGCATATACCCACCCAAACAGTATTTGCACCTCTGGCTGGGGCTCTACGTGGCAATCATAGCCTTGATGTCAGGTCTGCATTCTTCTTCTCAAAGTCTCAAAGTGTCATCATGGTGTGTCGGTTAACCCCATAAGGCTTTAAGGGGAGAGGCTTATAAATGTTGTGACAAAGTTCCTCCTCTACCTCGGTGAGTCCTGCGCTTATTGGCGGACTCTGATCGCCCCAGAGCCCTTCCCCTCTGGTAGGACCCACAGTCAAATTCCTCCTGTGTCTGATCAGGAGCCGGGAGGCCTGGAGGGAACCCGGGCCCGCCCTCCACCCCGGGCCCCAGCCCAGGGCCCCGTGGACTGCAGTCGTCTATAGGGTTTCCTGTAACAGCTGCGCGACAGCCACAACTCCCCGGGCCACCTCCCCACGGCCTCCACCCAAAACCTACGTTATGCTTACTGCAGGACCTTCCTCCTGATGGTCTGCTGATGCTTGTACTCCTCAGTCCTTCAACTCTTCTCACTCTCAACTCCTTGTGTGCCTTTTGCTCTCAGCTCCTCGCACGCAACACCACAAACCGAAGGGAGCTCCCCCCCAAACCCAGGTGCCCTGATCAGCCTGCCTGTCTCAATCGATTCTTCCTAATTGGCTCCATGTGTCCCAATCAGCCTGCCCGCCTCAAATTGGTTCCAGAAAGTTCCTGCCTGCTCTAGTGCAGCCCCTGCTCTGGTCACTCAGGGAACAGAAAACTATTCATCCAATGGCCAGTATATTTGCCTTCTCTCAGACTTCTGTACCCCACTTGTCTGTCTGTCACAATGTATACATGATGTAACTGGAATATGTTTGATGCGACATGTGCCATGTAACATATCTCTGTGAAAGTTGTGACCTACTGAATCTATTCCTCCTGTGTGTATGCATGTATCATTGTTGTAGTTGGAGTTAGGAATATTGGTTTTATATTTGCTGGTTTTGTACATAGCCTTTGTAAGAGCCTGGGATCATGTCTTGAGAAAGGTATGTGCATGTAAAGAGACCAATCAAGAAACCCTTACACAGACAATAGGAGGTGCAGACCCCAATCCACATCTGGGCCTGGCCAGGAATGCAACTGGCTGGACTGGTTAGGGTGCATGGACATGTGACTTGCCCATGTGATCCCAAAACTCCAGGGTAAGATGATGCTACACAGGGAGTGGGGGAAAGGCTATAAAAACCCTTGGAAGACCCCTCCATTTTGTCTTCAGCTGGCTAAAGAGAGAGGCTCTCCACCCCCCCAGAGACATACCTGAAAAAGACTGAACAAAGGACAAAGACAATAGGTGGTGTGAGCGATTGCTGGACCCAGGCTATGAGTTCTAGAGCCTGTGAAAGGAAGAAAACTGGAGCTGGTGAGGTTTTTATATCTGTGTTAAGTTTGATTAGACATAGACGTGTGCGTTTTATTTTATTTTACTTAGTAATTCACTTTGTTCTGTCTGCAACTACTTGGAATCACTTAAATCCTACTTTCTGTACGTATTACAATCAGTTTTTACTTATTAAGTTACCTGGAGTGCATGTTGGTACCTGGGGAGTGCAAAGATCTTTCTATCTTTGGAACAGAAGGCGAACTATTTATGAGTTTACCCTGTATAAGCTTTATACGGGGTAAAATGGATTTATTAAGGATTTGAACCTCATTGGGAGTTGGGCACCTGGGTGTCAAAGGCAAGATCACTTCCTGAGCTGCTTCCAGGCAGCCCGCGGCTGTTAGTGGATGTGGCTCGGACCTGGGTCTGTGTTTGCAGCAGATCAGTGGATCTGGCTCAAAACAGACAGGATTCGGGAGTCCCAAGCTGGTAAAGGCAGGAAAGCAGGGGCAGACGTAGCCTTGGCACACCAGGTGGCAGCACCAAAGTGGTTTCTGTGATCCCAACCCGTCACACATGGTACTTAAGAGGAAGTTCCCTAGTTCCCTCAGTAGGTGTTTCAATGTGGGCAACTACATCTACTTGAACCGTCTTGGGCCTGGGTGCAATATTGACTGGTTTCTGGCAATGTCGTCGGCAGAATTTTGATGGGAAAATGACCTGTTCTCACCAATGAATGAGGGGATCCTGCAGGGTTAGCCAGGAGATGCCAAGTGTGATACCATGGTACCCCCATATTCACCACTGTCATATAATTATGATATGCTTTCTACAAAGTATGCCTTGTGAGGGATCATTCTAAAAGTCTTAATCTGCCAAACATTAATATCTCATTGAATTGTATGTGGTATCATTGTATATGAAGTTATGAAGTTTTGCTATGTATGTGCTGTTGGGGGGAGGGATAGCTCAGTGGTTTGAGCATTGGCCTGCTAAACCCAGGGTTGTGAGTTCAATCCTTGAGAGGGCCATTTAGGAATCTGGGGCAAAAATTGGGGATTGGTCCTGCTTTGAGCAGGGGGTTGGATTAGATGACCTCCTAAGGTCCCTTCTGTCACGGAGTATAGGGGAGTCCGGCCCTGCACCCCTCTTCCCCGGATTCACTGGGAGTCTCAGTCAGCCAGTAGAACAGAAGGTTTATTAGAGATGCCAGGAACACAGTCCAACCAGAGCTTGTCAGTACATCCAGGACCCCTCATTCGGGTCCTTCCGGGGGGCAGGGAGCTTAGACCCCAGCCTGGGGGCTCCCTGCATTTCACCCCACAGCTCCAAACGGGGCCGGGAGGCCAGACCCTGTCTCCCCTCTTCTCCGGCCAGCTCCAAACTGAAACTATCCAGCCCCTCCTCCCCCTTTGTCTGCCTCCCGGGCCAGGAGGTCACCTGATCCCTTTGGTCGAACACCTTCAGCTCTCACCTTTGCAGGGGAGGGCCCGGGGCCATTGGTTGCTAAGATACAGAGTGTCAGCCATTCTCTGTGTCCAGGCCCCTCTGTAACTCTCATGCATCCTTGTTCCACCACCTAGAAACTCAAGCAAACCGAGGCACCCACACAGTACTCAGGGAAAACATTAACAACAGTCCTAGTTCGTCACACCTTCCAACCCTGATATTCTATGAGTCTATGAGTCTATGTGTTACTGAAATATGTGAAGTTGGAAATACACAATTAGCCTTTCAGGGACAAAAATGAAGACGTTAGGCCATGCTAATGGCCCATCAGCTAAGACAATGGTCCATGGGAAAGATTTGTCCTCCCTGGGAACGTTTCAGCCAGTCTATGAGTAATGGTTGCTATGACACAGCAAGGCATGCCAGTGCATGTGACCAGGCCACATGTCCCCTAACTCCATTTTGATTCCCATATTTTTACACAAACTGGTCTGGGAACCTGTAATCGTCTTAAGAAACAATTATGATGCCATGCTGGTCTTTTGGTAGAGATCGGTTAGTGACAATTTCTAACAATGAACATTTCAATCCTGTTCATTGCTAGTGCCAAATTTCTCTTGGAATCCTCCTCCACAAATTATGATGATGCACTGCAGGTCTATAGGTAGAGATCGGTTCGTGACTATTTCTCTAACAATGAGCATTTGATTCCTGTTCACTGCCTGTGCCAAAATACTCCTGTAAGCATCTTCAATGTGCGATTATGATGCACTGCTGGACATTTGGTAGAGATCGGTTTGTAAAGATTTCTCACAATGAGCATTTCAAGGCTGTTAACGGCTAGTGATCATTTCTCTTGGACTCCTTCTTCACAACCATTATTATGAACTGTAGGCCTTTTGGTAGAGAGCTGTTAGTGAAAATTTCTCACAATGAGCAGTGCAATCCTGTTCACTGTTAGTGCCACAATACTCCTGTAAGCATCTTCTAATGCCATTATGAAGCGCTACTGTCTTTTGGTAGAGATCAGTTCGAGAAAATGACTCACAATGAGCATTTAACTGCTAGTGACAGTTTTCGCTTGGTCTCCTCCTCAACAAATTATTATGCTGCATTGTAGGTCTTTTGGTAGAGCTCGGTTCGTGAAGATTTTTCACAATGAGCATTTCAATCAAATTCACTGCTAGTTCCAAAATTCTTCTGCTGCATTAGGATGCTCTGCTGATATTTCGGTACAGATCGGTTCGTGACATTTTCTCACAATCAGCATTTCAATTCTGTTCACTGCTTGTGCCAAAATACCCCTGTAAACCTCTTCTATGTGCTATTTTGATGCACTGCTGGTCTTTAGTAGATAGCAGTTCGAGAAAAATTTTCACAAG
Source organism: Chelydra serpentina (assembly GCA_037349315.1). Classification (NCBI taxonomy): domain Eukaryota; kingdom Metazoa; phylum Chordata; order Testudines; family Chelydridae; genus Chelydra; species Chelydra serpentina. Next base: position 4,167,823 of record JBAIAC010000056.1, read on the forward strand.
GAGCATTTCAATCCTCTTCACGGCTAGAGCTAAAGATTTCCTGGACATCTCCTCCACAAGCTGAATTGCTGGTGATATGGTAGAGATCGCTTAATGAAAATTTCTCACAAAGAGCATTTCAATCAAGATCGCTGCTAGTGCCAAAATTCTCCTGTAATCGTCTTCTAAAAATCATAATGATACAATGCTGGTCTTTTGGTACACATCGGTTCGTGAAATAGTATCACAATGAGCATTTCAACCCTGATCTCTGTCTGTGCATAATTCTCCTGAAATGGTTTTCTAAATGCCATTTCAATGCGCTGCTGGTCTTTTGGTACAAATCGGTTCGTGACATTTCCTCACAATCAGCATTTCAATTCTCTTCTCTGCTTGTGCAAAAATACTCCTGTAAACCTCTGCTAAATTGCATTATAAAGAGATTTACAGCTGGTCGTTTGGTAGACTCTCTGTTACAATTATTCAACATTAACATTTCCTTCCTTTCACTGCAAGGGTCAGTTTTCTCTTGTAATCCTCCTCCACAAGGTTTTCTGACGCACTGCTGGTCTTTTGATAGAGATCGGTTCGTGACAATTTCTAACAATGAACATTTCAATCCTATTCATTGCTAGTGCCAAAATCATCTGGAAAGACATCTGCACAAATTATTACGCTGAACTTCCGGTATTGAGGGAGCGTTCAGTTCGTAAAGATTTCTCACATTAAACATTTCAACCCTGTTCACAGCTACTACCAAATTTCCCCTGCAATCCGCCTAACAAAGTCATTATTCTGCAATGTTGTTATTTTGGTACACATCGGTTCGTGAAATTTACTCACAATGAGCATTTCAATCAAGTTTACTGCTAGTGCCAAAATTCTCCTGTAATCGTCTTCTAAAAACCATTGTGCTGAACTGCTGGTCTTTTGGTACAGATGGGTTCGTGAGAATTATCACAATGAGTTTTTCAACCCTGTTCACTGTCAGCGCATACGTCGCCCGAAATCGTCTTCTAAATGCTATTGTAATGCGCTGCTGGTCTTTTGGTACAGACCGGCTCGTGACTTTCTCTCACAATCAGCATTTCAATTCTATTCACTGCTTGTACCAAAATTCTCCTGTAATCCTCTTCTAAAAACCATTATGAGGCACTGCTGTTCTTTTGGGAGAGATCGTAGTAGATAGCATTTCGAGAAAAATTTTCACAAGGAGCATTTCAATCCTCTTCACGGCTAGAGCTAAAGATTTCCTGGAAATCTCCTCCACAAGCTGAATTGCTGGTGACTTGGTAGAGATCGTTTAATGAAAACTTCTTACAAAGAGCATTTCAATCAAGTTGCCTGCTAGTGCCAAAATTCTCCTGTAATCGTCTTAAGAAACAATTATGATTCTTTTTTGGTTTATTGGTAGATTTCGGTTCGTGAAAAAGTAACACAATGAGCATTTCAACCCTGTTCACTGTGCATATTTCTCCTGAAATCGTCTTTTAAATGCCATTTTAATGCGCTGCTGGTGTTTTGGTACAATCGGTTCGTGTCAGTTTCTCACAATCAGAATTTCAATTCTGTTCACTGCCTGTGACAAAATATTCCTGTAACTGTCTTCTCAAACCATTATGATGCAATGCTGTTCTTTTGGAAGAGATCGGTTCGTGAAAATTTCTTACAATGAACATTTCAATCCTATTCAATGCTAGTGCCAAATTCCTCTTGAAAGCCTTCTCCACAAGTTATTATGCAGAACTTCTGGTATTTTGGTAGAGATTTGTTCGTAAAGATTTCTCACAATGAACATTTCAATCAAGTTCATTGCTAGTGCCAAAATTCTCCTGTAATCGTCTTCTAAAAACCATTATGATGCAGTGCTGGTCTTTTGGTACAGATCGGTACGTAACATTTTCTCACAATCAGCATTTCAATTCTGTTCACTGCTTGTGCCAAAATACTCCTGTAAACCTCTTCTATGTGCTATTTTGATGCACTGCTGGTCTTTAGTATATAGCGGCTCGAGAAAAATTTTCTCAAGGAGCATTTCAATCTTCTTCACGGCTATAGCTTAATAGCACCTAGAATCCTCCTCTACAAGCTGAATTGATGGTGTTTTGGTAGAGCTCGCTTAATGAAAATTTCTCACAAAGAGCATTTCAATCAAGTTCCCTGCAAGTGCAAAAATTCACCTGTAATCGACTTCTAAAAACCATTATGATACAATGCTGGTCTTTTGGTATTGATTGGTTCGTGACACTTTCTAACAATGAACATTTCAATCCTATTCAACATTTGACCGCTCTGGACAGCAGTCTGGGCTCGAATGCTCTACCCAGGTACCTAGGTAGAATTTCATTTCCTGTTTGGCCAGCGTGGTGAGCTGCAGGTGAATTCAGACCTCATCAGCAGGCCGTGATGGAGTCCCAGAACCGAAGACGAGCTCCAGCGTGGACCGAGCGTGAGGTACGCGGTCTGATCGCAATATGAAGAGACGAAACCGTGCTAGCTGAGCTATGGTGCAAAAGATGAAACGCCAATACATATGCCAAAGTCTCCAAGGGCATGCAGGACAGAGGCTACAACAGGGAAACGCAACAGTGCCACGTTAAAATTAAGGAGCTCAGGCAAGCCTACCAAAGAACCAGAGATGAAAACGGCCGTTCTGGGTCAGAGCCCCAGAAATGCCGCTTCTATGATGAGCTGCATGCCATTCTAGGGTGCACCCAGCACTGACCCACCCATGTGGTAATACTCCGTATGTGGAACATCATAACCACAGAGAAGCATTTTCGGGGAGAGGAAGATGATGATAATGATGCTCAAAATAGCGCCCAGACACAGCAAGGAAGCGGAGAAGCCCTTTTCCCCGACAGCCAGGAACTCTTTCTCACCCTGGAGCCAGTACCCTACGAACCCATCCAAGGCAAGCTTGATGCCGGAGAAGGGACTCTGGTGAGTGTAGCTCTGTTAAATTAATAAATTTTTTATAATCAAGCGTGTTTAATGATTAATTAACGGCCAGTACAGCTACAGCTAGTGGAAAAGTTTGTTAACCTGTTCGGGGATGGAGGGGAAATCCTCCGGGGACATCTCCAGAAAGATCTCCTGGATGTACTCCCAAAGCCTGTGCAAAAGGTTTCTGGGGAGGGCAGCCTTCTCCTGTGCTCCTTGGTAACACACTCTACCACGCCAGGCCAGTAGCATATAATCTGGAATCATTGCATTGCAAAGCATGGTGGCATATGGTCCTGGTGTTTGCTGGCAGTCAAGCAACATCTTTATCTGTTTGTGTTATCCTCAGAAGAGTGATCTCGTTCATGGTCACATGGTTGAAATAGGGGAATGTTATTAAGGGGGGATTCAGAGGGGTCCGTCCCTGCTGGGCTGTTTGCCTGTGGCTGAATGGAAATCTTCCCCGCTGTGACCCACGCGGTGGGAGGAGGGGGAACAGCAAACATCTTGGATGTGTGTCTGTGTGTGTGTGTGGGGTCGATTATTTTCGCGCTGCACGTTAACCCGAAAACCGCCGCCCCTCCCTTTTCAATTGCCAACCACTTTTAAATTGCCAGCCCAGAGGCTCTTTGTTATGGGAAATAAGGGGTTTCTGTTTGAAACCATTCCCACATGTTATGAAGGTTAAAGAAGCCTATAGACTGTGGCTGCCTGCAAGCCGAATTCTGTTGCCCACCGGATCTGCTTGTGTGATCTCTCACAGCAAACCGGCAGACCCTCAATATAACAGGCAAAGTGCAACCTTGGACCAAATGCACATGTGCAATGTAATGTTTGGAGCATTGTTCTCTAATATGTGTCTTTTAAACTACTCCTCTCCTGTTTGTTTCCTCCCGCAGCTGCAAATGTATCAACGCCGCCCCTTTCATCACCATCCCAGAGGCTAGCAAAGATTAGAAGTAAAAAAAAAGGAATCGAGACGATATGTTCACAGAGCTCATGCAGTCCTCCCACACTGAAACTGCCCAGCAGAATTCGTGGAGGCAGACAGGACGGCAGAATTTGATCGCACGGACAGGTGACGTGCTGAAGACAATGACTGGCGGGCTGAAGTGAGTAGGTGGCGTCAGGTGGAGAGAGAAGGCAGGATGCAATACTCAGGCTACTGGAGGATCAAACAGAAACCCTCAGGTTTATGGCTGAGGAAAGGCGTATGGTTCAGGAAAGGCCGCCTGAGCCCAGACCGCCGCTACAGCCCCTGTGTAACCAACAGCCATCCTCCCTGAGTCCCATAACCTCATCACCGAGACGCCGAAGAACGCGTTTGGGCGGCATCCGTGCACCCAACCACTCAAGCCAAGAGAACAGTCCAAGCAATGAAAGGCTGGCATTCAATAAGTTTTAAAGTGCTGTGTGTCCTTGTCCTTCCCTCATCCCCTCCTCCACCACCCATCCTGGTGCTACCCTTCCTCCACCATCCATCCAGTTACCCCATGGTTCCCCCTATTTGTTTGACGAATTAATACAGAATGCATGATTGTTAAGCAACAATGACTTTATTGCCTCTGCAAGCGGTGACCGCTGGGTGGTGGGCAGGGCGGTTTGTTTAATGGAAAGTAGAATGAATCAAGGGGCGGGGCTTTTCAGTAATGGGGAAAAACAGAAATTTCACACTTGGTATCCTGGCCATTCAGGAAACTGGTTTTCAAAGCTTCCCTGATGCGCAACGCACCCTGCTGTACTCTTGTAATAGCCCTGGTGTCTGGCTGCGCATAACCAGCGGCCAGGTGATTTGCCTCAACCTCCCACCCCGCCATAAACGTCTCCCCCTTACTCTCACAGATATTGTGGAGCGCACAGCAAGCAGTAATAATAATGGGAATATTGTTTTCGCGGAGATCTAACCTAGTCAATAAACTTCACCAGCGAGCTTTTAAATGCCCAAATGCACATTCCACCACCATTCTGCACTTGCTCAGCCTATAGTTGAAAAGGTCCTGACTACTGTCCAGGCTACCTGTGTATGGCTTCATGAGCCATGTCATTAAGGTGTAGGCTGGGTCCCCAAGGAAAACTATTGGCATCTCAACATCCCCAACGGTTATTTTCTGGTCTAGGAAGAAAGACCCTTGCTGCAGCAGCTGAAACAGACCACAGTTCCTGAAGATGCGAGCGTCATGTACCTTTCCTGGCCATCCCACATTGATTTTGGTGAAACGTCCCTTATGATCCACCAGTGCTTGCAGCACTATTGAAAAGTAACTGTTTCGGTTACCCTCGCTGGCTTGGTGGTCCGGTGCCAAGATAGGGATATGTGTTCCGTCTATCGCCCCACCACAGTTCGGGAACCCCATTGCTGCAAAGCCATCCAGTATGAGCTGCACATTTCCCAGACTCACAACCCTTGGTACAAGCAGATTGGTGATCGCCCTGGCTACTTGCATAACAGCCCTCACTGTAGATTTTCCCACCCCAAATTGATTCGCGACTGACCGGTAGCTGTCTGGCGTTGCAAGCTTCCACAGGGCTCTCGCCAGTCGCTTCTCTACTATGAGGGCTGCTCTCATCTTGGTGTTCTGGCGCTTCAGGGCAGGGGAAAGCAACTCACAAAGTTCCATAAAAGTGCCCTTACGCATGCGAAAGTTTCGCAGCCACTGGGATTCATCCCAGACCTGCAACACTATGTGGTCCCACCAGTCTGTGCTTGTTTCCCGGGCCTAGAATCGGCGTTCCACTGTATCAACAAGCCCCATTACCACCATGATGTCCACCTTGCGGGGGGGCCTTTTTTGAGAGAGGTCTGTGTCCATGTCCTCATCACTGTCCTCAGGGTGCTGCTGTCGCCTCCTCGCCTCCTGTTGCTGTAGCAGCTCCTGGTTCTCGTTCTCCATATACTCCTGGACAGTGCGCGTGGTGTTCATAATGGCGATAACAGTTGCGGTGATCTGATCATGCTCCATGCTTTCCCTGGTATGCTGTTTGCAGGACAGCAGAGTGGGAGCAGAAGCGGCGGGTGGATAACAATGGTGTCAGCAATATGGCGCCCGCATGAAAAAAGGCGCGAAAGGATTTTGGGCTCCTCCCTCAGTTGCTTTCACAGAGGGAGTGGGGAGCAAGGGTTAGGCTCATTTCCTTCTAGCTACAGATGGTACAATATGCGGTGAGCAAGGGTTAGGCGCCTTCCCTTCTAGCTGCAGATGGTACAATATGCTTGATAGCCATCCTCATCGCCTGGCCCCCTCAAGGATTGAACTCGCAACCCCAGGTTTAGCGGGCCAACACTCAGACCGATGAGCTATCCCTCTGCCTGTGTTCCAGGCAGTACTTAATCTCCCTTAAACAAAACGTAATAAAGAGAATGACCAGAGTCATTCTGGTCACTCCCATTTATGTCCAAGCACCCCCGGCAAGCCACAACATAGGCCGCCAGCCAGGAGCACACGAATTTCATGCATATTGTACGATCTGTAGCTAGAAGGCAAGGAGCTTATGCTGTGCAGTCCCATGACTACCAGCCTCAGGCGAAATGGCCCCCTCAAGGATTGAACTCGCAACCCTGGGTTTAGCGGCCCAACGCTCAGAACGCTGAGCTATCCCTCTGCCTGTATTATAGCGTGACTGAAGCCGCACTAGACCTAATGTCCAGGCGTACGCTGGAGATGTACGGTAATTTTGAGCTGAGCAGGCTTCTGTAGCAAACACGGAAACCCCGGAAAAAAGGTGCGAAAAAGATTGCTTTCACGGAGGGAGGGAGGGAGGGACGTTTGATGGCTTGACGACATGTGCCTAGAACCACCAGCGACAATGTTTTCTGCCCCATCAGGCTTTGAGATCGCAATCCAGAATTCCAATGGGCGGCGGAGACAGCGGGAACTGTGGGATAGCTACCCGCAATGCAATGCTCCGAAAGTCGATGCTAGCCCCGCTACTGTGGACACAGTCAATCGACCTCATGGTCTTAATGCTCTTTAGTGGGGACACACACAATCGATTCCATAAATTCGGGTTTTAATATATCGACTTCTATAATTTCGACCTTATTCTGTAGTGTAGACGTACCCATAGAATATCCGGGTTGGAAGGCACCTTAGAAGGCACCATCTAGTCCAACCCCCTGCTCAAAGCAGGACCAATCCCCAATGTTTGCCCCAGATCCCTAAATGGCCTCCTCATGGATTGAAATCTCAACTCTGGGCTTAGCAGGCCAATGCTCAAACCACTGAGCTATCCTCCCCCTCCCTCCACATCACCCAGGGGTTCTTGGCTCAGAGCTGCAAGGTCCTCCCACCGCCTGTGGCTCCAAGCTCAGGGTACCCTTGACACCTGTGGTGGCTCAGAGCTCCAGGGCCCCACCACCACCACCGTCTGCGGCAGCCCAAGGGCTCCAGGGTCTCCCACCGCCCTCAGTAGCTGGGAGCTTCCGGGGACCCTGCTGTCCACGGTGGCTAGGAGCTCAGGGTCTCCCTGCCACTTGGGAGCTCTGGGGCGCCCCTGTACCCCACCCCAGTTGGGAGCTGTGGGGCACCCCCACTGTCCTCTGTGACTGGGAGCTCGGGGCCCCTGCAGTTCCCAGCCTCCCCGGGAGGCAGGGGACCCTGCAGCTCCCAGGCACGGGGAGTTCAAGTCACGGAGGTCTCTGGGAGTCACTAATTCCATGCCTTCCGTGACCTCTGTGACCAAATCACAGCCCTACACATTGGTAATGTAGTGCTGGAACATTGCTGAGGCATTAGTCAGTTGAAATGGCATGACTAAATATTCAAAGTGGCCATAGCAGGTCTGAAAGGCGGTTTTCCATTTGTCTCCTTCTTGGATATGGACAAGATTGTAAGTGCCCCAGAGATTCAGTTCAGTGAATATGTGGGTGACCCCACCACACAGTCTAATAACTCAGTGTTTAGGGGTAGTGGGTAACAGTTCTGGACTGTTATCTGATTTAGGGCTCAGCAATCGACACAGAAGCAGAGGCTGCCATCATTTTTGTATGAAAAGGACCGGAGCACTGGTTAGGGAAGCTGACTTCGGATGAACCCCTGGGCCAAGTTCTCATGGATGTGTTCTCACAACACAGCTAGTTCATACTCTGGCATTGCATATACCCGCTGTGATAGACCCAGGCCAGTTCGGTACAACAGAATAGTAGAAGGCAGATATACTGGCCATTGGGTTAGCAGTTTTCTGTTCCCTAACTGACCAGAGCAGGGACTGCTCCAGGCTAATGAGAACACCTGACTCTAATTAACCTGCAAAGAGTCAGGTGAGGCCATTAAGGTGAAGTGAACACCTGACCCTAATTAAGGCTCTTCTGAGCATATAAAAGGGCTCACTCCAGTCAGGCTGAGGAAGAGCCAGGGAGCCAGAGGAGAGGAAGTGCTGCTGCTACTGAAGGGCTGAGTAAATAAGGCAACTCTCAAGCCATTGGTAAGGGAGCCCTCAGGTAAGGGTGAAGAAGGGAGAAGTGGGAGAGCTGTGGGGAAGTGGCCCAGGGAATTGTAGCAACTCTGGCAGTGCGAGGTCGGCGGCCAACAGCTGCTACCATTAGGGTCCCTGGGCTGGAACCCAGAGTAGAGGGCGGGCCCGGGTTCCCCCCACCAACCTGCCACTACAAAGAGAAGACAGGCCTCTGGCAGGACAGGAGGCTAAACTGTTCTGCAATATGCCCAGAGGGACAACAGGAACTGTGGGAGTTCTCTCACCATCCTCTGAGGCTAGCATAAACTTCCCACCAAAGCCCCACCAAAGCCCCGAGGTAAGTGGGGAAGTGGGATAGCGCATAGATTTCTGTTTAATTTTGGCTTGGTGTATTCCCTGTGTTAGAAGGGGCAAGGGGGGCGGGGGTTATTCATGGTTTTCTGTAACTTTAAGGTTTTGTCCTGAGGGGGAAATCTCTCTGAGTTTGGAAAAATAGTGCCCTGTAAAATAATTACCATCCTGATTTTACAGAGATGATTTTACCTTCTTTATTTTTAATAAAATCCTTCTTTTAAGAAGCTGACTGTTTTCTATGGTGCTAAGACCCAGGGGGTGGGTTTTTAGATCACTGTGTAACCAATTGGTTGGGAGATTGTTCTCAAGCTTCCCCAGGAAAGGGGGTGTACGGCTTGAGGGGTGTCATAAATATGAAGGGAGTGGGTCTGATGCAGTACTATAAAATCCTCTTCCCAGTAAAGGGTTAAGAAATGCAGGTAACCAGAATGACACCTGACCTGGCTGGCATCTGACCAAGAAGGGGACAAGATACTTTCAAATCTTAGGAGGGGGCAAGGCTTTGTGTGTGTGTCTTTGTCTGAGAGAGAGTGATCTTGGAAGACAGAAGGAACCTGCAGAAAATCAAACCTCCCTTTTCTGAAGTAAGTTTAGATAGCATAGCACATAGATTTCTGTTTAATTTCGGCTTGGTGTATTCCCTGTGTTAGAAGGGGAATGGGAGGGGCGGGGGGTTATTCATGGTTTTCTGTAACTTTAAGGTTTTGTCCAGAGGGGGAAATCTCTGAGTTTGGAAATATAGTGCCCTGTGAAATAGTTACCATCCTGATTTTACAGAGATGATTTTACCTTCTTTATTTTTAATAAAATCCTTCTTTTAAGAAGTTGACTGTTTTCTATGGTGTTAAGACCCAGGGGGTGGGTTTTTAAATCACTGTGTAACCAATTGGTTGGGAGATTGTTCTCAAGCTTCCCCAGGAAAGGCGGTGTATGGCTTGAGGGGGTATTTTGGGGGGGGAGGGAAGTTCAAGTGATTCCTTTCCTGGATTCCTGTTAGATACTTGATGGTGGCAGCGAAAGAAGCATTTCTCAGGGTGCAGGGAATTTTGTACCTTGGGGGATTTAACCTAAGCTGGTAAAAATAAGCTTAGGGGCTCTGAATGCGGGTCCCCACGTCTTTACCCTAGGGTTTAGAGTGGGGAGGGAACCCTCACAGGAGTAAACAGTGAGATGGCAAAATTTGCAGATAATACAAAACTACCCAAGATAGTTAAGTCCCAGGCAGACTGCAAAGAACTACAAAAGGATCTCACAAAACTGGGTGACGGGAAACAAAATGGCAGATGAAATTTAATGTTGATAAATGCAAAGTAATCATAGAATATCAGGGTTGGAAGGGACCTTAGTAGGTCATCTAGTCCAACCCCCTGCTCAAAGCAGGACCAATCCCCAATTTTTGCCCCAGATCCCCAAATGGCCCCCTCAAGGATTGAACTCACAACCCTGGGTTTAGTAGGCCAATGCTCAAACCACTGAGCTATCCCTCCCCTTCCAATGCATATTGGAAAACATAATCTTAACTATACATATACAATGATGGGGTCTAAATTAGCTATTACTACTCAAGAAAGAGATCTTGGAGTCATTGTGGATAGTTCTCTGAAATCATCCACTCAATGTGCAGCGGGGAAGTCAAAAAAGTTAATAGAATGTTGGAAATCATTACGAAAAGGATAGATAATAAGACAAAAAATATCATATTGCCTCTATATAAATCCATGGTACACCCACACCTTGAATACTGCAGGCAGATGTGGTCACCCCATCTCAAAAAAGATATATTGGAATTAGAAAAGGTTCAGAAAAGAGCAACGAAAATTATTCCGTATGAGGAGAGATTAATAAAACAGGGACTTTTCAGTTTGGAAAAGAGGAGACTAAGGGGGGATATGATAGAGGTCTATAAAATCATGAGTGATATAGAGAAAGTAAAGAAGGAAGTGTTATTTACTCCTTCTCATAATACAAGAACAAGGGTCACCAAATGAAATTAATAGGTAGCAGGTTTAAAACAAACACAAGAAAGTATTTTTTCACGCAACACACTGTCAACCTCTGGAACTCCTTTCCAGAGGGTGTTGTGAAGGCCAATACTATAACAGGGTTGAAAAGGGAGCTAGATAGATTAATGGAACATAGGCCCATCAATGGCTATTAGTCAGGATGGGCAGGGATGGTGTTCCTAGCCTCTGTTTTCCAGAAGCTGGGATTGGATGACAGGGTATGGATCACTTGATGATAACCTGTCTGTTCATTCCCTTTGGGGCACCTGCCATTGGTCACTGTCAGAGGACAGGATACTGGGCTTGATGTACCTTTGGTCTGACCCAGTATGGCCGTTCTTATGTTCAATAGCTACCTGCTGGGAAGTGAGGGTGCATTAGAATGTGGTTGAATGCTCATGGGCAGCTGGGGGTACACGGGCATGGGGATTAGATGGGAGGGATGGGTCAGTGGTCAAGGTGTTAGCGAATGACTTGTCAGCCCTGGGCTCCATTCCCTGCCCTGCCACAGGCCCACTGTGTGACCTAGGGCAAGTCTCCTAGTCTCTGTGCCTCAGTTCTCCCCCGTACAATGGGGATGGTGCTTCTCTGCTTTGTGGGGCATGAGCCACAGCTGAGGAGGTGCCCAGATGCCCTGGGGATGGGTTGCTGGGTAAGTACCAGGGATGTGGTTAGGAAGTTTCAACTGGGTCCTTGCTTTTCAGAACCCTGGTTATTACGATCTGCAAGCTCAGGACCTGTCCGTGTGGCACGTAACCAACAAGACACTCCTGAAGGAATGGAAGAATAGGTCCATCCTGAGGTACCACACCGAGACCGGCTTCCTGTTCTCCGAGGGCGGGGAACCTCCTCACACTCTACCAGGTGATGGCTCTGGGCTGGGGGCTTGGAAGGGAAAAGTGCAGGAGGGCTCTGCTGGCATCAGTGTAGATGGAGGAACTGAGTTGGGCAAATCCTCAACATGCTACAAATGCTCCATGCTGGGGGGCCAGAGGCTGATAATGGGACAAGGAGCCTTCCCCTCGATGCAGCCCATTGGAATCTGACCGTGACCTTGGTGTGAGGTGAGCTGGCTGGTCTCAGCCACTTGCTGGTGTTCACATCCCAAACCAGCCACCCCATTGGCACAGATGTGCTAGCAGACTCAGCAGAGAGGCTAAACAGGCCACAGAGACTGACTGCACCTCACATCCTGGAGATGGGGGGGGGGGCATTGGACACAGGTGCTTTAGTGCTAGGCCAAGCCCTTGACACACCCTTGAGACCCAGCTTTGGGGTTCAGCGTCTTAGCAGTGGCATCTCCTCAGTGCCAGGGCAGCGGGCAATGGTGCTGGACACATGCTGATTCTCACCCGCTCATCATTTACTGCCCGCATTGTGGCAGCTCCTAGCAGACCTCCCCTCCCCCCCCAAAACCAGACCAGGGCCCCACGGTGTTATGTGCTGCACGGACCCAAAAAGGCTGCGATAAATCCACTCCAAGTGACACCTTGACATGCCAGATTTCCCTGCCCACTGCTGGGGTCACTGCTGTGCCCCAGGGCTGGTCCGTGTGGGCAGCAGCACTGACTGAACAAATCACCCAGCGAGCGTGTGCCAGTCAAGGCTGCCTTGTCTGTATGGGAGCTGCCCTGACACAGGGACAGAAACTAACCCTGGCTGCTTGCTGCATTTGTGTCACCCAGAAATACCCAGTGAAATACGGTGCTGGTGTCTGCAAGACCAACAATGGCCCCGCCGTGCCCGTCATCTACGACTATGGTGATGCCCAGAAAACCGTCAGCTATTACTCTCCAAACAGCCGAAGTAAGTCTGGCAATGAGCATGCAGGTTCTGCCTCTCCACCCGAACTAAATTCTCATGGAATATTTCCCAGAGCCCCCTAGTGTCCCTGCCCCCGACCTGCTATAAAAACTCCAGGAGGTTAGAAAACGCTCCGGACAGCTCCCTCTGAATTTAAGCCCTGGGCCTGTCGTTTCAATTTGAACAACCTTCATTTTAGAGCAGTGATACTCAGACCTCAGTGGTCCAGGAGCCAAATTAATGATCAGCATTACCCAAAAGAGCCACAGGAGTGTGAATTCATTGTTTCATTTACTATAGTAATAGTCATATTTAAACAGCATGACAGGGGAAATATTTAGTTTATAGATTTATTATTCTCACAGCAAATAAGTTAATAACTTAGTGCCAGTAGAAAACTTAATTGGTTACTAACATAGTATAAGCATCCTGACTGGTTAATTACTTAGATTGGTCAATAATGAAATCACAGGGTTTTCATATCATGTGCTGCAAAGAGCAGCAGGACACACATTAAAGAGAGACTTGTGGTTGGCAAGCCACAGTCTGAACAGAACTCATTTAGAGAAAGGGAAAATGATGAAACAAGAGAGAGCAAATGGAAAATCCCCAGCAGAGTGCACGGTGTGTGTTCCCCACTTTAACATGCTACATGACAACTGAACACAAACCAGCTCTTAGGAATTTAAAGATGCTGTGAAAGTGACAGATCTGTGAACAGCCCGGCTGAGACTCTCAGTTCCTGATCATTTGTGGGACTGGAGTTCCTGATCCTTAGTCCCCGGTCATTCCCAGTTCAAAGGGACTAGCTGGAATCGGAGCTCTCTCCCTTCTCTCCACCTGTCCATGGCAAACAATGGTCCTGACCTCCCCTTTTCTGTCACCAGCTGAATTCGTCCCTGGCTACATCCAGTTTTGCGTGTTTAATAATGAGAAGGCGTCCATGGCTCTGTGTTCTGGGGTGAAAGTGACCGGCTGTAACACCGAGACTGAGAGTATCTGGCCAGTGTGGGGATTCGCTGTGGAGCAAGGGCCAGCTGATCAGTTTTGGGGCTGCCTAGTGTCACTGTCAGAGCTGGCCGGCTGCACAAGGACGCTTTTAGCTTGGCACTGGCGCAATCTGGGTTCAGTTTGTGCCCCCTGTGTCTGCAGGGACAGCTGTGCCTGCAGAGGCAATCATCCACCATGGTAGGCTACAAAGAGTCCTGTGACACCTTATAGACTAACAGATGAATTGGAACATAAGCTTTCGTGGGTGAATACCCACTTCTTCATGGTAGGCTAGGAGGTGGATGTTACATCTCTTGCTTGGGGGGCCATGTTGGAGGTTGGGGGGGAACAGCTCACAGGACCTCTTTTGTCGAAAGCTGCTGTGGGCACTTTGCACTACTGGGAAGTCTTTGAAGGTGGAATTTCTGCTACCAGGGGGCCTGCAGCCAAAGCGTCTGCCATGGGGAGCCGAGAGTGACTCAAATCCACTCACGGTCTGCTCCTCACCCAAAGAGGTCTATGGGCATCTGCGCGATCGCATTTGTAATAATACTCCCTAGCTCTGGTATGGCTTTTTTCGTCAAATCTTCAATGCTGCACAGAGAAGTCAATATCATCATCCCCATTTTATAGAAGGGGAAACTGAGGCATGGAACGGAACAGCCAGGGATAAAAGCCAGATCACCGGAGTCCCAGTCTAGTGCTGTATCCACTAGGCCACACTGCCTCCCCAGGTCAAGATTCGATTTCTGTTCTAGGGTGTGAGACACAGGTTGCAGACAGTGCACCAACACAGCCCCTTCTCGGGTGCCTTCACAGATCCACAGATGCAAAGGCCAGATGGGCCAGTATGATAGATCTTGTAGTCTGACCTCCTGCATAGCACATGCCAGAGAACCTCCCACAGGGATTCCTGCATCAAGTGTTCTGGCCCCTGCCAAACTTCCAGTGCAGGTTTTTCCCAAACTCTACGGTAAGGGTTAAATTGTGAGCTCCTTGGGACAGGGGCAGTATTTCTGTTCCGTATGGTACCCAGCACCAGAGGGTGTGCCCAGGACTGGGGCTCCGAAGAGGTACTGCGATGCAAACAATAAATAATACCACCACCACTCAGTGACTTAAACTTGCCCTTCCCCTTGTGCAGACACTTGGCATCTCCTGGCTAACCCTGCAGGATCCCCTCATTCATTGGTGAGAACAGGTCACTTTCCCATCAAACTTCTGCCGATGACATGGCCAGAAAACAGTCAATATTGCACCAAGGCCCAAGAAGGTTCAAGTAGATGTAGTTGCCCACATTGAAACGCCTACTGAGGTCTCCTCCCCCGGTGTAATTCACATTCCCAACAGTTATTTTTTGGTCCGGGAAGTAAATACCTTCCTGCAGCCTTCTAAACAGACCAGAGTTCCTGAAAACGCGAGCGTCATGAACCTTGCCCGGCCATCCGACGTTCATGTTGGTAAAACATCCTTTATGGTCCACTAGTGCTTGCAGCACCATAGAAAAGTAGCCCTTTTGGTTAATGTACTGGCTGCCCTGGTGGTCCGGTCCCAGGATACGGATGTGAGTTCCATCAATAGCCCCACCGCAGTTTGGGAATCCCATCGCAGCAAAGCCATCTATGATCACCTGAACATTTCCCAGGGTCACTACCTTTGAGAGCAGCAGGTCAACGATTGCATTGGCATCACAGCAACCCCCACGGTAGATTTGCCCACTCTAAATTGATTCGCGACTGACCGGTAGCTGTCAGGCGTAGCAAGCTTCCAGAGGGCTATGGCTACTCGCTTCTGGATAGTCAGGGCTGCTCGCATCCTGGTGTCCTTGCGCTTCAGGGCAGGGGACAGCAGCTCACAAAGTTCAAGGAAAATGCCCTTACGCATCCGAAAGTTTCACAGCCACTGGGATTCATCCCAGACCTGCAGCACTATGCGGTCCCACCAGTCAGTGCTTGTTTCCCTTGCCCAAAATTGCCGTTCCACAGCATCAACATGACCCATTGCCACCATGATGTCCAGGGAGCGGGGTTGTGAGAGGTGTGTGCCCATCTCAGAATCAATGTCCTCATGGCGCTTCAGTTGCCTCCTCGCCCGATTTATCAGCATCTGCTTCTGGAAAAGGTGGATGATAAGGCGCGAGGTGTTGACAACGGACAGAACAGCAGCGATTATCGCAGAGGGCTCCATGCTCGCGGTCCTGTGGCGTCAGCGCTGTCAATCACCAGAAAAGGGCGCGAACTGATTGCCTGCCGGTGCTTTCACAGAGGGAGGGCGGGAGTGAGGATTGAATGACGACATTTACCCAAAACCACCCTCGACACATTTTTTGCCCCAGCAGGCATTGGGGGCTCGACCCAGAATTCCAATGGGCAGTGGGGACTGCGGGAACTGTGGGATAGCTACCCACAGTGCACTGCTTGCAATGTCGACGCTTGCCCCGTTAGTGTGGACTCACAAAGTCGAATTACTGTCCTTAGTGTGGATTCACACGTTCGACTTTGTAATATCGATTTCACAAGTTCAGTTTAAGTAAAATAGAACTACTTGCAGCTTTGCGAACAGGGGCTGCAAACAGGGGAGTTTGAGAGGGAGTTTGGAAGGGGAGTGCGAAGGGGGCAATCTATCCTTGACATTCCTAATTCTTTTTACCCAAACTAAAGGGAGAGGCAGAGCAACCAGGTGGCTGCTGACGGGGGAGTGAGTATCTGTTGAGGGGACAGTTTGGCACATTGACCTTGTGCTTGAGTGTTTGATTTCCTGTTTGAATAGTGTGATTTGGGAGTGCTTCATTGCAGACTCTTCTAAAAAGACTGTCAGTCAGCTGCGCACCAGCGGAGCAGCGCATAGCAGAGAAGCAAACAGGTGGAGTTAGCCTGGGAGTTCGCCTGCAGAGAGCCTACTGAGGCATCCCCCTTGCAGGTTTCCCTGAGTAGCTTCTGCCACAAGTGAGGAAACTCTTCGAAGGAAGGAACTATGGAGGCTGAGCGATCCGCTGTCGTGACCTGCACAGGATGTGCCATGTTTGTCTTTCTTCCACAGGATAGAAGCGACTTTGTCTGTACAAAGTGGAAGCTGATCTCCATATTGGAGGAAAAGATTCAAGGTCTGGAGAAACGAGTATCAACCCTGCGTTCCATAAAAGAAAATGAGGAGTTCCTGGATAGACGTCAGGATAGGCTTCAGCGGGCGCAGTGTTGTGAGGATTCAGAGCAGGCTGCGCAGCGGGGAAAGAAGACCAGCGAGGATAATTGGCGGCATGTGACCTCCAGAAGAGGAAAGAGTATGAGACAAGTCCATGTACCAGAAATGCATATTCAGATGAGCAACCGTTCTCATGTTCTCTCCACAGGCACTAGTGCAGAGAGTGGAGTGAATGATGCATCTGAGGGAACAGAGCAGAAGGAGACTCCACTGATTGGAAGGCATGAGATGCACAGTCCTAGGGATGGGGGTCCCACGACCACCACTCCCAAGAGGAGGAGGAGGGTGGTGGTGGTCGGGGACTCTCTCCTCAGGGGGACTGAGTCATCTATCTGCCGCCCTGACCGAGAAAACCGAGAGGTGTGCTGCTTGCCAGGGGCTAGGATTCGTGATGTGACGGAGAGACTGCCGAGACTCATCAAGCCCTCAGATCGCTACCCCTTCCTGCTTCTCCACGTGGGCACCAATGATACTGCCAAGAATGACCTTGAGCGTATTACTGCAGACTACGTGGCTCTGGGAAGAAGGATAAAGGCGTTTGAGGCGCAAGTGGTGTTCTCGTCCATTCTCCCTGTGGCAGGAAAAGGCCGGGGTAGAGACCGTTGAATCGTGGAAGTCAACGAATGGCTACGCAGATGGTGTCGGAGAGAAGGGTTTGGATTCTTTGACCATGGGATGGTGTTCCAAGAAGAAGGAGTGCTAGGCAGAGACGGGCTCCACCTGACGAAGAGAGGGAAGAGCATCTTTGGAAGCAGGCTGGCCAACCTAGTGAGGAGGGCTTTAAACTAGGTTCACCGGGGGAAGGAGACCAAAGCTAGCATAAACTTCCCACCAAACCGCCTAGAAGCACGGGACCCACAGGGACAAGATCGGAGCTCTGCCACACTGCCCAAACATTGTCTTCACCTCTGGCTGGAGCTCTACGTGGCAGTCATAGCCTTGATGTCGGGGGAGGCTTTCTGCATTCTTCTTCTCAAAGGCGTCAGTGTCGTCATGGCCTAATGCTGGGGCCTGGGCAGGGCTTGCACAGAGTTTGCTGCATGTTGCCTCCTTCCCTTACCTGCTGGGAACCCTCTAGCTCTCTCCTCCTGCCCCCGCCAGTGTCTTCTATGTGCAAGCTGAGCTCTGCTGTGTCCAGCAGCACCCACTGGTGGCCAGCAGCACTGCAGCCCATTCTGCGCAAAAAACATTAATTTCTGCAAAATTCTGCATTGTGCAGTGCCACAGAATTCCCCCAGGAATATTCCCCCCCCCCGTGTCCCTTCTCCCAACATGGTATAAAAATTACAGGGCGGTTGAAAATATTTACCAGAGCGCTGCTCTGGACAGCTCCCTCTGAATTTAAGCCCAGGGCCTGTTCCTGTCCGGATGATCTTCATTTTAGAGCAGAGATACTCAGACCTCAGAAGTTCAGGAGTCAAATTAGTGATCAACATTACCAAAAAGAGCCACAGGAGTGTGAATTCATTTTTTCATTTACTATAGTACTATGCATATTTAAACAGTATGACGGACAAAATATTTATCTATTATTCTCACAGCAAATAAGTTAATAAATTACCGCCAGTTGATAACTTAACAGGTTAATAACATAGTAAAAGCATCCTGATTGGTTAATAACTTAGATTGGTTAATAATTAAATCACACAGTGTTTTAATATCATGTGCTGCAAAGAGCCGCAGGAGACACATTAAAGAGTCACTTGCAGCTGCCAAGCTGCCGTCCGAGTATCACTGATTTAGAGAAAGGGGAAATGATGAAATAAGAGAGAGCAAATGGAAAATTCCCAGGAGAGAGCACAGTGTGCGTTCCCCACTTTAACATGCTACATGGCAACTGCACACGAAACAGCTCTTAGGAATGTAAAGATGCCCTGCAAGTGACAGAGCAGTGAATGGCCTGGCTGAGACTGGTAATTCCTGATGATCTCTGGGGCTGGAGTTCCTGATCCTTAGTCCCCGGTCATTCCCAGTTCACACACACGGACTTACTGAAGGGGACAAGCTGAGATCGGCGCACTGTTCCTTCTCTCCTCCTCTCCACGGCAAATAATGATCCTGACCTCCCCTTTTCTGTCACCAGCTGAATTTGCTCCAGGCTACATCCAGTTCCACGTGTTTAATGCTGAGAAGGTGGCCATGGTTCTGTGTGCTGGGCTGAAAGTCACCGGCTGTAACACCGAGCATGTGAGTATCTGGCAAGCGTGGGGGTTAGCTGTGGAGCAAAGGTCCGCTGATCAGCCTTGGGGCTGCCTAGTGTCACTATCAGAGCTGGCTGGCTGCACAAGAACTGCTTTGAGCACTGGTGCAGGGTAGGTTCAGTTTGTGACCCCTGTGCCCGCAGGGACAGCTGTACCCATGGAGGCAATCATCCCCCAAAACAGGCCAAGTGGGTGGATGTTACATCTCTCCTTTGGGGAGACTTGCTGGGAGGGAACAGCTCACAGGAGCTCTGTTGTCAGAAGCTGCTGTGGGCACTTCGCACCACTGGGAAGTCTTTCAAGGTGTACTTTCTGCCAGCAGGGAGCCTGCAGCCAAAGCGTCTGCCATGGGAAGCCATGGTACCCTTACTTCTGCGCTGCTACTGGCGGGGGCTCTGCCTTCAGAGCTGGGCTCCCGGCCAGCAGCCGCCGCTCTCCAGCTGCCCAGCTCTGAAGGCAGCGCTGCCACCCACAGCAGCACAGAAGTAAGGGGAGAAGTTCTGCAACCACCCCTACAATAACCTTGCCCCCAGCCCCCCACAACTGCTTTTTGGGTCAGGACCCCTACAATTACAACAGTGTGAAATTTCTGATATAAGTAGCTGAAATACTTAAATTTATTATTTTAAAAATCCTATGACCATGAAATTGACCATGAATTTGGTAGGGCCCTAGCTCTTGTATGGCTTTTTTCATCAAATCTTTAAGTGCTGCACAGAGGAGGTCAGTATCACCATCCCCCATTTTACTGAGGCACAGAGAGGCAGAGCCAGGAATAAAACCCAGATCGTCTGATTCCCAGTCTAGTGCTGTATTCACTAGGCCATGCTGCCTCTCCAGCTCAAAGCTCAAGACTCAAGACAGGGGGGAGGGATAGCTCAGTGGTTTGAGCATTGGCCTGCTAAACCCAGGGTTGTGAGTTCAATCCTTGAGGGGGCCATTTGGGGATCTGGGGCAAAAATTGGGGATTGGTCCTGCTTTGAGCAGGGGGTTGGACTAGATGACCTCCTAAGGTCCCTTCCAACCCTGATATTCTATGATTCTATGACTTGATTTCTGTTCTTGGGTGTGATACACACCAATGCAGCCCCTTCCCCAGCAGCCCCTTCTCTGGTGCCTTCACAGATCCATAGATGCAAAGGCCACAAGGCTCACTATGATGGATCTTCTAGTCTGACCTCCTGCATGGCACATGTCAGAGAACCTCCTGCAGGGATTCCTGCATCAGGCTTTCTGGCCCCCGCCAATCTTCCCAGTGCAGGGCTCCCCCAAACTCCTATGGTAAGGGATAAATTGTGAGCACCTTGGGGAATGAGCCATGTTTATGTTCTGAGTCTGTACAGCACCTAGCACCAGAAGGCCTGCCCAGGACTGGGGCTCCGAAGTGGTACTGCAATGCAAATAATAAATAAAAACAACAAAACCCAATGGCCTAAACCAGCCCTGGCCCTTGTGCGGGCGTTCACACCAGTGCCAAGGGAGTGGCAAATGCTGGCATCTGGGGGCCCATTGCCCCAGAGTAAGTAACTTCACAAAAGTCAGGGCAATGGAGGCTCTGGTCCCAAGAGCTGGGAAGGGATTTAAACCCTCATGCTTCAGGACATTAGCTGACCTCTGCCGGGGGGGGAGGGGAGTCAGGAGGTTACTTTCTCTGTGGGCAGATTATTTGCCAACTGGCTATAGCAGGGTTTCTTGCACCTTCCTCTGAAGCAGCTGGCACTGGCCTGGAGACAGGGGAGCGGCTAGATGGGCCCCTGCTCTGCTCCTGCCTGGCAATTCCTCTGTTCCCTCCCCAGCACTGCAGAGGTGGAGGAGGGTTCTTTCCAGAAGGGAACCCAATTCAGTGTGGTGATTTCCCTGCCTTTGACTGGAACGGGTATGGAACCCATCAGCACTGGAGCGTATCCAAGGAGATGATTGAATGCTGTTCTATCGCTGAGTCCGGAAAGGCTGGCGTGACCCAGTAAAAGACGCTGCTTCGCTCCAGCCAGAGTTGCTCCCTGGGAGGAGAATTATGGCCTCAGCTATGGACATCTGTGATGCAAATAAAGAAAGTGAAGTGGGCTGGGGTCTCGGTGTGATTTACTCTCCTTGCAACCCAGAGAGGGCTGAGAGGTTCTCAGCACCAGTCAGGATCAGGCATTGCTTTCCTTACGAACACCTAGCCCTTGGCTAGCGCTCTGGGTCCCTAGATCTCAAAGCACTTTACCAAGGCAGGAGGCGCAGTTATCCCAACGTTACAGACGTTTTCTGCCAGGCCGTGGCTGGGTTAGGCAGTGATCAGCCAGCTCTCAGAAAACGAAGTCGTTTATTCACAACAAAAGCATTTCCGAGCAAACGTCTCAGAACCTAATAAACAGCATATCCGAGGTCTATCTCAGCAGGTGCTCACCACCGCCCCCAGGGAGACCCTGGTTTTTAAGTACTTCAAATCCTGCCACAGGTCCTGTCTGGTCACCAATTCAGGTCAGTTCCTGGACCCTCCTTTGATTAGGTTGATCTTTTATACGGTTGTGACAGGTTGGGGCCACAGAGACCTGCTTGGTGCTGCCACCTGGTGTGCCAAGGCTACTTCTGCCCCTGCTTCCAGGCCTTTTCCAGCTTGGGACTCCCGAATCCTGTCTGTTTTGAGCCAGATTCCACTGATCTGCTGCAAACCCAGACCCAGGTCCGAACCAAGTCCACTCACCACTGTAAGGCCCCTGGAAGTGCTCTTGCCTTTGACACCCAACTGCTCAACTCCAAGGAGGTTCAACCCCTTAATAAATCCGTTTTACCCTGTATAAAGCTTATACAGGGTAAACTCATAAATAGTTCGCCTTCTATTGCAAAGATAGAAAGGTATGCACACCTGATCGCTGTCCCAAGGCACTAACTCGTACTCAAGGAAACTTAATAAGTAAAAAGTGATTTTAATAAGTACAGAAAATAGGATTAAAGTGATTTTCAAGTAGTGACAGACAGAACAAAGCAAGTTACTTAGTAAAATAAAATAAAACACGCACATCTATGTCTATTCAAAGTTAACACAGATAAAAGCCTCACCAGATTCGGATATTTTCCTTTTTACAGGCTGTAGAATCAGCCTGGGCCCAGCTGAGTCCAGCAGACTCTCACACCCCTTAGTGTCTTTGTCCTTTGTTCAGTTCCCCTCAGGAATGTCCTTGGGGGGGTGGAGAGCCTCTCCCTTTAGCCAGCTGAAGACCACCATGGAAGGGTCTTGCAAGGGTTTTTATAGCCTTTCTTCCTCTCCCTGCATAGGATCCAGTTGCCCTGGAGTTTTGGGATCACATGGGCAAGTCACCTGCCCATGCGCCCTAACCAGTCTAACCAGTTGCATTCCAGACCCGGCCCCAATGTGGATTGGGGTCTGCAACGTCTTTTGTCTGTCAAGTGCTCGCATTTAACAGGCATTCTTTGCTCCAAAGATGATCCCATGCACTTACAAAGGCTATGTACAAAACCAGCAAATATAAAACCAATCTTCATAACTCCCACTACAACAATGATACATGCATACAAACAGGAGGAGTAAATTCAGTAGGTCATAACTTTCACAGAGATATGTTACATGGCACATGTAGCATAAAACATATTTTAGTTACATAGATACATTTATAAGCATCTCCCCATAAAGTTTTATGGGGAACACCGTCACACCCTCCTCCTAAACTTACTGCCAGAGACTTAGACACTGTCCATGGCGGAGGCAGTACACATAAAGCCCCTTCAGTACCGGCACACCACATGGTGTCATTCGTAATGGTTTTAGCAAAATGCGAGGTTCCTGGTCCCCGGGCGCCTGAAAATGGGTTGGGGTGTAGTATTGCTAACAGGATACAGATAGCAATACCTGTTAAGGCGTAGGAACCTCGGCATTTAGCTCTCAGTGCCATGAGGCGGTGTGCCTCAGTTTCCCCTTTCACACAGCAGCCTGAGCCTGTTGTGCTTTTGCTGTTGTGCCAAGCTTCCAGCCGTTTACCCGATATAGGCCGACAGGTAACATGCTTGTACGACCGTGAGGTCACCATCCCAAGCATGTACAACAGTTTTTCCCACCAATCAGGTATGTTCCCCATCTTGAAAGGGTTGACCCTCAGTGTTAACTCCTTTGTTATAACCCACAGATGAAGTAGGGAAAGACACAGGATTACCCACCCGTCTGTGTATCCTGGTGGGCACTCTGATGCAGATTCTTCTGCCTCTTTGGAGCAGGCTCCTGAATCAGGCATGGGTTTGAGGTTCTGGCAAGGAAAGGGTGTACTGCAACCCGGCCTGCCCTCGGCCCCTCCCTCTGGAATTTCTCTGGGCTGGTTCCCATCCCCTTGTGTGGCTTCACCCATGCAGAGACTCGCTCCCTTCTGCTTTGAAGAGAGAGGTTTGCCTCCTACCCGTGTAGCAAGAACAACCTCTTTCTTGGACACCCCAGTATCTGTTCCCAACAGGTCAGCTGGACGGACTCCCCCCTCCAGGAGGTCTGACCCCCAGCTTTCCATTCTAACCTGATCCACAGGAGAGGGGTCTGGCATCTGAAATGCAGACTTTTCACCCTCCTCCTGGGCAAGATCCTCCTGACAAAAGGTGGGTGGGCTCTCCGGCCCCCCCTCCCCTCCCCTCCCCTCCCTGGGCCTCTGTCTGGGCCAGACACTCCCATGTCCCCCTGAAGAGAAGGTGACCTTGGTCCAGCTGTGGGCTCCCAGCTGCAAGCTAAGATAGACCCTTCAGTGGCCCGCAAAATTCCCCCCTTGCTATGAGGTAGAACATTCCCCTCCCCCGGGGAGATGATTACAGGACAGGAACTGGCCACAGCCACCCCTGCCGCCACAGCTGCAGTCCCTGTGACTTCGCCCCCCCCTCTGGGGTTTTCAGCACCAGGTTCCTGCTTGCTGCCACCCAGCCCTGGGACAGATTCTGCCACAGCAAAGAAATCATTTCCCAGTAGAAACGGTGCAAAATTGTGTGACACTGTTGCCACAGTTAGCCTAGCCTGCAAGTTTTCCGTTTGCATGTGTACTTTTGCCAGAGGTGCAATGACTTTGTAGCCACCCACCAGCTCCAATTCTGCCACTTTACCCGGCAACCAATCCTTCTCTTGGATCAGGTCCCTCCTGACTATAGAAATTTCAGCACCTGTATCTCTCAACCCAGTGATTAACTTCCCATTCAGTCTAACAGCATGCACATGCTCACTGCTTGGTGGTGTAGAAGTCAACTTCACAAACCCTGTGTGGAAAGAGGCAGCCGCTTCATGGGCCGCTTGATGCCTGTTTTCACTCAGCAGGGGACACTTATCTCTCAGGTGCTCGGTGGACTTACATTGATAGCACCTCCTGGGCTCCTCTGATTGTACAGGGGATTTGGGATGAGTACTAGGGGAATGGGGAGGTGAGCGCCCAGCCTCCTTCTTCCCAGGGGTAACACGGTGACTCTGTTTTCCTGCGACCCTGTACCCCTCTGCCAGTGGTTTATGCTTGATTGCAGCTTGCGCCTGCTCATAAGAGTCTGCAAACCCAGCTAATTCACCCACGGCTTTTACCTGTTTGTCCCACAAGTACTGTTTGACATCATCACTGCACATATTCAGGAATTGTTCCTGAGCAACCAAATCACACATTCCCTCAAAGCTTGTGATGCCTTTTCCCCTCACCCACTTATCTACCAGAACTGTCATTTCATTTGCATAAGCCAGGTAACTTAACCCATCTCCCCTCTTAAGACTCCTGAATTTAACCCTGTAGGTTTCAGGTGTAACCTGAAACTGTTTCAAAACCAGTTCCTTAAATTTACCATAATTGGAGGCATCCCCAATGGGCATCTTATTGAATATGTCCTGAGCTCTGCCAGTCAATTTGGCTATCAAGGTGGTCATTTTTTGATCTTCAGGGATCGCATGGAGGGAGCACAGTCTCTCGAAGGTGATAAAATATTCGGCTATATCCTTGGATTCATCATACTGGGGGCACAGACGCTCCCATTTGGGGATTTTTGGGGAAGCGGAGCCGGCCGCTGAAGGGTTGCGACTCTTCAACTCTGCAACAGCCAGTTCATGCTTCTGGGCCTCCATAGCTCTCTTGTGGGCCACCTCCTCTGCTTCCATAGCTCTCTTGTGGGCCAGCGCCTCTGCTTCCATAGCTCTCTTGTGGGCCGCCTCCTCCCTGGTTCTTTCTGCTTCCATAGCTCTCTTGTGGGCCAGCTCCTCTGCTTCCATAGCTCTCTTGTGGGCCTCCTCAGCTCTCTTGTGGGCTTCTGTCTCTGCACTAATTTCCAGCGTACGTAATTCGATTCATCTCCGATGTTCGTTTTCTTTCTCTGTTATTTCGAGTCTGGCAAGATCCAGTTTTACCGTGGCCTCGCTTATAGACATCTTATTGCTGTCTGGTGCTGGGCCACGCCCCTCTGCAGTTCACTGAAACTGGACTGCACTCAGATCAGGAGCTCTTCAGTTAAGAGACTTTCCCAGCTTCCCCGATCTTCACTCTTACTTATTTGATTTCCTTTTCTGTCCCTACTTCCCTTACCCGAAATAAGCAAACAGAAAATAACAAACCAGTAACCACTTTGTCTGTTTTCCAGCCACCACACTTAAAACTCACTTAAAATCACTACCAGTACGTCAAAGCAATCAGCTGTGCACAGACCCTGCTCGACTACGCCACTGTGACAGGTTGGGGCCACAGAGACCTGCTTGGTGCTGCCACCTGGTGTGCCAAGGCTACTTCTGCCCCTGCTTCCAGGCCTTTTCCAGCTTGGGACTCCCGAATCCTGTCTGTTTTGAGCCAGATTCCACTGATCTGCTGCAAACCCAGACCCAGGTCTGAACCAAGTCCACTCACCACTGTAAGGCCCCTGGAAGCGCTCTTGCCTTTGACACCCAACTGCTCAACTCCAAGGAGGTTCAACCCCTTAATAAATCCGTTTTACCCTGTATAAAGCTTATACAGGGTAAACTCATAAATAGTTCGCCTTCTATTGCAAAGATAGAAAGGTATGCACACCTGATCGCTGTCCCAAGGCACTAACTCGTACTCAAGGAAACTTAATAAGTAAAAAGTGATTTTAATAAGTACAGAAAATAGGATTAAAGTGATTTTCAAGTAGTGACAGACAGAACAAAGCAAGTTACTTAGTAAAATAAAATAAAACACGCACATCTATGTCTATTCAAAGTTAACACAGATAAAAGCCTCACCAGATTCGGATATTTTCCTTTTTACAGGCTGTAGAATCAGCCTGGGCCCAGCTGAGTCCAGCAGACTCTCACACCCCTTAGTGTCTTTGTCCTTTGTTCAGTTCCCCTCAGGAATGTCCCTGGGGGGGTGGAGAGCCTCTCCCTTTAGCCAGCTGAAGACCACCATGGAAGGGTCTTGCAAGGGTTTTTATAGCCTTTCTTCCTCTCCCTGCGTAGGATCCAGTTGCCCTGGAGTTTTGGGATCACATGGGCAAGTCACCTGCCCTTGCGCCCTAACCAGTCTAACCAGTTGCATTCCAGACCCGGCCCCAATGTGGATTGGGGTCTGCAACGTCTTTTGTCTGTCAAGTGCTCGCATTTAACAGGCATTCTTTGCTCCAAAGATGATCCCATGCACTTACAAAGGCTATGTACAAAACCAGCAAATATAAAACCAATCTTCATAACTCCCACTACAACAATGATACATGCATACAAACAGGAGGAGTAAATTCAGTAGGTCATAACTTTCACAGAGATATGTTACATGGCACATGTAGCATAAAACATATTTTAGTTACATATATACATTTATAAGCATCTCCCCATAAAGTTTTATGGGGAACACCGTCACAACGGTATAGTTACTTTTTCCTTCGTAGGCCTCTTGAGCCAGGTCAAACCAGTCAATGATAATCCCCAGTGCGCCAAAATTCACAAGCCTTGTTACCGACATTATTTCTGTGTTGGAGTTTTGTATTAATTACCCAACTGTTGTTTTTCTTTCCTTGAGAAAACAGCTTTTCTTTCATCCATGGAGTCAGGAATACAGTCACTTGCCAGCCCCTAAAGATACAGATCACACTGATAAAGTTGATACAAAAGTCTTTGACTTAGTCCCTCTCTTCGTAGCTCTGCATCTGTCACAGATGTAACTTTCCCAAGGTCATCCAGCAATCCACTGACAGAGCCAGGAATAGACTGTAGGTCTCCTAAATCCCAGTCCAATGCTCCATCCACTAGGCTATGCTTCCTCCCCTTGCTATAGGTGGGGCTGGTTGCACACCCAATTATTATTGCCTCACACTGTCCATGGCAAGACCCTGTTCTCAGTTCCATCTAACTTTGCCAGACTTCAACGCTTTGGGCTGGAGTTTTCCAAGCCGGCTGTCTACTCATGGTGGATTTCATTATTAATTCATTTTTATTATCTTTATTAATCAATAATTAGTTATCAATTAATTGTCAGTTAATTAATCAATGTTCATTGATGTATTAATCGTTACTTTAATCATTCATTTATATAATCACTATATATTAATTAACCATTAATCAATAATTAGTAATTATTTTAATTATTTTTATTAATTAGTTCTTTAATTAATTATTAAGGCACAAGCTGCATCTATCTGCCTTGCAGCTTGGGTTCCCCTCTCCTGTTCCAAGTCCTTTGTCTTCTAGAGCTTCTTTCAGGTGTTGAGTTGTGGGGGAGTGAAGATAAATCATGACGTCACTCCCCACCTTATATAGTTTCTCTATATGGCAGGTGTTACGGGTTGGTATCACAGAAACCCACTTGGAGCTGCCACCTGGTGTGCCAAGACTACTCCTGCTCCTGCTTTCCTGCCTTTTCCAGCTTGGAACTCCAGAATCCTGTCTGGTTTGAGCCAGACCTGCTAGTCTGCTGCAAACCCAGACCCAGGTCTGAGGCACGTCCCCTAACAGCAATAGGCTTGCCTGGAAGCAGCTTAGGAAGTGTTCTCTCCTTTGACACCCAGGTGCCCAACTTCCAATGGGGTTCAAACCCTGAATGAATCCATTCAAACCCTGAATAAAGTGTATACAGAGTAAACTCATAAATAGTTCGCCCTCTATATCACAGATAGAGAGGTATGCACATCTGTTCCCCCCCCCCCCTTACAGGCACTAACAAGTACTCCAGGTTAATCAATAAGTAAAAAGTTATTGTAATAAGTACAGAAAGTAGGATTTAAGGGGTTCCAAGTAGTAACAGACAGAACAAAGTAAATTACCAAGTAAAACAAAATAAAACACACAAGTCTATGTCTAATCACACTGAATACAGATAAAAACCTCACCAGTTCCAGTAAACTTCCTTTTACAGACTACGGTCCTCCTAGCCTGGGTCTGGCAATCACTCACGCCCCTGATAGTTATTGTCCTTTGTTCCAGTTTCCTTCAGGTATGTCGTTGGGGGGTGGAGAGGTTCTCTTTAGTCAGCTGAAGACAAAATGGAGGGGTCTCCCAGGGGGTTAAATAGACTTTCTCCTCCGGGTGGACACCCCTCCCTCTCCCTGTGTAGCATCCAGTTACAAAATGGAGTTTTGGGGTCACATGGGCAAGTCACATGTCCATGCACAACTCAGTTCCTTATCAGCCAAGCCACATTCCTGGCAAAGATCAGATGTGGATTGGTGTCTCCAGGTTCTTTTGTCTTTTGTCTGTTTTGTCTGAACATTCCTTTCTCCAGATCTTGAGCAAATGCTCTTACTAAGGCTATGTAGACAACAAGCAAGTATACAACCAATATTCATAACTTCAACTACAAAAATGATACATGCATACAAACAGGAGCAATAGATTCAGTAGATCATAACTTTTACAGAGATATGTTACATGGCACATGTAGCATAAAACATATTCCAGTTATATCATATATACATTTATAAGCATCTCTTCATAAGGCCGTATGGGGTACACCGTCACACCCTCCTCCTGAACTTACTGCCAGAGACTTGGACACTGTCCATGGCGGAGGCAGTACATATAAAATCCCTGTTTGTCTTTGGTCACATGCTGTTGTTCATAAGTGTTCTAGCAAGTTTTGGGGTTCCTGGTTCCCGGGTGCCTGAAAATAGGTTGGGGTATAGTGTTGCTAACAGAATACAGACAGCAATATCTGTTAAAGTGCAGGTGCCTTGGCATTTAGCCACCAGTGCCAGGAGGCGGTGTGCCTCAGTTTCCCCTTCCGCAAGTTAAAGAAGTATGGGCTGGATGAATGGACGGTAAGGTGGATAGCAAACTGGCTGGATGGTCGTGCTCAATGGGTAGTGATCAATGGCTCCATGTCTAGTTGGCAGCCGGTATCAAGTGGAGTGCCCCAAGGGTCGGTGCTGGGGCCGGTTTTGTTCAATATCTTCATCAACGATCTGGAGGATGGTGTGGACTGCACCCTTAGCAAGTTTCCAGATGACACTAAACTGGGAGGAGTGGTTGATACACTGGAGGGTAGGGACAGGATACAGAGGGACCTAGACAAATTAGAGGATTGGGCCAAATCCTCTGATGAGGTTCAACAAGGACAAGTGCAGAGTCCTGCACTTAGGACGGAAGAATCCCATGCACTGCTACAGACTAGGGACCGAATGGCTGGGCAGCAGTTCTGCAGAAAAGGACCTAGGGGTTACGGCGGACGAAAAGCTGAATATGAGTCAACAGTGTGCCCTTGTTGCCAAGAAGGCTAACGGCATTTTGGGTTGTATAAGTAGGGGCATTACCAGCAGATCGAGGGACGTGATTATTCCCCTCTATTCGGCACTGGTGAGGCCTCATTTGGAGTACTGTGTCCAGTTTTGGGCCCCACACTACAAAAAGGATGTGGATAAATTGGAAAGAGTCCAACGGAGGGCAACAAAAATGATTAGGGGGCTGGAGCACATGACTTATGAGGAGAGGCTGAGGGAACTGGGATTGTTTAGCCTGCAGAAGAGAAGAGTGAGGGGGGATTTGATAGCTGCTTTCAACTACCTAAAAGGGGGTTCCAAAGAGGATGGATCTAGACTGTTCTCAGTGGTAGAAGATGACAGAACAAGGAGTAATGGTCTCAAGTTGCAGAGGGGGAGGTTTAGGTTGGATATTAGGAAAAACGTTTTCACTAGTAGGGTGGTGAAGCACTGGAATGGGTTAGCTAGGGAGGTGGTGGAATCTCTTTCCTTAGAGGTTTTTAAGGTCAGGCTTGACAAAGCCCTGGCTGGGATGATCTAGTTGGGGTTGGTCCTGCTTTGAGCAGGGGGTTGGACTAGATGACCTCCTGAGGTCCCTTCCAACCCTGAGATTCTATGATTCTATGATCCCTGGTGCTCCCCTCCCAGCCTGGCTCACCTGTCGGCTCTGAATATGAAAACTGCTCTAAGGATGTTACTGCAAGGCCATCCCCACTCTGGCAAACACCCACTGAACTCATGGGCAGGTTATGCAGAGAGCCAGGGCAGTCCTGGGAACAGGAGATTTGGGGAGGAGCTGCTCCCCCACCTCCTGTGCTCTGTGACACTAACTAGCCCTAGCCTGGCTATTAACGAGATGATTTACTGTTTTCCCTGCTGCAAAGTCAACAATGAAGCAACTTGCTCTCCTGCTGCTCCTCATCTCAGTGACCAGGGAGACCCCTTGCGGTAAGTGACTGTTTAGTTTTCCTCTTCTAGGAAATAATTCTCCCAAACTCTGACCCTGCCGCTGGGGTCTCAGGGCTGTGATACATGCAGTGGAAGAGCTGGGCGGGTTGCTACAGGGAAGGCTTTGTTGGTACACAAGTGAGGCAATAATAACCCCAACTGGCAGGCAACCTCCTTCCACCCCTAGCTCACAAGGAACCCACTCCATTGAATTTCTTCTGTCCATTTTCTGGAGCCAAGATTTGCAGAGGTGGGTGCCTAAAGGTATTACTTTTATTACTCAGGGTTACGGTCATGCCTAGGCGCCCCACTCCTGGACCAGGCCCCTGTGGTGCCAGGTGCTGTACAAACCCAGAACAGGAAGATGATCCCAGCCCCAAAGAGCTGACTGTCCAAGTACAAAAACTTTGACTCTGAAGCCAAGAGTTTCAAAAGTGATGAGCAATTTTGGGTGTCAATCTTGAGACACCTTAAAGGGGCCTCAGGTATCTTTAGTTGGGCACCCAAAATCAGTCTGAAAATCTTGGCCCCAAAAGACTCCTAAATAAGTGACCTGATTTTCAAAAGCCCTGAGCCTCCAGCCACTCCCACTCAGCCAGTTCTGAAACCTAGTCCCTATCTCTGTTTCTCAAATCTATAAAGATCTTCTGCTGCTGATTTAAGGATGTGGAACAGGGTTTAAAATGCATCAGTTCCACTTTAAAGTCCCTCTGTGGATCCCATCCAGAGCATTTATACCTTGACACATCTGCTCTGCCCCATCACAGCGTTGTGCCCCGTTCCTGTCCCCAGGGCTTGGGATCTCCACTGTGACCAACTCTCATGATTCGTCATGAGTGGCAGCATGTCAGCTGGGGCGGGAGCTCCACTCGCTGCGACATGAGACGCTCCAGCCGCCCCCTTGGAGTTCAACCCTCAGGAAGCTGGCAGAGCCTCTCCCCCTCTACTCCCCTTCTCACAGGAGGGAGCTAAAGAGTCCAGCGGCTCAGTGCAGCTCCACTTTCCCCTCCCCTCCTGTGAGCAACAGGGATAGTATGGTTCCTCTGCTCCTCCCCGTCGCCCCTGCAAAACCGAAGCTGGGAAGGCAGGAGGGGATGGGGGTGCTGCTGCAACCCCCCCAAGCCTGGGAGGAGTGATGAACCCTTGGAGCTGTAGGAGGAGCAGAACTGATGGGATGCTCGGGGGAGCTGGGTAGATATGGGGCTGGGGGCAGGGCTGGATAGGGGCTGGACACAGCACCGGTATGGGGGCTGAGCTGATTTGAGGGCTAGGGGAAAGACAGAATTGATGCAAGAGGCAGACGTGGAGGCAGATCTGATGTGAGAACTGGGAAGACAAGATTGATTTTGGGGGTGAGGTGTAGCATTAATTGCTGGGCAGGGGATGGGCATATGGGGAGGGGGTGTGGCGAGAGCTCCTGTAGTGGCATAAAATCCCTTTCCCCGATACATTTGGGAGAGTAGGAAACACTAATTGTCACACAACCGTTGTGAACCGCTGGGCTGGGGAAATTCAGCTATCAAAAGGCAAACTGAAACAACACAACATAGTCTTTCAATAAAACCCAAATTCATGATTCTGGGGCAAAACATCCTGATTTTGGGAGATCTAACTCATGATTTTGAGCTCGTGAGTTGGTAATGCTGCGGAAGGGTGGGATATGCCATTCTGTCCCCATACATGGTAACAGAGAAAACTCCTAACTAACCCAAGTAACTCCCTGTGCAGCCGAGAGCGTGGGTGCTGCTGAACTGAAACTCGCCATCCGTGACCTGCTGGAGAAATGGGAAGACCCGTCCTGCTCCCTGAGTGGCCAGAGCTACCAGAGCCTGCCCCGCAGCTGCAAGGAAATGAAAGCCACCCGGGACTGGAGGCGAGTGTGGAGGAAGCATCCCTGGACCTGCCAGCAGCTGCTTGGCTTCTGTTGGGTGCTCCAGACCCAGTGTAAAGGTGACAGCTGGGTCCAGTTGGTTCAGATGCACCCAGGCATCTTTGTGCTGGGAGCAGAGGCACCTGCCTTGCCGTGGGCATGGTGGGGAAACCACATTACCAGGGCTGGCTCTGACAAGCTGCTGTGGATACCCATCACTGTGAGACACTCTGCTAGCCCTGACAGCCCCAGCAAGCGGGAGCTATGCAGCAGTGGAAATCTCCGTCCTGCTCCTGCCTGTCTGCCTTGCCAGCAAACTCCTCAGGGCTCTCCCAGCCCAAACCTTGTCTACCTGGTTACTCAGTGAACTCCAGCCCCCGAGCTCCGCGGAGACATCTCTCTGCAGCACATGGCCCCTAGCACTGCACAGGACAGGAACAACAGCTTGTTATCTTGACTGGAGCTAACAATCACCTCAGTTCAGTCAAAGCACCGGGTCAGGCTAGATAAACAGTCAAACCAGTTTATTGTAGTAAAACGAGAGAGGTTTGAAATGGATCTGGCCAGCATTCCTGTTCCTGCTGGGGTGGGAGCCAGTCTGTCTTCACCCCACTGGTGATTTCTACAGTGCAGATGAGCTCTTCATGCTGCCTCCCATACAGATGATTCACCCACTGAATTTGGCCACCTCTTTTTTGAGCAGCAGGGGCTGGAACAATTTGTATAATGGCGGGGCTGAGAGCCATTGAACCAAACTGTAAACCCCATATATGATGGAAACCACTTCCAGGCAGGGGGTGCTGCCACACCCCCAGCACCCCTAGTTTCAGCACCTCTGGGTTTAAGGTGTTGGCCCCTTTCCTTTGTCTGGAGAAAGCCTGTTTATCAACTCTCCTGCCATCTGCTTTAGTCAGTCCCAGGATAACAGAGAGACAAGGTGGGTGAGGCAATATCTATTACCAGACCAGCGTGTCTTGCTCAGAGGGATGCACTTTCGAGCTAGGCTTTCACAGAAGAGTTCTGTGTGGCTCGAACACTTCTCTCTCTTTCACCAACAGATGTTGGTCCAATAAAAGATCTTTCCTCATCCTCTTAGCTATCTGGTTTCAACACATTATACTTTTAATTCCAGTACATCTGGATAATCCTTTGTGGGTGACCGTACACAAAAAGCCAGTATAAATGGTGTCCACACAAAGGAGTGTGGCGCTTTAAATACACCGGTTTCATGAAAGTGCTACAGATTGAGTGTGAAAAGGCTCAGTCCCCGTCCTCTTGGAGTCCCTGTAATTTGCACTCACTTCCTGCTGCCAAGGGGGATTTAGTGCCCCTGGGAATTGGGCCGCTCAGCTCCTGGATGCAGGGGCACATCCTGCTTCAGTGACTCTGGGTTTGCGCCCTGCTGCAGCGCATTAGAAGCTCCTCACCTGGGTGTTTCCCATTTAATGGCTGCTTCTGAGAGGGCCCTTCCCCTTTCTCCAGCCCTGGCTGACCAGCTCGGTGCTCCCCCCTTCCCAACCTGCCCCCTGCAGATGGGATTTACACCCTGTGCACCGAGAATGGCGAGACCTACCAGACCTTCTGCGACATGACCACCAAGGGGGGCAGCTGGACACTGGTGGCCAGCGTGCACGAGAACAATGTCTACGGCAAGTGCACCAATGGCGATCGCTGGTCCAGCCAGCAGGGGAGCAACAGCAACTACGCAGATGGAGAGGGCAACTGGGCCAATTACAACACCTTCGGCTCCGCGGTGGGCTCCACCAGCGACGACTACAAGGTGGGGTCCCCTTCTCCATGGCCAATAAGCAAAATAAGCAGTAATTGGAAAAGAGGGAAGGTTCTCTCATGGACTGGTAACTAGTTAAATGATAGGAAACAAAGGGTAGGTATAAATGGTCAGTTTTCAGAATGGAGAGAGGTAAATAGTGTTGTCCCCCAGGGGTCTGGACTGGGACAGTCCTATTTAACATATTCATAAACGATATGGAAAAAGGAGTTGTCATAAATGAAGGGAAGGGGGTGAGGGTCTGATGCAGTGCTATAAAATCCTCTTCCCAGTAAAGGGTTAAGAAATACAGGTAGCCAGACTGACACCTGACCTGGCTGGAATCTGACCAATAAGGGGACAAGATACTTTCAAATCTTAGGAGGGGGGAAGGCTTTGTGTGTGTGTCTTTGTCAGTCAGAGTGATCTTGGAAGACAGAAGGAACCTGCAGAAAATCAAACCTCCCTTTTCTGAAGTAAGTTTAGATAGCATAGCGCATAGATTTCTGATTAATTTTGGCTTGGTGTATTCCCTGTGTTAGAAGAGGCGGGGGGGGGGGGGCATTATTTATGGTTTTCTGTAACTTTAAGGTTTTGTCCAGAGGGGGAAATCTCTCTGAGTTTGGAAAAATAGTGTCCTGTAAAATAGTTACCATCCTGATTTTACAGAGATGATTTAACCTTCTTTATTTTTAATAAAATCCTTCTTTTAAGAAGCTGACTGTTTTCTATGGTGTTAAGACCTAGGGGGTGGGTTTTTAGATCACTGTGTAACCAATTGATTGGGAGATTGTTCTCAAGCTTCCCCAGAAAAGGGGGTGTATGGCTTGAGGGGGTATTTTGGGGGGGAGGGAAGTTCAAGTGATTCCTTTCCTGGATTCCTGTTAGATACTTGATGGTGGCAGCGAAAGAAGCACTTCTCAGGGTGCAGGCAATTTTGAACCTTGGGGGTTTTAACCTAAGCTGGTAAAAATAAGCTTAGGGGCTCTGAATGCGGGTCCCCACGTCTTTACCCTAGGGTTTAGAGTGGGGAGGGAACCCTGACATGGTGGCAGAGCGGTGGGATATATTGAACCAGAGATTTTTTTTGAACCAGACACAGGGAGTTTAGAATTTTTTTTCTTCTCTCTGACTCTTCCCTGTAGCTGCTGGAAGCAGGGAGGAGGGAGGGGTTAAGCTGCTAGGAGCTAGAGTATCTACATATGAAAGCAGGTAGTTAACCCCTACAGGGAATACCCAAGCAAGTTTTTTTTTCTTTTCTAACTCTATCGGGTTAAGACAGATTAAAAACAGAAAGGCTAAGATGACTGCCAGTGAAGCAGCTATTGAACTTGAGATAGCCCGGCTACAAGCTGTTGAGGAGGAGAAGAAACATGCAAGACTGCTACAAGTTAGACAGATGGAGATGGAGGAGAAAGAAAGAGAGCGGAAGCATGCTGAGGAAGAGAAAGAAAGAGAGAGGAAGCATGCTGAGGAGGAAAAAGAAAGAGAGAGGAAGTATGCTATGGAGGAGAAAGAAAGAGAGAGGAAGCATGCTGAGGAGGAAAA
Source organism: Chelydra serpentina (assembly GCA_037349315.1). NCBI lineage: Eukaryota > Metazoa > Chordata > Testudines > Chelydridae > Chelydra > Chelydra serpentina. The sequence continues at coordinate 4,203,475 of JBAIAC010000056.1, forward strand.
AGAAAGAGAGAGGAAGTATGCTATGGAGGAGAAAGAAAGAGAGAGGAAGCATGCTGAGGAGGAGAAAGACAGAGAGAGGAAGCATGCCCTGGAGATGGAGAAGACCAGGGCGGAGCAAAATCTACCAGATAACACTAATAATCGTTCCCCAACAACCCACAAATGGGAGCGACTATGTCCACCGTATGATGAATCCCGTGATATTGCGGAATATTTTCTGGGTTTCAAATGTAACGAATTGGGGCATGTGAAGACCAACTACCCCAAGAAACCCAACAGAATACAGTTCATTGCACCGGGGTCACACCAAAGGTCCTCAGGCCCAGATGCCTCCCAGATACCCTTGGAACGAAGGGAAATGGTGAGTTTGGGCGGAAAAAGGGTTACAGCGTGGAGGGACACTGGAGCACAAGTGTCGGCTATCCACAAATCCTTAGTGGACCCCAGCTTAATCAACCCAGAGGCACAAGTGACAATTCAACCCTTCAAGTCCAACTCTTTTGATTTACCTACAGCCGTGTTGCCTGTCCAGTACAAGGGCTGGTCAGGAAATTGGACTTTTGCAGTCTATGATGATTATCCCATTCCCATGTTGCTGGGGGAAGATTTGACCAATTGTGTGAATGGGGTGGAAATGGTCACTGGCAGCCAGGCTAAGCAAGCTGTCACACCTAGCTCTGTTCCTGAGACTTCCACCAGAACCCCATCTGTACTACCAGAGACCCAGATAGAGGTGGTGGAACCGGATACCCTGCCAACGACTGCAACAGCCGTCATAGATCCAATCACAGAAACCCGACCCAAGCCAGTCTCGGAACCGGAACCGGCGAAGCAACCAGCACCAGAACCATTGCCAGCACTGAGTCCAGCGCTTGCAACCCCATCTACCGTGCCAACACCCGAGGGCACCACCGAGCCTGCAATGGCAGCAGCAGCCAATAACCCAATACAAGAGGCTCAGCCAGAGCCTGAATTACCACATTGTGCACCAGCGGAGAGCGGTTCACAGTCAACGGAAACAAACCCATCACCTACATCGCTTCCAGAGGGACCTAGGCCAGGTCCACAACCCAGTGAGGACCTGATGTCTCCAGCATCTAGGGAACAGTTCCAAGCCGAGCAGGAAGCAGATGAAAGCCTACAGAGAGCTTGTACAGTGGGATGGAGCACCCCACTGCCTCTCACCTCTTGTAATCGATCCCGGTTTGTTATAGAAAAAGGACTTCTATATAAGGAGACTCTTTCTGGTGGACACCAGGAAGACTGGCCTCAGACCTCAGAGACAGTTGGTGGTTCCGACTAAGTACCGGCTAAAGCTCTTGAGCTTAGCCCATGATCATCCTAGTGGTCATGCTGGGGTGAACAGCACCAAAGACCGTTTGAGGCGGTCATTCCACTGCGAGGGAATGGGCAAGGATGTTTCTACCTATGTCCGGTCTTGTGAGGTGTGCCAAAGAGTGGGAAAACCCCAAGACCAGGTCAAAGCCCCTCTCCAGCCACTCCCCATAATTGAAGTTCCATTTCAGCGGGTAGCTGTGGATATTCTGGGTCCTTTTCCAAAAAAGACACCCAGAGGAAAGCACTACATACTGACTTTCATGGATTTTGCCACCCGATGGCCAGAAGCAGTAGCTCTGAGCAACACCCGGGCTAAAAGAGTATGCCAGGCATTAATAGAGATTTTTGCCAGGATAGGTTGGCCCGCCGACATCCTTACTGATTCGGGAACTAATTTCCTGGCAGGGAGCATGAAAAGCCTGTGGGAAGCTCATGGGGTGAACCACTTGGTTGCCACCCCTTACCACCATCAAACAAATGGTCTGGTGGAGAAGTTTAATGGAACTTTGGGAGCCATGATACGTAAATTCGTAAACCAGCACTCCAACGATTGGGACCTAGTGTTACAGCAGTTGCTCTTTGCCTACAGGGCTGTACCACAGCCCAGTTTAGGGTTTTCACCATTTGAACTTGTGTATGGCCGCGAGGTTAAAGGGCCATTACAGCTGGTGAAATAGCAATGGGAGGGGTTTACGCCTTCTTCGGGAACTAACATTCTGGACTTTGTAAGCAACCTACAAAACACCCTCTGAGACTCTTTAGCCCTTGCGAGAGAAAACTTAAAACAGGCTCAGGAAGAGCAAAAGGCCTGGTATGATAAACATGCCAGAGAGCGTTCCTTTAAAGTAGGGGACCAGGTCATGGTCTTGAAGGCACTCCAGGCCCATAAGAGGGAAGCGTCATGGGAAGGGCCATTTACGGTCCAAGAACGCCTGGGAGCTGTGAACTATCTCATTGCATCCCCCACCACAACTCTCAAGCCTAAAGTGTACCATGTTAATTCTCTAAAGCCCTTTTTTCCCCGAGAATTGAAGGTTTGTCAGTTTACTGCCGAGGGAGGAGAAGATGCTGAGTGGCCTGAAAGGGTCTACTACGAAGAACCAACTGATTAAAATTGTTCTTGCAATGTGGACAATATTGGTAGTCTTTATCCAGTTATTAGTATATTGGAGATGCATGTGTCTTATTAATTTTGTTTTCTTTTAGAGCTCCAGGAAGAAATCACAGCGAGTGTTTCACACTATCGGTGTTCTGGAGGGAAGTTCAAGTGATTCCTTTCCTGGATTCCTGTTAGATACTTGATTGTGGGAGTGGAAGAAGCATTTCTCAGGGTGCAGGGAATTTTGTACCTTGGGGGTTTTAACCTAAGACGGTAAAAATAAGCTTAGGGGCTCTCAATGTGGGTCCCCACGTCTTTACCCTAGAGTTTAGAGTGGGGAGGGCACCCTGACAGAAGGAGATTCCACCACCTCCCTAGGTAACCCATTCCAGTGCTTCACCACCCTACTAGTGAAAAAGGTTTTCCTAATATCCAAACTAAACCTCCCCCTCTGCAACTTGAGACCATTACTCCTTGTTCTGTCATCTTCTACCATGGAGAACAGTCTAGATCCATCCTCTTTGGAACCCCCTTTTAGGTAGTTGAAAGCAGCTATCAAATCCCCCCTCATTCTTCTCTTCTGCAGGCTAAACAATCCCAGTTCCCTCAGCCTCTCCTCATAAGTCATGTGCTCCAGTCCCCTAATTATTTTTGTTGCCCTCCCCTGGACTCTTTCCAATATATCCACATCCTTCTTGTAGTGTGGGGCCCAAAACTGGACACGGTACTCCAAATGGGGCCTCACCAGTGCCAAATAGAGGAGAATGATCACATCCCTCGATCTGCTGGAAATGCCCCTACTTATACAGCCCAAAATGCCATTAGCCTTCTTGGCAACAAGGGCACACTGTTGACTCATATTCAGCTTTTCGTCCACCGTAACCACTAGGTCCTTTTCTGCAGAACTGCTGCCCAGCCATTCGGTCCCTAGTCTGTAGCAGTGCATGGGATTCTTCCGTCCTAAGTGCAGGACTCTGCACTTGTCCTTGTTGAACCTCATCAGATTTCTTTTGGCCCAATCCTCTAATTTGTCTAGGTCCCTCTGTATCCTGTCCCTACTCTCCAGCGTATCAACCACTCCTCCCAGGTTAGTGTCATATGTAAACTTGCTAAGGGTGCAGTCCACACCATCCTCCAGATCGTTGATGAAGTTATTGAACAAAACCGGCCCCAGCACCGACCCTTGGGGCACTCCACTTGACATGGAGCTGCCAACTAGACATGGAGCCATTGATCACTACCCGTTGAGCACGACCATCCAGCCAGTTTGCTATCCAACTTACCGTCCATTCATCCAGCCCATACTTCTTTAACTTGCTGGCAAGAACACTGTGCGAGACTGTATCAAAGGCTTTGCTAAAGTCAAGAAATAGCACATCCACTGCTTTCCCCTCATCCACAGCGCCATTTATCTCATTATAGAAGGCAATTAGGTTAGTCAGGCATGACTTGCCCTTGGTGAATCCATGCTGACTGTTCCTGATCACTTTCCCCTCCTTTAAGTGGTTCAGAATTGATTCCTTGAGGACCTGTTCCATGATTTTTCCAGGGACTGAGGTGAGACTGACTGGCCTGTAGTTCCCCGGATCTTCCTTCTTCCCTTTTTTAAAGATGGGCACTACGTTAGCTTTTTTCCAGTCATCCGGGACCTCCCCCGATTGCCATGATTTGTCAAAGATAATGGCCAATGGCTCTGCAATCACATCGGCCAACTCCTTTAGCACCCTCGGATGCAGTGCATCCGGCCCCATGGACTTGTGTTCGTCCAGCTTTTCTAAATAGTCCCGAACTACTTCTTTCTCCACAGAGGGCTGGTCACCTCCTCCCTATACCGTGCTGCAGAGTGCAGCCGCCTGGGAGCTGACCTTGTCTGTGAAGACAGAGGCAAAAAAAGCATTGAGTACACTAGCTTTCTTCACATCCTCTGTCACTAGGTTCCCTCCCTCATTCAGTAAGGGGCCCACACTTTCCTTGACCTTCTTCTTGTTGCTCACATACCTGAAGAAACCCTTCTTGTTACTCCTAACATCTCCGGCTAGCTGCAACTCCAAGTGTGATTTGGCCTTCCTAATTTCACTCCTGCATGCCTGAACAATATTTTTATACTCCTCCCTGGTCATTTGTCCAATCTTCCACTTCTTGTAAGCTGCTTTTTTGTGTTTAAGACGAGCAAGGATTTCACTGTTAAGCCAAGCTGGTCGCCTGCCATATTTACTTTTCTTTCTACACATTGGGATGGTTTGTTCCTGCAACCTCAATAAGGTTTCTTTAAAATACAGCCAGCTTTCCTCGACTCCTTTCCCCCTCATGTTATTCTCCCAGGGGACCTTGCCCATCAGTTCCCTGAGGGAGTCAAAGTCTGCTTTTCTGAAGTCCAGGCTCTGTATTTTACTGCTCTCCTTTCTTCCTTGTGTCAGGATCCTGAACTCGACCATCTCATGGTCACTGCCTCCCAGGTTCCCATCCACTATTGCTTCCTCTACTATTTCTTCCCTGTTTGTGAGCAGCAGGTCAAGAAGAGCTTTTCCCCTAGTTGGTTCCTCCAGCACTTGCACCAGGAAATTGTCCCCTACACTTTCCAAAAACTTCCTGGATTGTCTGTGGACCACTGTATTGCTCTCCCAGCAGATGTCGGGGTTATTAAAGTCACCCATGAGAACCAGGGCCTGTGATCTAGTAACTTCTGTTAGTTGCTGGAAGAAAGCCTCGTCCACCTCATCCCCCTGGTCTGGTGGTCTGTAGCAGACTCCCACCACGACATTACCCTTGTTGCTCACACTTCTAAATTTAATCCAGAGACTCTCAGGTTTTTCTGCAGTTTCATACTGGAGCTCTGAGCAGTCATACTGCTCTCTTACATACAACGCAACTCCCCCACCTTATCTGCCCTGCCTATCCTTCCTGAACAGTTTATATCCATCCATGACAGTACTCCAATCGTGTGAGTTATCCCACCAAGTCTCTGTTATTCCAATTACGTCATAATTCCTTGACTGTGCCAGGACTTCCAGTTCTCCCTGCTTGTTCCCCAGGCTTCTTGCATTTGTGTATAGGCATTTAAGATAACTCACCGATTGTCCTGCTGTCCCAGTATGGGGCAGGAGCCCTCCCCTCTTGCACTCACTTACTTGTGCTTCCTCCCGGTATCCCACTTCCCCACTTACCTTGGGGCTTTGGTCTCCTTCCCCCGGTGAACCTAGTTTAAAGCCCTCCTCACTAGGTTGGCCAGCCTGCTTCCAAAGATGCTCTTCCCTCTCTTCGTCAGGTGGAGCCCGTCTCTGCCTAGCACTCCTTCTTCTTGGAACACCATCCCATGGTCAAAGAATCCAAACCCTTCTCTCCGACACCATCTGCGTAGCCATTCGTTGACTTCCACGATTCGACGGTCTCTACCCCGGCCTTTTCCTGCCACAGGGAGAATGGACGAGAACACCACAGAATGTTCATTCAACGCACCCTCTCTCCCCAGCAGGTAGCTATTGGCCATGGATATTGCCGACTCGAACTAGGCTTAGGGTATGTCTACACTATGAGAGTAGTTCGATTTTACTTAAACTGAACTTGTGAAATCGATATTACAAAGTCGAACATGTGAATCCACACTAAGGACAGTAATTCAGACAGAAGCTTCGACTTTGTGAGTCCACACTAACGGGGCAAGCGTCGACATTGCAAGCAGTGCACTGTGGGTAGCTATCCCACAGTTCCTGCAGTCCCCACTGCCCATTGGAATTCTGGGTCGAGCCCCCAATGCCTGCTGGGGCAAAAAATGTGTCGAGGGTGGTTTTGGGTAAATGTCGTCATTCAATCCTCACTCCCGCCCTCCCTCCGTGAAAGTGCCGGCAGGCAATCAGTTCGCGCCCTTTTCTGGTGATTGACAGCGCTGACGCCACAGGACCGCGAGTATGGAGCCCTCTGCGATAATCGCTGCTGTTCTGTCCGTTGTCAACACCTCGCGCCTTATCATCCACCTTTTCCAGAAGCAGATGCTGATAAATCGGGCGAGGAGGCAACTGAAGCGCCATGAGGACATTGATTCTGAGATGGGCACACACCTCTCACAACCCCGCTCCCTGGACATCATGGTGGCAATGGGTCATGTTGATGCTGTGGAACGGCAATTCTGGGCAAGGGAAACAAGCACTGACTGGTGGGACCGCATAGTGCTGCAGGTCTGGGATGAATCCCAGTGGCTGTGAAACTTTCGTATGAGTAAGGGCACTTTCCTTGAATTTTTTGAGCTGCTGTCCCCTGCCCTGAAGCGCAAGGACACCAGGATGCGAGCAGCCCTGACTATCCAGAAGCGAGTAGCCATAGCCCTCTGGAAGCTTGCTACGCCTGACAGCTACCGGTCAGTCGCGAATCAATTTAGAGTGGGCAAATCTACCGTGGGGGTTGCTGTGATGCCAATGCAATCGTTGACCTGCTGCTCTCAAAGGTAGTGACCCTGGGAAACGTTCAGGTGATCATAGATGGCTTTGCTGCGATGGGATTCCCAAACTGCGGTGGGGCTATTGATGGAACTCACATCCGTATCCTGGGACCGGACCACCAGGGCAGCCAGTACATTAACCAAAAGGGCTACTTTTCTATGGTGCTGCAAGCACTAGTGGACCATAAAGGATGTTTTACCAACATGAACGTCGGATGGCCGGGCAAGGTTCATGACACTCGCGTTTTCAGGAACTCTGGTCTGTTTAGAAGGCTGCAGGAAGGTATTTACTTCCCGGACCAAAAAATAACTGTTGGGAATGTGGAGATGCCTATAGTGATCCTCGGGGACCCGGCCTACCCGCTAATGCCCTGGCTCATGAAGCCGTACACAGGCGCCCTGGACACTGAAAAGGAGCTCTTCAACTACAGTCTGAGCAAGTGCAGAATGGTGGTGGAGTGTGCTTTTGGGCGTCTCAAGTGCAGATGGAGAAGCTTATTGACTCACTCTGATCTCAGTCAAACCAATATCCCCATTGTGATTGCAGCTTGCTGTGTGCTCCACAATCTCTGTGAGAGCAAGGGGGAGACGTTTCTGCGGGGTGGGAGGTTGAGGCAAATCGCCTGGCTGCTGATTACGCGCAGCCAGACACCCGGGCGATCAGAAGAGCCCAGCAGGACGCGCTGCGCATCCGGGAAGCTTTGAAAGCTAGCTTCCAGAGTGAACAGGGTAACCTGTGACTATTACCTTTGTGTAAGCAGAACCTGAACCTGCCTGTTTCTTTACCCAGTTAATGTTGCCAACCCCTTCCCCCCCCTTCCTACACTGCTTTAAAAATAAAATAAATGAAACATTGTTCATTAAAACCGTCTTCTTTATTAAGAATTTCTCGGTAAAGGGTTGAAACTGGGATGCATACTGCGGTTGGGGAGCGGGTGGAGTGATGGAAAGGATGCTTCCAAACTCGGGGAATGACAGGTTCCTGCTCCTAGAGCAGTCCGCAGTGGTGGACTGCTTGTTTCAATGGAGCCTGCCACCCCTCCTGTGACGGTGTTCCCCATAAAACTTTATGGGGAGATGCTTATAAATGTATATATGTAACTAAAATATGTTTTATGCTACATGTGCCATGTAACATATCTCTGTGAAAGTTATGACCTACTGAATTTACTCCTCCTGTTTGTATGCATGTATCATTGTTGTAGTTGGAGTTATGAAGATGGGTTTTATATTTGCTGGTTTTGTACATAGCCTTTGTAAGTGCATGGGATCATCTTTGGAGCAAAGAATGCCTGTTAAATGCGAGCACTTGACAGACAAAAGACTTTGCAGACCCCAATCCACATTGGGGCCAGGTCTGGAATGCAACTGGTTAGACTGGTTAGGGCGCATGGGCAGGTGACTTGCCCATGTGATCCCAAAACTCCAGGGCAACTGGATCCTACACAGGGAGAGGAAGAGAGGCTATAAAAGCCCTTGCAAGACCCTTCCATTTTGTCTTCAGCTGGCTAAAGGAAGAAGCTCTCCACCCCCCCAAGGACATTCCTGAGGGGAACTGAACAAAGGACAAAGACATTAGGGGGGTGAGTGATTGCTGGGCCCAGGCTAGAAGGAAGATAGCCTGTTTACTGGACCTAGTGAGGGGTTTATCTGTACACAGGGTGATTAGACATAGAACTGCGTGTTCTTTTTTCATTTTATTCGGTAATTCACTTTATTCTGTCTGTTACTGCTTAAAATCACTTAAATCCTATTTTCTGTACTTATTAAAATCACTTTTTACTTATTAAGTTTCCTGGAGTTGAGTTGTTACCTGGGGGAACGCAAACAGCTGTGCATAACTTTCTATCTTTGTAATAGAAAGCGAACTATTTATGAGTTTACCCTGTATAAGCTTTATACAGGGTAAAACGGATTTATTAAGGGTTTGAGCCTCCTTGGAGTTGAGCAGCTGGGTGTCAAAGGCAAGAGCGCTTCTAGGGGCCTTACAGTGGTGAGTGGACTTGGTTCGAACCTGGGTCTGTGTTTGCAGCAGATCAGTCGAATCTGGCTCAAAACAGACAGGATTCGGGAGTCCCAAGTTGGAAAAGGCCTGGAAGCAGGGGCAGAAGCAGCCTTGGCACACCAGGTGGCAGCACCAAGCAGGTCTCTGTGGCCCCAACCCGTCACAGTGGCGTAGTCGAGCAGGAGCTGTGCACAGCTGATTGCTTTGACGTACTGGTAGTGATTTTAAGTGAGTTTTAAGTGTGGTGGCTGGAAAACAGACAAAGTGGTTACTAGTTTGTTATTTTCTGTTTGCTTATTTCGGGTAAGGGAAGTAGGGACAGAAAAGGAAATCAAATAAGTAAGAGTGAAGATCAGGGAAGCTGGGAAAGTCTCTTAACTGAAGAGCTCCCGATCTGAGTGCGGTCCAGTTTCAGTGAACTGCAGAGGAGCGTGGCCCAGCACTAGATAGCAAGAAGATGTCTGTAAGCGAAGCCACGGTAAAACTGGACCTTGCCAGACTCGAAATAACAGAGAAAGAGAACGAACATCGGAGACGAATCGAATTACGTACGTTGGAAATTAGTGCAGAAAAAGAAAGAGAGGAGGTGGCCCACAAGAGAGCTATGGAAGCAGAGGAGCTGGCCCACAAGAGGGCTATGGAAGCAGAGGAGCTGGCCCACAAGAGAGCTATGGAGGCCCAGAAGCATGAACTGGCTGTTGCAGAGTTGAAGAGTCGCAACCCTTCAGCGTCTGGCTCCGCTTCCCCCAAAATCCCCAAATGGGAGCGTCTATGCCTCCAGTATGATGAATCCAAGGATATAGCCGAATATTTTATCACCTTCGAGAGACTGTGCTCCCTCCATGCGATCCCTGAAGATCAAAAAATGACCACCTTGATAGCCAAATTGACTGGCAGAGCTCTGGACATATTCAATAAGATGCCCATTGGGGATGCCTCCAATTATGGTAAATTTAAGGAACTGGTTTTGAAACAGTTTCAGGTTACACCTGAAACCTACAGGGTTAAATTCAGGAGTCTTAAGAGGGGAGATGGGTTAAGTTACCTGGCTTATGCAAATGAAATGACAGTTCTGGTAGACAAGTGGGTGAGGGGAAAAGACATTACAAGCTTTGAAGGGATGTGTGATTTGGTTGCTCAGGAACAATTCCTGAATATGTGCAGTGATGATGTAAAACAGTACTTGTGGGACAAACAGGTAAAAGCCGTTAGTGAATTAGCTGGGTTTGCAGACTCATATGAGCAGGCGCAAGCTGCAATTAAGCATAAACCACTGGCAGAGGGGTACAGGGTCGAAGGAAAACAGAGTCACCGTGTTACCCCTGGGAAGAAGGAGGCTGGGCGCTCACCTCCCCATTCTCCTAGTACTCGTCCCAAATTCCCTGTACAATCAGAGGAGCCCAGGAGGTGCTATCAATGTAAGTCCACCGAGCACCTGAGAGATAAGTGTCCCCTGCTGAGTGAAAACAGGCATCAAGCGGCTCATGAAGCTGCTGCCTCTTTCCACACAGGGTTTGTGAAGTTGACTTCTACACCACCAAGCAGTGAGCATGTGCATGCGGTTAGACTGAATGGGAAGGTAATCACTGGGTTGAGAGATACAGGTGCTGAAATTTCTATAGTCAGGAGGGACCTGATCCAAGAGAAGGATTGGTTGCCGGGTAAAGTGGCAGAATTGGAGCTGGTGGGTGGCTACAAAGTCATTGCACCTCTGGCAAAAGTACACTTGCAAACGGAAAACTTGCAGGCTAAGCTAACTGTGGCAACAGTGTCACACAATTTTGCACCGTTTCTACTGGGAAATGATTTCTTTGCTGTGGCAGAATCTGTCCCAGGGCTGGGTGGCAGCAAGCAGGAACCTGGTGCTGAAAACCCCAGAGGGGGGGGCGAAGTCACAGGGACTGCAGCTGTGGCCAGTTCCTGTCCTGTAATCATCTCCCCGGGGGAGGGGAATGTTCTACCTCATAGCAAGGGGGGAATTTTGCGGGCCACTAAAGGGTCTATCTTAGCTTGCAGCTGGGAGCCCACAGCTGGACCAGGGTCACCTTCTCGTCAGGGGGACATGGAAGTGTCTGGCCCAGACAAAGGCCCAGGGAGGGAAGGTGAGGGGGGGGCGGAGAGCCCGCCCACCTTTTGGCAGGAGGATCTTGCCCAGGAGGAGGGTGAAAAGTCTGCATTTCAGATGCCAGACCCCTCTCCTGTGGATCAGGTTAGAAGGGGAAGCTGGGGGTCAGACCTCCCGGACGGGGGAGTCCATCCAGCTGACCTGTTGGGAACAGATACTGGTGTGTCCAAGAAAGAGGTTGTTCTTGCTACACGGGTAGGAGGCAAAACTCTCTCTTCAAAGAAGAAGGGAGCGAGTCTCTGCATGGGTGAAGCCACACAAGGGGATGGGAACCAGCCCAGAGAAATTCCAGAGGGAGGGGCCGAGGGCAGGCCGGGTTGCAGTACACCCTTTCCTTGCCAGAGCCTCAAACGCATGCCTGATTCAGGAGCCTGCTCTAAAGAGGCAGAAGAATCTGCATCAGAGTGCCTACCAGGGTACACAGACGGGCGGGTAATCCTGTGTCTTTCCCTACTTCATCTGTGGGTTATAACAAAGGAGTTAACACTGAGGGTCAACCCTTTCAAGATGGGGAACATACCTGATTGGTGGGAAAAACTGTTGTACATGCTTGGGATGGTGACCTCACGGTCGTACAAGCATGTTACCTGTCGGCCTGTATCGGGTAACCGGCTGGAAGCTTGGCACAACAGCAAAAGCATAACAGGCCCAGGCTGCTGTGTGAAAGGGGAAACTGAGGCACGCCGCCTCATGGCACTGAGAGCTAAATGCCGAGGTTCCTACGCCTTAACAGGTATTGCTATCTGTATCCTGTTAGCAATATTACACCCCAACCCATTTTCAGGCGCCCGGGGACCAGGAACCTCGCATTTTGCTAAAACCATTACGAACGACACCATGGGGTGTGCCAGTACTGAAAAGGGGTGTGACCCAAGACAAACAGGGGCTTTATGTGTACTGCCTCCGCCATGGACAGTGTCCAAGTCTCTGGCAGTAAGTTCAGGAGGAGGGTGTGACGGTGTTCCCCATAAAACTTTATGGGGAGATGCTTATAAATGTATATATGTAACTAAAATATGTTTTATGCTACATGTGCCATGTAACATATCTCTGTGAAAGTTATGACCTACTGAATTTACTCCTCCTGTTTGTATGCATGTATCATTGTTGTAGTTGGAGTTATGAAGATGGGTTTTATATTTGCTGGTTTTGTACATAGCCTTTGTAAGTGCATGGGATCATCTTTGGAGCAAAGAATGCCTGTTAAATGCGAGCACTTGACAGACAAAAGACTTTGCAGACCCCAATCCACATTGGGGCCAGGTCTGGAATGCAACTGGTTAGACTGGTTAGGGCGCATGGGCAGGTGACTTGCCCATGTGATCCCAAAACTCCAGGGCAACTGGATCCTACACAGGGAGAGGAAGAGAGGCTATAAAAGCCCTTGCAAGACCCTTCCATTTTGTCTTCAGCTGGCTAAAGGAAGAAGCTCTCCACCCCCCCAAGGACATTCCTGAGGGGAACTGAACAAAGGACAAAGACATTAGGGGGGTGAGTGATTGCTGGGCCCAGGCTAGAAGGAAGATAGCCTGTTTACTGGACCTAGTGAGGGGTTTATCTGTACACAGGGTGATTAGACATAGAACTGCTTGTTCTTTTTTCATTTTATTCGGTAATTCACTTTATTCTGTCTGTTACTGCTTAAAATCACTTAAATCCTATTTTCTGTACTTATTAAAATCACTTTTTACTTATTAAGTTTCCTGGAGTTGAGTTGTTACCTGGGGGAACGCAAACAGCTGTGCATAACTTTCTATCTTTGTAATAGAAAGCGAACTATTTATGAGTTTACCCTGTATAAGCTTTATACAGGGTAAAACGGATTTATTAAGGGTTTGAGCCTCCTTGGAGTTGAGCAGCTGGGTGTCAAAGGCAAGAGCGCTTCTAGGGGCCTTACAGTGGTGAGTGGACTTGGTTCGAACCTGGGTCTGTGTTTGCAGCAGATCAGTGGAATCTGGCTCAAAACAGACAGGATTCGGGAGTCCCAAGTTGGAAAAGGCCTGGAAGCAGGGGCAGAAGCAGCCTTGGCACACCAGGTGGCAGCACCAAGCAGGTCTCTGTGGCCCCAACCCGTCACACCTCCTTTTTGGAACTCTGTGAGGGGGAGGCCTATGTGACTTTGTGCCCTGGGATGGCAGTTACAGATCCCCTGATGCGTGGCTCTGTCATGCAGGCTACTGACCGCTGCATAAGATCTGTAACCGCCCTCCCCCACCAGAAACTCACAGAGCCCCCCCACACAGAGCATGAAAACCACCTCCCAGAATGACCATGGTGATTAGTGAATGCAATAGGAGTGTGACGCTCTGGTGAACCTGTCCCCCTGTCTGTATCCTGGTACAGGCGCCTATTGTCTCCAATTACCAACCCCCTTCTCTCCCTTCAAACACACCATCCTTTAAGAGGAAATCAAGGAAACAGTACTTTACAGAAAAGTAATTTTTATTAAGGACAGCACAGTTATGGGATGAAACTTGGACGGGGGCTAGGGTGGGGTGCGATTGGAGGGAAAGAAAGGACCCATCAAATCTTGGGGAATGAGAGCCTTCTGCTACTTGAGCAGTCCACAGGGGTGGAGTGATTATTTCCACGGCCCCTGCCGCCCCTCGTTCTCGGGACTTTGGGTGAGGGAGGGATTGGACTTTGTGGCGGGGGAGGGCGGTTAGAAATCAAATAGAGTGGGGCTCTTTCATCCTGCCTCCGGTCCTGCAGAACATCTACAAGGCGCCGGAGCGTGTCCGTTTGCTCCCTCATTCGTCCAAGCAGCGTTTGAGTCGCCTGCTGGTCTTCCTGCCGCCACCTGTCCTCCCATTCGCTGTATAATCGCTGGTATTGCGACATGTTCTCCCTCCACTGGGTCTGCTGTGCCGCCTCGGTTTGGGAACAGACCATAAGTTCTGAGAACATCTTGTCCCGTGTCCTTTTCTTTCGCCGCCTGATCTGCGCCAGCCTCTGGGAGGGGGATGCACGGGTACTGCAGGAGACGCTCGCAACTGTGGGATGGGAGAAAGGGAGTGAATTCCTCACAAGGATACATTTTCCCGAACAATGAATATACTCTTTCCCTGGGAACAAGACCATGCACACTACCTATCACATGTGCACTCAGTACAAGGTCGAATATTCTGTCTTTATATTGAGTGCCTGGGGTCTTGGTGTACAGATCACACAAGCGGTGCCGGACAACAGAATTCTGCTATCTGGAGGCCATGGTAAGCTGTAGACTTTTGGCTGCTGAGAGCTTACTTTACAGCAGTGCCCTCCTCTCATGTTCCAAGCACAGCTCCTAGCGGTGACCAGTTCTTGCTGCCGGCAAACCGCTCAGCATGAACGGTTCGCCTCCCTGCCCCCTCCCCTCGCATGGCTGGTCCCGGGAAAGGTCCCTGCAAGCTGGCGGTGAACTGCTCACCGTGAACGGTTCGCCTCCCCGCCCCCCCACCCCGCGTGGCTGGTCCCGGGAGAGGTCCCTGCAAGCTGGCGGCGAGCCGCTCAGCTTGAATGGTTCGCCTCCCCGCCCCCACCGCGTGGCTGGAAACTGCCGTGTAGAGTTATTTAAAGGAACAGGCAATCAGTCCCCATACTAAAATACCCCTAATTCAAACCAGGGCACCATGACTGATATCACTCTGATGAGGATTACGGGAAAGAGAAAGACCGTATGCTGCATGAATGCCAGCAAACACCGGGGCCGTATGCCGCCATGCTTTGCAAGACAATGATACTGGAGTACCTGCTACTAGCCTGGTGCAGAAAAGTTTCCTACCATGGAGGAGACAATAAGGCCGCTCTCCCCGGGAACCTGATGCAAAGGCTTTCACAGTAGCTCCAGGAGAGCTTCGTGGAGATCTCCGAGGAGGATTTCTCATCTATCCCCAGACATATTGACAGACTTTTCGAGTAGCTGCACTGGCAATGACTAAAAACTAAAGCGCCTAGGGCAAACTAAGCAATAAAAACCCATTGCTAACATACCATGCCAATTCTATTCAAAATAAATGTTTAAAACACTGACCTGCTGATCCTTCCCCTGATTCACGGTCCGGGTTACCGCCTTGGGAGGGTTGGTAGGAGATCTCAGTCAGGGTGATGAAGAGATCCTGGCTGTCGGGGAAAACAGCGTTGAAAGCGCTGTCGACTGCCTCGTCCTCCTCATCTCCTTCCTCATCTTCCCCATCCACGAAAACCTCCGAGGAAGTGGCCGTAGATAAGACCCCATCGTCGGAGTCCACGGACACTGGTGGGGCAGTGGTGGTGGCCCCTCCTAGAATTGCATGCAGTGCCTCACAGAAACGGCATGTTTGGGGCTGGGATCCGGAGCGTCCGTTTGACTCTTTGGTCTTCTGGTACGCTTGTCGCAGCTCCTTGATTTTCACGCGGCACTGCGTTGCATCCCGGCTGTATCCTCTGTTACCCCAAGGGGAGTAAGGTAAAGCTTCAGAGAGAAAGTACTAGAGAAATGGGTGTGTGTGGGGGGGAAAGATAGAAAAGGAAAGTCCCTTTTCTCAGAAGAGCAGACTCGGCTCCCTCACGGATCTGTCACCAGTGGATTTAGCTTACAATAAGGGTGTCCCTGCTGGAGAGCTCTGTGGGGTGGGTTTTAGATCACTGTGTAACCAATTGGCTTTGGAGATTGTTCTCAAGCTTCCTCAGGAAACGGGGTGTACGGCTTGAGGGGGTATTTTGGGGGGGAGGGAAGTTCAAGTGATTCCTTTCCTGGATTCCTGTTAGATACTTGATGTTGGCAGCGGAAGAAGCATTTCTCAGGGTGCAGGGGATTTTGTACCTTGGGGGTTTTAACCTAAGATGGTAAAAATAAGCTTAGGGGCTCTTAATGCGCGTCCCCACATCTTTACCCTAGAGTTTAGAGTGGAGAGGGAACCTTGACATGGTGGGAGAGCGGTGGGATGTATTGAACCAGAGATTTTTTTTGAACCAGACACAGGGAGTTTAGAATTTTTTTTCTCTTCTCTCTGGCTATTCCCTGTAGCTGCTGGAAGGAGGGAGGGGGGAGGGGTTGAGCTGCTAGGAGCTAGAGTATCTACATATGAAAGCAGGTAGTTAACCCCTACAGGGAATACCCAAGCAAGTTTTTTTTTTTCTAACTCTATCGGTTAAGACAGATTAAAAACAAAGGCTAAGATGACTACCAGTGATGCAGCTATTAAACTTGAGCTAGCTCGATTGCAAGCCGATGAGAAAGATAAAGAACATGCAAGACTGCTGCAAGTTAGACAGATGGAGATGGAGGAGAAAGAAAGAGAGAGGAAGCATGCTGAGGAGGAAAAAGAAAGAGAGGAAGTATGCTATGGAGGAGAAAGAAAGAGAGAGGAAGTATGCTGAGGAGGAGAGGAAGCATGCTATGGAGGAGAAAGAAAGAGAGAGGAAGCATGCCCTGGAGATGGAGAAGACCAGGGCGGAGCAGAATCTACCAGATAACACTAATAATCCTTCCCCAACAACCCACAAATGGGAGCAACTATCTCCACCGTATGATGAATCCCGTGATATTGCGGAAAATTTTCTCACCTTTGAGAGACTATGCAATTTCCATACCATTCCTGATGCTCACAAAATGACCATATTGGTAGCAAAGTTGACTGGAAGTGCTCTGGACATATTCAATGACATGCCTCTTGATGAGGGGACAAGATACTTTCAAATCTTAGGAGGGGGGAAGGCTGTGTGAGTGTCTCTTTGTCTGAGTCAGAGTGATCTTGGAAGACAGAAGGAACCTACAGAAAATCAACCCCCCGTTTTCTGAAGTAAGTTTAGATAGCATAGCGCATAGATTTCTGTTTAAATTTGCTTGGTGTATTCCCTGTATTAGAAGGGGCGGGAGTGGTGGTTATTCATGGTTTTCTGTAACTTTAAGGTTTTGTCCAGAGGGGGAAATCTCTCTGAGTTTGGAAATTAAGTGCCCTGTAAAATAGTAACCATCCTGATTTTACAGAGATGATTTTACCTTCTTTATTTTTAATAAAATCCTTCTTTTAACAAGCTGACTGTTTTCTATCTATGGTGTTAAAACCCTCACAGGAATAAACAGTGAGATGGCAAAATTTGCAGATAATACAAAACTACTCAAGATAGTTAAGTCCCAGGCAGACTGCAAAGAATTACAAAAGGATCTCACAAAACTGGGTGACGGGAAACAAAATGGCAGATGAAATTTAATGTTGATAAATGCAAAGTTATCATAGAATATCAGGGTTGGAAGGGACCTTAGTAGGTCATCTAGTCCAACCCGCTGCTCAAAGCAGGACCAATCCCCAATTTTTGCCCCAGATCCCCAAATGGCCCCCTCAACGATTGAACTCACAACCCTGAGTTTAGCAGGCCAATGCTCAAACCACTGCGCTATCCCTCCCCTTCCAATGCACATTGGAAAACATAATCCTAACTATACATATACAATGATGGGGTCTAAATTTGCTATTACTACTCAAGAAAGAGATCTTGGAGTCATTGTGGATAGTTCTCTGAAATCATCCACTCAACGTGCAGCGGGGAAGTCAAAAAAGTTAATAGAATGTTGGAAATCATTACGAAAAGGATAGATAATAAGACAAAAAAATATCATATTGCCTCTATATAAATCCATGGTACGCCCACACCTTGAATACTGCAGGCAGATGTGGTCGCCCCATCTCAAAAAAGATATATTGGAATTAGAAAAGGTTCAGAAAAGAGCAACGAAAATTATTCCGTATGAGGAGAGATTAATAAAACAGGGACTTTTCAGCTTGGAAAAGAGGAGACTAAGGGGGGATATGATAGAGGTCTATAAAATCATGAGTGGTATAGAGAAAGTAAAGAAGGAAGTGTTATTTACTCCTTCTCATAATACAAGAACAAGGGGTCACCAAATGTAATTAATAGGTGGCAGGTTTAAAACAAACACAAGAAAGTATTTTTTCACGCAACACACTGTCAACCTCTGGAACTCCTTTCCAGAGGGTGTTGTGAAGGCCAATACTATAACAGGGTTCAAAAGGGAGCTAGATAGATTAATGGAAGATAGGCCCATCCATGGCTATTAGCCAGGAGGGGCAGGGATGGTGTTCCTAGCCTCTGTTTTCCAGAAGCTGGGATTGGATGACAGGGTATGGATCACTTGATGATAACCTGTCTGTTCATTCCCTTTGGGGCACCTGCCATTGGTCACTGTCAGAGGACAGGATACTGGGCTTGATGTACCTTTGGTCTGACCCAGTATGGCCGTTCTTATGTTCAATAGCTACCTGCTGGGAAGTGAGGGTGCATTAGAATGTGGTTGACTGCTCATGGGCAGCTGGGGGGACACGGGCATGGGGTTTAGATGGGAGGGATGGGTCAGTGGTCAAGGTGCTAGCGAATGACTTGTCAGCCCTGGGCTCCATTCCCTGCCCTGCCACAGGCCCACTGTGTGACCTAGGGCAAGTCTCCTAAGTCTCTGTGCCTCAGTTCTCCCCCGTACAATGGGGATGGTGCTTCTCTGCTTTGTGGGGCATGAGCCACAGCTGAGGAGGTGCCCAGATGCCCTGGGGATGGGTTGCTGGGTAAGTACCAGGGATGTGGTTAGGAAGTTTCAACTGGGTCCTTGCTTTTCAGAACCCTGGTTATTATGATCTGCAAGCTCAGGACCTGTCCGTGTGGCACGTAACCAACAAGACACCCCTGAAGGAATGGAAGAACAGGTCCATCCTGAGGTACCACACCGAGATCGGCTTCCTGTTCTCTGAGGGGGGGAACCTCCTCACACTCTACCAGGTGATGGCTCTGGGCTGGGGGCTTTGAAGGGACAAGTGCAGGGGGGCTCTGCTGGCATCAGTGTAGATGGAGGAACTGAGTTGGGCAAATCCTCAACATGCTACAAATGCTCCATGCTGCGGGGCCAGAGGCTGATAATGGGACAAGGAGCCTTCCCCTCGATGCAGCCCATTGGAATCTGACCGTGACCTTGGTGTGAGGTGAGCTGGCTGGTCTCAGCCACTTGCTGGTGTTCACATCCCAAACCAGCCACCCCATTGGCACAGATGTGCTAGCAGACTCAGCAGAGAGGCTAAACAGGCCACAGAGACTGACTGCACCTCACATCCTGGAGATGGGGGCGGGGCATTGGACACAGGTGCTTTAGTGCTAGGCCAAGCCCTTGACACACCCTTGAGACCCAGCTTTGGGGTTCAGCGTCTTAGCAGTGGCATCTCCTCAGTGCCAGGGCAGCGGGCAATGGTGCTGGACACATGCTGATTCTCACCCGCTCATCATTTACTGCCCGCATTGTGGCAGCTCCTAGCAGACCTCCCCTCCCCCCCCAAAACCAGACCAGGGCCCCACGGTGTTATGTGCTGCACGGACCCAAAAAGGCTGCGATAAATCCACTCCAAGTGACACCTTGACATGCTAGATTTCCCTGCCCACTGCTGGGGTCACTGCTGTGCCCCAGGGCTGGTCCGTGTGGGCAGCAGCACTGACTGAACAAATCACCCAGCGAGCGTGTGCCAGTCAAGGCTGCCTTGTCTGTATGGGAGCTGCCCTGACACAGGGACAGAAACTAACCCTGGCTGCTTGCTGCATTTGTGTCACCCAGAAATACCCAGTGAAATACGGCGCTGGTGTCTGCAAGACCAATAATGGCCCCGCCGTGCCCGTCATCTACGACTATGGTGATGCCCAGAAAACCGTCAGCTATTACTCTCCAAACAGCCGAAGTAAGTCTGGCAATGAGCATGCAGGTTCTGCCTCTCCACCCGAACTAAATTCTCATGGAATATTTCCCAGAGCCCCCTAGTGTCCCTGCCCCCGACCTGCTATAAAAACTCCAGGAGGTTAGAAAACGCTCCGGACAGCTGAATTTAAGCCCTGGGCCTGTCGTTTCAATTTGAACAACCTTCATTTTAGAGCAGTGATACTCAGACATCAGTGGTCCAGGAGCCAAATTAACGATCAGCATTACCCAAAAGAGCCACAGGAGTGTGAATTCATTGTTTCATTTACTATAGTAATAGTCATATTTAAACAGCATGACAGGGGAAATATTTAGTTTATAGATTTATTATTCTCACAGCAAATAAGTCAATAACTTAGTGCCAGTAGAAAACGTAATTGGTTACTAAAATAGTAAAAGCATCCTGACTGGTTAATTAATTTTGGCACGAGCAGAGAAGAGAATGGAAATGCTGATTGTGAGGAAATGTCACGAATCGATTTGTACCAAAAGACCAGCAGCGCATTGAAATGGCATTTAGAAAACCATTTCAGGAGAATTATGCACAGACAGAGATCAGGGTTGAAATGCTTATTGTGATAATTTTTCACGAACCGACCTGTACCAAAAGATCAGCATTGTATCATTATGATTTTCAGAAGACGATTACAGGAGAATTTTGGCACTAGCAGGGATCTTGATTGAAATGCTCTTTGTGAGAAATTTTCATTAAGCGAGCTCTACCTGGTCACCAGCAATTCAGCTTGTGGAGGAGAATTCCAGGAGCTCTTAAACTCTAGCCGTGAAGCGGATTGAAATGCTCCTTGTGAAAATTATACTCGAACTGCTATCAAAATAGCACATAGAAGAGGTTTACAGGAGTATTTTGGCACAAGCAGTGAATTGAAATGCTGATTGTGAGAGAAAATCACGAACCGATCTGTACCAATAGTTCAGCAGGCCATTATAATGGCATTTAGAAAATGATTTCAGGAGAATTATGCAGACAGAGATCACGGTTGAAATGCTCATTGTGATAATTATCCACGAACCGATCTGTACCAAAAGACCAACATGCTATCTTTATGGTTTTTAGAAGACGATTACAGGAGAATTTTGGCACTTGCAGGGAACTTCATGGAAATGCTCTTTCTGAGAACTTTTCATTTAGCGAGCTGTACCAAGTCACAAGCAATTCAGCTTGTGGAGGAGATTTACAGGAAACCTTTAGCTTTAGCCGTGAAGAGGATTGAAATGCTCCTTGTGAAAATTTTTCTCGAAATGATATCTACTAAAGACCAGCAGTGCATCAAAATAGCACATAGAAGAGGATTACACGTGTATTTTGGCACAAGCAGTGAACAGAATTGAAATGCTGATTGTGAGAAAATGTCACGAACCGATCTGTACCAAAAGACCAGCAGAGCATCATAATGGTTTTAGAAAGAGGATTACAGGAGAATTTTCGTACAAGCAGTGAACAGAATTGAAATGCTGATAGTGAGAGAAAGTAACGAACCGAGCTGTACCAAAAGACCAGCAGCGCATTAAAATGGCATTTAGAAAGGGATGTCATGGGAATTATGCACAGACATATCAGGGTTGAAATGCTTATTGTGATAATTTTTCACGAACCGATCTGTACCAAAAGACCAGCATTGTATCTTTATTGTTTTTAGGAGACGATTACAGGAGAATGTTGGCACTAGCAGTAAACTTGATTGAAATGTTCATTGTGAGTAATTTTCACGAACCGATGTGTACCAAAATAACAACATTGCAGCATAATGACTTTGTCAGGCGGATTGCAGGGGAAATTTGGTAGTAGCTGTGAACAGGGTTGAAATGTTTAATGTGAGAAATCTTTAGGAACTGAACGCTCCCTCAATACCGGAAGTTCAGCGTAATAATTTGTGCAGATGTCTTTCCAGATGATTTTGGCACTAGCAATGAATAGGATTGAAATGTTCATTGTTAGAAATTGTCACGAACCGATCTCTATCAAAAGACCAGCAGTGCGTCAGAAAACCTTGTGGAGGAGGATTACAAGAGAAAACTGACCCTTGTAGTGAAAGGAAGGAAATGTTAATGTTGAATAATTGTAACAGAGGGATGTCTACCAAACGACCAGCTGTAAACCTCTTTATAATGCAATTTAGCAGAGGTTTACAGGAGTATTTTTGCACAAGCAGAGAAGAGAATTGAAATGCTGATTGTGAGGAAATGTCACGAACCGACTTGTACAAAAAGACCAGCATCGCATTAAAATAGCATTTAGAAAGGGATTTCAGGAGAATTATGCACAGGCAGAGATCAGTATTGAAATGCTCATTGTGATAATTTTTCACGAACCCATCTGTACCAAAAGACCAGCATTGTATCTTTATTCTTTTTAGAAGACGATTACAGGAGAATTTTGGTACAATCAGTGAACAGAATTGAAATGCTGATTGTGAGAGAAAGTCACGATCCGATCTGTACCAAAAGACCAGCAGCGCATTAAAATGGCATTTAGAAGACGATTGCGGGCGAAGTATGCGCAGACAGTGAACAGGGTTGAAAAGCCCATTGTGATAATTCTCACGAACCGATCTGTACCAAACGACGAGCAGTTCATCACAATGGTTTTTCGAAGAGGATTACAGCAAAATTTTGGCACTAGCAGTGAACTTGATTGAAATGCTTATTGTGACTAAATTTCACGAACCGATGTGTACCAAAATAACAACAATTCAGCGGGCGGACTTTGTCAGGTGGACTGAAGGGGAAATTTGGTAGTATCTGTGAACAGGGCTGAAATGCTTAGTGTGAGAAATCTTTACGAACTGAACTCTCCCACAATACCGGAAGTTCAACATAATAATTTGTGGAGAAGTCTTTCAAGATGCTTTTGGCAATAGCAATGAATAGGATTGAAATGTTCATTGTTAGAAATTGTCACGAACCGATCTCTACCAAAAGAACAGGATTGCCTCAGAATCGTTTTAGGAAGAGGCATACAGGAGAATTTTCGTACAAGCAGTGAACAGAATTGAAATGCTAATTGTGAGAGAAAGTCACGATCCGATCTGTACCAAAAGAGCAGCAGCGCATTAAAATGGCTTTTAGAAGACGATTTCAGGCGAATTATGCGCAGACAGTGAACAGGGTTGAAAAGCTCATTGTGAAAATTTTTCACGAACCGGTCTGTACAAAAAGAACAGCCTTGTATCATTATGATTTTTAGAAGACGATTACAGGAGAATTTTGGCACTAGCAGCGATCTTGATTGAAATGCTCTTTGTGATAAATTTTCATTAAGCGATCTCTACCATATCACCAGCAATTCAGCTTGTGGAGGAGATTTCCAGGAAATCTTTAGCTCTAGCCGTGAAGAGGATTGAAAGGCTCGTGAAAATTTTTCAAGAAACGCTATCTACTACGGACCAGCAGTGCATCAAAATAGCACATAGAAGAGGATTACAGGTGTATTTTGGCACAAGCAGTGAACAGAATTTAAATGCTGATTGTGAGAAAATGTCACGAACCGATCTGTACCAAAAGACCAGCAGAGCATCATAATGGTTTTTAGACGACGATTACAGGATAAGTTTGGCAATAGCATTGAATCTGATTGAAATGCTCATTGTGAGTAAATTTCACGAACCGATGTGTACCTAAATAACAGCATAGCTGCATAGTGACCTTTCAGGCGGAATACAGGGGAAATTTGTTTGTAGCTGTGAAGAGGGTTGAAATGCTTATTGTGATAAATCTTTACGAACTGATCTCTACCAAAAGACCAGCAGTTCAGCATAATAATTGGTGGTGAAGGCTTTCAAGAGGAATTTGGCCCTAGCAATGAATAGGATTGAAATGTTCATTGTTAGAAATTGTCACGAACCGATCTCTACCAAAGGAACAGCAGTACCTCATAATGATTTTAGGAAGAGGATTACAGGAGAATTTTCGTACAAGCAGTGAACAGAATTGAAAAGCTGATTGTGAGAGAATGTCACGATCCGATCTGTACCAAAAGACCAGCAGCGCATTAAAATGGCATTTAGAAGACGATTGCGGGCGAAGTATGCGCAGACAGCGAACAGGGTTGAAAAGCTCATTGTGATAATTCTCACGAACCGATCTGTACCAAAAGACGAGCAGTTCATCACAATGGTTTTTCGAAGAGGATTACAGCAGAATTTTGGCACTAGCAGTGAACTTGATTGAAATGCTTATTGTGACTAAATTTCACGAACCGATGTGTACCAAAATAACAACATTGCAGCAGGCCGACTTTGTCAGGCGGACTGCAGGGGAAATTTGGTAGTATCTGTGAACAGGGCTGAAATGCTTAGTGTGAGAAATCTTTACGAACTGAATTCTCTCACAATACCGGAAGTTCAGCATAATAATTTGTGGAGAAGTCTTTCAAGATGCTTTTGGCACTAGCAATGAATAGGATTGAAATGTTCATTGTTAGAAATTGTCACGAACCACTCTCTACCAAAAGACCAGCAGCGCATTAAAATGGCATTTAGAAAACCATTCAGGAGAATTATGCACAGACAGAGATCAGGGTTGAAAAGCTCATTGTGATAATGTTTCACGAACCGATCTGTACCAACAGACTAGAATTGTATCATTATGATTTTTAGAAGACGATTACAGGAGAATTTTGCCACTAGCAGGGAACTTGATTGAAGATAGATGTCTACCAATCATCCAGTTGTACACCTCTTTATAATGGCATTTAGAAGAGATTTACAGGAGAATTTTGGCACAAGCAGAGAAGAGAATTGAAATGCTGATTGTGAGGAAATGTCACGAACCGATATGTACCAAAAGTCCATCATCGCACTAAAATTGCATTTAGAAAGGGATTTGAGGAGAAATATGCACAAACGTTGATGAGGATTGAAATGCTCATAGTGATAATTTTTCACGAACCGATCTGTACCAGAAGACCAGCAATGTATCTTTATTGTTTTTAGTTTACGATACAGGACAATTTTGGCAATAGTAGTGAACTTGATTTAAATGTTCATTGTGAGTAATTAGCACGAACCGAAATGTACCAAAATAACAACATTGAAGCATAATGGCTTTGTCAGGCGGATTGCAGGGGAAATTTGCTAGTATCTGTGAACAGGGTTGAAATGCTTAGTGTGAGAAATCTTTACGAACTGATCTCTACCAAAAGACCAGCAGTTCAGCATAATAATTGATGGAGAAGGCTTTCAAGAGGAATTTGGCACTAGCAATGAATAGGATTGCAATGTTCATTGTTAGAAATTATCACGGACCGATCTCTACCAAAAGAACATCAGTGCCTCATAATGGTGTTTAGAAGAGGATTACAGGAGAATTTTACTACAAGCAGGGAACAGATTTGAAATGCTGATTGTGAGAGAAAGTCATGATCCGATCTGTACCAAAAGACCAGCAGCGCATTAAAATGGCATTTAGAAGACGATTGCGGGCGAAATATGCGCAGGCAGTGAACAGGGTTGAAAAGCTCATTGTGATAATTCTCACGAACCGATCTGTACCAAAAGACCAGCAGTTCAGCACAATGGCGTTTAGAAGACGATTCCCGGAGAATTTTGGCACTAGCAGTAAACTTGATTGTAATGCTTATTGTGACTAAATTTCACGAAACGTTGTGTACCAAAATAACAACATTGAGGCAAAATGACTTTGTCAGGCGGATTGCAGGGAAATTTGATAGTAGCTGTGAACAGGGTTGAAATGTTTAATGTGAGAAATCTTTACGAACTGAACGCTCCCTCAATACCGGAAGTTCAGCGTAATAACTTGTGCAGATATCTTTCCAGATGATTTTGGCACTAGTAATGAATAGGATTGAAATGTTCATTGTTAGAAATTGTCACGAACCGATCTCTATCAAAAGACCAGCAGTGCGTCAGAAAACCTTGTGGAGGAGGATTACAAGAGAAAACTGACCCTTGCAGTGAAAGGAAGGAAATGTTAATGTTGAATAATTGTAACAGAGCGATGTCTACCAAACGACCAGCTGTAAACCTCTTTATAATGGCATTTAGCAGAGGTTTACAGGAGTATTTTTGCACAAGCAGAGAAGAGAATTGAAATGCTGATTGTGAGGAAATGTCACGAACCGATTTGTACCAAAAGACCAGCAGCGCATTGAAATGGCATTTAGAAAACCATTTCAGGAGAATTATGCACAGACAGAGATCAGGGTTGAAATGCTCATTGTGATACTATTTCACAAACCGATGTGTACCAAAAGACCAGCATTGTATCATTATGATTTTTAGAAGACGATTACAGGAGAATTTTGGCACTAGGTGCGATCTTGATTGAAATGCTTTGTGAGAAATTTTCATTAAGCGATCTCTACCAGATCACCAGCAATTCAGCTTGTGGAGGAGATTTCCAGGAAATCTTTAGCTCTAGCCGTGAAGAGGATTTAAATGCTCCTTGTGAAAATTATACTCGAACTGCTATCTACTAAAGACCAGCAGTGCATCAAAATAGTACAGAGAAGCGGTTTACAGGAGTATTTTGGCACAAGCAGTGAACAGACTTGAAATGCTGATTGTGAGAAAATGTCACGAACCGATCTGTACCGAAATACCAGCAGAGCATCCTAATGGTTTTTAGAAGACGATTACAGAATAATTTTGGAACTAGCAGTGAACTTGATTGAAATGCTATTTCAATCTATATTCATATTTATAGTAATAGTCATATTTAAACAGCATGACAGGGGAAATATTTAGTTTATAGATTTATTATTCTCACAGCAAGTAGAAAACTTAATTGGTTAATAACATAGTAAAAGCATCCGAGGAAATGTCACGAACCGATTTGTACCAAAAGACCAGCAGCGCATTGAAATGGCATTTAGAAAACCATTTCAGGAGAATTATGCACAGAGATCAGGGTTGAAATGCTTATTGTGATAATTTTTCACGAACCGGTCTGTACCAAAAGACCAGCCTTGTATCATTATGATTTTTAGAAGACGATTACAGGAGAATTTTGGCACTAGCAGGGATCTTGATTGAAATGCTCTTTGTGAGAAGTTTTCATTAAGCGAGCTCTACCTAGTCACCAGCAATTCAGCTTGTGGAGGAGACTTCCCGGAGCTCTTAAGCTCTAGCCGTGAAGCGGATTGAAATGCTCCTTGTGAAAATTATACTCGAACTGCTATCTACTAAAGACCAGCAGTGCATCAAAATAGCACATAGAAGAGGATTACACGTGTATTTTGGCACAAGCAGTGAACAGAATTGAAATGCTGATTGTGAGAGAAAATCACGAACCGATCTGTACCAATAGTTCAGCAGGCCATTATAATGGCATTTAGAAAATGATTTCAGGAGAATTATGCAGACAGAGATCAGGGTTGAAATGCTCATTGTGATAATTATCCACGAACCGATCTGTACCAAAAGACCAACATTGTATCTTTATTGTTTTTAGAAGACGATTACAGGAGAATTTTGGCAACAGCAGTGAACAGAATTGAAATGCTGATTGTGAGAGAAAGTCACGATCCGATCTGTACCACAAGACCAGCAGCGCATTAAAATGGCATTTAGAAGACGATTGCGGGCGAAGTATGCGCAGAAACTGAACAGGGTTCAGAAGTTCATTGTGATAATTCTCACGAACCGATTTGTACCAAAAGACCAGCAGTTCAGCACAATGGCTTTTAGAAGACGATTACAGGAGAATTATTGCACTAGCAGTAAACTTGATTGAAATGCTCATTGTGACTAAATTTCACGAACCGATGTGTACCAAAATAACAACATTGCAGCATAATGACTTTGTCAGGCGTATTGCAGGGGAAATTTGGTAGTAGCTGTGAACAGGGTTGATATACTTAATGTGAGAAATCTTTACGAACTGAACTCTCCCACAATACCGGAAGTTCAGCATAATAATTTGTGGAGAAGTCTTTCAAGATGATTTTGGCACTAGCAATGAATAGGATTGAAATGTTCATTGTTAGAAATTGTCACGAACCGATCTGTACCAAAAGACCAGCAGTTCAGCATAATGGTTTTTAGAAGACGATGACAGGAGAATGTTAGCTCTAGCAGGGAACTCGATTGAAGATTGATGTCTACCAAACGTCCAGCTGTAAACCTCTTTAAAATGGCATTTAGAAGAGGTTTTTCAGGATTATTTTGGCACAAGCAGAGAAGAGAATGGAAATGCTGATTGTGAGAAAATGTCACGAACCGATTTGTGAGAAAATGTCACGAACCGATATGTACCAAAAGACCAGCAGCGCATTAAAATGGCATTTACAAAACGGTTTCAGGAGAATTATGCACAGACAGAGAACAGGGTAGAAATGCCCATTGTGATAATTTTTCACGACCCGATCTGTACCAAAAGACCAGCATCGTATCATTATGATTTTTAGAAGACGATTACAGGAGAATTTTGGCACTAGCAGTGAACTTGATTGTAATGCTCATTGTGAAAAATTTTCACCAACCGAGCTCTACCAAAAGACCTACAATGAAGCATAATAATTTGTTGAGGAGGAGACCAAGCGAAAACTGTCACTAGCAGTTAAAAGCTCATTGTGAGTCATTTTCTCGAACTGATCTCTACCAAAAGACAGTAGCGCTTCATAATGGCATTAGAAGATGCTTACAGGAGTATTGTGGCACTAGCAGTGAACAGGATTGCACTGCTCATTGAGAGAAATTTTCACTAACAGCTCTCTACCAAAAGGCCTACAGTTCATAATAATGGTTGTGAAGAAGGAGTCCAGGAGAAATGATCACTAGCCGTTAACAGCCTTGAAATGCTCATTGTGAGAAATCTTTACAAACCGATCTCTACCAAATGTCCAGCAGTGCATCATAATCGCACATTGAAGATGCTTACAGGAGTATTTTGGCACAGGCAGTGAACAGGAATCAAATGCTCATTGTTAGAGAAATAGTCACGAACCGATCTCTACCTATAGACCTGCAGTGCATCATCATAATTTGTGGAGGAGGATTCCAAGAGAAATTTGGCACTAGCAATGAACAGGATTGAAATGTTCATTGTTAGAAATTGTCACTAACCGATCTCTACCAAAAGACCAGCATGGCATCATAATTGTTTCTTAAGACGATTACAGGTTCCCAGACCAGTTTGTGTAAAAATATGGGAATCAAAATGGAGTTAGGGGACATGTGGCCTGGTCACATGCACTGGCATGCCTTGCTGTGTCATAGCAACCATTACTCATAGACTGGCTGAAACGTTCCCAAGGAGGACAAATCTTTCCCATGGACCATTGTCTTAGCTGATGGGCCATTAGCATGGCCTAACGTCTTCATTTTTGTCCCTGAAAGGCTAATTGTGTATTTCCAACTTCACATATTTCAGTAACACATAGACTCATAGACTCATAGAATATCAGGGTTGGAAGGTGTGACGAACTAGGACTGTTGTTAATGTTTTCCCTGAGTACTGTGTGGGTGCCTCGGTTTCCCCTATGCAGTGCTTGAGTTTCTAGGTGGTGGAACAAGGATGCATGAGTGTTACAGAGGGGACTGGACACAGAATGGCTGACACTCTGTATCTTAGCAACCGATGGCCCCGGGCCCTCCCCTGCAAAGGTGAGAGCTGAAGGTGTTCGACCAAAGGGATCAGGTGACCTCCTGGCCCGGGAGGCAGACAAAGGGGGAGGAGGGGCTGGATAGTTTCAGTTTGTAGCTGGCCGGAGAAGAGGGGAGACAGGGTCTGGCCTCCCGGCCCCGTTTGGAGCTGTGGGGTGAAATGCAGGGAGCCCCCAGGCTGGGGTCTAAGCTCCCTGCCCCCCGGAAGGACCCGACTGAGGGGTCCTGGATGTACTGACAAGCTCTGGTTGGACTGTGTTCCTGGCATCTCTAATAAACCTTCTGTTCTACTGGCTGACTGAGACTCCCAGTGAATCCGGGGAAGAGGGGTGCAGGGCCGGACTCCCCGATACTCCGTGACAGAAGGGACCTTAGGAGGTAATCTAATCTAACCCCCTGCTCAAAGCAGGACCAATCCCCAATTTTTGCCCCAGATTCCTAAATGGCCCTCTCAAGGATTGAACTCACAACCCTGGGTTTAGCAGGCCAATGCTCAAACCACTGAGCTATCCCTCCCCCCAACAGCACATACATAGCAAAACTTCATAACTTCATATACAATGATAGCACATACAATACAATGAGATATTAATGTTTGGCAGATTAAGACTTTTAGAATGATACCTCACAAGGCATACTTTGTAGAAAGCATATCATAATTATATGACAGTGGTGAATATGGGGGTACCATGGTATCACACTTGGCATCTCCTGGCTAACCCTGCAGGATCCCCTCATTCATTGGTGAGAACAGGTCATTTTCCCATCAAAATTCTGCCGACGACATTGCCAGAAACCAGTCAATATTGCACCCAGGCCCAAGACGGTTCAAGTAGATGTAGTTGCCCACATTGAAACACCTACTGAGGGAACTAGGGAACTTCCTCTTAAGTACCATGTGTGACGGGTTGGGATCACAGAAACCACCTTGGTGCTGCCACCTGGTGTGCCAAGGCTACGTCTGCCCCTGCTTTCCTGCCTTTTCCAGCTTGGGACTCCCGAATCCTGTCTGTTTTGAGCCAGATCCACTGATCTGCTGCAAACACAGACCCAGGTCCGAGCCACATCCCCTAACAGCCGCGGGCTGCCTGGAAGCAGCTCAGGAAGTGATCTTGCCTTTGACACCCAGGTGCCCAACTCCCAATGAGGTTCAAATCCTTAATAAATCCATTTTACCCCGTATAAAGCTTATACAGGGTAAACTCATAAATAGTTCACCTTCTGTTCCAAAGATAGAAAGATCTTTGCACTCCCCAGGTACCAACATGCACTCCAGGTAACTTAATAAGTAAAAACTGATTGTAATACGTACAGAAAGTAGGATTTAAGTGATTCCAAGTAGTTGCAGACAGAACAAAGTGAATTACTAAGTAAAATAAAATAAAACGCACACGTCTATGTCTAATCAAACTTAACACAGATATAAAAACCTCACCAGCTCCAGTTTTCTTCCTTTCACAGGCTCTAGAACTCATAGCCTGGGTCCAGCAATCGCTCACACCACCTATTGTCTTTGTCCTTTGTTCAGTCTTTTTCAGGTATGTCTCTGGGGGGGTGGAGAGCCTCTCTCTTTAGCCAGCTGAAGACAAAATGGAGGGGTCTTCCAAGGGTTTTTATAGCCTTTCCCCCACTCCCTGTGTAGCATCATCTTACCCTGGAGTTTTGGGATCACATGGGCAAGTCACATGTCCATGCACCCTAACCAGTCCAGCCAGTTGCATTCCTGGCCAGGCCCAGATGTGGATTGGGGTCTGCACCTCCTATTGTCTGTGTAAGGGTTTCTTGATTGGTCTCTTTACATGCACATACCTTTCTCAAGACATGATCCCAGGCTCTTACAAAGGCTATGTACAAAACCAGCAAATATAAAACCAATATTCCTAACTCCAACTCCAACAATGATACATGCATACACACAGGAGGAATAGATTCAGTAGGTCACAACTTTCACAGAGATATGTTACATGGCACATGTCGCATCAAACATATTCCAGTTACATCATGTATACATTGTGACAGACAGACAAGTGGGGTACAGAAGTCTGAGAGAAGGCAAATATACTGGCCATTGGATGAATAGTTTTCTGTTCCCTGAGTGACCAGAGCAGGGGCTGCACTAGAGCAGGCAGGAACTTTCTGGAACCAATTTGAGGCGGGCAGGCTGATTGGGACACATGGAGCCAATTAGGAAGAATCGATTGAGACAGGCAGGCTGATCAGGGCACCTGGGTTTGGGGGGGAGCTCCCTTCGGTTTGTGGTGTTGCGTGCGAGGAGCTGAGAGCAAAAGGCACACAAGGAGTTGAGAGTGAGAAGAGTTGAAGGACTGAGGAGTACAAGCATCAGCAGACCATCAGGAGGAAGGTCCTGCAGTAAGCATAACGTAGGTTTTGGGTGGAGGCCGTGGGGAGGTGGCCCGGGGAGTTGTGGCTGTCGCGCAGCTGTTACGGGAAACCCTATAGACGACTGCAGTCCACGGGGCCCTGGGCTGGGGCCCGGGGTGGAGGGCGGGCCCGGGTTCCCTCCAGGCCTCCCGGCTCCTGATCAGACACAGGAGGAATTTGACTGTGGGTTCTACCAGAGGGGAAGGGCTCTGGGGCGATCAGAGTCCGCCAATAAGCGCAGGACTCACCGAGGTAGAGGAGGAACTTTGTCACAACATTTATAAGCCTCTCCCCTTAAAGCCTTATGGGGTTAACCGACACACCATGATGACACTTTGAGACTTTGAGAAGAAGAATGCAGACCCGACATCAAGGCTATGATTGCCACGTAGAGCCCCAGCCAGAGGTGCAGATACTGTTTGGGTGGGTATATGCAATGTCAGAGTATGAACTGGCTGTGTTGCGAGAACACATCCATGAGAACCTGGCCCCGGCGTTCATCCGAAGTCAGCTTCCCTAGGATCTGCTCACGTTCATCCACTCTGCCTCTGTCTCTTGAACTCCATCCGACGAGATGGCCATTATCGACTGAGAACCACACCCCAACCAGGAGTGGATCACATTAGTAAGGAACTACATCTGTTTTCCCCTGACCTATGAGAATGGGGGCTCTTCAACTCTGCCATGACTCTGCCCTGGGACGACACTTAAGGCAACACAAAACTCAATGATTAATCATAGAATCATAGAATCATAGAATCTCAGGGTTGGAAGGGACCTCAGGAGGTCATCTAGTCCAACCCCCTGCTCAAAGCAGGACCAACCCCAACTAGATCATCCCAGCCAGGGCTTTGTCAAGCCTGACCTTAAAAACCTCCAAGGAAGGAGACTCCACCACCTCCCTAGGTAACCCATTCCAGTGCTTCACCACCCTACTAGTGAAAAAGTTTTTCCTAATATCCAACCTAAACCTCCCCCTCTGCAACTTGAGACCATTACTCCTTGTTCTGTCATCTTCTACCACTGAGAACAGTCTAGATCCATCCTCTTTGGAACCCCCTTTTAGGTAGTTGAAAGCAGCTATCAAATCCCCCCTCACTCTTCTCTTCTGCAGGCTAAACAATCTCAGTTCCCTCAGCCTCTCCTCATAAGTCATGTGCTCCAGCCCCCTAATCATTTTTGTTGCCCTCCGTTGGACTCTTTCCAATTTATCCACATCCTTTTTGTAGTGTGGGGCCCAAAACTGGACACAGTACTCCAAATGAGGCCTCACCAGTGCCGAATAGAGGGGAATAATCACATCCCTCGATCTGCTGGAAATGCCCCTACTTATACAGCCCAAAATGCCGTTAGCCTTCTTGGGAACAAGGGCACACTGTTGACTGATAGTCAGCTAATGTCCCAGTTCTTCTGGTAGTCCCGTCTGTGCCCCACAACAGAGACCTTTGTCTCTTCCTGAAAGGTTTGTGCCCACGCCAAAATCCCATGCCAAAACCCCTGTGGTCTCCCCCAACCTCTGGACACCCAATCTCAGTCATGGGAGGCCATTTCCTTGGATTTTGTGGTAGAACTGCCAGAATCCAGTGATTAAACGACTATCCTTACAGTGGTGGATTGCTATTCCCTAAAGACCCACTTTATTCCCACTGCCTGGGTTTACCCTCTGCAGAGGAAACAGTCCCGCTCCAGATAAACAATGTAATCTGTCTTCATGGCTTCCCAGATCATGTCACCTCTGACTGGGGTCTCCAGTTTACTGTCCACTTCTGGCATGAGCCCCCTACGTATATTAGGAGTGCACCTGTCCTCTGCCTACCATCCTCAGTCAAATGGCCAAATGGAAAGAATCAACCAGATCCTAGAGCAATATTTATGATGCTACACCAACCATCACTAGGGTGACTGGTTTTCCTGTTACCGTACCCCAAATTCTCATATAATAATGCAGACCATGCATCCAGAGGCCATAGCCCCTTCTTTGTCAACTATGGGTACCCCCACTCATTTCACCCATAACTAATCACGTCCTCCTCCAACCCATTGGCCTTGGACCTAGTGCACCACATCCAAGAGAAAGTGAAAGGACACCTGGAGAAGGAAAGGAGGGCTACAAAAAGCACGGAGACAAGAATATACAACAAGGCCCCAACTACTCTGTAGGACAATGGTATAGCTTTCTCCTGAAAACCTCTGCATGGACAGACCCCCTCAGAAACTAGACTCACGTTTTCTTCACTCATACTGGTTTAGCTGAGAAATCAACCTGATCACCTTTGGGCTCCAGCTCCTTCAATCCCTCAGAGTCCACCGTGTATACCACATTTCACTTCTAAAATCCTACACTGAGGACACATTTCCCCAAAAAGCCCAATCACCGCCCCCATCAGCACAAGTACAAGGTCAGGAGGAATACGTTGTTTGCAAAGTCCTTGGTTCTAAGATCAAAGGGGGCAAATTATGGTACCTGACTGACTGGGAAGGTTACAACCCAAAGGAATACACATGGAGCCAGCAGAAAACATTCAAGCTCCTTCCATAGGAGCCACTATGAGAAACCTGGGCCCACATCACTCTGAGAGGAAAGGGAGGGGCCTCAAATCTTGGGCCGTAGGGTTCATGGGAACAGTGTGTGATGGAACACACCCTTGTATTCGCACCCTACACACTAGTGTAATCAACTTTGTACAAGGTGTAACTCACAATGTATCATTTGATGTGACTTGTAATGTGCCACCATTTGCTGGTCAGTATTGTCCAGGTAAAATATTTGTGGCAACATTGTATGTGAAGTTATCAGATTCCTCTGTATGGTGTTCAAAACTCATGTAGCACCAAACTGGTCAAACAGGCCTGTCTTGAACAAAGTACGGTATGTTTGCCTTAATTTTCATTTAAGCAGTAAACAGAGTCCTCAAGTTTCCCAGCTGGAAATGTTTTTCAAATGGATGTTTGAAACTATAAAAAGGAGCAAACACTCCAAGATACCCCTTTCTCTCTCCCTGCCCTTCACATTCTCTGCGCCTAAGAAGACAAAAGGAAACAGCCACTGGAGTTTGGGGGAAGGGTCCTGATCTGAAGAGTTTGCTCAGTAATCTTGCTGGAATCCTGGGGTGAGAATGTTTGCTTGGATCTAACATCGTTTGCTAATTTCGGTACTAGTGAGCATTTAATCTGATTTTTATGCCTCATGGCTTGTATTCACTTAAAATCTGTCTCATTGTAGTTAATACACTTTTTTTTACTGTTTTATCTAATCCAGTGTGTTTAAGTTGAAGTGTCTGGGAAACTCTATATAAATTGATATATTATTCCCTTAAAGGACTACCAGCCTTAATATATTTGTACTGTCCAGGAGAGGGCTGGGCAGCACAGGAAATACATTTCTGGGGGGAAATCTGGGATTGGGGGGCATGTTGGGGTCACCCTGCAGTATAACCAAGGCTGGTGAGAGCAAGGGTGTAGCAGGCAGGCTGCAGTCACACACACACCCCCAGAGCATGGTTTGCATGCTGGAAGGACCAGCTTGAGCTATTACAGCTAGGCATTGTAAGACACGCAAGGTTGCAAGGCATGGTGACACAGCCCCCCGCTCCGGATTGTACACGGGTATGTAACACAGCCACATCCCAACTCTCCACCTGGCGCCACCTGGTAGCTTGACCCGGCCTGACTCTGACCCCTAACTCAGGGTTCTGATCTCCAGTTTGTCTCCTGCTTCTGAGCTCTTGGCATCCTGGTGTAGCTGACTCTTGACTCCTGTCTCGTGACTGTGTGCTCTGGCTCTGGCCACTAGGTCTGGCTGCCATTGACCCAGCCGTGACAGCCAGACTAGATAATCAGATCAGGATAAGGAAAACTTTTTTGAACTAGTTAAAGCTGGTTACGATTCCCAACCTTTATGTGACAGAATCTGTGTCTGTCTCTTGTAGGTGTATATCTAGCCCCTATCACTGCAGTATCTGAGCCTTCCCCACCTTCAGGGTATTTATACTCACACTCTGCCTGTGAGGTAGGGGAGGGCTATTATAGGTTAGGGGAATGAGGCCCAGAGAGGCTGTGTCTGTGTCTTTTCTGCCAAATGAGGTATTTTTGTTACAGGGCAATAACTAATGAGCATCAGCTCTCACTGAATTAATATGCAAACTAGATACCATTAACTTAGGTTTGAACAGAGACTGGGAGGGGCTCGGTCAGTACATTCATTGAATCTATTTCCCCTAGTTAACTATCCTCACTCACACCTTTGTGTCAACTGTCCGAAATGGGCCATCTTGATTATCACTTCACAAGTTTTTTCCCCTGCTGATATAGTTCCTCTTAATTAATTAGTCTCCTAGAGTTGGTATAGGTACTTCCTCCTTTTCATGTTTCTCTGAATGTATAAATATCTGCTTACTGTATGTTCCATTTCATGCATCTGATGAAGTGAGCTGTAGCCCATGAAAGCTTATGCTGAAATAAATGTGTTAGTCTCTAAGGTGCCATAAGTATTTCCTGTTCTTTTTGCTGACACACACTAACATGGCTGCTACTCTGAAACCTGTAAAACCCTAGTGGAGACAAGGCACAGGGAGATTTCACTGTGACGTAGCTGGGTGAGGTCAGCACTCCATGATCCACCTGTGTTCAACCTCACCTAGATACATTGCAGGAAAAGCTACAGCGCTTTGTCCTCACAGCAAGACAGCAGCGTGCATTAGCTCTCGCACTGTAAACATACCTTGCTTGGAAGTCAAGCCACACTGGAAATGACTTGCTCAAGATCACAGAAGGAGTCTGTGGCAGAGCAGGACTTGAACACAGGCATCCCAGAGACTAGGTGAGGACCCTAACCATGGAGCCTTCCTTCCCTTTACTGTAATTGTCTGTCTCAGCTGATGACATTTCAAAACAAAATATTCTCCATAACATCTCCTCCTCCTCTTACTGCTGAAATGCCAAGTTCAAGGTTCTTGTTTTCCTGCCGGGGCGTCGCCATCACCAGTGCTTAGAGCCAAGTAAGGACCACAGGGAAATACTCTACTTTGGGGCTGCTGGCTGCAGAGAAATTGCAGAACAGGGAGCTTGGGACATGATGGGTGAGCAAAACAGGAACTACTTTCTAAATGGAAAAATCTAAAACAGACAATCAATTGGCAAGTCTGCTCAAGCTCCTGTTCATGGCCTGGTATCAGGAACTGGCTGTTGACTTAGAGGGTTCCAAGCAGCAGTGCTGCTCAGGGGCAGTTTCAAGGCACCTTTTAGTAGCATGGCTTTCATGACATCCACATCGTATTTACATTAGTGTGCCCAACAGCTGAGGACTTAGGCTTGGTCGACACCCAGGCTCTGTACTGCTATAACTATGTCCATTAGGGGCCCAACTTCTTGACTGATAGAGTTATCCAGTCATCTGAATGAGCTCTCTCCTTCCATCTATTGATGAACTGGAGGAAAAGACCCCATGAGCAGAGTTTACTTGCATAGACAGACCTACCTTGTCAAGGTGATTATAAGCCTGCGTGACCATCCCTCCTGGGCTGTCTGTGAGGGAGGACACACCTCCTTGCTGTTGAGCCCTTTGCACTGCAATCAATTAGTGGGGAATTAGCAGTCTTTAAAGCTCAGTCCGCTTGATCTGGGCTGGGCAATAGCGTGTCTATGAACCCTGGCCCTCAGGCAGGGCGGAGTACCAACAGTTAGGAGCTCTGGCCTGCAATCAGGACAGAGTAACACAGTTATAAGCCCAGGCCCTCAGGCAGGGATGGGGCAGCAAGCAGTTAGGGGCTCTGGCTTGCAACCAGGACAGAGTAACACAGTGTCAGGGCTCAGACAGCTGTGAGCACTAATACAGTGGCCTAATACAGTGAGGCAGCCACCCCAGGGGTGGCTATGTATCTGTATTTCAAATGTGGTTACACCTGAGTGACACACACTGGGCAAAATGTTTCCAGTCTAGACAGCTGGTGGTGAAGGACCTATTCTTCTTCGAGTGCTTGTTCATGTCAATTCTAATCAGGCGCGCGCGCGCTGTGTACACGACAGCCGGAAGATTTTTTCCCCTAGCAGTATCCGTAGAGTCGGCCTGGGTGCCCCCTGGAGTTGTGCCCTCATGGCGCTCAATATAGTGCCCTGCGATCTGACCCCCCCTTCAGTTCCTTCTTACTGCCTGTGACAACTTGCTGGAACTCCCCGTTGCGCTTACCTCGGGAAGTGTGTGCTTCACAGTATTGTGTGTATATAGTTAGATTCAGGAGTAGTTTAGTGTAGATACTTTGCTCTCATAAGTTTTCTTTGGGAGTTCCCCTGCATACACACACTTTAAGATGTGCGCATACTACGGCAGGTTTACGCCGAAAAGTGACCTGCACACTTTGTGTTTGAAGTGTCTTGGGAAGGGTCACCTTAGGAAACATTGTAAAATCTGTAGAGGGTTTTGCCCCAGGACCCTCAAGGATAGAGAACAGCGCCTCTGAGGTCTGCTTATGGAGGCAGCACTTCAGCCTGAGGCGGCCCCGGCCCTCCGGCACCATCAGCGCGTGAGCTGGTGCTGAGGAAGGACTCCTCTAAGGATCCTTGGCCCCACGACGGCTCCGCGCACAGGTCCCAGGGATCTGTCAGGCACTGGTCTCACTCCCCGTTATGCCATAAAAGAAAGAAGGCCGACAGAGGGCACTCCCCGACCAAGTCTAAAGACCAGGTGGATAGCAATCCCCCATCGGGTGCCCATTCGGTGGGGCCTCTGTTGACTCCTGCCTCAGGAGGGGTCCAGTTGAGTCCGGACCCGCACCACTTGCCAGTTCGCTGCCACAAGGACCTACAACTTCCCTCCACCCTGGAAGTGATCAAGGCGCATCGGACCTTCTGGAGCTGACAGCGCCACCCTCCCCCCCAAGGCAGAGAGGTCACCGGCACCAGTTCCTGGTCCAATCCACTCTGTGGGCAAGCCGAGGATGATGGTGGCAATGAGGGTATCATCCCCTGCGCGCCGATCTCCGGCACCGTGTGGGGGAGCCACTCCATTCCCCCAGTTGGCATCGCTCGCAGGGGCCGAGTGGCTCCACTCCTCTGTGGTCTTCACAGTCAGGGACCTTGGAGTCGGAAGTGGAGAAGGGGAGAAGATCCTGCTCCCATCGCGACCGACAGCCCTACCCGGCACCGTGGCCAGGACAGTGGCAGGCTCCTCAGTGGCCCTCCTGGACACCCTGAGCCTATCACCAAAACCAGGGGCAGAGCCAGGGTTCCAGACTGACATCGGTGGCCTTGGTGGCCTTTGGGCTGCCACACACGCCCTCCTCATAGCTGCAGGGGACCCATCCGGCGGCTGCTCTGATGTCGACGATCTCGGCACCAACCGCGACATCGACGATCTAGGTGCCAATCGCTGCACCATCCCCTAGTGGCAGGGCGCAGAGGAAACAAGGCCGTTCCGACAGTCCATGCAACTTTTTGTGGCTACGGCAGACAGAATGAAGGGTCTTTCAATCTCTTCTCAACAAATTTCATCGTGGATCATGTCCTGCATCTGAGATTGTTACAAACTGGCAGTGGTGCCTGCCCCTCTGCTCACTGCACACTCCGCCAGGACGCAAACTTCTTGAGCAGCGTTCCTGGCGCAGGTTCCCACCCAGGAAATATGCAGAGCAGCGACATGGTCCTCCATCCATATTTTCACTGTGTGTTATGCAATTACAAAACAGGCCAGAGACAATGCGGCCTTTGGTAGAGCTGTGCTCCAATCAGTGGACAACTCCGACCCCACCTCTGTGACTTAGGCTTGGGAGTCACCTGATTGGAAATGACATGAACAAGCACTCAAAGAAGAAAAAATGGTTACTAACCTTTTCAAAACTGTTGTTCTTCGAGATGTGTTGTTCATGTCCATTCCAATATCCACCATTGCACCCTATAACTCCCATGTGTCCAATAGTTATCATACGATCTGTGGGCAGTTTCCTTTTTCCAATTGTTCTCAGTCCCACATAGTTAGCCTGGGAATGTTAGGACCAAGACTTTAATTGAGATGTGTAGTCTTAGAGTTTTTCTGAAATACTGGGATAGGCCCTTTTTACAGTGTGTTTCATGGTGCAATGTACATGAGGAGTAAAACAGGAATTTGGAGTAGTGATCTCACAAATGAGGTCTTCATATATACATTTCTTGGGATTAGTTACTACACAGTACTGTAAGTTTCACTGGGCAGGAGACGGAAGCAGCCAACTTCTCTGTTCCATTGGACTGGCCAGAATCACTGTGACCACACACTGAAGTTGTGATGTTAACAACATTCTTGGCATAACAAGCTGTGTGTGGTGCTCTTTAGGTTTGCATTGCTTTGTGACACACCAGTAGTTGATGTAGATCTAGTTGTTCCTTGTAGATGCTGTTTTCCTGATAACCTACTGAATGGACAGTAGCCTATTTATGAAATATTGCTGTCAGGATTCGATATTGGTAACCAGACACTGAACAAGGTTTAGCTGAATAACACGTGCCTTAGTTAGGATGCAGTGTCACTGATCCCAAATTATGACTGGTACTAACAGGAAATGTGTCTGTACAAATGGCAAGTTACATACAGCAGTGCTATGCTGAATTGATCAAACTCAAACGCAGGGGGGGAGGACAGATGCAGAGTACAGTACAACCCCATAGTTACACAGAAACCTTCTCCCTCGATATACATTAGACATCTCACTGCATTTACTATACCCTGCATCACACATATTTGGCTTGGCTTGGTTACTTTGCAGGAACCAATCCCTGTACAGCAGGTGCTGTGCATGCACTGACCATGATATGACTTGCTCTTTAGTTTACCTCTACATTCTTTGTCCCTTCTTATCTAGTTCAAACTAAATACTTGCTTGAGTGTTTTCCATCTTATTTTAGTTGGCTCAGGCATTCTGTCTTCTTGGCCTCCTGACTTATCTGATTTAACACAAACATTCTGTTTGCCACCGAATCATTTATTTCCTTCCCTAATCTTATCTTCCAAACATTAGGCCTCCCTCCGTGTGTTAATTACTCATGTCAGGCCAGGCCTTAGCTACATTCCCCTGCTTCTTTCTTTTCATATCAGCATTTGTTTCCTTTGCATCATATTCCTGTCTTTCTGTGCTTTCTTCAAGTTTATTACCCAGTAGCTCATTCCCAAAACTGCAAGGGAGGTAATCATTTGAACCACCATCTATATTAGGCTTAAAGTACGAAGTTCACCTTCTCTGGTACAGCTCACCCTGGGGTTTCCACTGGCGAATCAGTATTATTCCCAATTGCGTGTTGCTCAGCTATTAGCTGGGCAATGGGCACCAATTGGTCTGTTTTCCTTTGTACCCAATTCGTGGTGTTAATGGATAAGGGAGGTACAGGAGCAAAGGGCTTGTCACCAGCGATTCCCATTTGGTGTTGTCTGTCACAGCCTCTGTCACTTTCTCCTTGACCTTCACACTAGTCAGAGGTAGGTCCCTTTCTTTTCAGTTTTTATTTTATTTAATTTTCCCCGGGAATTTATCAGTATTTATTACCACCACAACAAAAACAAGTGAAACTCAGTGCAAAAAACTATTAATGATTTTTCTGGGTAAATATCAGGGTTTATTTTGGTGGAAGGAAAGACCAAGTATTCAGTAGACTAATTCTTTGAATTCCGTTCATTAACGTGGTTTGCTGCAGAACTAAAACAGAACTCAAAACACAAGGCCACCTCTGAGTTTAAGAAAATAATATAGCTCTAATCTCCAAATAAAACTTTTCATTTGAATGAACTGTTTACTGTTGTAGACTTGGAACTATTAGGCTATAAATATTTACATTTAATAATTCGGCCATACCATTTGCAGCACATACACTCAACTTCATCCTTTTCTTCCGCTTTTGATTTTTTTTACACTTTAAATACTTCCTTGTGTTCTGAAACGTATTCTGATATAGATTTTCATTTTCTTCCTATTTTAGTGTGTCAGATCGTTAAACTGTTATCTGCTAACAGCTCGTGCACTTGGGCGTGAGCTTCATCAGTACGTTCACATGCACACGCACTTCAGACCTTGCATGTGTGCCTGTTTTTTGTGTGTATCTTCTAGAGCAGTGGTTCCCAAACTGGGGTTCGTGAACCCCTGGGGGTTCGCGAAATGTTACAGGGGGTTCTCGGGAAAAAAATCCCTAATGGCGGACAGCTGTCCCTAGGAACAGCATGGGGCCAGCAGCCCGGAGCCCCTTGACTTCCAAGAGCTAAGCAAATCAAAGCAAGCATCTC
This sequence comes from Chelydra serpentina, assembly GCA_037349315.1. Classification (NCBI taxonomy): domain Eukaryota; kingdom Metazoa; phylum Chordata; order Testudines; family Chelydridae; genus Chelydra; species Chelydra serpentina. Next base: position 4,245,384 of record JBAIAC010000056.1, read on the forward strand.
TATCACACTGAGGAGATTTAAACTTCAAGACTCTTTATAAGAAATGGAAAGGGAGATCGGATATTTTTTGCTGTTTTTAAAATTAAATAGGCAGCTAGTATTGTTTTTAAAATGATGAAGAACAAGTTTAAGCTTTGTTGTAACGTGTGTTGTTTGCCTGGACTGCTCAAAACCTGAATGCTTGTGTAGGAGAAACTCTTTGAGTTGGCTTCTTAAATACCTTCATGCTGTTTCACATCTGATACTCCTTGATGAAACATAGGAGCCTGGTCTTATTCAAACTGATACAGTACAAGCTACGAAAGTGAGATCTTGGAAGCGTGTTGCCGTTTTCATAATGTAATAAAAATACTGTAATGATAAATAATAATAATAGTGTGTAATAAGCATGTTATAAAAACAAATTTTATATTTCCAAGATCACTGCTTTTATAATTTATACTCAGGTAAAGGAGAAAATCCCTGGAAATTTTCATTTTTAGGCAGGGGTTTGCGAGACTTGACATTTTAGTGAAAGGGGTTCACAGGGTGTTAAAGTTTGGAAACCACTGTTCTAGAGCAATAAGAGCAAACCCATTAACTGCATTTTATGGGCAACTGTACTGGAATTATTACTTAAATACTATTTTTGGTCTAGCTACCAGAAATAACTGATACCACATATTGCACTAAACTTTATAATGAGATTTTTTTTCATCTTGCTTATATATGTAGGTCCTGATCCTGCCAAGATGTGTGCCTAATTTTAAGCATGCCTAGTTCAACCAGTGAATCTTCTCACATGCTTAAAGGTAAACACATGTATAAATCTTTCAAAGATCGAGGTAATACATAGCTTTGTTTTCATACATTTGCTGCTATCAGTTTACCTGTGAGTAAGGCCCTTCATGTTCAGTTTTATTTTGTTTAAAAATTCCCGGGAATTTATCAGTATTTACTACCCAAAAAAAAGGGTGAAAATCTGAGCAAAAAATTAACTTCAGTTTTCTGGTAAATATTGGGGGACAGGAGGACAGTAAAAACAACATATGGAGAAAAGTGAGAATACTGGAAAGTAGTAAAAACTGAGAATGAAGGGCTTTGGCCATAGGGCCTGGGTCCCAATCTGAGTCAGAGAGGTGAGGTTCAGACAAAACCCATCCAGGGTGCCGATGGGAACAGTTTCCGACTCCACCCCGACAGCACACAGCTCTGTGCTGCCGCATGGCACCCTCTTGACCATAGCGCCCCTCAGTGGCCACCTGGGTGGCCATTTTCCTAAGGCCAGCCCTGCATCCAGGCTCCCCTGGCATGGTGTTGTTCCCACCAAGAAGTTGTGGTATCCCAGAGCACATACTGTGTCCCCAAGCAGCACTACCTCCTTCACTCTCTAATGACTAGTTGGACCCAACCTCCCTCCGTTGTGGTTAGGTTCATAGGTCCCATTCTCTACTGTACACATCTGTTAACGTATAAGGATTTTTTTAGGATTCCTTGTCTACCTAGGAATAGCAATTATAACTGATACAGTCCAATTATTAATTTCCTGTGGTGCTCAAGGTCCAGGACCTTCTAGCCTTGCAAATTGCATTTGTCCCCACCAAGAGTATGAATTCCCCTTTCCACTCATGTGGTCCATGTGATGGGGTGTATCGACCCTGCACTGGGCCAATGGGGCTGGGCCAATCACTGTGGGCCCAGGAGGACATGCCCCATTCCTCCTGCTGCGCATGCTCCAGATGGAAGGGACAGATAAAAGGAGGCAGCCCAGCTCAGTCTGAGCTGGCTGAGGAGGAGGAAGGACGTGTGCTGCTGGCTCCTGCAGAGGCACCTGTGACTCTCCAAGTGGTGGAAGCCGTGGACTTGGACAATGCTGAGGATGACAGGCCAACTGTGGAAACTGACTGGGATGCCAAGCCTCTGCCAACCAGGGAAATGCCGGAGATGCACCTAGTGGTAGGAAGTGACCCAGGAAATGTGGTAGGAGTCAGTGTGTCAACCCTTAATGGAGAATCTCCCAGCTTCATAGGGCCCTAGGTCGGAACTTGGTGGAGTGGGTGGGACTGGATTACCCTACCCCACCCAACTGGCCACTAAATGTGGCGACAGTTTGTTTGCCTGCCACAGGCAGGAGGTGCAGGGGCCTTAGACTATTTGTTTTCTCTGTAATGTCTGGGGGGTTTGTTTTGCACTGCCCAGAGGGCCATATCCCCAGTAGCTGTTTGCCTGCCCCAGCCAGGAGGCTCAGGGGCCATAGACTGATTGTTTGCTATGCCCGTTCAGAGTTCCTTGGCCCTCCTTGCTACCTGATCTCACAGGGAGTCCTGATGACTGTTTGACGTGGTGTACCAACCCCGCACGGGGGTGACCCCGCCCAACATGCAGGGCTCCCCATGACATGTGGTGGAGAATGTGGGCAACAGTCAGGCCCTGGTAAGAGGCCCGAAAGAGAAAAACTAGGTGAGAAAGACCCCCCACCCCACCAGCTAGTATGGATACCGAAAAGGTACTAAAATGGATGCCGGAAAACCAGCAGCAACAGGCCCAGCTGCTACAGAAAATGGTTGCCCAACAACAACAGATGGCCCAGCACCAAGAACAGCAGCAGCACTTGATCAGGGAGCTGGTGGCACAACACCAAGTCCAACAGGAGTGACTGGTTCAAGCGATGGCAGCGCTCCTACATCCACTGGGACAGCCTGGCATCGCTGCGATGAGCTGGGGAACAGAGAGCAGACTGAAAGGGTTACCAGTTAGACTGGCTATGATGGAGCCTGGAGATGACCAATAGGCCTTCTTGGTCACCTTTGAGTGAGTCACCACCACGAACTGCTGGGCTCCCGAGCACTGGGCTACACTAGTGGCCCCATACTTGACCGGGTCCGCACAAACTGTCTACCGCAACCTAGACGCTACTGATGCTCTTGATTATGCCAAAGTAAAGGCTGACATCTTAGGTCACTCTGGGTTAGCCTAGAAACATTCCGTGAGCGATTTCGATGGGAGAGATATCTCCCAGGAGAATGATCTTGGCAGTGGCCTAGAGACTCTGAGACTATTTCTGTTGATGGTTAGGTCCCAAGATGTTGACAGGACCTCCAGTGGTGGACGTCATCATCCTTGAACAGTTTACGCAGATTATTCCCCCGGGGGTGGGGAGGAGTGGTGGTCCATTGACACTGTCCAATGACTCTCACAAAGGCAGTGTCGCTGATGGAGAATTACTTAGCTGCAGAGGATCCTGGGATACAGATACCTAAACTAGGGAATCTTGGAAGCTGCCAGAAGGACCCATGTGAGAGACCACACAAAACTGAAGAACGGGGACCCTGGATTAGACCTGAATCATGGGGCGTGGGGGGGATAGGTTCCAACCTGGAAGCTACATGGAATCCCAGCACGAGGCCCCAGAGAAAATGAACAATCGATGTTATGAGTGTGACCAGGAGGGGCACTTCAGATGTGATTGCCCTTTATGGACTATAATTATGGCCATGCCTGGGTAGCAGGCACTCGGGCTCGGAAAAAAGGCCCACCCAAACTGATAGTAACTATGTGGATTGATGGCACTTAAGTAACAGGTATTGTCGACTCAGGGTGCAGGCAGATGCTCGTACGGGTCAAATTAGGAAAGCCACTGGCCCGGAAGAGGGCCCTATATACCTCCTGTGCATCCACAGGGCTGTACAGCCATATCCCATCTCTAGGGTAAAGGCCGTCATGAAGAGACATGCTGGATCCGCCTGGCTGATAAGCTAGCATATCCCGTGTGTGACGGGTTGGTATCACAGAAACCCCCTTGGAGCTGCCACCTGGTGTGCCAAGACTACTTCTGCCCCTGCTTTCCTGACTTTTCCAGCTTGGGACTCCAGAATCCTGTCTGTTTTGAGCCAGGCCCGTCAGCCTGCTGCAAACCCAGACCCAGGTCTGAACCACATCCACTAACAGCTGTAGGCCTGCCTGGAAGCAGCTCAGGAAGTGATCTTGCCTTTGACACCCAGGTGCCCAACTACCAATGGGGTTCAAACCCTGAATAAATCTGTTTTACCCTGTATAAAGCTTATACAGGGTAAACTCATAAATAGTTCACCTTCTATTTCAAAGATAGAAAGATATGCACAGCTGTTTGCCCCCTCCAAGTACTAACACATACTCCAGGTAACTTAATGAGCAAAAAGTGATTTTAATAAGTACAGAAATCAGTATTTAAGTGATTCCAAGTAGTAACTGTGAAAGTAGAATGAATTATATTGTAATTATAATTCATTAAAGAAATGCTGCCTGAAGGGTTTGTTGAAATATAGTTGTCAGGAAGAGAAACATTAAGGAGTGTGAGACAATGGGTCCTCAAACTAATGTACTTAGAGAGCTCCTACTGAGCTAGGAGATTGGTAAACGTTAGTATGCAAATAAGATATGTATGTATATTAGTCAGTCTCTTCTCCCTTTGTTTTTTTATGTTAAGTTGGCTTTCCCTTATCTGTATAAATAAGTTAGCTTGAACTTTTGCATGAGACTCACATATATCTGGGTGCATTGGCAAAGCGCTTTGCTAATAAACAGAGTGGTCTGACAAATTTTGTGAGTCTTGAATCTGACTTTGACATAACAAACAGAACAAAGTGAATTATTAAGTAAAATAAAACAAAACACGCACATCTATGTCTAATCACACTGAACACAGATAAAAACCTCACCAGTTCCAGCAAGCTTCCTTTTACAGGCTACAGTGCTCCTAGCCTGGGTCCAGCAATCGCTCACACCCCCTATTGTCCTTGTCCTTTGTTCAGTCTCTTTCACGTGTGTCCTTGGGGGGTGGAGAGCCTCTCTCTTTAGCCAGCTGAAGACAAGATGGAGGTGTCACCCTGGGGTTTAAATAGATTTTCTCCCCTGGATGGGTGCTCCTCCCCACTCCCTGTGTAGCGTCATGTTACCCTGGCATTTTGGGATCACATGGGCAAGTCACGTGTCCATGCACAGCTCAGCACAACCAGTCCCATGACATTCCTGGCCAAGCTCAGATGTGGATTGGTGTGCAACTTCTTTTGTCTGTTTAAGAGTTTCTTGACTGGCCTCTTTACCTGCACATTCCTTTCTCAAGACATGATCTCTTACAAAGGCTATGTATAAAACCAGCAAATATACAACCAATATTCATAACTTCAACTACAACAATGATACATGCATACAAACGGGAGGAATAGATTCAGTAGATCATAACTTTTACAGAGATATGTTACATGGCACATGTAGCATAAAACATACTCCAGCTACATATATACATTTATAAGCATCGCCCCATAAAGTCTTATAGAGACACCGTCACACCGTGGTCCTAGGTCGTGACTGCTGGTGGTTCAGGGAGGTCTTGCAGGAGTGGGAGCACCAGCTGCCATTGGAAAGAAACACAAGACCACAAGTGTGACCAAGTGGGAATGTTCTTAATGTTTTCTCTGAATACTGTGTGGGTGCCTCAGTTTCCCCATGCATTTCTCAAGTATCTAGGTGGTGGGATAAGGGTGTGTGATTGATGCAGAGCCCTAGAGGGCCAGTGTGATGCCAGCTGCACAGAGAATGACCGACACTCTGTCTCCTGGCATCTGATGGCCTGGGCCCACTCCCCTGCAAGTGCCAACTGAGGGTGTTGGAGAACAAAGAGATCAGATGACCTCCTGGCCCGGAAAAGAGACAAAGGCCAGCGGAGGGGCTGGAGAGTTTCAGTTTGGAGCGGGCTGGGGAAAGAGAGGGAGGCCCAGACCCAGGTTCTGGCTTCCCTGGCCCCAAGATGAACCTGACTGAGGGATCCTGTTCTCTGTACCTACAAGCTCTGTTTTGGACTGTGTTCCTGTCATCTAATAAACCTCCTATTTTACTGGCTGGCTGAGAGTCACGTCTGACTGTGCAATAGGGGTGCAGGGCCCTCTGGCTTCCCCAGGATCCCCACCTGTGCAGACTCATGTGGGAAGTGCACAGTCTGAAAAGGGGATGCTTAATGCTCCACGGTCAGACCCAGGAAGGTCGAAGCTGTGTAAGCTTCTTGTCCTGGAGACAGTATGCTCAGAGAGAGGAGGCTCCCCCAGATTCCTGACTGGCTTCGTATGGAATAGTTCCAGAGCGTTGCCTGGTGACTTCATGACACCTGGTGGCAGCGGTGGGATGTTCTGCACCCTATGGACAGAGCATCCTGCAGTAAGTGACTGGGGAGTAGTAAAACAAAGGTGGATTAACAAGGACCAGGCATGCTGAAGGCTCAGAGAGGAGCAGTTTCAGGGGACGAAGGAGCTACGCTTAACCCCTGGGAGTGTGTGACCAGCGAGAAGGACTGTTGCAGTAATGGGGTCCCCCTAGGGACTTCAGCGAGTGGTCCCGGGGGTGGAGGTGTCTGCGACTTGACCCTGGGAGAGAGGTGGTGACCTGGAGAAGGGCTGGCACACTAGGGGTTCTTCCTGGAAACGGTGGGGAGCTGAGAGCACACAGGCCTGCGAGTCCACAACAACTTGGGAACAGCGAAGTGATGGCCTATCACCATCTCCTTAAGAAGGACATTGTACACCTGTGCAAAAAAATGAGGGTTACGCATTGGAAAGTTCACCAAATCACAGTTAATCATGCAGCTGGAGGACAATGACTGCTCTAAGGAGCAGATTCCTGACCCAAATGGGGCTACAAGTGGATCTGGGAGCAGCTGGAGCAGTAGCCAGGCATCCCCAGGACTCCTGTCCCCAACCAGATGGGGGTCTTCATGATAGGGTTCCTGTAGCAGGGTGGGACCGTGCTCCTGCCCGTAGGGGCTGGAAACAGCCCTAGGAGAGGGCTGATGAGCAAGGCAGCCACAGGTGTGGCCAGTTAATTAGGGCCCAGCTGGCCCTTATAAGAGGGCAGTGGGCCTGGAGCAAACAGACACACTCTCTCTGCCTTTAAAGGGAGAAGGGCTTAGCTGCAGGGACCTGAGCTGGTACCTAGAGTGGAGCAGGGCTGGGGAAAGGCCAAGGGAGCTGGGGAGCTCTGGCCTAGGAAAACCCAGGCTGCAGGCCTGGTAAGGCCCGACCAGGTACTGGGGGTTGCAGGAGGCAACCCACAGGTAGGCTGAGGCAGCAGGTCCAAACCCCCTTTGCCTGTGATGAGTGGCTTATACTGCAGTCTGCCCCAGGGTGCGGGGGCTAGCTGGTGACTGGCAGTAGCCTACGACTGAGGTGAGGTGGGGATAGTGGGTTGGGGGTTCCCCTGGGGAGGGGAGACCCAGATCTAGGGGTACTGCCAGGGGGCAGCACCCCAGTTAAAAGGGCACCGGGTCCTGGGAGGGACACGGGGCCAGCGTGGACAGGCGGATCACTGGCCTGCAGAGGGCGCTCCAGAGGCTGGTGAGCTAATTCCCTGGAGAAACCAGCAGGAGGCGCCGCAGGGGTGAGTCCGACCCTGCTACAGTTCCCCATCAGGGGACCGGAGACGGATGGGATTGGAGCTGAGTCCGAAGGAGCGAGAGGACCATGAGAGACAGCGAGAGCCTGAAAAAGAGCTTCAGGAGAAGCAGCAGCAGCATGAACTGGCGGTGATGGAGCGGAGAGGCATAGTGGACTTCCCAGGGGTGAGTGGGGATAGACCCTGGGGTGCCAGTTCCGCAGGGAACCTTGATGCTGAAGGGCTGTGTGACCTGGGTGAAGGTCCCAGGGATGAAGCCCCTCACCCTACCTATGGCCCGGATCCCTGGGCAGACACAGGAGGGGTCGGGGTGGCTGGTAGTTGGGGTTCTCCGGGATATCGGCTGTGAGGTCCTGTTGGGGAATGACTGTCTCACTTTGGGACAGGATACAGGCCCTGCTCCTGTAACGGCAGAGGATTTGAATTTGAATCCAGGGAACCAATTGCCTGAGACAGAAATGGTCAGTGAAAATGCAAATGATCTTGCTGGCAGCGGGGAGGAGCTGCTAAGCTCAGGATACCTGCCTGTCTGTAACCAGACCCCTGGGGATGTTCTCTGTATCTACAAGCTCTGTTTTTGACTGTGTTCCTGTCATCTAATAAACCTTCTGTTTTATTGGCTGGCTGAGAGTCACATCTAACTGTGGAGTTGGGGTTCAGGGCCCTCTGGCTTCCCCAGGGGCCCCGCCTGTGCGGACTCGCTGTGGGAAGTGCACGGTGTGAAAAGGGGATGCTGAATGCTCCAAGGTCAGACCCAGGAAGGTTGAAGCTGTGTAAGCTTCTTGCCCTGGAGACAGTATGCTCAGAGTCCTGACTGGCTTCGTATGGAGTAGTTCCAGAGAATTGCCTGGTGATTCCGTGACAACAAGCGAGGGAGCTCCTGAGCCAAAGGGAAGATGAAGGGTGGGAGGAGGAATCCCCTGACCAGATGGAAGAGCCCGGGCCTTCCTCCATAGAGACGGAAGTGCCATAGGAAGCTGGGCATGAGTCGCTGATGGTTGACGGTGACTTCATGAGGGAGCAAAGGGAAGACCCAACCTTGAGTCGCACATGGGAGCAACACTGAGGAGGAGGGGGTTGCCAACCAATGAGCACCCCAAGGACCCCCCCTTCGAGGTCCACAATGACCGCCTATACTGGGTGACCAAGGATCCACAGACCCAGGAGGTGACCCAACAACTGCTGGTGCCGCAGAAGTTCTGGCGATGTTCTGGCGAGACCTGCTGTATCTGGTGCCCTGGGCCCGACACGTGGGGCAGGAGAAGACTCTACAGTGAGTAGCCCGTAGGTTTTTCTAGTCCGGCATTCACAAAGAAGTGAGCAATTTCTGTGCCTCTTGTCCAGAATGCCAATGCACTGGCCCTAAAGGAATACCCAAGGCACCCCTGATCCCCCTCGTGGTGGTTGGATTGCCATTTGAGAGGATACGTAAAAAGAACAGGAGTACTTGTGGCACCTTAGAGACTAACAAATTTCTTTCAGCATAAACTTTCGTGGGCTACAGTCCCACTTCATCGGATGCATAGAATGGAACACACAGAAGTAAGATGTGTATATATACACACAGAAAAGGCAGAAGTTGCCATACCAATTCTAAGAGGCTAGTTGTAGTTGGTTAAACAGTTTAGCAATGTCATAACACTGTAAATGATGTACTGTTTCTTCAGTAGCTGAGCCCTTAACTCCATGAATTACAGGTTCAGAGAGAGTTTCTTCTGCCTGCTGGTCAAAATAGTTAACGTTTTGTTATATGCATATGCACATAGACATATTGTGACAAAGCTCTGTCCTTGTCTCCGTGGGTCCTGCATTTCCTGGCGGATTTCACTAGCCTCAGACGCTCACTGTGACCCTCCATGTAACCCTTTTCTCTCTAGAGACCAGGGTCACAGTCTACTGAGCCATTGTCATCATAAGCCAGCAAAGGAGATAAGGAGAAGCTATCCTCCCTTGCACAGTCTCTGTTGTCTCCCAGTCTTAGTGATTAATCAGGGGGCAAAGGGGGGGCGGGGAGCCCGGGCCCACCCTCTACTCTGGGCTCCAGCCAAGGGACCCTAATAGTATCAGCTATGGTAGCTGACCTTTTAAAAACAGGACTCGTACAATTCCCTGGGCTGCTTCCCCACAGCAGCCCCCACTTCCTCAAACTCCACTTCACCCTTACCTCAGGGCCTCCTTCCTTGTGCCTAATATGGTGTGTACAGCTCAATCTCTCCTACAGCGCAACTTTCCTCTCACAGCTCCGGATATGCGTGCCCACCTGACTAACTTGGAGGCTTTTAACTAGTTTCAGCCAGCCCCTGATTGGTTGCAGGTGTCTCAATCAACCTAGCATCCTCCCTGCCTTCTGGAAAGTTCTTAATTGGCCCCAGGTTTCTTAATTGACCTGGAGCAGCTTCCATTTACTTATCCTGGTACCAGGGATTTGTTTAGCCTAGGGATAACATATCTATCTCCCATCACTGTCCTATAGCCATCTAGCCTTGCCCCGTCACAATATATAGACATATTTTTCATATCACCCATTTCAAATAGGTCTCCAGATTCAGATAATCTTGCAATATATGCAATAATTTGATCTAGATTTTGGAGTCTCCTATTTTGAAAGATATCAGACTGCAGAATAGTCTTTTGGCCAGCTCTTGAGTCTTGTGCACATTCCTGATAAAATGCTAGTATGTCAATTAACAAAGATGAACACAGCAACAATACAGTAACACAGTAGCCAAATTCATACATATTTCAGTGATAAAGATTTAAAACCACAGGCACATGAACTTACTCTGGTCAATAAAATACACCCAGCTAGTGGTTTCTATAAAGTCTCTGTAGACGATTGCATACTCAATGGTATGGCAGACTGAAATTAATTGACCAGTCTGTTATATATAAAGCAGTTAATTTTTCTTTTCCTGATGCCTGGGAGTTTCTTCACTGCACATGGATAGCTTCGTACTCATGGGGGAATTCTGTGCCCTCCAAAATTAAAAATTCTGCACCAAAAAAAAAATTAAAATGCTGTGCACAATATTTCAAAATTCTTTATTTTTTTATTTGTCACAATAACACAATATAATCATGCCAGTTTCAATTATTTTGGTCATTTATTTAAAAATACCTGTCAGCAATTATGTCTCTAACAATACAGACAACAAAAAAGATCCAGGAAATGTTTTTTAACAACTAGATTCCTTGCTAGGCATATTAATACAGAACTCGGAGTAATAATTCATTTAAACTACAATACAGAACCGTATTTACCACACCCGTCAGAAGCCGTGCAAAGGCTTGAGGGAGTCAGGGGTAATGAAGGAGCCGAGGGAGAGGGAAATAATTGCTGGAGGGAGCCTGGGTATGAACTTGGAGGGTTCTTGTAGGTGTGGGCGAGAGAAGTGTGGAACAGGTTTTTGGTGGGGACAGGAAGGGATTGTTAGGGAGCCTCCACCATACAGTCAGGCACATCTGCCCCTGTCCCCATGTGTCTCTACACCTCCCCATAAGCATATGTCCTTGCACCCCCACTCAGCCACCCATCCTCCCTAATGCTCTTCTCTCCCAGGATCCCCACTCCCGCCTGTCCCCAAGTGGCCCTGCACCCTCACAAACATTCAGACCCTGCCTCAATCTGCCCCCCAGTAGACCTTCCGAACGCCAATCCGTGACCCTCTCCAGCAGTCCCATGTGCCCTACGCTCTCCATCTTACCATATCCCATTCCTCCTGACCTGACCCCATGGGCAGGGCACTGTGAGGAAGGCAGCCTCTAGAATCATAGAATCATAGAATATCAGGGTTGGAAGGGACCTCAGAAGGTCATCTAGTCCAACCCCCTGCTCAAAGCAGGACCAATCCCCAACTAAATCATCCCAGCCTGGGCTTTATCAAGCCTGACCTTAAAAACCTCTAAGGAAGTAGATTCCACCACCTCCCTAGGTAACCCATTCCAGTGCTTCACCACCCTACTAGTTTTTCCTAATATCCGACTTAAACCTCCCCCACTGCAACTTGAGACCATTACTCCTTGTTCTGAGATCTGCCACCACTGAGAACAGTCTAGATCCATCCTCTTTGTAACCCCCTTTCAGGTAGTTGAAAGCAGCTATCAAATCCCCCCTCATTCTTCTCTTCTGCAGACTAAACAATCCCAGTTCCCTCAGCCTCTCCTCATAAGTCATATGCTCCATCCCCCTAATCATTTTTGTTGCCCTCCGTTGGATTCTTTTCCATTTTTCCACATCCTTCTTGTAGTGTGGGACCCAAAACTGGACACAGTACTCCAGATGAGGCCTCACCAATATTGAATAGAGGAGAATGATCACATCCCTCGATCTGCTCCTACTTATACAGCCTCAAATGCTGTTAGCCTTCTTGCAACAAGGGCACACTGTTGTCTCATATTCAGCTTTTCGTCCACTGTAACCCTAGATCCTTTTCTGCAGAACTGCTGCCTAGCCATTCAGTCCCTAGTCTTTAGCAGCTGTGATGGGGCAAGGCCAGAGGGCTATAGGAAAGTGGTAAGGAACCAGTATGTTAGCCCCAGGCTAAACAAATCCCTGATACCTTATGGCAGTTGCTCCAGGTTAATCAAGACACCTGGGGCCAATTAAGAACTTTCCAGAAGGCAGGGAGGTTAATTGAGACACCTGCAGCCAATCAGGGGCTGGCTGAAACTAGTTAAAAGCCTCCCAGTGAGTCAGTGAGGGGCGCATGTCAGGAACTGTGGAAGGAGGTTGCGTGTGAGGAGCTGGGAGCAAGAGGCACTAGGAGCTGAGAGTAAGAGGGCGTACTGCTGGAAGATCCTGTGGTGAGGATAAAGAAGGTGTTGGGAGGAGTCCATGGGGAAGTAGCCCAGGGAGTTGTAGCTGTCGTGCAGTTGTTCCAGGAGGCACTCTAAACAGCTGCAATCCACAGGGCCCTGGGCTGGAACCCAGAGTAGAGGGCGGGCCCGGGTTCCCCCCAAGACTCCCAACTCCTGATCAGACACAGGAGGAGTTAACCTGGACTGTGGATTCTACTAGAGGGGAAGATCTCTGAGGCAAGCAGACTTCGCCAATAAGCGCAGGACCCACCGAGGTAGAGGAGGAACTTTGTCACAACTGGTGTAAGGAGTGGGATTTGGTGTGCACAGTGCGGCGGAAGAAGGAAGGTGTTTATTTAAAAAAAAAATAAAAAAAATAAGGGAGCGGGTTTATTTATTTATTTATTTTCACCACAATGGAAGAGGTAGTACGGGCACTGATACAAGCCATGGATGCCCAGCAGGAGGCTACCCATGTCCAGGCAGCTGCCCAACAGGAGGCAGTACGGCTGCAGCAGGAGACCAATCGCCTGTTGATGGACCAGGCCGCTCAAGACCGTAGTATGTTGCGGGAACTGGTAAACCAAGTGAAGGCCCTTACAGAGATGAACCATGGCCATGATGGGATGTGGCACATACGGGCCAGCAATTGCCTGCAGAAAATGACAGGGACCGATGATATAGAGGCATATCTCCTGGCCTTTCAGAGGACAGCCCTACGGGAGGCCTGGCCTCGAGATCAGTGGTCTGGCATCCTCGCCCCATTCCTGTGTGGGGAGGCCCAGAAGGCCTACTATGATCTGCCTGAAGAGGCTGCAGCAGACTACCCCCAGCTGAAAGCAGAGATCCTGGCCAGATCTGGGGTAACAACCGTAGTGCGGGCCCAGCGGTATCATGAGTGGAGGTACCAGGAAGACAAAACCCCGCGATCCCAATTGTATGACCTCATCCATCTCGCACGAAAGTGGTTGCAAACTGAGTCCCGGAGTCCAGAAGAGATACTAGAGGTTCTGGTCATCGACCGATACATGAGGGGACTACCGCCAGACCTTCGCGCATGGGTAAGCCAGAATGAACCCTCCACCTATGATGAGATTGTGGCAATGGTAGAGAGGCGAAGGACGGTGAGGGAACTGACCTGACCAGTTAAGGAAGCGGAACCCAGGGTTAAACTAGCAGCACCAAGCCCCAGATTTCGAGTGACTGGGCCACCAGGCGGGCCCAGGTGGAAAAAGAGAGGAGCTGAAGGCCCACCAGAGGCCATAAAGAATCAGCGCACTGAGGGGGAAGAAGATTATGATGTTAGACTTCCCAAACCAAGAGACCGGGGAACGCCTAGGGTTCCATATAGATGTTATGCATGTGGTGAGTGGGGACACATAGCAGCACAGTGTCCCAGCACCGAGGAGCCTATGCAATGGGACTTGGGGGATTGGGAGGTCCCATGCTCCCTTATCCACCTTGCGGGCGTCGCATTAGCCCCGCATAACTACACTAGACCGGTGAAGATAAATGGAGTAGAGACTATAGCGCTTGTGGACTCCGGGAGTGCAATCACCCTAATATCGGGTAAGCTGGTAAAAAGTAGCCAGGTGCTACAAGCCAAACGCGTAGCAGTGACGTGTGTGCATGGGGCCGTAAGCCATTACCCCACCATCCAGGTGGAGATAGAGGTTCAGGGGAACCCCATTGACGTGACAGTGGGTGTAGTTCCTAAACTCCCGTATCCTCTAGTCATTGGGAGGGACTAGCCAGGGTTTGATAATTTACTCCCCCCTGAGAGGTTGGAGACCCTGAGGGCAGTGACTTGTCACCGGGGGAATGTCAACCCCCGATATTCGCTGAGATTTCTCAGGATCTGTTCTCAGTCCCCCAAAAGTCCCGGAAGACAAAAAGGGAGAGGAAGGCTGCAAAAGCTTTGGAAACCCGTATCCTGACCCAGGGCTAGAAGATCGCCCTAGTAGGCAGACGGACACGAGCAGCCAGAGAAACTACCACCACAGAAGGTGAGCCAGAGGCTGGCCCCAGCCATGATGGAAGTGAGCCGTTGGAAGCAACAGAGGCTGGCCCCTGGGAGCTCGGGCAGGTTAGTCCCGGGAGAGAGACTTTCAGGCGGGACCAGGCAGAGGACCCTAGATATGATAACGCCAGGAAACAGGTGGCTGAGATAGATGGAGTACCTGTGGATGGGAAGGTCCGGGGTCCAGGTACTTTATAGTGAAGAAAGATCTCCTGTACCGTGTGGTGCAAATGCAGGAGCAAGAGATACATCAACTTCTGGTGCCACGAAAACATCAAAAAGCCATATTGAGCTTCGCCCACAGTCATCTATTTGGAGGACACGTAGGGGTAGAGAAAACCCAGGCACGGATCCTGCGGAGGTTCTTCTGGCCAGGAGTACATGAAGATGTCCGACGATATTGCACCTCTTGTACGGAGTGCCAGTTACATAGTCCGCGCCCGCACTTCCGGGCTCCTTTGATACCTCTTCCAATAATAGAGGTTCCTTTTGAACACATAGCCATGGATCTGATAGGGCTCCTTGAGAAGACAGCTGGACTATGCAACCCGGTACCCGGAAGCCGTTCCCCTATGCAACACGGCTTCCAAAACCATAGCTAAGGAGTTAGTGCAGATCTTTGCCCGAGTTGGGTTACCCAAGGAGATATTGACTGATCAAGGGACACCTTTCGTGTCCAAGTTGATGAAAGATCTCTGTTCATTACTCCATGTACAAGCCCTACGGACCTCTGTATACCACCCGCAAACAGATGGCCTTGTGGAAAGGTTCAATAGGACCCTCAAGGCCATGATCAGGAAAGTGAGCTGGGATTGGGATACCCTATTACTTTACCTCATGTTCGCCATCCGGGAGCTTCGGCAAGCCTCCACAGGTTTATCATAGAATCATAGAATATCAGGGTTGGAAGGGACCTCAGGAGGTCATCTAGTCCAACCCCCTGCTCAAAGCAGGACCAACCCCAACTAGATCATCCCAGCCAGGGCTTTGTCAAGCCTGACCTTAAAAACCTCTAAGGAAGGAGATTCCACCACCTCCCTAGGTAACCCATTCCAGTGCTTCACCACCCTACTAGTGAAAAAGGTTTTCCTAATATCCAACCTAAACCTCCCCCTCTGCAACTTGAGACCATTATTCCTTGTTCTGTCATCTTCTACCACTGAGAACAGTCTAGATCTATCCTCTTTGGAACCCCCTTTTAGGTAGTTGAAAGCAGCTATCAAATCCCCCCTCACTCTTCTCTTCTGCAGGCTAAACAATCCCAGTTCCCTCAGCCTCTCCTCATAAGTCATGTGCTCCAGCCCCCTAATCATTTTTGTTGCCCTCCGCTGGACTCTTTCCAATTTATCCATATCCTTCTTGTAGTGTGGGGCCCAAAACTGGACACAGTACTTCAAATGAGGCCTCACCAGTGCCGAATAGAGGGGAATAATCACGTCCCTCGATCTGCTGGAAATGCCCCTACTTATACAGCCCAAAATGCCGTTAGCCTTCTTGGCAACAAGGGCACACTGTTGACTCATATTCAGCTTTTCGTCCACTGTAACCCCTAGGTCCTTTTCTGCAGAACTGCTGCCCAGCCATTCGGTCCCTAGTCTGTAGCAGTGCATGGGATTCTTCCGTCCTAAGTGCAGGACTCTGCACTTGTCCTTGTTGAACCTCATCAGATTTCTTTTGGCCCAATCCTCTAATTTGTCTAGTTTCTCTCCGTTCGAACTATTAGACGGGCGCCACCCCCGGGGCATATTGGATATAGCAAGAGAAGCGTGGGAAGAGGAGCCAAATCCAGGAAGGAACATAGTTGAGCATGTACTACAGATGAGGGATTGGATAGCCCGAGTTACACCTATTGTACGAGAACACTTGGAGAAAGCACTTGGAGACCCAACGAACCCATTATAACCACCAAGCAAAGCTTTGACGGTTCCAACCAGGGGATCGAGTTATGGTCCTGGTGCCCACAGCAGAAAGTAAGCTGTTGGCCCAGTGGCAGGGACCCTACGAAGTGATCGAAGCCGTGGGAGAGGTGAACTATAAGGTGCGGCAGCCAGGCCGCAGGAAACCAGAGCAAATCTACCACATCAATCTTCTAAAACCTTGGCACGATCGAGAGGCATGCTTAGTCACCCAGGAGACCCTTCCCCAGGAGGATAACTTACATGAGCAAGTAAGGATATCACCTGACTTGACGCCGATCCAAAAGATTGAGGCAACTGACATGATTAATCACAACCGCGATGTGTTTTCTACAAAACCGGGGTGGACGACTGAGACCTATCACCATATCCGCACAATCGCCAGAGCCAAGGTAACGTTGAGACCCTACCGAATCCCAGCAGCCAAAAGGGAAGAAATCAAGGCCGAAGTGAAGAAAATGTTAGAATTAGGGGTGACTGAAGAATCTTACACTCAGTGGTCCAGTCCAATCGTTCTAGTGCCTAAACCTGACGGTACCACGAGATTCTGTAATGACTTTCGCCGACTGAATGAAGTATCCCAGTTCGATGCATACCCCATACCACGCATCGACGAACTGGTGGACCGACTGGGTAATGCTTGATTCTTGACTACACTGGATCTGACAAAAGGATACTGGCAGATTCCCCTGACCAAAGAAGCTAAAGAAAAGACAGCGTTCTCCACTCCGGATGGGCTATTCCATCCCTTTTGGGCTACATGGGGCCCCGGCCACATTCCAGCGCCTCATGGATAAGCTGCTGCGCCCCCATACTAGTTATGCAGCCGCATACCTAGATGATGTCGTCATCCATACGCCAGACTGGGGAACCCACTTGGAGAAAGTTGAGGCAGTACTGCGCACCTTAAGGTGGGCTGGCCTCACTGCTAATCCTGCTAAATGTGCCATAGGGCTAGCAGAGGCTAGGTACCTGGGATATATTGTAGGAAGGGGCATAGTAGAGCCCCAAATGAATAAGCTAGAGGCGATTCAAAACTGGCCCCGGCCGACCCGAAAGAAGCAGGTCCGCGCGTTCCTAGGTGTGGTAGGCTACTACCGACGTTTTATTCCTCACTTCGCTGCTAGGGCAAGTCCCCTAACAAACCTGGTGAAAGCCCGAGGTCCAGACATGGTGAAGTGGACCGACGCAGCAGAGGGAGCGTTCACAGACCTTTGGACAACCCTTTGTAATGACCCTGTACTCATAGCCCCGGACTTTAACAAGGAATTTATTTTACAAACAGACGCTTCCGAGGTGGGGTTGGGGGCGGTTCTGTCGCAAATGGTGGGAGAAGAGGAACACCCGATCCTCTACCTAAGCAGAAAGCGTCTCCCAAGAGAACAGAAATACGCAGTAGTTGAGAGAGAATGCCTTGCTGTCAAATGGGCTATGGAGACCCTACGTTATTACCTCTTGGGCCGGCGATTTACTCTTGTGACGGACCATGCACCCCTCCAGTGGATGCAGCGGAATAGGGAAAAGAATGCAAGGGTCACCAGGTGGTTTGTCGGAGAAAAACAGAGTTCTCACTCTTATTTTGGGTGCAGCAAGGCAAGATACACTTTATTAACCTAAGCAATTGCAAAGAGGAGAGAGTGCACTAGGACACAGGGTTTCCCCCTCCTGGTCTCTCAAAGATAAACAATTAAGGCAAGCATTTATACTTTTTGTTACATATAGTAATGATCAACAACTGCAATTTGTTTATACATATTCTTTCTTGTTATCTTGTTTTCCTCATTAATTTTGTTATGGTCTACATTCTATTCTTATCTCATACAAGATTATCCATCAAATGAATGTCCATCTGGGGAAGGATCACTGGGGACGCAGCTGGTAGTCGCCATCAGGTGCCCTGTCAGGATCTGATATGGGCTAAGTCCAGTCTTTAGGTTGGGAGTGGCCCTCATGCTTATCAATGCTAATGGCAGGACATCTGGCCATTTTAAGTTTGTTTCAGCACAGATCTTGGCCAGTTTATTTTTCAAAATCCCATTTTGACATTTCACTGTCCCAGCAGACTGCAGGTGGTGGGGACAGAAGAGGTTGTGTTGGATCTGCAAGGTTGCACATAACTCCTTTACAATCTGTCCAGTAAAATAAGTTCCACGATCACTGTTGATACTCACAGGGATGCCAAGTCGTGGTACAAAGTCCTTAAGCCGAAGCTTCACAATGGTCTTGGCATCTGCCTTTCTATAGGGAAAGGCCTCAACCCAGTTTGAAAATACATCAACTAAAACTAACACACATTCATAATTACAACATTTAAACATTTGAATAAAATCAATCTGAATATTTACAAAAGGTCCCCAGAGGGTATGTTGCTTTTCTAACTTCAACTACTTTTCAAATATTATATTGCTGGCAATATTATATTGCTGACCCTCCTCCCTCAGTGAATCTCCAGGAAAGGAAGATCAGCACTGTATATGACCAATACTACTCCAAACATCACAAAGCATTTTGAAGAAAGGCAAAGGTGTGTAAGTGGAAAATTCCTTTACAGGTTCAAGAGGTCGAGGGAGAAAATAAAAAGACGAAAGGAACAGAGAACGAATAAATTCAGCTCTGCAGTGAAAAAGTTCAATTCGAAGATAACAAAACTTGGCTTCTGCCCAAGGACACTGCCCACAGCCAAAACCTGGCTGACAGACAAGAAAGAGGGGGGCTTGAATATGCCCCAAAACTGTACAGACCTGCAAAAATAGCTAAGCCAGCAGGAAGGAACACAACAGATCTAAGACTACAAAGATGGAGAAAAACCCATTATTTCATTAACTGCAGCAGTCATTCCCCTTTTGCTCACATATATTAAAACCTTAATATTTCCTAATAGTATCCAAAACACTTTGTATTCCAAATTGGATAAAACAAGTATCTGCAATTAATGCATTTTGATTTAACCCTTCTATTTGATTTTGAGTTAGACTATCCTATAAAAATATTAAACACAACAATTCGGGCCACAAGACAAACACCACAAGACAGGACATAAAACACAGAACATAATTCCTATTGTGCCAGTAAATGCATGGTATGTTGATTGCTTTTCAGCTGGCATCAGTTTTCTCTGATTTTCTGAAAGACAAAAAGAACATAGGTCTACCCCTACTGGGCAGTCAGTCATTATTTAAACATTTATTTCTTATACAAATACCCTTGCTAATTTCAGGCAAAACAGAAGAATTACCCCCATATCTTTTCTGTGTTTTTCATAGGCAGATCAAATTTCAATGGCTTCTGTCTCTTAGGTGATTTGCATTAACACAGATGTTCTCGGCTTGCTTTTGAATTCAAAGTTATTAGCCGCTTAGAGACTATCTCAAAAGGAGACAATTAACTTTTAACTCCTGTTATTGCCCAGTCTTGCTACGACCAGGTGCAGACCCACCTGCAACCTTTTTCTTTCATACTCACAAACACGTTGCCCCGGGCTGGCCAGACCAAGGGTAGGAGCGACAGAGAGAGAGAGAGAGGTGGACGGAGGTTATCCTGTGCACAGGTTGTCCAGAGGTACGCAGCAAGAATCTCCAACTTGCTTCCACTCTTGGGTGTTTTCCCTTGGGGTCTCTAGGGGCATCGCTTTCAGAGACCTTTGCTCAGTATTCCAGTCCAGGCCAGCTGCCTGTGTCTTCTTCAGCGTCACCAAACCACACCAGCTCCAGGGTTGCAAAGGCAGACTGTTGGGTCCCACAAGGCAGCCAAGCTTTGCAAATGTAATCTCAGTCCTGTAACTTGTATTGCCTTTGGTTTACCTCTGTCTATATTTTTTCACAGCCAGCTGGGGCTGAAAGGAGTTTTTCTTTGTACTTGGCATGGTCTGTATCAATTCTTGACCTTGAACGCAAAGCAGTTTTCTCTTTATCTCTGGGCCAAGCTGAATTGTCAGATTAACCCGTTCCTTTCCTACCTTAACTAATTGGGAATATAAAGGAACAGAGGGGGTTAACAAAGTGGTCTGGGCAGGGAGGCATCCGGATGCTATAGACAAATTGCTCCCATTGTGTATCAGAGACTTTTTGGTAATGTAAGGGTTCCTCTAAAGTAGGTAAATTTATCTAAATCGAAGGTACCTTCTACTGGAAATAGTTTAGATGGATTTCCACGCGTGAAGGAATTCCAGTCTTTTAAATACCTGCAGGTTTTGGGACCATAATACACATACATGTGGTACGAAGGGGTACCCTTAGGGGGCGAGGGGGAATTCTTAGACTGTCCCCCACCCATTCTTCAATTTCAAGGAAACCGAGGGAGGCGCCTTGTCTGCTTAGCAGCAGCTCATAAATTAAGGAAATTCTCACTCCCTCTCTTCAGGCACTCAGACAGAAAAGATTTGTAGGAATGTCCACGACTCTCTCACACCTCCCTTTTGCAAAGAGCATCGGCTAGCCTCAAAGACGAAGCCGCATACTCTAATTGCCTCTGGTGAGGTGATTAGACCAGTCAGTGGATTAGATGGGAGTAGAAGAAGGAAGAAAGATAGAGTCACACACTCCTAGACCCAGGCAGATCCCTCGCCGGGCATGCCATGCAGAGACATCCGCCTCGGGTCGGATCTTTTACCGATCCACTACGATGTAGCCACCGAGCTTGCGTTAGAGAAATCCCTGGTCACGAGCAGCCAGCTTCTCAGGGTTCTCTGGCCGTCTTTCGGTGGCCCTCACTCATACTGACACTACAGGGGACGGGACAGAAGGATCTCAATTCGACCTCAGAGCTTCATCGCACGCTATGGCTTCCACTCTGAGGAATTATGAATGAGAGGCTCAGTTCCGCCCACACACACACACACAAACAAACAAACAAACACCAAGGCCTCTAATTCTTCACAATACGATGCATCTGTCATATACAGTAACATTAATACTGTATGTCCGGACTTTATGCAACCCTTGAGGCGGTAACAACCCCTCAGCACCGGTGCGGTATCCTAATGCATTAACCTTATGCATTAACCTTATTGGGGGTGGCAAAACTAAGTCCCCAGCACCACATCAAACTAACCTTATTGGGGGCGGCAAAACAGTTCCCCAGCACCGCTCAGCATCTGACCTTGCTGCACAATTAATAAGTTCAGATGGTGTAAGCCCAACAGGGACAGACGGCTCCACGGACAGTCCTCCTCCGACACCCCAATAGAGATTTCAAAAGGTCTCTTACCTCTATTGTGGCGCCATGGGGTTCAAAAGAGAACGATCCGGAGCAGCTGCCGCTGTCCCAGCAGGCGTTGCCATCCCGGACGAGCCCCCAAATTGTCGGAGAAAAACAGAGTTCTCACTCTTATTTTGGGTGCAGCAAGGCAAGATACACTTTATTAACCTAAGCAATTGCAAAGAGGAGAGAGTGCACTAGGACACAGGGTTTCCCCCTCCTAGGCAGGTCTCTCAAAGATAAACAATTAAGGCAAGCATTTATACTTTTTGTTACATATAGTAATGATCAACAACTGCAATTTGTTTATACATATTCTTTCTTGTTATCTTGTTTTCCTCATTAATTTTGTTATGGTCTACATTCTATTCTTATCTAATACAAGATTACAATAACCTCTCTCATAGTTATTTTCCCCTCGCCTCACAGAGTCCCCGCTTCTACAAATCTCGCGTTATCACAGCTAGAGTTAGCCTGACTCTTGCTCATATAGAGGCCTACATCCAAATTCCCTTTACAGACTTCCACAGGTTCTTATCCCTCCAATCATTCCAGTTCCGCATACGGCACAGGGCTGGATGCCACCATGGCAACGTTGATGGTCTGTCAAGAGCACACTGCCTGGCGTCCCAAGTTGCCCAACTCTATGGTGTTGAGCAGAGGGGGGGATTTGTGACGGGGCAAGGCCTGAGGGCTATAGGAAAGTGGTAAGGAACCAGTATGTTAGCCCCAGGCTAAACAAATCCCTGATACCTTATGGCAGTTGCTCCAGGTTAATCAAGACACCTGGGGCCAATTAAGAACTTTCCAGAAGGCAGGGAGGTTAATTGAGATACCTGCAGCCAATCAGGGGCTAGCTGAAACTAGTTAAAAGCCTCCCAGTGAGTCAGTGAGGGGCGCATGTCAGGAGCTGTGGAAGGAGGTTGCGTGTGAGGAGCTGGGAGCAAGAGGCACTAGGAGCTGAGAGTAAGAGGGTGTACTGCTGGAAGATCCTGTGGTGAGGATAAAGAAGGTGTTGGGAGGAGTCCATGGGGAAGTAGCCCAGGGAGTTGTAGCTGTCGTGCAGTTGTTCCAGGAGGCACTCTAAACAGCTGCAATCCACAGGGCCCTGGGCTGGAACCCGGAGTAGAGGGCGGGCCCGGATTCCCCCCAAGACTCCCAACTCCTGATCAGACACAGGAGGAGTTAACCTGGACTGTGGATTCTACTAGAGGGGAAGATCTCTGAGGCAAGCAGAATCCGCCAATAAACTCAGGACCCACCGAGGTAGAGGAGGAACTTTGTCACACAGTGCATGGGATTCTTCCGCCTAAATGCAGGAATCTGCACTTGTCCTTGTTGAACCTCTTCATATTTCTTTTGGCCCAATCCTCTAATTTGTCTAGGTCCCTCTGTATCCTATCCCTACCCTCCAGTGTATCTACCACTCCTCCCAGTTTAGTGTCATCTGCAAACTTGCTGAGGGTGCAGTCCACGACATCCTCCATATCATTAATGAAGATATTGAACAAAACCGGCCCCAGGATTGACTGGGGGTTGCTCCTGCCCAGGAGCGGCTGCTCTGGTGCCACAGTGACCCCTGGTGGGCAAAAAGGTGTAACTAAAGCACCTTTCTGGCAGAATGTATTTTCTGAGAAAAAAAATTCTGCATGGCACATGAATTCTGCATATGCGCAGTGATGCAGAATTCCCCAAGAGGTAATATTCTGGAGTCATTGGTCTGTGGGATGCACTCGGAAACAGCTTATGGTTATCATAATAACGTTTTTTCTTGTTTGTCCGCCATGAATTTATCTAGTTCTTTTTTGAACCCTGTTAGGGTCTTGGCCTTCACAACATCCTCTGGCAGGGAGTTCCACAGGTTGACTGTGCGTTGTGTAAAGAAATACTTCCTTTTGTTTGTTTTAAACCTACTGCCTTTTAATTTCATTTGGTGACCCCTAGTTCTTTTGTTATGAGAAGGCGTATATAACACTTTCTCTACACCAGTCATGATTTTATAGACCTCAATCATATCCCCACTTAGTTGTTTCTTTTCCAAGCTGAAAAGTCCCTATCTTATTAATCGCTCCTCATACGGAAAATGTTCCATACCCCTAATAATTTTTGATGCCCTTTTCTGAACCTTTTCCAATTCCAGTATATCTTTTTTGAGATGGGCCGATCATATCTGCACGCAGTATTCAAGATGTGGATTTATAGAGAGGCAATATGATATTTTCTTTCTTAATATCTATCCCCTTCTTAATGGGTAGGCCGCTTCCCTCTCTCTGCCTGAGTTGGTCCATCTCTAAAAGGAGGATATTGCTTTGGGCTCTAATGAGGAGACACCCTCTGCCCAAGCAGGGGGTTACTGGAAAGAAATGTGGCCAAGCTGCATTTTCAATGTATCATTTTTAACACCATTTGCCTCTCTGTACCTCCCATTTGCTACTCCCTTGAACTGGTATGGCCGACTGCCGCTCACTCATACTTATAGAATGATTCCCCTGCAGGTACTCACGGAAAAGCAGCTGCTGAACCAAAACCACTCCCCCAAGTGCTCACACTAAATTCCTCCCCCTGAGTGTCCAACCTAAATTACACCTCCTAGATTCTCACCTCAAACCTCTCCTCTTCTGGGTGCTCACCCTAAACTGCCCCCAAGGGTTCATCCTAACCATCAGACGGGTGAAGTTCTGGAACAGCCTTCCAAGGGAAACAGTGGGGCAAAAGACCTATCTGGTTTCAAGATTAAGCTAG
The DNA here is from genome assembly GCA_037349315.1 of Chelydra serpentina. Taxonomy (NCBI): domain Eukaryota; kingdom Metazoa; phylum Chordata; order Testudines; family Chelydridae; genus Chelydra; species Chelydra serpentina. Next base: position 4,269,453 of record JBAIAC010000056.1, read on the forward strand.
ATAAGTTTATGGAGGGGATGGTTTGATGGATAACATGATCTTGACAATTAATTGACCTTTGACTATCAGTGGTAAATAGGCCCAATGGCCGGTGATGGGATGTTAGAAGTTACTACAGAGAATTTTTTCCTGGGTGTCTGGCTGGTGAGTCTTGCCCACATGCTCAGGGTTCAGCTGATCGCCATATTTGGGGTCGGGAAGGAATTTTACTCCAGGGCAGATTGGCAGAGGCCCTAGGGGGTTTTCGCCTTCCTCTGCAGCATGGGGCATGGGTCACTTGCTGGAGGATTCTCTGCATCTTGAAGTCTTTAAACCATGATTTGAGGACTTCAATAGCTGAGACAGAGGTGAGAGGATTATTGCAGGAGTGGGTGGGTGAGATTCTGTGGCCTGCATTGTGCAGGAGGTCAGCCTAGATGATCATAATGGTCCCTATTTTCAAGGCCCTGACTCGTGATTTTTGAACACAATGGGATTGCCTTAAAAAAAGGCAGTCAGCTGCGAACCAGCTGAGCAGCGAACAGCAGAGAGGCAAACAGAAGGAGTTTGCCTGGGATCTGTCTGAGCAGAGGTACGCTAAGTGCTGCATTAGGGGGACTGCACTGGTGAGTATCTACATGTCTGTTGAGGGGACAGTTTGGCAGTTTGACCGTGTGCTTGATTGTTTGATTGCTTGTTTGAACAGTGTGAATTGGGAGTGCTTTGTTCCAGCTGGGCCTGACCGTTATAAAAAGGCAGTCAGCTGAGAACCAGCGAACAGCAGAGAGGCAAACAGAAGGAGTTTGCCTGGGAGTTCGCCTGGAGAGAGTCTGCTGAGGCTCCCCTCTTGCAGGTTTTCCTGAGTAGCTTCTGCCACAAGTAAGGAAGCTCTTAGCAGGAAGAGACTATGGATGCTGAGCGATCCACTGTTGTGACCTGCACAGGATGTGCCATGTTTGTCTTTCTTCCACAGGATAGAAGCGACTTTGTCTGTACAACGTGCAAGCTGATCTCCATATTGGAAGAGAAGATTCAAGGTCTGGAGAAACGAGTATCAACACTGCGTTCCATAAAAGAAAATGAGGATTTCCTGGATAGACGTCAGGATAGGCTTTGGCAGGCACAATGCTCTGAAGATTCAGAGCAGGCTACGCAGCGGGGACAGAAGGCCAGCGAGGATAATTGGCGGCATGTGACCTCCAGAAGAGGAAAGAGTACCAGAAAAGTCCATGTACCGGAAACGCAGTGTGACGTTATTGACAATAACTGGGACCATATAGATCATTGTTACAACCAAGGTCCTGTAGTGACCCCAAATCTTGTATAAAGGGGGTCAAATGAGGTGTCTAAGACCGGGTTATGCTTGGCTGGTTATGATTATGCCGTTTATATGCATGTATCAGTGTTGTAGTTGAAGTTATGAATATTGGCTTTATACTGTATGTCTGTATTTCAAACTGGGGCTGGGCTTCTGGGACCCAGGACAAGCTATCAGCTCTGCCAGGCATGCTGATGGCCCATTAAGGACCATCAACTATACAATTAGCCCATTGAGAGGAGGCAGACACACCTTATGATTCAGTAAGGTATGCAGAGACTTGCCCATGTGACTCCAGACTCCATTTTGCTGTGATTTTCCACAGTAAGGAAAGAGGTGTCTTTACACCTGGAAGAAACTATAAAAGGCAACTGCCTCATCTCCATTTGGTCTTCATTTCCTGCTTCTTACCTCTGGAGGAACCTTTCTACACATGGAAGCTTTGAACAAAGGACTGAAGGACCCATCCCAGCTGGGGATGTAATCCAGAGACTTGATTTGAACCTGCAGTATTCCATCTCTGCAAGCCTGAACCAAGAACTTTGCCATTACTGTATGTAATTGATTCCTTTTAACCAATTCTAGCTCTCACCTGTACCTTTTTCCTTTTATGAATAAACCTTTAGATTTTAGATTCTAAAGGATTGGCAACAGCGTGATTTGTGGGTAAGATTTAAGTTGTATATTGACCTGGCTCTGAGGTTCGGTCCGCTGGGATCGGGAGAACCTATTTTCTTTTACTGGGGCATTGGTTTTCATGACCATTTGTCCCCATAACGAGTGGCACTGGTGGTGAGACTGGGAAACTGGAGTGTCTAAGGGAATTGCTTGTGTGACTTGTGGTTAGCCAGTGGGGTAAAACCAAAGTCTTCTCTGTCTGGCTGGTTTGGTTTGCCTTAGAGGTGGAAAAACCCCAGCCTTGGGCTGTAGTTGCCCTGTTTGAAGCAATTTGTCCTGAACTGGCACTCTCAGTTGGGTCTTGCCAGAACCAGCATCGTTACTCGCAGATTCAGATGTGCAACCGTTTTCATGTTCTCTCCACAGGTACTAGTGCAGAGAGTGGAGTGGATGATACATCTGAGGGAACAGAGCAGAAGGAGACTCCACTGAGATGCACCGTCCTAGGGTGAGGGTTCCATGACCACCACTCCCAAGAGGAGGAGGGGGGTGGTGGTGGTCGGGGACTCTCTCCTCAGGGGGACTGAGTCATCTATCTGCCGCCCTGACCGGGAAAACCGAGAGGTGTGCTGCTTGCCAGGGGCTAGGATTCGTGATGTGACGGAGAGACTGCCGAGACTCATCAAGCCCTCAGATCGCTACCCCTTCCTGCTTCTCCACGTGGGCACCAATGATACTGCCAAGAATGACCTTGAGTATAAAACTGCAGACTACATGGCTCTGGGAAGAAGGATAAAGGAGTTTGAGGCGCAAGTGGTGTTCTCGTCTATCCTCCCTGTGGCAGGAAAAGGCCGGGGTAGAGACCGTCGAATCGTGGAAGTCAACGAATGGCTATGCAGATGGTGTCGGAGAGAAGGGTTTGGATTCTTTGACCATGGGATGGTGTTCCAAGAAGGAGTGCTAGGCAGAGACGGGCTCCACCTAACGAAGAGAGGGAAGAGCATCTCTGCAAGCAGGCTGGCTAACCTAGTGTGGAGGGCTTTAAACTAGGTTCACCAGGGGAAGAAGACAAAAGCCCCAAGGTAAGTGGGGAAGTGGGATACCGGGAGGAAGCACAAGTAGGTGAGTGCAAGAGGGGAGGGCTCCTGCCCCATACTGGGACAGCAGGACGATCAGTGAGTTATCTTAAATGCCTATACACAAATGCAAGAAGCCTGGGGAACAAGCAGGGAGAACTGGAAGTCCTGGCACAGTCAAGGAATTATGATGTAATGGGAATAACAGAGACTTGGTGGGATAACTCACATGATTGGAGTACAGTCATGGATGGATATAAACTGTTCAGGAAGGATAGGCAGGGCAGAAAAGGTGGGGGAGTTGCGTTGTATGTAAGAGAGCAGTATGACTGCTCAGAGCTCCAGTATGAAACTGCAGAAAAACCTGAGAGTCTCTGGATTAAATTGAGAAGTGTGAGCAACAAGGGTAATGTCGTGGTGGGAGTCTGCTACAGACCACCAGACCAGGGGGATGAGGTGGACGAGGCTTTCTTCCAGCAACTAACAGAAGTTGCTAAATCACAGGCCCTGGTTCTCATGGGTGACTTTAATCACCCCGATATCTGCTGGGAGAGCAATACAGCGGTGCACAGACAATCCAGGAAGTTTTTGGAAAGTGTAGGGGACAATTTCCTGGTGCAAGTGCTGGAGGAACCAACTAGGGGAAAAGCTCTTCTTGACCTGCTGCTCACAAACAGGGAAGAAATAGTAGAGGAAGCAACAGTGGATGGGAACCTGGGAGGCAGTGACCATGAGATGGTCGAGTTCAGGATCCTGACACATGGAAGAAAGGAGAGCAGTAGAAGAGAGACCCTGGACTTCAGAAAAGCAGACTTCGCCTCCCTCAGGGAACTGATGGGCAAGGTCCCCTGGGAGAACAACATGAGGGGGAAAGGAGTCGAGGAAAGCTGGCTGTATTTTAAAGAATCCTTATTGAGGTTGCAGGAACAAACCATCCCGATGTGTAGAAAGAAAAGTAAATATGGCAGGAGACCAGCTTGGCTTAACAGTGAAATCCTTGCTCGTTTTAAACACAAAAAAACAGCTTACAAGAAGTGGAAGATTGGACAAATGACCAGGGAGGAGTATAAAAGTATTGTTCAGGGATGCAGGAGTGAAATTAGGAAGGCCAAATCACACTTGGAATTGCAGCTAGCTGGAGATGTCAGGAGTAACAAGAAGGGTTTCTTCAGGTATGTGAGCAACAAGAAGAAAGTCAAGGAAAGTGTGGGCCCCTTGCTGAATGAGGGAGGGAACCTAGTGACAGAGGATGTGGAGAAAGCTAATGTACTCAATGCTTTTTTTGCCTCTGTCTTCACAGACAAGGTTAGCTCCCAGACGGCTGCACTCCGCAGCACGGTATGGGGAGGAGGTGACCAGCCCTCTGTGGAGAAAAGTAGTTTGGGACTAATTAGGAAAGCTGGACGAGCACAAGTCCATGGGGCCAGATGCACTGCATCCGAGGGTGCTAAAGGAGTTGGCTGATGTGATTGCAGAGCCATTGGCCATTATCTTTGACAAATCATGGCAATCGGGGGAGGTCCCGGATGACTGGAAAAAAAGCTAATATAGTGCCCATCTTTAAAAAAGGGAAGAAGGAAGATCCAGGGAACTACAGGCCAGTCAGTCTCACCTCAGTCCCTGGAAAAATCATGGAACAGGTCCTCAAGGAATCAATTCTGAACCACTTAAAGGAGGGGAAAGTGATCAGGAACAGTCAGCATGGATTCACCAAGGGCAAGTCATGCCTGACTAACCTAATTGCCTTCTATGATGAGATAACTGGCTCTGTGGATGAGGGGAAAGCAGTGGATGTGCTATTTCTTGACTTTAGCAAAACTTTTGATACAGTCTCCCACAGTATTCTTGCCAGCAAGTTAAAGAAGTATGGGCTGGATGAATGGATGGTAAGGTGGATGGTCGCGCTCAACGGGTAGTTATCAATGGTTCCATGTCTAGTTGGCAGCTGGTATCAAGTGGAGTGCCCCAAGGGTCGGTGCTGGGGCCGGTTTTGTTCAATATCTTCATTAACGATCTGGAGGATGGTGTGGACTGCACCCTTAGCAAGTTTGCAGATGACACTAAACTGGGAGGAGTGGTTGATACGCTGGAGGGTAGGGATAGGATACAGAGGGACCTAGACAAATTAGAGGATTGGGCCAAAAGAAATCTGATGAGGTTCAACAAGGACAAGTGCAGAGTCCTGCACTTAGGACAGAAGAATTCCATGCACTGCTACAGACTAGGGACTGAAGGGCTGGGCAGCAGTTCTGCAGAAAAGGACCTATGGGTTACGGTGGACAAAAAGCTGAATATGAGTCAACAGTGTGCCCTTGTTGCCAAGAAGGCTAATGGCATTTTGGGTTGTATAAGTAGGGGCATTTCCAGCAGATCGAGGGACGTGATCATTCCCCTCTATTCGGCACTGGTGAGGCCTCATTTGGCGTACTGTGTCCAGTTTTGGGCCCCACGCTACAAGAAGGATGTGGATAAATTGGAAAGAGTCCAGCGGAGGGCAACAAAAATGATTAGGGGGCTGGAGCACATGACTTATGAGGAGAGGCTGAGGGAACTGGGATTGTTTAGCCTGCAGAAGAGAAGAATGAGGGGGGATTTGGTAGCTGCTTTCAACTACCTGAAAGGGGGTTCCAAAGAGGATGGGTCTAGACTGTTCTCCGTGGTAGAAGATGACAGAACAAGGAATAATGGTTTCAAGTTGCAAAGGGGGAGGTTTAGGTTGGATATTAGGAAAACCTTTTTCACTAGTAGGGTGGTGAAGAACTGGAATGGGTTACCTAGGGAAGTGGTGGAATCTCCTTCCTTAGAGGTTTTTAAGGTCAGGCTTGACAAAGCCCTGGCTGGGATGATTTAGTTGGGGTTGGTCCTGCTTTGAGCAGGGGGTTGGACTAGATGACCTCCTGAGGTCCCTTCCAACCCTGAGATTCTATTATTCTATGACTATACTGCAGACAGGTCAGGCTATAAAAGAGATTGGATTTCCTGGTGAACATCAATATCACACCATTGACATCGATGCTGCTATACAGGAATGTTTAGTTTATTTTAATCAAAATTTTTCATCAAAATTGCAGCTTCATCACTTGCTAAGCTGGGCCCAAGCAAACAATAGGCCTTTTAATACAGCCAAATGTAATGTCATGCATCTAGGAACAAAGAATGCAGGCCATATTTACAGAATGGAGGACTCTATCCTGGAAAGCAGTGACCCTGAAAAAGGAGTCGTGATGGGTAATTGCTGAACATGAGTTCCCAGAACAATGCTGTGGCCAAAAGGGCTGGCGCAATCATTGGCTGCATAGATGGGGGAATCTCAAGTAGGCTTAGAGAAGTTATATTATTGGCACAGAAGTGAGTGTGTCCAGTTTTGGTGTCCACAATGCAAGAAGGATGCTGATAAAATAGAAAGGGTTCAAAGAAGAGCCACGAGAATGATTAAAAGACTGGAAAACCTGCGTTATAGTGAGAGACTGAAAGAGCTTAATCTATTTCTCTGAGAGAGAAAGTTAAGGGTGACTTGGTCACAGTACCTACATGGGGAACAAAAATTTGATAATAGGCTATTCCTTCTGGTAGACAAAGGTATAGCAAGGTCCAGTGGCTGGAAGTTGAAGCTAGACAACATCAGACTGAAAATAAGGAGCACCTATTTAAGAGTGAGGGTATTTAGACACTTGAACAATTTACCATAGGTCATGGTGAATTCTCCCTCACTGGCCATTTTAAAATGAAGACTGGATGTTTTTCTAGAAGATCTGCTCTTGTTCAAACAGGAATTAATTTGGGGAAGTCCTGTGGCCTGGGTGATCCAGGAGGTCAGAGTAGATGATCACAGTGGTCCCTTCTGGCCTTGGAATCTAGGAATCGCTTCCAGTGGGAGATGTAAATATGGGTTAGGTCACAGCAGAGCCAGGTTTTGAGAGGAGGAAGAATGTTTGAAAAGACAAAGTGAGCTTGGAGCCGAGAGGCTGGCACTGTCCAGAGAGTCAGCTGTCTGTCTAGGATTTTATAATGGCACCCAGTGCCATAGTACCTGTGTGCCCCATTACAGCAATTTCTGCAGGAATGACACACCTAATTATAGGATGTATGTAGGAATGGTGCATCACTATTTGCTCTCTGTCACGGAGTGTGGGGGAGTCAGGCCCTGCACCCCTCTTCCCAGTATTCAATGTGACTCTCAGCCAGCCAGTAGAACAGAAGGTTTATTAGGGTTGTCAGGAAAGAGTCCAAACAGAGCTTGTAAGTATGACCAGGACCCCTCAGCTGGGGCCTTCTGGGGGGGCAGGGAGCTTAGACCCCAGCTCTGGGGCTCCCTGCGTTTCACCACCCAGCTCCAAACTGAAAACAAACAGCCAAACCCTCCAGCAGGCTCTTCCCCTCCCCCGGGGCCCCTCCTCTAGCCTGTCCATCCTCCCAGCCAAAGGTGTCACCTCCCAACCCCCGTCCTGGCTCATGTTACAGCCTCAGGTAAAGTCTCGCATTCCCGATGCAGCCTTTCCCAATGCAGCCAGCCTCTCAGGTCAAATCCATCTCGCTCTCTACTCCGTCACACTCTCGTTCAAGCAAATTCATTAAGGGAAGTCCTATGGCCTGTGTGTAACAGGGCCTCCTCGGCCCTTCTTCAGTCTCGGTCTACAAAACCAGACAGAGACCCTTTTGCTGGTCCAACGCCCTGTGCAGTTTATTTATAACTGAGTCCCACCACCCTAACAGCATACATAGCACTTTTACCAAGCAGGGGAGAGCAATCTCTCTCTCCTCCTCACTGCCTACTTTCCCCCTGTGCTCGTCCTTCCTGGGCCTCCTTGTGGGTTCTGGCTAATGGCTTAAATAGCCTTTCTGCCCTGCCCACCCACAAACTAGGCACAGCCTCGCATAGGCGTGCGCAGCACATTTCATTAGGGTGTGCACCCAGGGAGCCCTGCCCTAGCCCCGCCCCCACCCACTCCCTCCCACTTCCAGCCCGCCTCAAAGCCCCCAACCCCCCGTGCTCCTTGTCCCCTGACTGCTCCCTCCTGGGACCCCACCCCCTATCTAAGCCTCCCTGCTCCTTGTCCCCTGACTGCCCCCTCCTGAAACCCCCCCCCCACTGTAACTGCCTCCCTAGGACCCTACCCCCTACCTGTCCCCTGACTGCCCCGACCCCTCTCCACACCCCCGCCCCTGACAGCCCCCCCTTAACCCATCCAACCCCCCCTGCTCCTTGTTCCCTGACCACCCCCTCCAGAGACCCCCCCTGCCCCCTAATCACCCCCTGGGACCCCTCCAACTATCCAACCCCCATCCCCTGACTGCCCTGGCCCCTAGCCACACCCCCACCCCTGACAGGCCCCCTGGGACTCCCACGCCCTATCCAGCGCCCCCATTCCATGTCCCCTGACTGCCCATCCCCTGACTGCTACCTCTGTAGAGCTGTTTTAACCCCTCCCAGGCACGAACAGGTAACCACCCCCGCTACACCCACCTATGTCCCTTTTCCCATCTCTCTCTGCTCCCCACCTCCTGGCATCTCTGTCTAGTGGCTGCTCCCACCCACACATTCAAAGTGGCAGAGGAAGTTTCCCCTCCTTGGGTGGGAAGGTTGCCTAGTGGTTAAGGCACAGGGTTCAGGTGTTCTGGGTTTGAGTCTCTGCTCTGCCAAAGACTCCCTGCTTAGCCTTGGGAAAGTCACTTAAACTCTGTGTGCCCTAGATCCCACCTGCCAAATGGGGCCAATACTGACCCTGCCTCCTAGGCTAAATCCATTCATTGCTGTGTGATGGTGGGAGAAATGGAGATACTAGCTGGAAAAGGCCTGGAAGCAGGGGCAGAAGTAGCCTTGGCACACCAGGTGGCAGCACCAAGCCGGTCTCTGTGGTCCCAACCCGTCACAGACACAAATCAGATATAAGGAATGGCAATATACAAAAGCCTGTAGGAGAACACTTCAACCTCCCTGGACACACAATTGTTTTTTTGCTGCAGGATGGCTACCTTTAGGTCTGCAATTGTGGGGGAAAGGAAATTCTGCGCAAAAAACATTAATTTCTGCAAAATTCTGCATTGTGCAGTGCCACAGAATTCCCCCAGGAATATTCCCCCCCCCCCCCCCATGTCCCTTCTCCCAACATGGTATAAAAATTACAGGGCGGTTGAAAAGCATCCTGATTGGTTAATAACTTAGATTGGTTAATAATTAAATCACACAGTGTTTTAATATCATGTGCTGCAAAGAGCCGCAGGAGACACATTAAAGAGTCACTTGCAGCTGCCAAGCTGCCGTCCGAGTATCACTGATTTAGAGAAAGGGGAAATGATGAAATAAGAGAGAGCAAATGGAAAATTCCCAGGAGAGAGCACAGTGTGCGTTCCCCACTTTAACATGCTACATGGCAACTGCACACGAAACAGCTCTTAGGAATGTAAAGATGCCCTGCAAGTGACAGAGCTGTGAATGGCCTGGCTGAGACTGGTAATTCCTGATGATCTCTGGGGCTGGAGTTCCTGATCCTTAGTCCCCGGTCATTCCCAGTTCACACACACGGACTTACTGAAGGGGACAAGCTGAGATCGGCGCACTGTTCCTTCTCTCCTCCTCTCCACGGCAAATAATGATCCTGACCTCCCCTTTTCTGTCACCAGCTGAATTTGCTCCAGGCTACATCCAGTTCCACGTGTTTAATGCTGAGAAGGTGGCCATGGCTCTGTGTGCTGGGCTGAAAGTCACCGGCTGTAACACCGAGCATGTGAGTATCTGGCAAGCGTGGGGGTTAGCTGTGGAGCAAAGGTCCGCTGATCAGCCTTGGGGCTGCCTAGTGTCACTATCAGAGCTGGCTGGCTGCACAAGAACTGCTTTGAGCACTGGTGCAGGGTAGGTTCAGTTTGTGACCCCTGTGCCCGCAGGGACAGCTGTACCCATGGAGGCAATCATCCCCCAAAACAGGCCAAGTGGGTGGATGTTACATCTCTCCTTTGGGGAGACTTGCTGGGAGGGAACAGCTCACAGGAGCTCTGTTGTCAGAAGCTGCTGTGGGCACTTCGCACCACTGGGAAGTCTTTCAAGGTGTACTTTCTGCCAGCAGGGAGCCTGCAGCCAAAGCGTCTGCCATGGGAAGCCAAGAGTGAATGAAACCCACTTGCGGTCTGCTCCTGACCCAGAGAGGTCCATGGGGCTCTGAGTTGTATCGATGGCCCTACCAAACTCATGGCCATGAAAAATGCATTATGGACTGTGAAATCTGGTCTTTTGTGTGCTTTTACCCTATACTATGGAGATCTCATGTTGGAGACCAGCATTTCTTAAATTGGGGGTCCAGACCCAAAAAGGGAATTGAAGGGGGTTACAAGGTTATTTTAGGGGGGTCCCGGCATTGCCACCCTGAAGCACAGGAGCCGACTTCCGGTTGCGCCGGTGGGGGCTGACGCCGGGCCCCGCCCCTGACGCCGGGCAACGCCCCCAACGCCGGGCCCTGCTCCCGACGCCAGGTGATGCTGCGGGGCTCCGCCCCTGAAGCCGGGTGACGTTGCGGGGCCCCGCCCCCGACGCCAGGTGATGCTGCAGGGCTCCGCCCCTGAAGCCAGGTGACATTGCGGGGCCCCGCCCCCGACGCCGACGCAACGTCGCCCAGCGGCGGGGGCAGGGCACCGCAACATCTCCCGGTGCTGAGGTGAGTTTGCGGTGGGTCCCAGGGCTGGCGGGGAGCTAGGCGTGGGCCCCGGGGTTGGCGGGGAGCTGCCGGTGGGTGCTCTGCACCCACCAATTTTCCCCCGTGGGTGCTCTAGCCCCGGAGCACCCACGGAGTCGGCACCTATGCAGGGCCTTAAGTCTGTGCTGACTTCAGAGCTGGGAAGCTGAAAGGCAATGGCTGTTGGCCCCAGCTCTGAAAGTAGCGCCCCACCAGTGTCAGCGCAGAATTAAGCATGGCAATACCATACCATGGTACCCTTACTTCTGCGCTGCTACTGGCGGGGGCTCTGCCTTCAGAGCTGGGCTCCCGGCCAGCAGCCGCCGCTCTCCAGCTGCCCAGCTCTGAAGGCAGCGCTGCCACCCGCAGCAGCACAGAAGTAAGGGGAGAAGTTCTGCAACCACCCCTACAATAACCTTGCCCCCAGCCCCCCACAACTGCTTTTTGGGTCAGGACCCCTACAATTACAACAGTGTGAAATTTCTGATATAAGTAGCTGAAATACTTAAATTTATTATTTTAAAAATCCTATGACCATGAAATTGACCATGAATTTGGTAGGGCCCTAGCTCTTGTATGGCTTTTTTCATCAAATCTTTAAGTGCTGCACAGAGGAGGTCAGTATCACCATCCCCCGTTTTACTGAGGCACAGAGAGGCAGAGCCAGGAATAAAACCCAGATCGCCTGTTTCCCAGTCTAGTGCTTTATTCACTAGGCCATGCTGCCTCTCCAGCTCAAAGCTCAAGACTCAAGACTCAAGACAGGGGGGAGGGATAGCTCAGTGGTTTGAGCATTGGCCTGCTAAACCCAGGGTTGTGAGTTCAATCCTTGAGGGGGCCATTTGGGGATCTGGGGCAAAAATTGGGGATTGGTCCTGCTTTGAGCAGGGGGTTGGACTAGATGACCTCCTAAGGTCCCTTCCAACCCTGATATTCTATGATTCTATGACTTGATTTCTGTTCTTGGGTGTGATACACACCAATGCAGCCCCTTCCCCAGCAGCCCCTTCTCTGGTGCCTTCACAGATCCATAGATGCAAAGGCCACAAGGCTCACTATGATGGATCTTCTAGTCTGACCTCCTGCATGGCACATGTCAGAGAACCTCCTGCAGGGATTCCTGCATCAGGCTTTCTGGCCCCCGCCAATCTTCCCAGTGCAGGGCTCCCCCAAACTCCTATGGTAAGGGATAAATTGTGAGCACCTTGGGGAATGAGCCATGTTTATGTTCTGAGTCTGTACAGCACCTAGCACCAGCAGGCCTGCCCAGGACTGGGGCTCCGAAGTGGTACTGCAATGCAAATAATAAATAAAAACAACAAAACCCAATGGCCTAAACCGGCCCTGGCCCTTGTGCGGGCGTTCACACCAGTGCCAAGGGAGTGGCAAATGCTGGCATCTGGGGGCCCATTGCCCCAGAGTAAGTAACTGCACAAAAGTCAGGGCAATGGAGGCTCTGGTCCCAAGAGCTGGGAAGGGATTTAAACCCTCATGCTTCAGGACATTAGCTGACCTCTGACTGTGCGGGGGGAGGGGAGTCAGGAGGTTACTTTCTCTGTGGGCAGATTATTTGCCAACTGGCTATAGCAGGGTTTCTTGCACCTTCCTCTGAAGCAGCTGGCACTGGCCTGGAGACAGGGGAGCGGCTAGATGGGCCCCTGCTCTGCTCCTGCCTGGCAATTCCTCTGTTCTCTCCCCAGCACTGCATAGGTGGAGGAGGGTTCTTTCCAGAAGGGAACCCAATTCAGTGTGGTGATTTCCCTGCCTTTGACTGGAACGGGTATGGAACCCATCAGCACTGGAGCGTATCCAAGGAGATGATTGAATGCTGTTCTATCGCTGAGTCCGGAAAGGCTGGCATGACCCAGTAAAAGACGCTGCTTCGCTCCAGCCAGAGTTGCTCCCTGGGAGGAGAATTATGGCCTCAGCTATGGACATCTGTGATGCAAATAAAGAAAGTGAAGTGGGCTGGGGTCTCGGTGTGATTTACTCTCCTTGCAACCCAGAGAGGGCTGAGAGGTTCTCAGCACCAGTCAGGATCAGGCATTGCTTTCCTTACGAACACCTAGCCCTTGGCTAGCGCTCTGGGTCCCTAGATCTCAAAGCACTTTACCAAGGCAGGAGGCGCAGTTATCCCAACGTTACAGACGCGGGGAATAAGGCCCAGGAGGTGATGAAGTTGTCATGACTCCTGAGTTAGCTGTACCTCTCACCCCCTCATGTCTCCTCGAGGGACTCCCACTTTGATGTTAGGCCTTCAGCTGTCACTCTTCTCAGGGCTGGATTCTGCAATCCCCTCCCTCCAGAGCAGGGCCTGGGCTACAATTCACAATGATCAACTCAGCAGAGGTGAGGTCAGTTCAGCAGCTGCAGCCCTGTTTTCTGCCAGGCCGTGGCTGGGTTAGGCAGTGATCAGCCAGCTCTCAGAAAACGAAGTCGTTTATTCACAACAAGAGCATTTCCGAGCAAACGTCTCAGAACCTAATAAACAGCATATCCGAGGTCTATCTCAGCAGGTGCTCACCACCGCCCCCAGGGAGACCCTGTCAGGTTTTTAAGTACTTCAAATCCTGCCACAGGTCCTGTCTGGTCACCAATTCAGGTCAATTCCTGGACCCTACTTTGATTAGGTTGATCTTTTATACGGTATAGTTACTTTTTCCTTCGTAGGCCTCTTGAGCCAGGTCAAACCAGTCAATGATAATCCCCAGTGCGCCAAAATTCACAAGCCTTGTTACCGACATTATTTCTGTGTTGGAGTTTTGTATTAATTACCCAACTGTTGTTTTTCTTTCCTTGAGAAAACAGCTTTTCTTTCATCCATGGAGTCAGGAATACAATCACTTGCCAGCCCCTAAAGATACAGATCACACTGATAAAGTTGATACAAAAGTCTTTGACTTAGTCCCTCTCTTCGTAGCTCTGCATCTGTCACAGATGTAACTTTCCCAAGGTCATCCAGCAATCCACTGACAGAGCCAGGAATAGACTGTAGGTCTCCTAAATCCCAGTCCAATGCTCCATCCACTAGGCTATGCTTCCTCCCCTTGCTATAGGTAGGGCTGGTTGCACACCCAATTATTATTGCCTCACACTGTCCATGGCAAGACCCTGTTCTCAGTTCCATCTAACTTTGCCAGACTTCAACCCTTTGGGCTGGAGTTTTCCAAGCCGGCTGTCTACTCATGGCGGATTTCATTATTAATTCATTTTTATTATCTTTATTAATCAATAATTAGTTATCAATTAATTGTCAGTTAATTAATCAATTTTCATTGATGTGTTAATCGTTACTTTAATCATTCATTTATATAATCACTATATATTAATTAACCATTAATCAATAATTAGTAATTATTTTAATTATTTTTATTAATTAGTTCTTTAATTAATTATTAAGGCACAAGCTGCATCTATCTGCCTTGCAGCTTGGGTTCCCCTCTCCTGTTCCAAGTCCTTTGTCTTCTAGAGCTTCTTTCAGGTGTTGAGTTGTGGGGGAGTGAAGATAAATCATGACGTCACTCCCCACCTTATATAGTTTCTCTATATGGCAGGTGTTACGGGTTGGTATCACAGAAACCCACTTGGAGCTGCCACCTGGTGTGCCAAGACTACTCCTGCCCCTGCTTTCCTGCCTTTTCCAGCTTGGAACTCCAGAATCCTGTCTGGTTTGAGCCAGACCTGCTAGTCTGCTGCAAACCCAGACCCAGGTCTGAGGTACGTCCCCTAACAGCAATAGGCTTGCCTGGAAGCAGCTTAGGAAGTGTTCTCTCCTTTGACACCCAGGTGCCCAACTTCCAATGGGGTTCAAACCCTGAATGAATCCATTCAAACCCTGAATAAAGCGTATACAGAGTAAACTCATAAATAGTTCGCCCTCTATATCACAGATAGAGAGGTATGCACAGCTGTCCCCCCCACCCCTACAGGTACTAACAAGTACTCCAGGTTAATCAATAAGTAAAAAGTTATTTTAATAAGTACAGAAGGTAGGTTTTAAGGGGTTCCAAGTAGTAACAGACAGAACAAAGTAAATTACCAAGTAAAACAAAATAAAACACACAAGTCTATGTCTAATCACACTGAATACAGATAAAAACCTCACCAGTTCCAGTAAACTTCCTTTTACAGACTACGGTCCTCCTAGCCTGGGTCTGGCAATCACTCACGCCCCTGATAGTTATTGTCCTTTGTTCCAGTTTCCTTCAGGTATGTCATTGGGGGGTGGAGAGGTTCTCTCTTTAGTCAGCTGAAGACAAAATGGAGGGGTCTCCCAGGGGGTTAAATAGACTTTCTCCTCTGGGTGGACACCCCTCCCTCTCCCTGTGTAGCATCCAGTTACAAAATGGAGTTTTGGGGTCACATGGGCAAGTCACATGTCCATGCACAACTCAGTTCCTTATCAGCCAAGCCACATTCCTGGCAAAGATCAGATGTGGATTGGTGTCTCCAGGTTCTTTTGTCTTTTGTCTGTTTTGTCTGAACATTCCTTTCTCCAGATCTTGAGCAAATGCTCTTACTAAGGCTATGTAGACAACAAGCAAGTATACAACCAATATTCATAACTTCAACTACAAAAATGATACATGCATACAAACAGGAGCAATAGATACAGAAGATCATAACTTTTATAGAGATATGTTACATGGCACATGTAGCATAAAACATATTCCAGTTATATCATATATACATTTATAAGCATCTCTTCATAAGGCCGTATGGGGTACACTGTCACACCCTCCTCCTGAACTTACTGCCAGAGACTTGGACACTGTCCATGGCGGAGGCAGTACATATAAAATCCCTGTTTGTCTTTGGTCACATGCTGTTGTTCATAAGTGTTCTAGCAAGTTTTGGGGTTCCTGGTTCCTGGGTGCCTGAAAATAGGTTGGGGTATAGTGTTGCTAACAGAATACAGACAGCAATATCTGTTGAAGTGTAGGTGCCTTGGCATTTAGCCACCAGTGCCAGGAGGCGGTGTGCCTCAGTTTCCCCTTCCGCAAGTTAAAGAAGTATGGGCTGGATGAATGGACGGTAAGGTGGATAGCAAACTGGCTGGATGGTCGTGCTCAATGGGTAGTGATCAATGGCTCCATGTCTAGTTGGCAGCCGGTATCAAGTGGAGTGCCCCAAGGGTCGGTGCTGGGGCCGGTTTTGTTCAATATCTTCATCAACGATCTGGAGGATGGTGTGGACTGCACCCTTAGCAAGTTTCCAGATGACACTAAACTGGGAGGAGTGGTTGATACACTGGAGGGTAGGGACAGGATATAGAGGGACCTAGACAAATTAGAGGATTGGGCCAAAAGAAATCTGATGAGGTTCAACAAGGACAAGTGCAGAGTCCTGCACTTAGGACGGAAGAATCCCATGCACTGCTACAGACTAGGGACCGAGTGGCTAGGCAGCAGTTCTGCAGAAAAGGACCTAGGGGTTACAGTGGACGAAAAGCTGAATATGAGTCAACAGTGTGCCCTTGTTGCCAAGAAGGCTAACGGCATTTTGGGCTGTATAAGTAGGGGCATTTCCAGCAGATCGAGGGACGTGATTATTCCCCTCTATTCGGCACTGGTGAGGCCTCATTTGGAGTACTGTGTCCAGTTTTGGGCCCCACACTACAAGAAGGATGTGGATAAATTGGAAAGAGTCCAACGGAGGGCAACAAAAATGATTAGGGGGCTGGAGCACATGACTTATGAGTCTCACAGGAGGGAGCTAAAGAGTCCAGCAGCTCAGTGCAGCTCCACTTTCCCCTCCCCTCCTGTGAGCAACAGGGATAGTATGGTTCCTCTGCTCCTCCCCGTCACCCCTGCAAAACCGAACCTGGGAAGGCAGGAGGGGATGGGGGTGCTGCTGCAACCCCCCCAAGCCTGGGAGGAGTGATGAACCCTTGGAGCTGTAGGAGGAGCAGAACTGATGGGATGCTCGGGGGAGCTGGGTAGATATGGGGCTGGGGGCAGGGCTGGATAGGGGCTGGACACAGCACCGATATGGGGGCTGAGCTGATTTGAGGGCTAGGGGAAAGACAGAATTGATGCAAGAGGCAGACGTGGAGGCAGATCTGATGTGAGAACTGGGAAGACAAGATTGATTTTGGGGGTGAGGTGTAGCATTAATTGCTGGGCAGGGGATGGGCATATGGGGAGGGGGTGTGGCGAGAGCTCCTGTAGTGGCATAAAATCCCTTTCCCCGATACATTTGGGAGAGTAGGAAACACTAATTGTCACACAACCGTTGTGAACCGCTGGGCTGGGGAAATTCAGCTATCAAAAGGCAAACTGAAACAACACAACATAGTCTTTCAATAAAACCCAAATTCATGATTCTGGGGCAAAACATCCTGATTTTGGGAGATCTAACTCATGATTTTGAGCTCGTGAGTTGGTAATGCTGCGGAAGGGTGGGATATGCCATTCTGTCCCCATACATGGTAACAGAGAAAACTCCTAACTAACCCAAGTAACTCCCTGTGCAGCCGAGAGCGTGGGTGCTGCTGAACTGAAACTCGCCATCCGTGACCTGCTGGAGAAATGGGAAGACCCGTCCTGCTCCCTGAGTGGCCAGAGCTACCAGAGCCTGCCCCGCAGCTGCAAGGAAATGAAAGCCACCCGGGACTGGAGGCGAGTGTGGAGGAAGCATCCCTGGACCTGCCAGCAGCTGCTTGGCTTCTGTTGGGTGCTCCAGACCCAGTGTAAAGGTGACAGCTGGGTCCAGTTGGTTCAGATGCACCCAGGCATCTTTGTGCTGGGAGCAGAGGCACCTGCCTTGCCGTGGGGAAACCACATTACCAGGGCTGGCTCTGACAAGCTGCTGTGGATACCCATCACTGTGAGACACTCTGCTAGCCCTGACAGCCCCAGCAAGCGGGAGCTATGCAGCAGTGGAAATCTCCGTCCTACTCCAGCCTGTCTGCCTTGCCAGCAAACTCCTCAGGGCTCTCCCAGCCCAAACCTTGTCTACCTGGTTACTCAGTGAACTCCAGCCCCCGAGCTCCGCGGAGACATCTCTCTGCAGCACATGGCCCCTAGCACTGCACAGGACAGGAACAACAGCTTGTTATCTTGACTGGAGCTAACAATCACCTCAGTTCAGTCAAAGCACCGGGTCAGGCTAGATAAACAGTCAAACCAGTTTATTGTAGTAAAACGAGAGAGGTTTGAAATGGATCTGGCCAGCATTCCTGTTCCTGCTGGGGTGGGAGCCAGTCTGTCTTCACCCCACTGGTGATTTCTACAGTGCAGATGAGCTCTTCATGCTGCCTCCCATACAGATGATTCACCCACTGAATTTGGCCACCTCTTTTTTGAGCAGCAGGGGCTGGAACAATTTGTATAATGGCGGGGCTGAGAGCCATTGAACCAAACTGTAAACCCCATATATGATGGAAACCACTTCCAGGCAGGGGGTGCTGCCACACCCCCAGCACCCCTAGTTTCAGCACCTCTGGGTTTAAGGTGTTGGCCCCTTTCCTTTGTCTGGAGAAAACCTGTTTATCAACTCTCCTGCCATCTGCTTTAGTCAGTCCCAGGATAACAGAGAGACAAGGTGGGTGAGGCAATATCTATTACCAGACCAGCGTGTCTTGCTCAGAGGGATGCACTTTCGAGCTAGGCTTTCACAGAAGAGTTCTGTGTGGCTCGAACACTTCTCTCTCTTTCACCAACAGATGTTGGTCCAATAAAAGATCTTTCCTCATCCTCTTAGCTATCTGGTTTCAACACATTATACTTTTAATTCCAGTACATCTGGATAATCCTTTGTGGGTGACCGTACACAAAAAGCCAGTATAAATGGTGTCCACACAAAGGAGTGTGGCGCTTTAAATACACCGGTTTCATGAAAGTGCTACAGATTGAGTGTGAAAAGGCTCAGTCCCCGTCCTCTTGGAGTCCCTGTAATTTGCACTCACTTCCTGCTGCCAAGGGGGATTTAGTGCCCCTGGGAATTGGGCCGCTCAGCTCCTGGATGCAGGGGCACATCCTGCTTCAGTGACTCCGGGTTTGCGCCCTGCTGCAGCGCATTAGAAGCTCCTCACCTGGGTGTTTCCCATTTAATGGCTGCTTCCGAGAGGGCCCTTCCCCTTTCTCCAGCCCTGGCTGACCAGCTCGGTGCTCCCCCCTTCCCAACCTGCCCCCTGCAGATGGGATTTACACCCTGTGCACCGAGAATGGCGAGACCTACCAGACCTTCTGCGACATGACCACCAAGGGGGGCGGCTGGACACTGGTGGCCAGCGTGCACGAGAACAACGTCTACGGCAAGTGCACCAATGGCGATCGCTGGTCCAGCCAGCAGGGGAGCAACAGCAACTACGCAGATGGAGAGGGCAACTGGGCCAATTACAACACCTTCGGCTCCGCGGTGGGCTCCACCAGCGACGACTACAAGGTGGGGTCCCCTTCTCCATGGCCAATAAGCAAAATAAGCAGTCATGGGATAAGAGGGAAGGTTCTCTCATGGAGTGGTAACTAGTTACATGATAGGAAACAAAGGGTAGGTATAAATGGTCAGTTTTCAGAATGGAGAGAGGTAAATAGTGTTGTCCCCCAGGGGTCTGGACTGGGACAGTCCTATTTAACATATTCATAAACGATCTGGAAAAAGGAGTTGCCATAAATGAAGGGAAGGGGGAGAGGGTCTGATGCAGTGCTATAAAATCCTCTTACCAGTAAAGGGTTAAGAAATACAGGTAGCCAGACTGACACCTGACCTGGCTGGCATCTGACCAATAAGGGGACAAGATACTTTCAAATCTTAGGAGGGGGGAAGGCTTTGTGTGTGTGTCTTTGTCTGAGAGAGAGTGATCTTGGAAGACAGAAGGAACCTGCAGAAAATCAAACCTCCCTTTTCTGAAGTAAGTTTAGATAGCATAGCGCATAGATTTCTGTTTAATTTCGGCTTGGTGTATTCCCTGTGTTAGAAGGGGCAAGGGCGGGGGGGTGTTATTCCTGGTTTTCTGTAACTTTAAGGTTTTGTCCAGAGGGGGAAATCTCTCTGAGTTTGGAAATATAGTGCCCTGTGAAATAGTTACCATCCTGATTTTACAGAGATGATTTTACCTTCTTTTTTTTTAATAAAATCCTTCTTTTAAGAAGCTGACTGTTTTCTATGGTGTTAAGACCCAGGGGGTGGGTTTTTAGATCACTGTGTAACCAATTGGTTGGGAGATTGTTCTCAAGCTTCCCCAGGAAAGGTGGTGTATGGCTTGAGGGGGTATTTTGGGGGGGAGGGAAGTTCAAGTGATTCCTTTCCTGGATTCCTGTTCGATACTTGATGGTGGCAGCGAAAGAAGCATTTCTCAGGGTGCAGGGAATTTTGTACCTTGGGGGATTTAACCTAAGCTGGTAAAAATAAGCTTAGGGGCTCTGAATGCGGGTCCCCACGTCTTTACCCTAGGGTTTAGAGTAGGGAGGGAACCCTCACAGGAATAAACAGTGAGATGGCAAAATTTGCAGATAATACAAAACTACTCAAGATAGTTAAGTCCCAGGCAGACTGCAAAGAATTACAAAAGGATCTCACAAAACTGGGTGACGGGAAACAAAATGGCAGATGAAATTTAATGTTGATAAATGCAACGTAATCATAGAATATCAGGGTTGGAAGGGACCTTAGTAGGTCATCTAGTCCAACCCGCTGCTCAAAGCAGGACCAATCCCCAATTTTTGCACCAGATCCCCAAATGGCCCCCTCAAGGATTGAACTCACAACCCTGAGTTTAGCAGGCCAATGCTCAAACCACTGAGCTATCCCTCCCCTTCCAATGCACATTGGAAAACATAATCCTAACTATACATATACAATGATGGGGTCTAAATTTGCTATTACTACTCAAGAAAGAGATCTTGGAGTCATTGTGGATAGTTCTCTGAAATCATCCACTCAACGTGCAGCGGGGAAGTCAAACAAGTTAATAGAATGTTGGAAATCATTACGAAAAGGATAGATAATAAGACAAAAAATATCATATTGCCTCTATATATATCCATGGTACGCCCACACCTTGAATACTGCAGGCAGATGTGGTCGCCCCATCTCAAAAAAGATATATTGGAATTAGAAAAGGTTCAGAAAAGAGCAACAAAAATTATTCCGTATGAGGAGAGATTAATAAAACAGGGACTTTTCAGCTTGGAAAAGAGGAGACTAAGGGGGGATATGATAGAGGTCTATAAAATCATGAGTGGTATAGAGAAAGTAAAGAAGGAAGTGTTATTTACTCCTTCTCATAATACAAGAACAAGGGGTCACCAAATGAAATTAATAGGTAGCAGGTTTAAAACAAACACAAGAAAGTATTTTTTCACGCAACACACTGTCAACCTCTGGAACTCCTTTCCAGAGGGTGTTGTGAAGGCCAATACTATAACAGGGTTCAAAAGGGAGCTAGATAGATTAATGGAAGATAGGCCCATCCATGGCTATTAGCCAGGATGGGCAGGGATGGTGTTCCTAGCCTCTGTTTTCCAGAAGCTGGGATTGGATGACAGGGTATGGATCACTTGATGATAACCTGTCTGTTCATTCCCTCTGGGGCACCTGCCATTGGTCACTGTCAGAGGACAGGATACTGGGCTTGATGTACCTTTGGTCTGACCCAGTATGGCCGTTCTTATGTTCAATAGCTACCTGCTGGGAAGTGAGGGTGCATTAGAATGTGGTTGAATGCTCATGGGCAGCTGGGGGGACACGGGCATGGGGTTTATATGGGAGGGATGGGTCAGTGGTCAAGGTGCTAGTGAATGACTTGTCAGCCCTGGACTCCATTCCCTGCCCTGCCACAGGCCCACTGTGTGACCTAGGGCAAGTCTCCTAGTCTCTGTGCCTCAGTTCTCCCCCGTACAATGGGGATGGTGCTTCTCTGCTTTGTGGGGCATGAGCCACAGCTGAGGAGGTGCCCAGATGCCCTGGGGATGGGTTGCTGGGTAAGTACCAGGGATGTGGTTAGGAAGTTTCAACTGGGTCCTTGCTTTTCAGAACCCTGGTTATTATGATCTGCAAGCTCAGGACCTGTCCGTGTGGCACGTAACCAACAAGACACCCCTGAAGGAATGGAAGAACAGGTCCATCCTGAGGTACCACACCGAGATCGGCTTCCTGTTCTCCGAGGGGGGGAACCTCCTCACACTCTACCAGGTGATGGCTCTTGGCTTTGAAGGGACAAGTGCAGGAGGGCTCTGCTGGCATCAGTGTAGATGGAGGAACTGAGTTGGGCAAATCCTCAACATGCTACAAATGCTCCATGCTGGGGGGCCAGAGGCTGATAATGGGACAAGGAGCCTTCCCCTCGATGCAGCCCATTGGAATCTGACCGTGACCTTGGTGTGAGGTGAGCTCATAGAATCATAGAATCATAGAATCTCAGGGTTGGAAGGGACCTCAGGAGGTCATCTAGTCCAACCCCCTGCTCAAAGCAGGACCAACCCCAACTAGATCATCCCAGCCAGGGCTTTGTCAAGCCTGACCTTAAAAACCTCCAAGGAAGGAGACTCCACCACCTCCCTAGGTAACCCATTCCAGTGCTTCACCACCCTACTAGTGAAAAAGTTTTTCCTAATATCCAACCTAAACCTCCCCCTCTGCAACTTGAGACCATTACTCCTTGTTCTGTCATCTTCTACCACTGAGAACAGTCTAGATCCATCCTCTTTGGAACCCCCTTTTAGGTAGTTGAAGGCAGCTATCAAATCCCCCCTCACTCTTCTCTTCTGCAGGCTAAACAATCTCAGTTCCCTCAGCCTCTCCTCATAAGTCATGTGCTCCAGCCCCCTAATCATTTTTGTTGCCCTCCGTTGGACTCTTTCCAATTTATCCACATCCTTCTTGTAGTGTGGGGCCCAAAACTGGACACAGTACTCCAAATGAGGCCTCACCAGTGCCGAATAGAGGGGAATAATCACGTCCCTCGATCTGCTGGAAATGCCCCTACTTATACAGCCCAAAATGCCGTTAGCCTTCTTGGCAACAAGGGCACACTGTTGACTCATATTCAGCTGTTCGTCCACTGTAACCCCTAGGTCCTTTTCTGCAGAACTGCTGCCCAGCCATTCGGTCCCTAGTCTGTAGCAGTGCATGGGATTCTTCCGTCCTAAGTGCAGGACTCTGCACTTGTCCTTGTTGAACCTCATCAGATTTCTTTTGGCCCAATCCTCTAATTTGTCTAGGTCCCTCTGTATCCTATCCCTACCCTCCAGCGTATCAACCACTCCTCCCAGTTTAGTGTCATCTGCAAACTTGCTAAGGGTGCAGTCCACACCATCCTCCAGATCGTTGATGAAGATATTGAACAAAACCGGCCCCAGCACCGACCCTTGGGGCACTCCACTTGATACCGGCTGCCAACTAGACATGGAGCCATTGATCACTACCCCAGCTGGCTGGTCTCAGCCACTTGCTGGTGTTCACATCCCAAACCAGCCACCCCATTGGCACAGATGTGCTAGCAGACTCAGCAGAGAGGCTAGACAGGCCACAGAGACTGACTGCACCTCACATCCTGGAGATGGGGGGGGGGCATTGGACACAGGTGCTTTAGTGCTAGGCCAAGCCCTTGACACACCCTTGAGACCCAGCTTTGGGGTTCAGCGTCTTAGCAGTGGCATCTCCTCAGTGCCAGGGCAGCGGGCAATGGTGCTGGACACATGCTGATTCTCACCCGCTCATCATTTACTGCCCGCATTGTGGCAGCTCCTAGCAGACCTCCCCTCCCCCCCCAAAACCAGACCAGGGCCCCACGGTGTTATGTGCTGCACGGACCCAAAAAGGCTGCGATAAATCCACTCCAAGTGACACCTTGACATTCCAGATTTCCCTGCCCACTGCTGGGGTCACTGCTGTGCCCCAGGGCTGGTCCGTGTGGGCAGCAGCACTGACTGAACAAATCACCCAGCGAGCGTGTGCCAGTCAAGGCTGCCTTGTCTGTACAGGAGCTGCCCTGACACAGGGACAGAAACTAACCCTGGCTGCTTGCTGCATTTGTGTCACCCAGAAATACCCAGTGAAATACGGCGCTGGTGTCTGCAAGACCAACAATGGCCCCGCCGTGCCCGTCATCTACGACTATGGTGATGCCCAGAAAACCGTCAGCTATTACTCTCCAAACAGCCGAAGTAAGTCTGGCAATGAGCATGCAGGTTCTGCCTCTCCACCCGAACTAAATTCTCATGGAATATTTCCCAGAGCCCCCTAGTGTCCCTGACCCCGACCTGCTATAAAAACTCCAGGAGGTTAGAAAACGCTCCGGACAGCTCCCTCTGAATTTAAGCCCTGGGCCTGTCGTTTCAATTTGAACAACCTTCATTTTAGAGCAGTGATCCTCAGACCTCAGTGGTCCAGGAGCTAAATTAATGATCAGCATTACCCCAAAGAGCCACAGGAGTGTGAATTCATTGTTTCATTTACTATAGTAATAGTCATATTTAAACAGCATGACAGGGGAAATATTTAGTTTATAGATTTATTATTCTCACAGCAAGTAGAAAACTTAATTGGTTACTAACATAGTAAAAGCATCCTGACTGGTTAATTAATTTTGGAACAAGTAGAGAAGAGAATGGAAATGCTGATTGTGAGGAAATGTCACGAACCGATTTGTACCAAAAGACCAGCAGCGCATTGAAATGGCATTTAGAAAACCATTTCAGGAGAATTATGCACAGACAGAGATCAGGGTTGAAATGCTTATTGTGATAATTTTTCACGAACCGGTCTGTACCAAAAGACCAGCCTTGTATCATTATGATTTTTAGAAGACGATTACAGGAGAATTATTGCACTAGCAGTAAACTTGATTGAAATGCTCATTGTGACTAAATTTCACGAACCGATGTGTACCAAAATAACAACATTGCAGCATAATGACTTTGTCAGGCGTATTGCAGGGGAAATTTGGTAGTAGCTGTGAACAGGGTTGATATACTTAATGTGAGAAATCTTTACGAACTGAACTCTCCCACAATACCGGAAGTTCAGCATAATAATTTGTGGAGAAGTCTTTCAAGATGATTTTGGCACTAGCAATGAATAGGATTGAAATGTTCATTGTTAGAAATTGTCACGAACCGATCTGTACCAAAAGACCAGCAGTTCAGCATAATGGTTTTTAGAAGACGATGACAGGAGAATGTTAGCTCTAGCAGGGAACTCGATTGAAGATTGATGTCTACCAAACGTCCAGCTGTAAACCTCTTTAAAATGGCATTTAGAAGAGGTTTTTCAGGATTATTTTGGCACAAGCAGAGAAGAGAATGGAAATGCTGATTGTGAGAAAATGTCACAAACCGATTTGTGAGAAAATGTCACGAACCGATATGTACCAAAAGACCAGCAGCGCATTAAAATGGCATTTACAAAACGGTTTCAGGAGAATTATGCACAGACAGAGAACAGGGTAGAAATGCCCATTGTGATAATTTTTCACGACCCGATCTGTACCAAAAGACCAGCATCGTATCATTATGATTTTTAGAAGACGATTACAGGAGAATTTTGGCACTAGCAGTGAACTTGATTGTAATGCTCATTGTGAAAAATTTTCACCAACCGAGCTCTACCAAAAGACCTACAATGAAGCATAATAATTTGTTGAGGAGGAGACCAAGCGAAAACTGTCACTAGCAGTTAAAAGCTCATTGTGAGTCATTTTCTCGAACTGATCTCTACCAAAAGACAGTAGCGCTTCATAATGGCATTAGAAGATGCTTACAGGAGTATTGTGGCACTAACAGTGAACAGGATTGCACTGCTCATTGAGAGAAATTTTCACTAACAGCTCTCTACCAAAAGGCCTACAGTTCATAATAATGGTTGTGAAGAAGGAGTCCAGGAGAAATGATCACTAGCCGTTAACAGCCTTGAAATGCTCATTGTGAGAAATCTTTACAAACCGATCTCTACCAAATGTCCAGCAGTGCATCATAATCGCACTTTGAAGATGCTTACAGGAGTATTTTGGCACAGGCAGTGAACAGGAATCAAATGCTCATTGTTAGAGAAATAGTCACGAACCGATCTCTACCTATAGACCTGCAGTGCATCATCATAATTTGTGGAGGAGGATTCCAAGAGAAATTTGGCACTAGCAATGAACAGGATTGAAATGTTCATTGTTAGAAATTGTCACTAACCGATCTCTACCAAAAGACCAGCATGGCATCATAATTGTTTCTTAAGACGATTACAGGTTCCCAGACCAGTTTGTGTAAAAATATGGGAATCAAAATGGAGTTAGGGGACATGTGGCCTGGTCACATGCACTGGCATGCCTTGCTGTGTTATAGCAACCATTACTCATAGACTGGCTGAAACGTTCCCAGGGAGGACAAATCTTTCCCATGGACCATTGTCTTAGCTGATGGGCCATTAGCATGGCCTAACGTCTTCATTTTTGTCCCTGAAAGGCTAATTGTGTATTTCCAACTTCACATATTTCAGTAACACATAGACTCATAGAATCATAGAATATCAGGGTTGGAAGGTGTGACGAACTAGGACTGTTGTTAATGTTTTCCCTGAGTACTGTGTGGGTGCCTCGGTTTCCCCTATGCAGTGCTTGAGTTTCTAGGTGGTGGAACAAGGATGCATGAGTGTTACAGAGGGGACTGGACACAGAGAATGGCTGACACTCTGTATCTTAGCAACCGATGGCCCCGGGCCCTCCCCTGCAAAGGTGAGAGCTGAAGGTGTTCGACCAAAGGGATCAGGTGACCTCCTGGCCCGGGAGGCAGACAAAGGGGGAGGAGGGGCTGGATAGTTTCAGTTTGGAGCTGGCCGGAGAAGAGGGGAGACAGGGTCTGGCCTCCCGGCCCCGTTTGGAGCTGTGGGGTGAAATGCAGGGAGCCCCCAGGCTGGGGTCTAAGCTCCCTGCCCCCCGGAAGGACCCGACTGAGGGGTCCTGGATGTACTGACAAGCTCTGGTTGGACTGTGTTCCTGGCATCTCTAATAAACCTTCTGTTCTACTGGCTGGCTGAGACTCCCAGTGAATCCGGGGAAGAGGGGTGCAGGGCCGGACTCCCCTATACTCCGTGACAACTGGTGGCAGAGGTGGGATGTTCTGCACCCCGTGAACGGCACTTCCTGCAGTAAGTAACTGGGGAGCCGTAGAACGAAGTGGGGCTAACGAGGACCAGGCGTGCTGAAGGCTCACGGAGGAACGGTTTCAGGGAGCGGAGGAGCTACGCTTAACCCCTGGGAGTGTGTGACCAGCGAGAAGGACTGTGCAATGAGGCGGTCCCCCTGGGGGATGCAGTGAGCAGTCCCGGGGCGGAGGAGCCTGCGGCTTGGCCCTGGGAGAGAGAAGGAATTTTGCAGTGACAGGGGTCCCCTGGGGATGCCGTGAGTGGACCCAGGGGCGGAGGAGCTGCAGCCCTGGCAAAGAGGCGGTGACCTGGAGAAGGGCTGGCACACTTGGGGTTCTTCCTGGAAACCGTGGGGAGCTAAGAGCATCCAGGCCTGCGGATCCACAGCAACGTGGGAGCAGTGAAGTGATGGCCTATCGCCTTCTCCTTAAGAAGAGCATTGTAACCCTGTGCAAAAAGAGAGGGCTACCCATTGGGAAGCTCACTAAAGCCCAGTTAATCACGCGGCTGGAGGAGGATGACCATTCTAGGCAGCAGATTCCTGACCGGACACCCAAAGACTGGTGTCAGGGCTCCCTCCCCACTCTAAACTTTAGGGTAAAGACTTGGGGACCCGCATGAAGCGCTCCTAAGCTTATTTTTACCAGCTTAGGTTAAAACCCCCAAGGTACAAAATTCCCTGCACCCTGAGAAATGCTTTTTTTACTGACACCATTAAGTGTTTTAAACAGGAATCCAGGAAAGGAACCACTTGAAGTTCCCCTTTCCCCCAAAATACCCTTTTAAGCCCGTACACCCGCTTTCCTGGGAAGCTTGAGAACAATCTCCTAGCCAATTGGTTACACAGTGATCTAAAAACCCACCCCCTGGGTTTTAAAACCATAGAAAACAGTCAGCTTCTTAAAAGAAGGATTTTATTAAAACAAAGAAGGTAAAATTATCTCTGTAAAATCAGGATGGTAACTATTTTACAGGGTACTTAATTTTCAAACTCAGAGGGATTCCCCCTCTGGGCAAAACCTTAAAGTTACAGAAAAAACAGGAATAACCCCTCCCTTTAACACAGGGAAAGCTCACCAAGCAAAACAAACAGAAACCTACTTGCAATGCTGACTAAACTTACTTTAGAAAAGTGAGGTTTGGTGAGAAGATGACTGGTTGAGGAGATTGATTTTTTGCAGGTACTTTTTGTTTTTTAAGATGACTCTGTCTTACACAAAGAGACACACACACCTTCCCCCCTCCCAGGATTTGAAAGTATTTTGTTCCCCTATTGGTTAGATGCCAGCCAGGTCAGGTGTCAGTCTGGCTACCTCCATTTTTTAACCCTTTACTGGTAAGAGGATTTTATAGCACTGCATTTGACCCTCTCCCCCTTCCCTTTATATTTATGACAACTGGTTACTGTAGGCGAGGGAGGTGGGGAGGCCATCACCCGCTCCAGCCCATACTCAGACGGGGTCACCTCCTACCAGCTTCAGGTGGCTGCAACTCCCAGCCCCAGCTCCACAAGTCTCTGCCACCTGGGAAGAGGGGAGAAGAAGTGGGGGTCAGGGGGACAGCAGTGAGTAACAGTGAGAGGGGGCAGAGAAGTGAACAGGAGGCGGGGCCTTGGGGAAAAGAGGCGGGGCAGAGGCAGGGTGGGGGAGGTTCCAGCACACCTGCTGGAGTGTCCGGTTTTTAAATATTACAAAATTGGCAATTCTAATGTGCAGTAACTCCCAGCCAGTGTGGTAAATGCAGCAGGGTTTATGAGATGTCTGGAACACAGCGTAGAAAGTCCTTGGTTAGCCCAGAGAACAGAAAGCTACAGCCTGATCCATCTGGGTCAGTGCCAGAGAACAGAGCTGTCTGACCCCCTCTTAGTCCCAGTCCAGGAGCATCTCTGGCCTCTAGGAGCCCACACTTAACAACCCCACTGGTGCCTCCTCTGTTCTTTGTTATTGTTCCCTGGCAAACATTATTACCTGACCCTGCGTCTTAGCCCTTTGTTCTCCAGATGGTCACTGCTAGGTGCCAAATGTCCGGACAATAGGAGGGGCCATTGTCTTTTCAGACTCTCCATGGGCATGGGGCCATAGGCCTCAGGCCCCAAACAGCCAGGCATCAGTCATGCCTGTATCTCTGGATCTCTGCAAAGAGTAAACCACCCTTTCTCATTATCTAGTTAACCATGCATCACATAGGGTTAATGTGTGGGGTGTGTCAGTGCCCCACTGTGACAGAAAATACTCCTGTGTTCACACCCTACACACTATAGTCATAGTATTTGTACAAGGTATGCCTTGTGAAGTATCATTTAAAAACTAATTGTGATGTGTTAGGTCACAGAGACCCCCTTGGGACTGTCACCTGATGTGCTGAATTTACCTGTGAGCCCATTTTCCCTGCCAGCTTGGGACTTCAGAACCCTGCCTTGTTGAGCCAGTTATGCTGGGCTGCTGAAACACAGACCCAGGTCTTGTCCACGCCTCCAAACCTGTAAACTTTAACCAAAAACTGCTCAGCAGGTCACCTATCTCCAGAACCCAGACACCCAGTTCCCAATGGGATCCGAACCCCAAATAAATCCGTTTTACTCTGTATAAAAGCTTATACGGGGTAAACTCATAAATTTTCCTCTGTAACATTGTTTACTCCCCCAGGTATTAATCACGTACTCTTGGTTAATTAATAAACAAAAGTGATTTTATTAAGTATAGAAAGTAGAATTTAAGTGGTTTCAAGTAATAACAGACAGAACAAAGTAAGTTACCAAGCAAAACAAAACAAAACACGCAAGACTAAGCCTAATACATTAAGAAACTGAATACAGGTAAATCTCACCCTTAGAGATGTTCCAATCAGCTTCTTTCACAGACTAGACTCCTTCCTAGTCTGGGCCCAATCCTTTTCCAGGTACAATTCTTGTTAGTTGCAGCAGGCATCTTAGGTGAAAAGCAGGGAATTTCACATGACTGGGCTCCTTTGTTCTGTTCCACCCCCTTTTCTAGCTTTGGCAGAAGGCTGGAATCCTTTGTCTCTTTCTGAGTTCCCACCCCTCCTTCTAAATGGAAAAGCACCAGCTTAAATATGGATTCTAATATCATATGACATGTTCACATATCCTGTGAGCCTCCCTCCATTCTTTTAGGACTGGCCGACACATATTCAGTGAAGGCTTGCAGGTATACAGAGCCATCTACATTCAATTGTCCTAGTCAATGGGAGCCATCAAGATTTTAAACCGCAGTTAATGGCCCGCACTTTGCATAAATACAATAGAACCTCAGAATTATATTTCATTTTCCTAATTTCAGATACAGGAACGATACATTCATACAAATGGGATGGACATGCTCAGTAGATTATCAGCTTTGTAATGATGATACCTTACAAGAGCCCTTTTGCATAAACATATTCCAGTTACATCGTATTTACACTCATATGCATATTTTTATAAAGCACTATGGAGTGCAACATCACACTGATAACTTGCTGATCAGTAATATCAGGGCAGGATTCTTGTAGCAGTGTTATATGTTAAGTTATGAACGTGTTCTGAAATCATGAGTGAAGTGTATTTCCCAGATTAGTCTGGGGAGTGGCTAAATCAGTTCCTCAGAGACAAAGGTCAAGCTTCCTCCTCAGTCATGTGTCAACCTACTAAGTGGCCATTCTTTGGCAAGGAATGGGGGCAGGGGAAAAACCCTACAGCTTAGCAAAGACACACCATGATATTTCCATTCTTCACCAGACTACCTGTTGCCTTGCTCCCAGCAAGAAAGTGTTTTAAAAATGAGTGCTGAGATTCTCGCCTCATCATTTGACTCCAGGAACCCGGGCTTCCAGAAACACAACAAACAGACTATGCTGAGAGATTGTGCCACACACTCTCAAAGAAACTGCGAAACCACCTGATCAACATCCTATACAGCAAACAGGGAAAGATTAAGACTGAGCTCTCAAAACTGGATACTCTTATGGAAAACCAACCTTCCACACAAACTTCTTCATGGACTAACTTTACAAAAACTAGACAAGCCATTTACAACACAAACTTTGCTTCTTTACAAAAGAAAAAGGACACTAAACTATCTACACGGCTGCATGCCACAAGGAACCACAACAGTAGTTCCCTTACCCCACCCGACAATATTGTTAATCTTTCCAGCTATACTCTCAGCCCAGCAGAAGAATCTGTCCTATCTCAGGGCGTCTCCTTTTGTCCCTCCAGACCCACGAACATGATACAGCTCTGCGGTGACCTAGAATCCTACTTTCGACGTCACCAACTCAAAGAATATTTCCAACAGTCCTCTGTACAACAGACTAACCCACAGAATCTTTCCTACCAAAACTACAAAAAGAAGGATTCTGTGTGGACTCCTCCTGAAGGTCGAAACAACAAATTGGACTTCTACATAGACTGCTTCCATCACCGTGCACGAGCTGAAATTGTAGAAAAGCAGCATCACTTGCCCCATAACCTCAGCCGTGCTGAACACAATGCCATCAACAGCCTCAGGAACAACTCTAACATCATAATAAAAAAGGCTGACAAAGGAGGAGCTGTCATCATCATGAATAAGTTGGAATATGAACAAGAAGCTGCCAGGCAGCTCTGTAACTCCACATTCTACAGGCCATTATCCTCTGACCCCACTGTGGAGTACCAAAAGAAACTACACCATCTGCTCCAGAAACTCCCTGGAAAAGCACAAGAACAAATTTGTACAGACACGTGCCTAGAACCCCGACCAGGGGTATTCTATTTGCTAACCAAGATCCATAAACCTGGGAATCCTGGACGCCCCATCATCTCAGGCATTGGCACCCTAACAGCAGGATTGTCTGGCTATGTGGACTCTCTCCTCAGGCCCTATGCTACCAGCACTCCCACCTATCTTCACGACACCACTGATTTCCTGAGGAAACTACAATCCATCGGTGATCTTCCAGACAACACAATCCTGGCCACTATGGATGTAGAAGCCCTCTACACTAACATTCCACACAACGATGGACTACAAGCTGTCAGGAACAGTATCCCCAATACTGCCACGGCTAACCTGGTGGCTGAACTTTGTGATTTTGTCCTCACCCACAACTATTTCACATTTGGGGACAATCTATACCTTCAAGTATCAGAGGGGTAGCCGTGTTAGTCTGGATCTGTAGAAGCGACAAAGGGTCCTGTGGCACCTTATAGACTAACAGAGGTATTGAAGCATAAGCTTTCGTGGGTGAATACCCACTTAAGAAAACAGATCAACAGGGCCAGACGTGTACCCAGAAGCCTTCTGCTGCAAGACAAACCGAAGAAAGAAACCAACAGAACTCCTCTGGCCATCACTTACAGTCCTCAGCTAAAACCTCTCCAACGGATCATCAGTGCTCTACAACCCATCCTGAACAACAATCCCTCACTTTCACAGGCCTTGGGAGGCAGGCCAGTCCTCGCCCACAGACAACCCACCAACCTGAAGCATATTCTCACCAGCAACTACACACCGCACCATAATAACTCTAACTCAGGAACCAATCCATGCAACAAACCTCGATGCCAGCTTTGCCCACATATCTACACCAGGAACACCATCACAGGACCTAACCAGATCAGCCACACCATCACCGGTTCATTCACCTGCACATCCACCAATATAATATATGCCATAATATGCCAGCAATGCCCCTCTCCTATGTACATCGGTCAAACTGGACAGTCCTTATGCAAAAGGATAAATGGACACTGTGACGGTGTTCCCCATAAAACTTTATGGGGAGATGCTTATAAATGTATATATGTAACTAGAATATGTTTTATGCTACATGTGCCATGTAACATATCTCTGTGAAAGTTATGACCTACTGAATTTATTCCTCCTGTTTGTATGCATGTATCATTGTTGTAGTTGAAGTTATGAATATCGGTTGTATTTCTTGAGAAAGGAATGTGCAGGTTAAGTGCCCAATCAAGAAGCACTTAACAGACAATAGAACTTGCAGTCACCAATCCACATCGAAACTTTGCCAGGAATGTGGCTGGTCTGGAACTGAGTTGTGCATGTGACTGGTCCATGTGACCCCAACTCCATTTGGTAACTGGATGCTACACAGGGAGAGGGAGGGGTCTCCACCCAGAGGAGAAAAATCTATTTAAACCCCGAGGAAACCGCTCCATTTTGTCTTCAGCTGGCTAAAGGAAGAAGCTCTCCACCCCCCAAGGAGACTTGAAAGAGACTGAACAGAGGACAAAGACATTAGGGGGGTGAGTGATTGCTGGACCCAGTGAGGGGTTTATCTGTACACAGGGTGATTAGACATAGAACTGCGTGTTCTCTTTTATTTTATTCGGTAATTCACCTTGTTCTGTCTGTCACTAATTGAACTCACTTAAATTCTATTTTCTGTACTTATTAAAATCACTTTTTACTTATTAAGTTTCCTTGAGTACGACTTAGTGCCTTGGGAAAGCGATCAGTGGTGCATATCTTTCCATCTTTGAAATAGAAAGCGAACTATCTATGAGTTTACCCTGTATAAGCTTTATACAGGGTAAAACGGATTTATTAAGGGTTTGAGCCTCCTTGGAGTTGAGCAGCTGGGTGTCAAAGGCAAGAGCGCTTCCAGGGGCCTTACAGTGGTGAGTGGACTTGGTTCGGACCTGGGTCTGTGTTTGCAGCAGATCAGTGGAATCTGGCTCAAAACAGACAGGATTCGGGAGTCCCAAGCTGGAAAAGGCCTGGAAGCAGGGGCAGAAGTAGCCTTGGCACACCAGGTGGCAGCACCAAGCCGGTCTCTGTGGTCCCAACCCGTCACAGTGGCGTAGTCGAGCAGGATCTGTGCACAGCTGATTGCTTTGACGTACTGGTAGTGATTTTAAGTGAGTTTTAAGTGTGGTGGCTGAAAAACAGACAAAGTGATTACTGGTTTGTTATTTTCTGTTTGCTTATTTCGGGTAAGGGAAGTAGGGACAGAAAAGGAAATCAAATAAGTAAGAGTGAAGATCGGGGAAGCTGGGAAAGTCTCTTAACTGAAGAGCTCCTGATCTGAGTGCAGTCCAGTTTCAGTGAACTGCAGAGGGGCGTGGCCCAGCACCAGACAGCAATAAGATGTCTGTAAGCGAGGCCACGGTAAAACTGGACCTTGCCAGACTCGAAATAACAGAGAAAGAAAACGAACATTGGAGACGAATCGAATTACGTACGCTGGAAATTAGTGCAGAGACAGAAGCCCACAAGAGAGCTGAGGAGGCCCACAAGAGAGCTATGGAAGCAGAGGAGCTGGCCCACAAGAGAGCTATGGAAGCAGAAAGAATCCGGGAGGAGGCGGCCCACAAGAGAGCTATGGAAGCAGAGGAGCTGGCCCACAAGAGAGCTATGGAAGCAGAAAGAATCCGGGAGGAGGCGGCCCACAAGAGAGCTATGGAAGCAGAGGAGGCGGCCCACAAGAGAGCTATGGAGGCCCAGAAGCATGAACTGGCTGTTGCAGAGTTGAAGAGTCGCAACCCTTCAGCGGCCGGCTCCGCTTCCCCAAAAATCCCCAAATGGGAGCGTCTGTGCCCCCAGTATGATGAATCCAAGGATATAGCCGAATATTTTATCACCTTCGAGAGACTGTGCTCCCTCCATGCGATCCCTGAAGATCAAAAAATGACCACCTTGATAGCCAAATTGACTGGCAGAGCTCTGGACATATTCAATAAGATGCCCATTGGGGATGCCTCCAATTATGGTAAATTTAAGGAACTAGTTTTGAAACAGTTTCAGGTTACACCTGAAACCTACAGGGTTAAATTCAGGAGTCTTAAGAGGGGAGATGGGTTAAGTTACGTGGCTTATGCAAATGAAATGACAGTTCTGGTAGATAAGTGGGTGAGGGGAAAAGGCATCACAAGCTTTGAGGGAATGTGTGATTTGGTTGCTCAGGAACAATTCCTGAATATGTGCAGTGATGATGTCAAACAGTACTTGTGGGACAAACAGGTAAAAGCCGTGGGTGAATTAGCTGGGTTTGCAGACTCTTATGAGCAGGCGCAAGCTGCAATTAAGCATAAACCACTGGCAGAGGGGTACAGGGTCGAAGGAAAACAGAGTCACCGTGTTACCCCTGGGAAGAAGGAGGCTGGGCGCTCACCTCCCCATTCCCCTAGTACTCGTCCCAAATTCCCTGTACAATCAGAGGAGCCCAGGAGGTACTATCAATGTAAGTCCACCGAGTACCTGAGAGATAAGTGTCCCCTGCTGAGTGAAAACAGGCATCAAGTGGCCCATGAAGCTGCTGCCTCTTTCCACACAGGGTTTGTGAAGTTGACTTCTACACCACCAAGCAGTGAGCATGTACATGCTGTTAGACTGAATGGGAAGTTAATCACTGGGTTGAGAGATACAGGTGCTGAAATTTCTATAGTCAGGAGGGACCTGATCCAAGAGAAGGATTGGTTGCCGGGTAAAGTGGCAGAATTGGAGCTGGTGGGTGGCTACAAAGTCATTGCACCTCTGGCAAAAGTACACATGCAAACGGAAAACTTGCAGGCTAGGCTAACTATGGCAACAGTGTCACACAATTTTGCACCGTTTCTACTGGGAAATGATTTCTTTGCTGTGGCAGAATCTGTCCCAGGGCTGGGTGGCAGCAAGCAGGAACCTGGTGCTGAAAACCCCAGAGGGGGGGGCGAAGTCACAGGGACTGCAGCTGTGGCGGCAGGGGTGGCTGTGGCCGGTTCCTGTCCTGTAATCATCTCCCCGAGGGAGGGGAATGTTCTACCTCATAGCAAAGGGGGGATTTTGCGGGCCACTGAAGGGTCTATCTTAGCTTG
The DNA here is from genome assembly GCA_037349315.1 of Chelydra serpentina. NCBI lineage: Eukaryota > Metazoa > Chordata > Testudines > Chelydridae > Chelydra > Chelydra serpentina. The sequence goes on from JBAIAC010000056.1 coordinate 4,304,985, forward strand.
CAGCTGGGAGCCCACAGCTGGACCAGGGTCACCTTCTCTTCAGGGGGACATGGAAGTGTCTGGCCCAGACAAAGGCCCAGGGAGGGAAGGTGAGGGGGGGCCGGAGAGCCCGCCCACCTTTTGTCAGGAGGATCTTGCCCAGGAGGAGGGTGAAAAGTCTGCATTTCAGATGCCAGACCCCTCTCCTGTGGATCAGGTTAGAAGGGAAAGCTGGGGGTCAGACCTCCTGGAGGGGGGAGTCCGTCCAGCTGACCTGTTGGGAACAGATACTGGGGTGTCCAAGAAAGAGGTTGTTCTTGCTACAGGGGTAGGAGGTAAATCTCTCTCTTCAAAGCAGAAGGGAGCAAGTCTCTGCATGGGTGAAGCCACACAAGGGGATGGGAACCAGCCCAGAGAAATTCCAGAGGGAGGGGCCGAGGGCAGGCCGGGTTGCAGTACACCCTTTCCTTGCCAGAGCCTCAAGCGCATGCCTGATTTAGGAGCCTGCTCCAAAGAGGCAGAAGAATCTGCATCAGAGTGCCTACCAGGATACACAGACGGGTGGGTAATCCTGTGTCTTTCCCTACTTCATCTGTGGGTTATAACAAAGGAGTTAACACTGAGGGTCAACCCTTTCAAGATGGGGAACATACCTGATTGGTGGGAAAAACTGTTGTACATGCTTGGGATGGTGACCTCACGGTCGTACAAGCATGTTACCTGTCGGCCTATATCGGGTAACCGGCTGGAAGCTTGGCACAACAGCAAAAGCATAACAGGCCCAGGCTGCTGTGTGAAAGGGGAAACTGAGGCACGTCGCCTCATGGCACTGAGAGCTAAATGCCGAGGTTCATACGCCTTAACAGGTATTGCTATCTGTATCCTGTTAGCAATACTACACCCCAACACATTTACAGGCGCCCGGGGACCAGGAACCTCGCATTTTGCTAAAACCATTACGAATGACACCATGTGGTGTGCCCGTACTGAAAAGGGGTGTGACCAAAGACAAACAGGGGCTTTATGTGTACTGCCTCCGCCATGGACAGTGTCCAAGTCTCTGGCAGTAAGTTCAGGAGGAGGGTGTGACGGTGTTCCCCATAAAACTTTATGGGGAGATGCTTATAAATGTATGTATGTAACTAGAATATGTTTTATGCTACATGTGCCATGTAACATATCTCTGTGAAAGTTATGACCTACTGAATTTATTCCTCCTGTTTGTATGCATGTATCATTGTTGTAGTTGAAGTTATGAATATCGGTTGTATTTCTTGAGAAAGGAATGTGCAGGTTAAGTGCCCAATCAAGAAGCACTTAACAGACAATAGAACTTGCAGTCACCAATCCACATCGAAACTTTGCCAGGAATGTGGCTGGTCTGGAACTGAGTTGTGCATGTGACTGGTCCATGTGACCCCAACTCCATTTGGTAACTGGATGCTACACAGGGAGAGGGAGGGGTCTCCACCCAGAGGAGAAAAATCTATTTAAACCCCGAGGAAACCGCTCCATTTTGTCTTCAGCTGGCTAAAGGAAGAAGCTCTCCACCCCCCAAGGAGACTTGAAAGAGACTGAACAGAGGACAAAGACATTAGGGGGGTGAGTGATTGCTGGACCCAGTGAGGGGTTTATCTGTACACAGGGTGATTAGACATAGAACTGCGTGTTCTCTTTTATTTTATTCGGTAATTCACCTTGTTCTGTCTGTCACTAATTGAACTCACTTAAATTCTATTTTCTGTACTTATTAAAATCACTTTTTACTTATTAAGTTTCCTTGAGTACGACTTAGTGCCTTGGGAAAGCGATCAGTGGTGCATATCTTTCCATCTTTGAAATAGAAAGCGAACTATCTATGAGTTTACCCTGTATAAGCTTTATACAGGGTAAAACGGATTTATTAAGGGTTTGAGCCTCCTTGGAGTTGAGCAGCTGGGTGTCAAAGGCAAGAGCGCTTCCAGGGGCCTTACAGTGGTGAGTGGACTTGGTTCGGACCTGGGTCTGTGTTTGCAGCAGATCAGTGGAATCTGGCTCAAAACAGACAGGATTCGGGAGTCCCAAGCTGGAAAAGGCCTGGAAGCAGGGGCAGAAGTAGCCTTGGCACACCAGGTGGCAGCACCAAGCCGGTCTCTGTGGTCCCAACCCGTCACAGACACAAATCAGATATAAGGAATGGCAATATACAAAAGCCTGTAGGAGAACACTTCAACCTCCCTGGACACACAATTGCAGACCTAAAGGTAGCCATCCTGCAGCAAAAAAACTTCAGGACCAGACTCCAAAGAGAAACTGTAGAGCTTCAGTTCATTTGCAAATTTGACACCATCAGCTCAGGACTAAACAAAGACTATGAATGGCTAGCCAACTACAAAAACAGTTTCTCCTCCCTTGGTGTTCACACCTCAACTGCTAGAAGAGGGCCTCACCCTCCCTGATTAAGCTTACCTCATTATCTCTAGCCTGAATCTTCCCTGCACATTTATATCTGCCTCTGGACATTTCCACTGCTTGCATCTGAAGAAGTGGGTATTCACCCACGAAAGCTTATTCTTCAATACCTCTGTTAGTCTATAAGGTGCCACAGGACCCTTTGTCGCTTCTATATACCTTCAAGTCAGTGGCACTGCTATGGGTACCTGCATGGCCCCACAGTATGCCAACATTTTTATGGCTGACTTAGAACAACGCTTCCTCAGCTCTCGTCCCCTAACACCCCTACTCTACTTGCGCTACATTGATGATATCTTCATCATTTGGACCCATGGAAAAGAAGCCCTTGAGGAATTCCACCATGATTTCAACAATTTCCATCCCACCATCAACCTCACCCTAGACCAGTCCACACAAGCGGTCCATTTCCTAGACACTACTGTGCTAATAAGCGATGGTCACATAAACACCACCCTATACAGGAAACCTACTAACCGCTATACTTACCTACATGCCTCCAGCTTCCATCCAGGACACACCACACGATCCATTGTTTACAGCCAAGCTCTAAGATACAACTGCATTTGCTCCAATCCCTCAGACAGAGACAAACACCTACAAGATCTCTATCAAGCATTCTTAAAACTACAATACCCACCTGCTGAAGTAAAAAAACAGATTGACAGAGCCAAAAGAGTACCCAGGGGTCACCTACTACAGGACAGGCCCAAAAAAGAAAATAACAGAACGCCACTAGCCGTCACCTTTAGCCCCCAACTAAAACCTCCCCAGCGCATCATCAAAGATCTACAACCTATCCTAAAAGATGATCCCTCACTCTCACAGATCTTGGGGGACAGACCAATCCTCGCTTACAGACAGCCCCCCAACCTGAAGCAAATACTCACCAGCAACCACACACCATACAACAAAAACACTAACCCAGGAACCTATCCTTGCAACAAAGCCCGATGCCAACTCTGTCCACATATCTATTCAAGTGATACCATCATAGGACCTAATCACATCCACCACACCATCAGGGGCTCATTCACCTGCACATCTACCAATGTGATTTATGCCATCATGTGCCAGCAATGCCCCTCTGCCATGTACATTGGCCAAACCGGACAGTCTCTACGCAAAAGAATAAACGGACATAAATCTGACATCAGGAATCATAACATTCAAAAACCAGTAGGAGAACATTTCAACCTCCCTAACCACTCAGTGACAGACTTGAGGGTCGCAATTTTACAACAGATACACTTAAAAAACGGGCTACAAGGAGAAGCTGTTGAACTTGAATTGATATGCAAACTAGATACCATCAACTCAGGATTAAATAGAGACTTGGAATGGCTTGGCCATTACGTTAATTGAATCTATTTCCCTTAAGTTAACGATCCTCATTCACACCTGTGTGTCAACTGTCCGCAATGGCCATCTTGTTTATCACTTCAAAGGTTTTTCTTCCCCTGACGTTATGGTTCCTCTCAATTAATTAGCCTCTTAAGGTTGGTATAGGCACTTCCACCTTATCATTTCTCTGCCTGTATAAATATCTGTCCACTGTATGTTCCATTCCATGCATCCGATGAAGTGGGTTCTAACCCACGAAAGCTTATGCTGAAATAAATGTGTTAGTCTCTAAGGTGCCACAAGTATTTCTTTCTTTCTTATTTTCTTTTTGCTGACACAGACTAACACGGCTTCTACACTGTAACAAATATATTGTGAGACTCATGATAACATTGCAACAGCTGGCAAGACTGTGTTTGGAAAATGCTGCCTGGGGCTTTAGGAACATCAGTTGCAATCTATCATGCATGCTGTCTAGGCCGCTCATCTGGGGTAGATCAGCTTAGAGTCCAAAAATCTCAAAACTTCAAATGAAAAATTTTGGTTTCATTTTGAATTTTTTGTTCAAAAATTAAAAATCAAACTGTTTTGTGTAACATTTTTCATAGCTCCTCAGGCCAGATGGGACCCCTGTGATCATCCAGTCTGACCCCCTTCATAGCGCAGTCTGACAGAGTGCTAGGTATATAAGCCAGTGTCCGCACTCTTCACAGGAGCTCCAATCAGGCAAAGCAGATTAGAATGGACTGCGTGAGGCATGAGCGTGCGCACGTGTTGTGCAGGGTGTGCCCAGGCACACCCTAATGCCCTGAGCTGCGGCTCGGAAGGCTGCTCCTCCCCCGTCCCCTGGAGGCTGTTTCTTAGGGGCAGCCTGCACGCAGCTGTGATCAGCTGTTTGCCGGGCAGGCTCAGATCAACTGCTTCCTGCCTCCCTGCTCCGGCAGGGGCTGAGTGAGTCTCACCAAATTTAAAAAAAAAGAAAAGCCTTAGGGGCAGGTGTGGGCGGGAGCGCCGGGCTATCAGCAGCACAGCCGGCCCTTGCTCACCTAGGGCTGCCCAGCACCTCTTGGGCTGATGCCATGGCGTCCACATGTATGGCTGCTCCCTGCCAGCCAGGCTCCACTCCGGCCACAGCAGGCATCAGGTGACCCAAGGGAGCCCAGCTAGGCTAGGGCTGGGTGCAGTGGTAGATTACGGGGAGGAGAAACCTCAGACCCTGGCAGGAGCCACGCAGGGGGAAGGGGGGAGGAGGAGAAGCCCGACCCGGGCAGGAGCCATGCTGGGTGGGGGATGGGGGAGGAGACGCCTTGGACCCCGGCAGGAGCTGCACTGGGGGGGCGTAGGGAGAAGAGCCAAGCTGGGGCGGGGGAGGCGAAGCCCCGGATCCCGGCAGGAGCTGCACTGGGATGGGGGAGAAGCCGGGGTCCGGCAGAAGCTAGGGGGCAGAGAAGCCCCAGACCCCGGCAGGAGCTGCACTGGTGGGGGAGAGAAGCTGAGCTGGGGTGGGGGAGGAGAAGCCCCGGACCCCGGCAGGAGCTGCACTCGGGAGGGGGGAGGGGTAAGAGGAGCCACACTGGGGCAGAGAGGAGAAGGCCTGGACCCTGGCAGAAGATGTGGGGCTGAAGTCCCCGGCTCGGGAGGCCCAGCCACCCTAGTGGCAGAAGCTGCAGGGCTGAAGCCCTGACCCCACTCTGTGTGGAGCTAGTATCTCCATTTCTCCCACCATCACACAGCAATGAATGGATTTAGCCTAGGAGGCAGGGTCAGTATTGGCCCCATTTGGCAGGTGGGATCTAGGGCACACAGAGGTTAAGTGACTTTCCCAAGGCTAAGCAGGGAGTCTTTGGCAGAGCAGAGACTCAAACCCAGAACACCTGAACCCTGTGCCTTAACCACTAGGCAACCTTCCCACCCAAGGAGGGGAAACTTCCTCTGCCACTTTGAATGTGTGGGTGGGAGCAGCCACTAGACAGAGATGCCAGGAGGTGGGGAGCAGAGAGAGATGGGAAAAGGGACATAGGTGGGTGTAGCGGGGGTGGTTACCTGTTCGTGCCTGGGAGGGGTTAAAACAGCTCTACAGAGGTAGCAGTCAGGGGATGGGCAGTCAGGGGACATGGAATGGGGGCGCTGGATAGGGCGTGGGAGTCCCAGGGGGCCTGTCAGGGGTGGGGGTGTGGCTAGGGGCCAGGGCAGTCAGGGGATGGGGGTTGGATAGTTGGAGGGGTCCCAGGGGGTGATTAGGGGGCAGGGGGGGTCTCTGGAGGGGGTGGTCAGGGAACAAGGAGCAGGGGGGGTTGGATGGGTTAAGGGGGGGCTGTCAGGGGCGGGGGTGTGGAGAGGGGTCGGGGCAGTCAGGGGACAGGTAGGGGGTAGGGTCCTAGGGAGGCAGTTACAGTGGGGGGGGGTTTCAGGAGGGGGCAGTCAGGGGACAAGGAGCAGGGAGGCTTAGATAGGGGGTGGGGTCCCAGGAGGGAGCAGTCAGGGGACAAGGAGCACGGGGGGTTGGGGGCTTTGAGGCGGGCTGGAAGTGGGAGGGAGTGGGTGGGGGCGGGGCTAGGGCAGGGCTCCCTGGGTGCACACCCTAATGAAATGTGCTGCGCACGCCTATGCGAGGCTGTGCCTAGTTTGTGGGTGGGCAGGGCAGAAAGGCTATTTAAGCCATTAGCCAGAACCCACAAGGAGGCCCAGGAAGGACGAGCACAGGGGGAAAGTAGGCAGTGAGGAGGAGAGAGAGATTGCTCTCCCCTGCTTGGTAAAAGTGCTATGTATGCTGTTAGGGTGGTGGGACTCAGTTATAAATAAACTGCACAGGGCGTTGGACCAGCAAAAGGGTCTCTGTCTGGTTTTGTAGACCGAGACTGAAGAAGGGCCGAGGAGGCCCTGTTACACACAGGCCATAGGACTTCCCTTAATGAATTTGCTTGAACGAGAGTGTGACGGAGTAGAGAGCGAGATGGATTTGACCTGAGAGGCTGGCTGCATTGGGAAAGGCTGCATCGGGAATGCGAGACTTTACCTGAGGCTGTAACATGAGCCAGGACGGGGGTTGGGAGGTGACACCTTTGGCTGGGAGGATGGACAGGCTAGAGGAGGGGCCCCGGGGGAGGGGAAGAGCCTGCTGGAGGGTTTGGCTGTTTGTTTTCAGTTTGGAGCTGGGTGGTGAAACGCAGGGAGCCCCAGAGCTGGGGTCTAAGCTCCCTGCCCCCCCAGAAGGCCCCAGCTGAGGGGTCCTGGTCATACTTACAAGCTCTGTTTGGACTCTTTCCTGACAACCCTAATAAACCTTCTGTTCTACTGGCTGGCTGAGAGTCACATTGAATACTGGGAAGAGGGGTGCAGGGCCTGACTCCCCCACACTCCGTGACAGAGAGCAAATAGTGATGCACCATTCCTACATACATCCTATAATTAGGTGTGTCATTCCTGCAGAAATTGCTGTAATGGGGCACACAGGTACTATGGCACTGGGTGCCATTATAAAATCCTAGACAGACAGCTGACTCTCTGGACAGTGCCAGCCTCTCGGCTCCAAGCTCACTTTGTCTTTTCAAACATTCTTCCTCCTCTCAAAACCTGGCTCTGCTGTGACCTAACCCATATTTACATCTCCCACTGGAAGCGATTCCTAGATTCCAAGGCCAGAAGGGACCACTGTGATCATCTACTCTGACCTCCTGGATCACCCAGGCCACAGGACTTCCCCAAATTAATTCCTGTTTGAACAAGAGCAGATCTTCTAGAAAAACATCCAGTCTTCATTTTAAAATGGCCAGTGAGGGAGAATTCACCATGACCTATGGTAAATTGTTCAAGTGTCTAAATACCCTCACTCTTAAATAGGTGCTCCTTATTTTCAGTCTGATGTTGTCTAGCTTCAACTTCCAGCCACTGGACCTTGCTATACCTTTGTCTACCAGAAGGAATAGCCTATTATCAAATTTTTGTTCCCCATGTAGGTACTGTGACCAAGTCACCCTTAACTTTCTCTCTCAGAGAAATAGATTAAGCTCTTTCAGTCTCTCACTATAACGCAGGTTTTCCAGTCTTTTAATCATTCTCGTGGCTCTTCTTTGAACCCTTTCTATTTTATCAGCATCCTTCTTGCATTGTGGACACCAAAACTGGACACACTCACTTCTGTGCCAATAATATAACTTCTCTAAGCCTACTTGAGATTCCCCCATCTATGCAGCCAATGATTGCGCCAGCCCTTTTGGCCACAGCATTGTTCTGGGAACTCATGTTCAGCAATTACCCATCACGACTCCTTTTTCAGGGTCACTGCTTTCCAGGATAGAGTCCTCCATTCTGTAAATATGGCCTGCATTCTTTGTTCCTAGATGCATGACATTACATTTGGCTGTATTAAAAGGCCTATTGTTTGCTTGGGCCCAGCTTAGCAAGTGATGAAGCTGCAATTTTGATGAAAAATTTTGATTAAAATAAACTAAACATTCCTGTATAGCAGCATCGATGTCAATGGTGTGATATTGATGTTCACCAGGAAATCCAATCTCTTTTATAGCCTGACCTGTCTGCAGTATAGTCATAGAATAATAGAATCTCAGGGTTGGAAGGGACCTCAGGAGGTCATCTAGTCCAACCCCCTGCTCAAAGCAGGACCAACCCCAACTAAATCATCCCAGCCAGGGCTTTGTCAAGCCTGACCTTAAAAACCTCTAAGGAAGGAGATTCCACCACTTCCCTAGGTAACCCATTCCAGTTCTTCACCACCCTACTAGTGAAAAAGGTTTTCCTAATATCCAACCTAAACCTCCCCCTTTGCAACTTGAAACCATTATTCCTTGTTCTGTCATCTTCTACCACGGAGAACAGTCTAGACCCATCCTCTTTGGAACCCCCTTTCAGGTAGTTGAAAGCAGCTACCAAATCCCCCCTCATTCTTCTCTTCTGCAGGCTAAACAATCCCAGTTCCCTCAGCCTCTCCTCATAAGTCATGTGCTCCAGCCCCCTAATCATTTTTGTTGCCCTCCGCTGGACTCTTTCCAATTTATCCACATCCTTCTTGTAGCGTGGGGCCCAAAACTGGACACAGTACGCCAAATGAGGCCTCACCAGTGCCGAATAGAGGGGAATGATCACGTCCCTCGATCTGCTGGAAATGCCCCTACTTATACAACCCAAAATGCCATTAGCCTTCTTGGCAACAAGGGCACACTGTTGACTCATATTCAGCTTTTTGTCCACCGTAACCCATAGGTCCTTTTCTGCAGAACTGCTGCCCAGCCCTTCAGTCCCTAGTCTGTAGCAGTGCATGGAATTCTTCTGTCCTAAGTGCAGGACTCTGCACTTGTCCTTGTTGAACCTCATCAGATTTCTTTTGGCCCAATCCTCTAATTTGTCTAGGTCCCTCTGTATCCTATCCCTACCCTCCAGCGTATCAACCACTCCTCCCAGTTTAGTGTCATCTGCAAACTTGCTAAGGGTGCAGTCCACACCATCCTCCAGATCGTTAATGAAGATATTGAACAAAACCGGCCCCAGCACCGACCCTTGGGGCACTCCACTTGATACCAGCTGCCAACTAGACATGGAACCATTGATAACTACCCGTTGAGCGCGACCATCCACCTTACCATCCATTCATCCAGCCCATACTTCTTTAACTTGCTGGCAAGAATACTGTGGGAGACTGTATCAAAAGTTTTGCTAAAGTCAAGAAATAGCACATCCACTGCTTTCCCCTCATCCACAGAGCCAGTTATCTCATCATAGAAGGCAATTAGGTTAGTCAGGCATGACTTGCCCTTGGTGAATCCATGCTGACTGTTCCTGATCACTTTCCCCTCCTTTAAGTGGTTCAGAATTGATTCCTTGAGGACCTGTTCCATGATTTTTCCAGGGACTGAGGTGAGACTGACTGGCCTGTAGTTCCCTGGATCTTCCTTCTTCCCTTTTTTAAAGATGGGCACTATATTAGCTTTTTTTCCAGTCATCCGGGACCTCCCCCGATTGCCATGATTTGTCAAAGATAATGGCCAATGGCTCTGCAATCACATCAGCCAACTCCTTTAGCACCCTCGGATGCAGTGCATCTGGCCCCATGGACTTGTGCTCGTCCAGCTTTCCTAATTAGTCCCAAACTACTTTTCTCCACAGAGGGCTGGTCACCTCCTCCCCATACCGTGCTGCGGAGTGCAGCCGTCTGGGAGCTAACCTTGTCTGTGAAGACAGAGGCAAATAAAGCATTGAGTACATTAGCTTTCTCCACATCCTCTGTCACTAGGTTCCCTCCCTCATTCAGCAAGGGGCCCACACTTTCCTTGACTTTCTTCTTGTTGCTCACATACCTGAAGAAACCCTTCTTGTTACTCCTGACATCTCCAGCTAGCTGCAATTCCAAGTGTGATTTGGCCTTCCTAATTTCACTCCTGCATCCCTGAACAATACTTTTATACTCCTCCCTGGTCATTTGTCCAATCTTCCACTTCTTGTAAGCTGTTTTTTTGTGTTTAAAACGAGCAAGGATTTCACTGTTAAGCCAAGCTGGTCTCCTGCCATATTTACTTTTCTTTCTACACATCGGGATGGTTTGTTCCTGCAACCTCAATAAGGATTCTTTAAAATACAGCCAGCTTTCCTCGACTCCTTTCCCCCTCATGTTGTTCTCCCAGGGGACCTTGCCCATCAGTTCCCTGAGGGAGGCGAAGTCTGCTTTTCTGAAGTCCAGGGTCTCTCTTCTACTGCTCTCCTTTCTTCCATGTGTCAGGATCCTGAACTCGACCATCTCATGGTCACTGCCTCCCAGGTTCCCATCCACTGTTGCTTCCTCTACTATTTCTTCCCTGTTTGTGAGCAGCAGGTCAAGAAGAGCTTTTCCCCTAGTTGGTTCCTCCAGCACTTGCACCAGGAAATTGTCCCCTACACTTTCCAAAAACTTCCTGGATTGTCTGTGCACCGCTGTATTGCTCTCCCAGCAGATATCGGGTTGATTAAAGTCACCCATGAGAACCAGGGCCTGTGATTTAGCAACTTCTGTTAGTTGCTGGAAGAAAGCCTCGTCCACCTCATCCCCCTGGTCTGGTGGTCTGTAGCAGACTCCCACCACGACATTACCCTTGTTGCTCACACTTCTCAATTTAATCCAGAGACTCTCAGGTTTTTCTGCAGTTTCATACTGGAGCTCTGAGCAGTCATACTGCTCTCTTACATACAACGCAACTCCCCCACCTTTTCTGCCCTGCCTATCCTTCCTGAACAGTTTATATCCATCCATGACTGTACTCCAATCATGTGAGTTATCCCACCAAGTCTCTGTTATTCCCATTACATCATAATTCCTTGACTGTGCCAGGACTTCCAGTTCTCCCTGCTTGTTCCCCAGGCTTCTTGCATTTGTGTATAGGCATTTAAGATAACTCACTGATCGTCCTGCTGTCCCAGTATGGGGCAGGAGCCCTCCCCTCTTGCACTCACCTACTTGTGCTTCCTCCCGGTATCCCACTTCCCCACTTACCTTGGGGCTTTTGTCTTCTTCCCCTGGTGAACCTAGTTTAAAGCCCTCCACACTAGGTTAGCCAGCCTGCTTGCAGAGATGCTCTTCCCTCTCTTCGTTAGGTGGAGCCCGTCTCTGCCTAGCACTCCTTCTTGGAACACCATCCCATGGTCAAAGAATCCAAACCCTTCTCTCCGACACCATCTGCATAGCCATTCGTTGACTTCCACGATTCGACGGTCTCTACCCCGGCCTTTTCCTGCCACAGGGAGGATAGACGAGAACACCACTTGCGCCTCAAACTCCTTTATCCTTCTTCCCAGAGCCATGTAGTCTGCAGTTTTATACTCAAGGTCATTCTTGGCAGTATCATTGGTGCCCACGTGGAGAAGCAGGAAGGGGTAGCGATCTGAGGGCTTGATGAGTCTCGGCAGTCTCTCCGTCACATCACGAATCCTAGCCCCTGGCAAGCAGCACACCTCTCGGTTTTCCCGGTCAGGGCGGCAGATAGATGACTCAGTCCCCCTGAGGAGAGAGTCCCCGACCACCACCACCCCCCTCCTCCTCTTGGGAGTGGTGGTCATGGAACCCTCACCCTAGGACGGTGCATCTCAGTGGAGTCTCCTTCTGCTCTGTTCCCTCAGATGTATCATCCACTCCACTCTCTGCACTAGTACCTGTGGAGAGAACATGAAAACGGTTGCACATCTGAATCTGCGAGTAACGATGCTGGTTCTGGCAAGACCCAACTGAGAGTGCCAGTTCAGGACAAATTGCTTCAAACAGGGCAACTACAGCCCAAGGCTGGGGTTTTTCCACCTCTAAGGCAAACCAAACCAGCCAGACAGAGGAGACTTTGGTTTTACCCCACTGGCTAACCACAAGTCACACAAGCAATTCCCTTAGACACTCCAGTTTCCCAGTCTCACCACCAGTGCCACTCGTTATGGGGACAAATGGTCATGAAAACCAATGCCCCAGTAAAAGAAAATAGGTTCTCCCGATCCCAGCGGACCGAACCTCAGAGCCAGGTCAATATACAACTTAAATCTTACCCACAAATCACGCTGTTGCCAATCCTTTAGAATCTAAAATCTAAAGGTTTATTCATAAAAGGAAAAAGGTACAGGTGAGAGCTAGAATTGGTTAAAAGGAATCAATTACATACAGTAATGGCAAAGTTCTTGGTTCAGGCTTGCAGAGATGGAATACTGCAGGTTCAAATCAAGTCTCTGGATTACATCCCCAGCTGGGATGGGTCCTTCAGTCCTTTGTTCAAAGCTTCCATGTGTAGAAAGGTTCCTCCAGAGGTAAGAAGCAGGAAATGAAGACCAAATGGAGATGAGGCAGTTGCCTTTTATAGTTTCTTCCAGGTGTAAAGACACCTCTTTCCTTACTGTGGAAAATCACAGCAAAATGGAGTCTGGAGTCACATGGGCAAGTCTCTGCATACCTTACTGAATCATAAGGTGTGTCTGCCTCCTCTCAATGGGCTAATTGTATAGTTGATGGTCCTTAATGGGCCATCAGCATGCCTGGCAGAGCTGATAGCTTGTCCTGGGTCCCAGAAGCCCAGCCCCAGTTTGAAATACAGACATACAGTATAAAGCCAATATTCATAACTTCAACTACAACACTGATACATGCATATAAACGGCATAATCATAACCAGCCAAGCATAACCCGGTCTTAGACACCTCATTTGACCCCCTTTATACAAGATTTGGGGTCACTACAGGACCTTGGTTGTAACAATGATCTATATGGTCCCAGTTATTGTCAATAACGTCACACTGCGTTTCCGGTACATGGACTTTTCTGGTACTCTTTCCTCTTCTGGAGGTCACATGCCGCCAATTATCCTCGCTGGCCTTCTGTCCCCGCTGCGTAGCCTGCTCTGAATCTTCAGAGCATTGTGCCTGCCAAAGCCTATCCTGACGTCTATCCAGGAAATCCTCATTTTCTTTTATGGAACGCAGTGTTGATACTCGTTTCTCCAGACCTTGAATCTTCTCTTCCAATATGGAGATCAGCTTGCACGTTGTACAGACAAAGTCGCTTCTATCCTGTGGAAGAAAGACAAACATGGCACATCCTGTGCAGGTCACAACAGTGGATCGCTCAGCATCCATAGTCTCTTCCTGCTAAGAGCTTCCTTACTTGTGGCAGAAGCTACTCAGGAAAACCTGCAAGAGGGGAGCCTCAGCAGACTCTCTCCAGGCGAACTCCCAGGCAAACTCCTTCTGTTTGCCTCTCTGCTGTTCGCTGGTTCGCAGCTGACTGCCTTTTTATAACGGTCAGGCCCAGCTGGAACAAAGCACTCCCAATTCACACTGTTCAAACAAGCAATCAAACAATCAAGCACACGGTCAAACTGCCAAACTGTCCCCTCAACAGACATGTAGATACTCACCAGTGCAGTCCCCCTAATGCAGCACTTAGCGTACCTCCGCTCAGACAGATCCCAGGCAAACTCCTTCTGTTTGCCTCTCTGCTGTTCGCTGCTCAGCTGGTTCGCAGCTGACTGCCTTTTTTTAAGGCAATCCCATTGTGTTCAAAAATCACGAGTCAGGGCCTTGAAAATAGGGACCATTATGATCATCTAGGCTGACCTCCTGCACAATGCAGGCCACAGAATCTCACCCACCCACTCCTGCAATAATCCTCTCACCTCTGTCTCAGCTATTGAAGTCCTCAAATCATGGTTTAAAGACTTCAAGATGCAGAGAATCCTCCAGCAAGTGACCCATGCCCCATGCTGCAGAGGAAGGCGAAAACCCCCTAGGGCCTCTGCCAATCTGCCCTGGAGTAAAATTCCTTCCCGACCCCAAATATGGCGATCAGCTGAACCCTGAGCATGTGGGCAAGACTCACCAGCCAGACACCCAGGAAAAAATTCTCTGTAGTAACTTCTAACATCCCATCACCGGCCATTGGGCCTATTTACCACTGATAGTCAAAGGTCAATTAATTGTCAAGATCATGTTATCCATCAAACCATCCCCTCCATAAACTTATCTAGCTTAATCTTGAAACCAGATAGGTCTTTTGCCCCACTGTTTCCCTTGGAAGGCTGTTCCAGAACTTCACCCGTCTGATGGTTAGGATGAACCCTTGGGGGCAGTTTAGGGTGAGCACCCAGAAGAGGAGAGGTTTGAGGTGAGAATCTAGGAGGTGTAATTTAGGTTGGACACTCAGGGGGAGGAATTTAGTGTGAGCACTTGGGGGAGTGGTTTTGGTTCAGCAGCTGCTTTTCCGTGAGTACCTGCAGGGGAATCATTCTATAAGTATGAGTGAGCGGCAGTCGGCCATACCAGTTCAAGGGAGTAGCAAATGGGAGGTACAGAGAGGCAAATGGTGTTAAAAATGATACATTGAAAATGCAGCTTGGCCACATTTCTTTCCAGTAACCCCCTGCTTGGGCAGAGGGTGTCTCCTCATTAGAGCCCAAAGCAATATCCTCCTTTTAGAGATGGACCAACTCAGGCAGAGAGAGGGAAGCGGCCTACCCATTAAGAAGGGGATAGATATTAAGAAAGAAAATATCATATTGCCTCTCTATAAATCCACATCTTGAATACTGCGTGCAGATATGATCGGCCCATCTCAAAAAAGATATACTGGAATTGGAAAAGGTTCAGAAAAGGGCATCAAAAATTATTAGGGGTATGGAACATTTTCCGTATGAGGAGCGATTAATAAGATAGGGACTTTTCAGCTTGGAAAAGAAACAACTAAGTGGGGATATGATTGAGGTCTATAAAATCATGACTGGTGTAGAGAAAGTGTTATATACGCCTTCTCATAACAAAAGAACTAGGGGTCACCAAATGAAATTAAAAGGCAGTAGGTTTAAAACAAACAAAAGGAAGTATTTCTTTACACAACGCACAGTCAACCTGTGGAACTCCCTGCCAGAGGATGTTGTGAAGGCCAAGACCCTAACAGGGTTAAAAAAAGAACTAGATAAATTCATGGCGGACAAACAAGAAAAAACGTTATTATGATAACCATAAGCTGTTTCCGAGTGCATCCCACAGACCAATGACTCCAGAATATTACCTCTTGGGGAATTCTGCATCACTGCGCATATGCAGAATTCATGTGCCATGCAGAATTTTTTTTCTCAGAAAATACATTCTGCCAGAAAGGTGCTTTAGTTACACCTTTTTGCCCACCAGGGGTCACTGTGGCACCAGAGCAGCCGCTCCTGGGCAGGAGCAACCCCCAGTCAATCCTGGGGCCGGTTTTGTTCAATATCTTCATTAATGATATGGAGGATGTCGTGGACTGCACCCTCAGCAAGTTTGCAGATGACACTAAACTGGGAGGAGTGGTAGATACACTGGAGGGTAGGGATAGGATACAGAGGGACCTAGACAAATTAGAGGATTGGGCCAAAAGAAATATGAAGAGGTTCAACAAGGACAAGTGCAGATTCCTGCATTTAGGCGGAAGAATCCCATGCACTGTGTGACAAAGTTCCTCCTCTACCTCGGTGGGTCCTGAGTTTATTGGCGGATTCTGCTTGCCTCAGAGATCTTCCCCTCTAGTAGAATCCACAGTCCAGGTTAACTCCTCCTGTGTCTGATCAGGAGTTGGGAGTCTTGGGGGGAATCCGGGCCCGCCCTCTACTCCGGGTTCCAGCCCAGGGCCCTGTGGATTGCAGCTGTTTAGAGTGCCTCCTGGAACAACTGCACGACAGCTACAACTCCCTGGGCTACTTCCCCATGGACTCCTCCCAACACCTTCTTTATCCTCACCACAGGATCTTCCAGCAGTACACCCTCTTACTCTCAGCTCCTAGTGCCTCTTGCTCCCAGCTCCTCACACGCAACCTCCTTCCACAGCTCCTGACATGCGCCCCTCACTGACTCACTGGGAGGCTTTTAACTAGTTTCAGCCAGCCCCTGATTGGCTGCAGGTATCTCAATTAACCTCCCTGCCTTCTGGAAAGTTCTTAATTGGCCCCAGGTGTCTTGATTAACCTGGAGCAACTGCCATAAGGTATCAGGGATTTGTTTAGCCTGGGGCTAACATACTGGTTTCTTACCACTTTCCTATAGCCCTCAGGCCTTGCCCCGTCACAAATCCCCCCCTCTGCTCAACACCATAGAGTTGGGCAACTTGGGACGCCA
Organism: Chelydra serpentina; assembly: GCA_037349315.1. NCBI lineage: Eukaryota > Metazoa > Chordata > Testudines > Chelydridae > Chelydra > Chelydra serpentina. Next base: position 4,321,353 of record JBAIAC010000056.1, read on the forward strand.
GGCAGTGTGCTCTTGACAGACCATCAACGTTGCCATGGTGGCATCCAGCCCTGTGCCGTATGCGGAACTGGAATGATTGGAGGGATAAGAACCTGTGGAAGTCTGTAAAGAGAATTTGGATGTAGGCCTCTATATGAGCAAGAGTCAGGCTAACTCTAGCTGTGATAACGCGAGATTTGTAGAAGCGGGGACTCTGTGAGGCGAGGGGAAAATAACTATGAGAGAGGTTATTGTAATCTTGTATTAGATAAGAATAGAATGTAGACCATAACAAAATTAATGAGGAAAACAAGATAACAAGAAAGAATATGTATAAACAAATTGCAGTTGTTGATCATTACTATATGTAACAAAAAGTATAAATGCTTGCCTTAATTGTTTATCTTTGAGAGACCTGCCTAGGAGGGGGAAACCCTGTGTCCTAGTGCACTCTCTCCTCTTTGCAATTGCTTAGGTTAATAAAGTGTATCTTGCCTTGCTGCACCCAAAATAAGAGTGAGAACTCTGTTTTTCTCCGACAATTTGGGGGCTCGTCCGGGATGGCAACGCCTGCTGGGACAGCGGCAGCTGCTCCGGATCGTTCTCTTTTGAACCCCATGGCGCCACAATAGAGGTAAGAGACCTTTTGAAATCTCTATTGGGGTGTCGGAGGAGGACTGTCCGTGGAGCCGTCTGTCCCTGTTGGGCTTACACCATCTGAACTTATTAATTGTGCAGCAAGGTCAGATGCTGAGCGGTGCTGGGGAACTGTTTTGCCGCCCCCAATAAGGTTAGTTTGATGTGGTGCTGGGGACTTAGTTTTGCCACCCCCAATAAGGTTAATGCATAAGGTTAATGCATTAGGATACCGCACCGGTGCTGAGGGGTTGTTACCGCCTCAAGGGTTGCATAAAGTCCGGACATACAGTATTAATGTTACTGTATATGACAGATGCATCGTATTGTGAAGAATTAGAGGCCTTGGTGTTTGTTTGTTTGTTTGTGTGTGTGTGTGTGGGCGGAACTGAGCCTCTCATTCATAATTCCTCAGAGTGGAAGCCATAGCGTGCGATGAAGCTCTGAGGTCGAATTGAGATCCTTCTGTCCCGTCCCCTGTAGTGTCAGTATGAGTGAGGGCCACCGAAAGACGGCCAGAGAACCCTGAGAAGCTGGCTGCTCGTGACCAGGGATTTCTCTAACGCAAGCTCGGTGGCTACATCGTAGTGGATCGGTAAAAGATCCGACCCGAGGCGGATGTCTCTGCATGGCATGCCCGGCGAGGGATCTGCCTGGGTCTAGGAGTGTGTGACTCTATCTTTCTTCCTTCTTCTACTCCCATCTAATCCACTGACTGGTCTAATCACCTCACCAGAGGCAATTAGAGTATGCGGCTTCGTCTTTGAGGCTAGCCGATGCTCTTTGCAAAAGGGAGGTGTGAGAGAGTCGTGGACATTCCTACAAATCTTTTCTGTCTGAGTGCCTGAAGAGAGGGAGTGAGAATTTCCTTAATTTATGAGCTGCTGCTAAGCAGACAAGGCGCCTCCCTCGGTTTCCTTGAAATTGAAGAATGGGTGGGGGACAGTCTAAGAATTCCCCCTCGCCCCCTAAGGGTACCCCTTCGTACCACATGTATGTGTATTATGGTCCCAAAACCTGCAGGTATTTAAAAGACTGGAATTCCTTCACGCATGGAAATCCATCTAAACTATTTCCAGTAGAAGGTACCTTCGATTTAGATAAATTTACCTACTTTAGAGGAACCCTTACATTACCAAAAAGTCTCTGATACACAATGGGAGCAATTTGTCTATAGCATCCGGATGCCTCCCTGCCCAGACCACTTTGTTAACCCCCTCTGTTCCTTTATATTCCCAATTAGTTAAGGTAGGAAAGGAACGGGTTAATCTGACAATTCAGCTTGGCCCAGAGATAAAGAGAAAACTGCTTTGCGTTCAAGGTCAAGAATTGATACAGACCATGCCAAGTACAAAGAAAAACTCCTTTCAGCCCCAGCTGGCTGTGAAAAAATATAGACAGAGGTAAACCAAAGGCAATACAAGTTACAGGACTGAGATTACATTTGCAAAGCTTGGCTGCCTTGTGGGACCCAACAGTCTGCCTTTGCAACCCTGGAGCTGGTGTGGTTTGGTGACGCTGAAGAAGACACAGGCAGCTGGCCTGGACTGGAATACTGAGCAAAGGTCTCTGAAAGCGATGCCCCTAGAGACCCCAAGGGAAAACACCCAAGAGTGGAAGCAAGTTGGAGATTCTTGCTGCGTACCTCTGGACAACCTGTGCACAGGATAACCTCCGTCCACCTCTCTCTCTCTCTCTGTCGCTCCTACCCTTGGTCTGGCCAGCCCGGGGCAACGTGTTTGTGAGTATGAAAGAAAAAGGTTGCAGGTGGGTCTGCACCTGGTCGTAGCAAGACTGGGCAATAACAGGAGTTAAAAGTTAATTGTCTCCTTTTGAGATAGTCTCTAAGCGGCTAATAACTTTGAATTCAAAAGCAAGCCGAGAACATCTGTGTTAATGCAAATCACCTAAGAGACAGAAGCCATTGAAATTTGATCTGCCTATGAAAAACACAGAAAAGATATGGGGGTAATTCTTCTGTTTTGCCTGAAATTAGCAAGGGTATTTGTATAAGAAATAAATGTTTAAATAATGACTGACTGCCCAGTAGGGGTAGACCTATGTTCTTTTTGTCTTTCAGAAAATCAGAGAAAACTGATGCCAGCTGAAAAGCAATCAACATACCATGCATTTACTGGCACAATAGGAATTATGTTCTGTGTTTTATGTCCTGTCTTGTGGTGTTTGTCTTGTGGCCCGAATTGTTGTGTTTAATATTTTTATAGGATAGTCTAACTCAGAATCAAATAGAAGGGTTAAATCAAAATGCATTAATTGCAGATACTTGTTTTATCCAATTTGGAATACAAAGTGTTTTGGATACTATTAGGAAATATTAAGGTTTTAATATATGTGAGCAAAAGGGGAATGACTGCTGCAGTTAATGAAATAATGGGTTTTTCTCCATCTTTGTAGTCTTAGATCTGTTGTGTTCCTTCCTGCTGGCTTAGCTATTTTTGCAGGTCTGTACAGTTTTGGGGCATATTCAAGCCCCCCTCTTTCTTGTCTGTCAGCCAGGTTTTGGCTGTGGGCAGTGTCCTTGGGCAGAAGCCAAGTTTTGTTATCTTCGAATTGAACTTTTTCACTGCAGAGCTGAATTTATTCGTTCTCTGTTCCTTTCGTCTTTTTATTTTCTCCCTCGACCTCTTGAACCTGTAAAGGAATTTTCCACTTACACACCTTTGCCTTTCTTCAAAATGCTTTGTGATGTTTGGAGTAGTATTGGTCATATACAGTGCTGATCTTCCTTTCCTGGAGATTCACTGAGGGAGGAGGGTCAGCAATATAATATTGCCAGCAATATAATATTTGAAAAGTAGTTGAAGTTAGAAAAGCAACATACCCTCTGGGGACCTTTTGTAAATATTCAGATTGATTTTATTCAAATGTTTAAATGTTGTAATTATGAATGTGTGTTAGTTTTAGTTGATGTATTTTCAAACTGGGTTGAGGCCTTTCCCTATAGAAAGGCAGATGCCAAGACCATTGTGAAGCTTCGGCTTAAGGACTTTGTACCACGACTTGGCATCCCTGTGAGTATCAACAGTGATCGTGGAACTTATTTTACTGGACAGATTGTAAAGGAGTTATGTGCAACCTTGCAGATCCAACACAACCTCTTCTGTCCCCACCACCTGCAGTCTGCTGGGACAGTGAAATGTCAAAATGGGATTTTGAAAAATAAACTGGCCAAGATCTGTGCTGAAACAAACTTAAAATGGCCAGATGTCCTGCCATTAGCATTGATAAGCATGAGGGCCACTCCCAACCTAAAGACTGGACTTAGCCCATATCAGATCCTGACAGGGCACCTGATGGCGACTACCAGCTGCGTCCCCAGTGATCCTTCCCCAGATGGACATTCATTTGATGGATAATCTTGTATGAGATAAGAATAGAATGTAGACCATAACAAAATTAATGAGGAAAACAAGATAACAAGAAAGAATATGTATAAACAAATTGCAGTTGTTGATCATTACTATATGTAACAAAAAGTATAAATGCTTGCCTTAATTGTTTATCTTTGAGAGACCAGGAGGGGGAAACCCTGTGTCCTAGTGCACTCTCTCCTCTTTGCAATTGCTTAGGTTAATAAAGTGTATCTTGCCTTGCTGCACCCAAAATAAGAGTGAGAACTCTGTTTTTCTCCGACAAACCACCTGGTGACCCTTGCATTCTTTTCCCTATTCCGCTGCATCCACTGGAGGGGTGCATGGTCCGTCACAAGAGTAAATCGCCGGCCCAAGAGGTAATAACGTAGGGTCTCCATAGCCCATTTGACAGCAAGGCATTCTCTCTCAACTACTGCGTATTTCTGTTCTCTTGGGAGACGCTTTCTGCTTAGGTAGAGGATCGGGTGTTCCTCTTCTCCCACCATTTGCGACAGAACCGCCCCCAACCCCACCTCGGAAGCGTCTGTTTGTAAAATAAATTCCTTGTTAAAGTCCGGGGCTATGAGTACAGGGTCATTACAAAGGGTTGTCCGAAGGTCTGTGAACGCTCCCTCTGCTGCGTCGGTCCACTTCACCATGTCTGGACCTCGGGCTTTCACCAGGTTTGTTAGGGGACTTGCCCTAGCAGCGAAGTGAGGAATAAAACGTCGGTAGTAGCCTACCACACCTAGGAACGCGCGGACCTGCTTCTTTCGGGTCGGCCGGGGCCAGTTTTGAATCGCCTCTAGCTTATTCATTTGGGGCTCTACTATGCCCCTTCCTACAATATATCCCAGGTACCTAGCCTCTGCTAGCCCTATGGCACATTTAGCAGGATTAGCAGTGAGGCCAGCCCACCTTAAGGTGCGCAGTACTGCCTCAACTTTCTCCAAGTGGGTTCCCCAGTCTGGCGTATGGATGACGACATCATCTAGGTATGCGGCTGCATAACTAGTATGGGGGCGCAGCAGCTTATCCATGAGGCGCTGGAATGTGGCCGGGGCCCCATGTAGCCCAAAAGGGATGGAATAGCCCATCCGGAGTGGAGAACGCTGTCTTTTCTTTAGCTTCTTTGGTCAGGGGAATCTGCCAGTATCCTTTTGTCAGATCCAGTGTAGTCAAGAATCAAGCATTACCCAGTCGGTCCACCAGTTCGTCGATGCGTGGTATGGGGTATGCATCGAACTGGGATACTTCATTCAGTCGGCGAAAGTCATTACAGAATCTCGTGGTACCGTCAGGTTTAGGCACTAGAACGATTGGACTGGACCACTGAGTGTAAGATTCTTCAGTCACCCCTAATTCTAACATTTTCTTCACTTCGGCCTTGATTTCTTCCCTTTTGGCTGCTGGGATTCGGTAGGGTCTCAACGTTACCTTGGCTCTGGCGATTGTGCGGATATGGTGATAGGTCTCAGTCGTCCACCCCGGTTTTGTAGAAAACACATCGCGGTTGTGATTAATCATGTCAGTTGCCTCAATCTTTTGGATCGGCGTCAAGTCAGGTGATATCCTTACTTGCTCATGTAAGTTATCCTCCTGGGGAAGGGTCTCCTGGGTGACTAAGCATGCCTCTCGATCGTGCCAAGGTTTTAGAAGATTGATGTGGTAGATTTGCTCTGGTTTCCTGCGGCCTGGCTGCCGCACCTTATAGTTCACCTCTCCCACGGCTTCGATCACTTCGTAGGGTCCCTGCCACTGGGCCAACAGCTTACTTTCTGCTGTGGGCACCAGGACCATAACTCGATCCCCTGGTTGGAACCGTCAAAGCTTTGCTTGGTGGTTATAATGGGTTCGTTGGGTCTCCAAGTGCTTTCTCCAAGTGTTCTCGTACAATAGGTGTAACTCGGGCTATCCAATCCCTCATCTGTAGTACATGCTCAACTATGTTCCTTCCTGGATTTGGCTCCTCTTCCCACGCTTCTCTTGCTATATCCAATATGCCCCGGGGGTGGCGCCCGTCTAATAGTTCGAACGGAGAGAAACTAGACAAATTAGAGGATTGGGCCAAAAGAAATCTGATGAGGTTCAACAAGGACAAGTGCAGAGTCCTGCACTTAGGACGGAAGAATCCCATGCACTGCTACAGACTAGGGACCGAATGGCTGGGCAGCAGTTCTGCAGAAAAGGACCTAGGGGTTACAGTGGACGAAAAGCTGAATATGAGTCAACAGTGTGCCCTTGTTGCCAAGAAGGCTAACGGCATTTTGGGCTGTATAAGTAGGGGCATTTCCAGCAGATCGAGGGACGTGATTATTCCCCTCTATTCGGCACTGGTGAGGCCTCATTTGAAGTACTGTGTCCAGTTTTGGGCCCCACACTACAAGAAGGATATGGATAAATTGGAAAGAGTCCAGCGGAGGGCAACAAAAATGATTAGGGGGCTGGAGCACATGACTTATGAGGAGAGGCTGAGGGAACTGGGATTGTTTAGCCTGCAGAAGAGAAGAGTGAGGGGGGATTTGATAGCTGCTTTCAACTACCTAAAAGGGGGTTCCAAAGAGGATAGATCTAGACTGTTCTCAGTGGTAGAAGATGACAGAACAAGGAATAATGGTCTCAAGTTGCAGAGGGGGAGGTTTAGGTTGGATATTAGGAAAACCTTTTTCACTAGTAGGGTGGTGAAGCACTGGAATGGGTTACCTAGGGAGGTGGTGGAATCTCCTTCCTTAGAGGTTTTTAAGGTCAGGCTTGACAAAGCCCTGGCTGGGATGATCTAGTTGGGGTTGGTCCTGCTTTGAGCAGGGGGTTGGACTAGATGACCTCCTGAGGTCCCTTCCAACCCTGATATTCTATGATTCTATGATAAACCTGTGGAGGCTTGCCGAAGCTCCCGGATGGCGAACATGAGGTAAAGTAATAGGGTATCCCAATCCCAGCTCACTTTCCTGATCATGGCCTTGAGGGTCCTATTGAACCTTTCCACAAGGCCATCTGTTTGCGGGTGGTATACAGAGGTCCGTAGGGCTTGTACATGGAGTAATGAACAGAGATCTTTCATCAACTTGGACACGAAAGGTGTCCCTTGATCAGTCAATATCTCCTTGGGTAACCCAACTCGGGCAAAGATCTGTACTAACTCCTTAGCTATGGTTTTGGAAGCCGTGTTGCATAGGGGAACGGCTTCCGGGTACCGGGTTGCATAGTCCAGCTGTCTTCTCAAGGAGCCCTATCAGATCCATGGCTATGTGTTCAAAAGGAACCTCTATTATTGGAAGAGGTATCAAAGGAGCCCGGAAGTGCGGGCGCGGACTATGTAACTGGCACTCCGTACAAGAGGTGCAATATCGTCGGACATCTTCATGTACTCCTGGCCAGAAGAACCTCCGCAGGATCCGTGCCTGGGTTTTCTCTACCCCTACGTGTCCTCCAAATAGATGACTGTGGGCGAAGCTCAATATGGCTTTTTGATGTTTTCGTGGCACCAGAAGTTGATGTATCTCTTGCTCCTGCATTTGCACCACACGGTACAGGAGATCTTTCTTCACTATAAAGTACCTGGACCCCGGACCTTCCCATCCACAGGTACTCCATCTATCTCAGCCACCTGTTTCCTGGCGTTATCATATCTAGGGTCCTCTGCCTGGTCCCGCCTGAAAGTCTCTCTCCCGGGACTAACCTGCCCGAGCTCCCAGGGGCCAGCCTCTGTTGCTTCCAACGGCTCACTTCCATCATGGCTGGGGCCAGCCTCTGGCTCACCTTCTGTGGTGGTAGTTTCTCTGGCTGCTCGTGTCCGTCTGCCTACTAGGGCGATCTTCTAGCCCTGGGTCAGGATACGGGTTTCCAAAGCTTTTGCAGCCTTCCTCTCCCTTTTTGTCTTCCGGGACTTTTGGGGGACTGAGAACAGATCCTGAGAAATCTCAGCGAATATCGGGGGTTGACATTCCCCCGGTGACAAGTCACTGCCCTCAGGGTCTCCAACCTCTCAGGGGGGAGTAAATTATCAAACCCTGGCTAGTCCCTCCCAATGACTAGAGGATACGGGAGTTTAGGAACTACACCCACTGTCACGTCAATGGGGTTCCCCTGAACCTCTATCTCCACCTGGATGGTGGGGTAATGGCTTACGGCCCCATGCACACACGTCACTGCTACGCGTTTGGCTTGTAGCACCTGGCTACTTTTTACCAGCTTACCCGATATTAGGGTGATTGCACTCCCGGAGTCCACAAGCGCTATAGTCTCTACTCCATTTATCTTCACCGGTCTAGTGTAGTTATGCGGGGCTAATGCGACGCCCGCAAGGTGGATAAGGGAGCATGGGACCTCCCAATCCCCCAAGTCCCATTGCATAGGCTCCTCGGTGCTGGGACACTGTGCTGCTATGTGTCCCCACTCACCACATGCATAACATCTATATGGAACCCTAGGCGTTCCCCGGTCTCTTGGTTTGGGAAGTCTAACATCATAATCTTCTTCCCCCTCAGTGCGCTGATTCTTTATGGCCTCTGGTGGGCCTTCAGCTCCTCTCTTTTTCCACCTGGGCCCGCCTGGTGGCCCAGTCACTCGAAATCTGGGGCTTGGTGCTGCTAGTTTAACCCTGGGTTCCGCTTCCTTAACTGGTCAGGTCAGTTCCCTCACCGTCCTTCGCCTCTCTACCATTGCCACAATCTCATCATAGGTGGAGGGTTCATTCTGGCTTACCCATGCGCGAAGGTCTGGCGGTAGTCCCCTCATGTATCGGTCGATGACCAGAACCTCTAGTATCTCTTCTGGACTCCGGGACTCAGTTTGCAACCACTTTCGTGCGAGATGGATGAGGTCATACAATTGGGATCGCGGGGTTTTGTCTTCCTGGTACCTCCACTCATGATACCGCTGGGCCCGCACTACGGTTGTTACCCCAGATCTGGCCAGGATCTCTGCTTTCAGCTGGGGGTAGTCTGCTGCAGCCTCTTCAGGCAGATCATAGTAGGCCTTCTGGGCCTCCCCACACAGGAATGGGGCGAGGATGCCAGACCACTGATCTCGAGGCCAGGCCTCCCGTAGGGCTGTCCTCTGAAAGGCCAGGAGATATGCCTCTATATCATCGGTCCCTGTCATTTTCTGCAGGCAATTGCTGGCCCGTATGTGCCACATCCCATCATGGCCATGGTTCATCTCTGTAAGGGCCTTCACTTGGTTTACCAGTTCCCGCAACATACTACGGTCTTGAGCGGCCTGGTCCATCAACAGGCGATTGGTCTCCTGCTGCAGCCGTACTGCCTCCTGTTGGGCAGCTGCCTGGACATGGGTAGCCTCCTGCTGGGCATCCATGGCTTGTATCAGTGCCCGTACTACCTCTTCCATTGTGGTGAAAATAAATAAATAAATAAACCCGCTCCCTTATTTTTTTTATTTTTTTTTTAAATAAACACCTTCCTTCTTCCGCCGCACTGTGCACACCAAATCCCACTCCTTACACCAGTTGTGACAAAGTTCCTCCTCTACCTCGGTGGGTCCTGCGCTTATTGGCGAAGTCTGCTTGCCTCAGAGATCTTCCCCTCTAGTAGAATCCACAGTCCAGGTTAACTCCTCCTGTGTCTGATCAGGAGTTGGGAGTCTTGGGGGGAACCCGGGCCCGCCCTCTACTCTGGGTTCCAGCCCAGGGCCCTGTGGATTGCAGCTGTTTAGAGTGCCTCCTGGAACAACTGCACGACAGCTACAACTCCCTGGGCTACTTCCCCATGGACTCCTCCCAACACCTTCTTTATCCTCACCACAGGATCTTCCAGCAGTACGCCCTCTTACTCTCAGCTCCTAGTGCCTCTTGCTCCCAGCTCCTCACACGCAACCTCCTTCCACAGTTCCTGACATGCGCCCCTCACTGACTCACTGGGAGGCTTTTAACTAGTTTCAGCCAGCCCCTGATTGGCTGCAGGTGTCTCAATTAACCTCCCTGCCTTCTGGAAAGTTCTTAATTGGCCCCAGGTGTCTTGATTAACCTGGAGCAACTGCCATAAGGTATCAGGGATTTGTTTAGCCTGGGGCTAACATACTGGTTCCTTACCACTTTCCTATAGCCCTCTGGCCTTGCCCCGTCACAGCTGCTAAAGACTAGGGACTGAATGGCTAGGCAGCAGTTCTGCAGAAAAGGATCTAGGGTTACAGTGGACGAAAAGCTGAATATGAGACAACAGTGTGCCCTTGTTGCAAGAAGGCTAACAGCATTTGAGGCTGTATAAGTAGGAGCAGATCGAGGGATGTGATCATTCTCCTCTATTCAATATTGGTGAGGCCTCATCTGGAGTACTGTGTCCAGTTTTGGGTCCCACACTACAAGAAGGATGTGGAAAAATGGAAAAGAATCCAACGGAGGGCAACAAAAATGATTAGGGGGATGGAGCATATGACTTATGAGGAGAGGCTGAGGGAACTGGGATTGTTTAGTCTGCAGAAGAGAAGAATGAGGGGGGATTTGATAGCTGCTTTCAACTACCTGAAAGGGGGTTACAAAGAGGATGGATCTAGACTGTTCTCAGTGGTGGCAGATCTCAGAACAAGGAGTAATGGTCTCAAGTTGCAGTGGGGGAGGTTTAAGTTGGATATTAGGAAAAACTAGTAGGGTGGTGAAGCACTGGAATGGGTTACCTAGGGAGGTGGTGGAATCTACTTCCTTAGAGGTTTTTAAGGTCAGGCTTGATAAAGCCCAGGCTGGGATGATTTAGTTGGGGATTGGTCCTGCTTTGAGCAGGGGGTTGGACTAGATGACCTTCTGAGGTCCCTTCCAACCCTGATATTCTATGATTCTATGATTCTAGAGGCTGCCTTCCTCACAGTGCCCTGCCCATGGGGTCAGGTCAGGAGGAATGGGATATGGTAAGATGGAGAGCGTAGGGCACATGGGACTGCTGGAGAGGGTCACGGATTGGCGTTCGGAAGGTCTACTGGGGGGCAGATTGAGGCAGGGTCTGAATGTTTGTGAGGGTGCAGGGCCACTTGGGGACAGGCGGGAGTGGGGATCCTGGGAGAGAAGAGCATTAGGGAGGATGGGTGGCTGAGTGGGGGTGCAAGGACATATGCTTATGGGGAGGTGTAGAGACACATGGGGACAGGGGCAGATGTGCCTGACTGTATGGTGGAGGCTCCCTAACAATCCCTTCCTGTCCCCACCAAAAACCTGTTCCACACTTCTCTCGCCCACACCTACAAGAACCCTCCAAGTTCATACCCAGGCTCCCTCCAGCAATTATTTCCCTCTCCCTCGGCTCCTTCATTACCCCTGACTCCCTCAAGCCTTTGCACGGCTTCTGACGGGTGTGGTAAATACGGTTCTGTATTGTAGTTTAAATGAATTATTACTCCGAGTTCTGTATTAATATGCCTAGCAAGGAATCTAGTTGTTAAAAAACATTTCCTGGATCTTTTTTGTTGTCTGTATTGTTAGAGACATAATTGCTGACAGGTATTTTTAAATAAATGACCAAAATAATTGAAACTGGCATGATTATATTGTGTTATTGTGACAAATAAAAAAATAAAGAATTTTGAAATATTGTGCACAGCATTTTAATTTTTTTTTTGGTGCAGAATTTTTAATTTTGGAGGGCACAGAATTCCCCCATGAGTACGAAGCTATCCATGTGCAGTGAAGAAACTCCCAGGCATCAGGAAAAGAAAAATTAACTGCTTTATATATAACAGACTGGTCAATTAATTTCAGTCTGCCATACCATTGAGTATGCAATCGTCTACAGAGACTTTATAGAAACCACTAGCTGGGTGTATTTTATTGACCAGAGTAAGTTCATGTGCCTGTGGTTTTAAATCTTTATCACTGAAATATGTATGAATTTGGCTACTGTGTTACTGTATTGTTGCTGTGTTCATCTTTGTTAATTGACATACTAGCATTTTATCAGGAATGTGCACAAGACTCAAGAGCTGGCCAAAAGACTATTCTGCAGTCTGATATCTTTCAAAATAGGAGACTCCAAAATCTAGATCAAATTATTGCATATATTGCAAGATTATCTGAATCTGGAGACCTATTTGAAATGGGTGATATGAAAAATATGTCTATATATTGTGACGGGGCAAGGCTAGATGGCTATAGGACAGTGATGGGAGATAGATATGTTATCCCTAGGCTAAACAAATCCCTGGTACCAGGATAAGTAAATGGAAGCTGCTCCAGGTCAATTAAGAAACCTGGGGCCAATTAAGAACTTTCCAGAAGGCAGGGAGGATGCTAGGTTGATTGAGACACCTGCAACCAATCAGGGGCTGGCTGAAACTAGTTAAAAGCCTCCAAGTTAGTCAGGTGGGCACGCATATCCGGAGCTGTGAGAGGAAAGTTGCGCTGTAGGAGAGATTGAGCTGTACACACCATATTAGGCACAAGGAAGGAGGCCCTGAGGTAAGGGTGAAGTGGAGTTTGAGGAAGTGGGGGCTGCTGTGGGGAAGCAGCCCAGGGAATTGTACGAGTCCTGTTTTTAAAAGGTCAGCTACCATAGCTGATACTATTAGGGTCCCTTGGCTGGAGCCCAGAGTAGAGGGTGGGCCCGGGCTCCCCGCCCCCCCTTTGCCCCCTGATTAATCACTAAGACTGGGAGACAACAGAGACTGTGCAAGGGAGGATAGCTTCTCCTTATCTCCTTTGCTGGCTTATGATGACAATGGCTCAGTAGACTGTGACCCTGGTCTCTAGAGAGAAAAGGGTTACATGGAGGGTCACAGTGAGCGTCTGAGGCTAGTGAAATCCGCCAGGAAATGCAGGACCCACGGAGACAAGGACAGAGCTTTGTCACAATATGTCTATGTGCATATGCATATAACAAAACGTTAACTATTTTGACCAGCAGGCAGAAGAAACTCTCTCTGAACCTGTAATTCATGGAGTTAAGGGCTCAGCTACTGAAGAAACAGTACATCATTTACAGTGTTATGACATTGCTAAACTGTTTAACCAACTACAACTAGCCTCTTAGAATTGGTATGGCAACTTCTGCCTTTTCTGTGTGTATATATACACATCTTACTTCTGTGTGTTCCATTCTATGCATCCGATGAAGTGGGACTGTAGCCCACGAAAGTTTATGCTGAAAGAAATTTGTTAGTCTCTAAGGTGCCACAAGTACTCCTGTTCTTTTTACGTATCCTCTCAAATGGCAATCCAACCACCACGAGGGGGATCAGGGGTGCCTTGGGTATTCCTTTAGGGCCAGTGCATTGGCATTCTGGACAAGAGGCACAGAAATTGCTCACTTCTTTGTGAATGCCGGACTAGAAAAACCTACGGGCTACTCACTGTAGAGTCTTCTCCTGCCCCACGTGTCGGGCCCAGGGCACCAGATACAGCAGGTCTCGCCAGAACATCGCCAGAACTTCTGCGGCACCAGCAGTTGTTGGGTCACCTCCTGGGTCTGTGGATCCTTGGTCACCCAGTATAGGCGGTCATTGTGGACCTCGAAGGGGGGGTCCTTGGGGTGCTCATTGGTTGGCAACCCCCTCCTCCTCAGTGTTGCTCCCATGTGCGACTCAAGGTTGGGTCTTCCCTTTGCTCCCTCATGAAGTCACCGTCAACCATCAGCGACTCATGCCCAGCTTCCTATGGCACTTCCGTCTCTATGGAGGAAGGCCCGGGCTCTTCCATCTGGTCAGGGGATTCCTCCTCCCACCCTTCATCTTCCCTTTGGCTCAGGAGCTCCCTCGCTTGTTGTCACGGAATCACCAGGCAATTCTCTGGAACTACTCCATACGAAGCCAGTCAGGACTCTGAGCATACTGTCTCCAGGGCAAGAAGCTTACACAGCTTCAACCTTCCTGGGTCTGACCTTGGAGCATTCAGCATCCCCTTTTCACACCGTGCACTTCCCACAGCGAGTCCGCACAGGCGGGGCCCCTGGGGAAGCCAGAGGGCCCTGAACCCCAACTCCACAGTTAGATGTGACTCTCAGCCAGCCAATAAAACAGAAGGTTTATTAGATGACAGGAACACAGTCAAAAACAGAGCTTGTAGATACAGAGAACATCCCCAGGGGTCTGGTTACAGACAGGCAGGTATCCTGAGCTTAGCAGCTCCTCCCCGCTGCCAGCAAGATCATTTGCATTTTCACTGACCATTTCTGTCTCAGGCAATTGGTTCCCTGGATTCAAATTCAAATCCTCTGCCGTTACAGGAGCAGGGCCTGGATCCTGTCCCAAAGTGAGACAGTCATTCCCCAACAGGACCTCACAGCCGATATCCCGGAGAACCCCAACTACCAGCCACCCCGACCCCTCCTGTGTCTGCCCAGGGATCCGGGCCATAGGTAGGGTGAGGGGCTTCATCCCTGGGACCTTCACCCAGGTCACACAGCCCTTCAGCATCAAGGTTCCCTGCGGAACTGGCACCCCAGGGTCTATCCCCACTCACCCCTGGGAAGTCCACTATGCCTCTCCGCTCCATCACCGCCAGTTCATGCTGCTGCTGCTTCTCCTGAAGCTCTTTTTCAGGCTCTCGCTGTCTCTCATGGTCCTCTCGCTCCTTCGGACTCAGCTCCAATCCCATCCGTCTCCGGTCCCCTGATGGGGAACTGTAGCAGGGTCGGACTCACCCCTGCGGCGCCTCCTGCTGGTTTCTCCAGGGAATTAGCTCACCAGCCTCTGGAGCGCCCTCTGCAGGCCAGTGATCCGCCTGTCCACGCTGGCCCCGTGTCCCTCCCAGGACCCGGTGCCCTTTTAACTGGGGTGCTGCCCCCTGGCAGTACCCCTAGATCTGGGTCTCCCCTCCCCAGGGGAACCCCCAACCCACTATCCCCACCTCACCTCAGTCGTAGGCTACTGCCAGTCACCAGCTAGCCCCCGCACCCTGGGGCAGACTGCAGTGTAAGCCACTCATCACAGGCAAAGGGGGTTTGGACCTGCTGCCTCAGCCTACCTGTGGGTTGCCTCCTGCAACCCCCAGTACCTGGTCGGGCCTTACCAGGCCTGCAGCCTGGGTTTTCCTAGGCCAGAGCTCCCCAGCTCCCTTGGCCTTTCCCCAGCCCTGCTCCACTCTAGGTACCAGCTCAGGTCCCTGCAGCTAAGCCCTTCTCCCTTTAAAGGCAGAGAGAGTGTGTCTGTTTGCTCCAGGCCCACTGCCCTCTTATAAGGGCCAGCTGGGCCCTAATTAACTGGCCACACCTGTGGCTGCCTTGCTCATCAGCCCTCTCCTAGGGCTGTTTCCAGCCCCTACGGGCAGGAGCACGGTCCCACCCTGCTACAGGAACCCTATCATGAAGACCCCCATCTGGTTGGGGACAGGAGTCCTGGGGATGCCTGGCTACTGCTCCAGCTGCTCCCAGATCCACTTGTAGCCCCATTTGGGTCAGGAATCTGCTCCTTAGAGCAGTCATTGTCCTCCAGCTGCATGATTAACTGTGATTTGGTGAACTTTCCAATGCGTAACCCTCATTTTTTTGCACAGGTGTACAATGTCCTTCTTAAGGAGATGGTGATAGGCCATCACTTCGCTGTTCCCAAGTTGTTGTGGACTCGCAGGCCTGTGTGCTCTCAGCTCCCCACCGTTTCCAGGAAGAACCCCTAGTGTGCCAGCCCTTCTCCAGGTCACCACCTCTCTCCCAGGGTCAAGTCGCAGACACCTCCACCCCCGGGACCACTCGCTGAAGTCCCTAGGGGGACCCCATTACTGCAACAGTCCTTCTCGCTGGTCACACACTCCCAGGGGTTAAGCGTAGCTCCTTCGTCCCCTGAAACTGCTCCTCTCTGAGCCTTCAGCATGCCTGGTCCTTGTTAATCCACCTTTGTTTTACTACTCCCCAGTCACTTACTGCAGGATGCTCTGTCCATAGGGTGCAGAACATCCCACCGCTGCCACCAGGTGTCATGAAGTCACCAGGCAACGCTCTGGAACTATTCCATACGAAGCCAGTCAGGAATCTGGGGGAGCCTCCTCTCTCTGAGCATACTGTCTCCAGGACAAGAAGCTTACACAGCTTCGACCTTCCTGGGTCTGACCGTGGAGCATTAAGCATCCCCTTTTCAGACTGTGCACTTCCCACATGAGTCTGCACAGGTGGGGATCCTGGGGAAGCCAGAGGGCCCTGCACCCCTATTGCACAGTCAGACGTGACTCTCAGCCAGCCAGTAAAATAGGAGGTTTATTAGATGACAGGAACACAGTCCAAAACAGAGCTTGTAGGTACAGAGAACAGGATCCCTCAGTCAGGTTCATCTTGGGGCCAGGGAAGCCAGAACCTGGGTCTGGGCCTCCCTCTCTTTCCCCAGCCCGCTCCAAACTGAAACTCTCCAGCCCCTCCGCTGGCCTTTGTCTCTTTTCCGGGCCAGGAGGTCATCTGATCTCTTTGTTCTCCAACACCCTCAGTTGGCACTTGCAGGGGAGGGGCCCAGGCCATCAGATGCCAGGAGACAGAGTGTCGGTCATTCTCTGTGCAGCTGGCATCACACTGGCCCTCTAGGGCTCTGCATCAATCACACACCCTTATCCCACCACCTAGATACTTGAGAAATGCATGGGGAAACTGAGGCACCCACACAGTATTCAGAGAAAACATTAAGAACATTCCCACTTGGTCACACTTGTGGTCTTGTGTTTCTTTCCAATGGCAGCTGGTGCTCCCACTCCTGCAAGACCTCCCTGAACCACCAGCAGTCACGACCTAGGACCACGGTGTGACGGTGTCTCTATAAGACTTTATGGGGCGATGCTTATAAATGTATATATGTAGCTGGAGTATGTTTTATGCTACATGTGCCATGTAACATATCTCTGTAAAAGTTATGATCTACTGAATCTATTCCTCCCGTTTGTATGCATGTATCATTGTTGTAGTTGAAGTTATGAATATTGGTTGTATATTTGCTGGTTTTATACATAGCCTTTGTAAGAGATCATGTCTTGAGAAAGGAATGTGCAGGTAAAGAGGCCAGTCAAGAAACTCTTAAACAGACAAAAGAAGTTGCACACCAATCCACATCTGAGCTTGGCCAGGAATGTCATGGGACTGGTTGTGCTGAGCTGTGCATGGACACGTGACTTGCCCATGTGATCCCAAAATGCCAGGGTAACATGACGCTACACAGGGAGTGGGGAGGAGCACCCATCCAGGGGAGAAAATCTATTTAAACCCCAGGGTGACACCTCCATCTTGTCTTCAGCTGGCTAAAGAGAGAGGCTCTCCACCCCCCAAGGACACACGTGAAAGAGACTGAACAAAGGACAAGGACAATAGGGGGTGTGAGCGATTGCTGGACCCAGGCTAGGAGCACTGTAGCCTGTAAAAGGAAGCTTGCTGGAACTGGTGAGGTTTTTATCTGTGTTCAGTGTGATTAGACATAGATGTGCGTGTTTTGTTTTATTTTACTTAATAATTCACTTTGTTCTGTTTGTTATGTCAAAGTCAGATTCAAGACTCACAAAATTTGTCAGACCACTCTGTTTATTAGCAAAGCGCTTTGCCAATGCACCCAGATATATGTGAGTCTCATGCAAAAGTTCAAGCTAACTTATTTATACAGATAAGGGAAAGCCAACTTAACATAAAAAAACAAAGGGAGAAGAGACTGACTAATATACATACATATCTTATTTGCATACTAACGTTTACCAATCTCCTAGCTCAGTAGGAGCTCTCTAAGTACATTAGTTTGAGGACCCATTGTCTCACACTCCTTAATGTTTCTCTTCCTGACAACTATATTTCAACAAACCCTTCAGGCAGCATTTCTTTAATGAATTATAATTACAATATAATTCATTCTACTTTCACAGTTACTACTTGGAATCACTTAAATACTGATTTCTGTACTTATTAAAATCACTTTTTGCTCATTAAGTTACCTGGAGTATGTGTTAGTACTTGGAGGGGGCAAACAGCTGTGCATATCTTTCTATCTTTGAAATAGAAGGTGAACTATTTATGAGTTTACCCTGTATAAGCTTTATACAGGGTAAAACAGATTTATTCAGGGTTTGAACCCCATTGGTAGTTGGGCACCTGGGTGTCAAAGGCAAGATCACTTCCTGAGCTGCTTCCAGGCAGGCCTACAGCTGTTAGTGGATGTGGTTCAGACCTGGGTCTGGGTTTGCAGCAGGCTGACGGGCCTGGCTCAAAACAGACAGGATTCTGGAGTCCCAAGCTGGAAAAGTCAGGAAAGCAGGGGCAGAAGTAGTCTTGGCACACCAGGTGGCAGCTCCAAGGGGGTTTCTGTGATACCAACCCGTCACACACGGGATATGCTAGCTTATCAGCCAGGCGGATCCAGCATGTCTCTTCATGACGGCCTTTACCCTAGAGATGGGATATGGCTGTACAGCCCTGTGGATGCACAGGAGGTATATAGGGCCCTCTTCCGGGCCAGTGGCTTTCCTAATTTGACCCGTACGAGCATCTGCCTGCACCCTGAGTCGACAATACCTGTTACTTAAGTGCCATCAATCCACATAGTTACTATCAGTTTGGGTGGGCCTTTTTTCCGAGCCCGAGTGCCTGCTACCCAGGCATGGCCATAATTATAGTCCATAAAGGGCAATCACATCTGAAGTGCCCCTCCTGGTCACACTCATAACATCGATTGTTCATTTTCTCTGGGGCCTCGTGCTGGGATTCCATGTAGCTTCCAGGTTGGAACCTATCCCCCCCACGCCCCATGATTCAGGTCTAATCCAGGGTCCCCGTTCTTCAGTTTTGTGTGGTCTCTCACATGGGTCCTTCTGGCAGCTTCCAAGATTCCCTAGTTTAGGTATCTGTATCCCAGGATCCTCTGCAGCTAAGTAATTCTCCATCAGCGACACTGCCTTTGTGAGAGTCATTGGACAGTGTCAATGGACCACCACTCCTCCCCACCCCCGGGGGAATAATCTGCGTAAACTGTTCAAGGATGATGACGTCCACCACTGGAGGTCCTGTCAACATCTTGGGACCTAACCATCAACAGAAATAGTCTCAGAGTCTCTAGGCCACTGCCAAGATCATTCTCCTGGGAGATATCTCTCCCATCGAAATCGCTCACGGAATGTTTCTAGGCTAACCCAGAGTGACCTAAGATGTCAGCCTTTACTTTGGCATAATCAAGAGCATCAGTAGCGTCTAGGTTGCGGTAGACAGTTTGTGCGGACCCGGTCAAGTATGGGGCCACTAGTGTAGCCCAGTGCTCGGGAGCCCAGCAGTTCGTGGTGGTGACTCACTCAAAGGTGACCAAGAAGGCCTATTGGTCATCTCCAGGCTCCATCATAGCCAGTCTAACTGGTAACCCTTTCAGTCTGCTCTCTGTTCCCCAGCTCATCGCAGCGATGCCAGGCTGTCCCAGTGGATGTAGGAGCGCTGCCATCGCTTGAACCAGTCACTCCTGTTGGACTTGGTGTTGTGCCACCAGCTCCCTGATCAAGTGCTGCTGCTGTTCTTGGTGCTGGGCCATCTGTTGTTGTTGGGCAACCATTTTCTGTAGCAGCTGGGCCTGTTGCTGCTGGTTTTCCGGCATCCATTTTAGTACCTTTTCGGTATCCATACTAGCTGGTGGGGTGGGGGGTCTTTCTCACCTAGTTTTTCTCTTTCGGGCCTCTTACCAGGGCCTGACTGTTGCCCACATTCTCCACCACATGTCATGGGGAGCCCTGCATGTTGGGCGGGGTCACCCCCGTGCGGGGTTGGTACACCACGTCAAACAGTCATCAGGACTCCCTGTGAGATCAGGTAGCAAGGAGGGCCAAGGAACTCTGAACGGGCATAGCAAACAATCAGTCTATGGCCCCTGAGCCTCCTGGCTGGGGCAGGCAAACAGCTACTGGGGATATGGCCCTCTGGGCAGTGCAAAACAAACCCCCCAGACATTACAGAGAAAACAAATAGTCTAAGGCCCCTGCACCTCCTGCCTGTGGCAGGCAAACAAACTGTCGCCACATTTAGTGGCCAGTTGGGTGGGGTAGGGTAATCCAGTCCCACCCACTCCACCAAGTTCCGACCTAGGGCCCTATGAAGCTGGGAGATTCTCCATTAAGGGTTGACACACTGACTCCTACCACATTTCCTGGGTCACTTCCTACCACTAGGTGCATCTCCGGCATTTCCCTGGTTGGCAGAGGCTTGGCATCCCAGTCAGTTTCCACAGTTGGCCTGTCATCCTCAGCATTGTCCAAGTCCACGGCTTCCACCACTTGGAGAGTCACAGGTGCCTCTGCAGGAGCCAGCAGCACACGTCCTTCCTCCTCCTCAGCCAGCTCAGACTGAGCTGGGCTGCCTCCTTTTATCTGTCCCTTCCATCTGGAGCATGCGCAGCAGGAGGAATGGGGCATGTCCTCCTGGGCCCACAGTGATTGGCCCAGCCCCATTGGCCCAGTGCAGGGTCGATACACCCCATCACATGGACCACATGAGTGGAAAGGGGAATTCATACGCTTGGTGGGGACAAATGCAATTTGCAAGGCTAGAAGGTCCTGGACCTTGAGCACCACAGGAAATTAATAATTGGACTGTATCAGTTATAATTGCTATTCCTAGGTAGACAAGGAATCCTAAAAAAATCCTTATACGTTAACAGATGTGTACAGTAGAGAATGGGACCTATGAACCTAACCACAACGGAGGGAGGTTGGGTCCAACTAGTCATTAGAGAGTGAAGGAGGTAGTGCTGCTTGGGGACACAGTATGTGCTCTGGGATACCACAACTTCTTGGTGGGAACAACACCATGCCAGGGGAGCCTGGATGCAGGGCTGGCCTTAGGAAAACGGCCACCCAGGTGGCCACTGAGGGGCGCTATGGTCAAGAGGGTGCCATGCGGCAGCACAGAGCTGTGTGCTGTCGGGGTGGAGTCGGAAACTGTTCCCATCGGCACCCTGGATGGGTTTTGTCTGAACCTCACCTCTCTGACTCAGATTGGGACCCAGGCCCTATGGCCAAAGCCCTTCATTCTCAGTTTTTACTACTTTCCAGTATTCTCACTTTTCTCCATATGTTGTTTTTACTGTCCTCCTGTCCCCCAATATTTACCAGAAAACTGAAGTTAATTTTTTGCTCAGATTTTCACCCTTTTTTTGGGGTAGTAAATACTGATAAATTCCCGGGAATTTTTAAACAAAATAAAACTGAACATGAAGGGCCTTACTCACAGGTAAACTGATAGCAGCAAATGTATGAAAACAAAGCTATGTATTACCTCGATCTTTGAAAGATTTATACATGTGTTTACCTTTAAGCATGTGAGAAGATTCACTGGTTGAACTAGGCATGCTTAAAATTAGGCACACATCTTGGCAGGATCAGGACCTACATATATAAGCAAGATGAAAAAAAATCTCATTATAAAGTTTAGTGCAATATGTGGTATCAGTTATTTCTGGTAGCTAGACCAAAAATAGTATTTAAGTAATAATTCCAGTACAGTTGCCCATAAAATGCAGTTAATGGGTTTGCTCTTATTGCTCTAGAACAGTGGTTTCCAAACTTTAACACCCTGTGAACCCCTTTCACTAAAATGTCAAGTCTCGCAAACCCCTGCCTAAAAATGAAAATTTCCAGGGATTTTCTCCTTTACCTGAGTATAAATTATAAAAGCAGTGATCTTGGAAATATAAAATTTGTTTTTATAACATGCTTATTACACACTATTATTATTATTTATCATTACAGTATTTTTATTACATTATGAAAATGGCAACACGCTTCCAAGATCTCACTTTCGTAGCTTGTACTGTATCAGTTTGAATAAGACCAGGCTCCTATGTTTCATCAAGGAGTATCAGATGTGAAACAGCATGAAGGTATTTAAGAAGCCAACTCAAAGAGTTTCTCCTACACAAGCATTCAGGTTTTGAGCAGTCCAGGCAAACAACACACGTTACAACAAAGCTTAAACTTGTTCTTCATCATTTTAAAAACAATACTAGCTGCCTATTTAATTTTAAAAACAGCAAAAAATATCCGATCTCCCTTTCCATTTCTTATAAAGAGTCTTGAAGTTTAAATCTCCTCAGTGTGATAGAGATGCTTGCTTTGATTTGCTTAGCTCTTGGAAGTCAAGGGGCTCCGGGCTGCTGGCCCCATGCTGTTCCTAGGGACAGCTGTCCGCCATTAGGGATTTTTTTCCCGAGAACCCCCTGTAACATTTCGCGAACCCCCAGGGGTTCACGAACCCCAGTTTGGGAACCACTGCTCTAGAAGATACACACAAAAAACAGGCACACATGCAAGGTCTGAAGTGCGTGTGCATGTGAACGTACTGATGAAGCTCACGCCCAAGTGCACGAGCTGTTAGCAGATAACAGTTTAACGATCTGACACACTAAAATAGGAAGAAAATGAAAATCTATATCAGAATACGTTTCAGAACACAAGGAAGTATTTAAAGTGTAAAAAAAATCAAAAGCGGAAGAAAAGGATGAAGTTGAGTGTATGTGCTGCAAATGGTATGGCCGAATTATTAAATGTAAATATTTATAGCCTAATAGTTCCAAGTCTACAACAGTAAACAGTTCATTCAAATGAAAAGTTTTATTTGGAGATTAGAGCTATATTATTTTCTTAAACTCAGAGGTGGCCTTGTGTTTTGAGTTCTGTTTTAGTTCTGCAGCAAACCACGTTAATGAACGGAATTCAAAGAATTAGTCTACTGAATACTTGGTCTTTCCTTCCACCAAAATAAACCCTGATATTTACCCAGAAAAATCATTAATAGTTTTTTGCACTGAGTTTCACTTGTTTTTGTTGTGGTGGTAATAAATACTGATAAATTCCCGGGGAAAATTAAATAAAATAAAAACTGAAAAGAAAGGGACCTACCTCTGACTAGTGTGAAGGTCAAGGAGAAAGTGACAGAGGCTGTGACAGACAACACCAAATGGGAATCGCTGGTGACAAGCCCTTTGCTCCTGTACCTCCCTTATCCATTAACACCACGAATTGGGTACAAAGGAAAACAGACCAATTGGTGCCCATTGCCCAGCTAATAGCTGAGCAACACGCAATTGGGAATAATACTGATTCACCAGTGGAAACCCCAGGGTGAGCTGTACCAGAGAAGGTGAACTTCGTACTTTAAGCCTAATATAGATGGTGGTTCAAATGATTACCTCCCTTGCAGTTTTGGGAATGAGCTACTGGGTAATAAACTTGAAGAAAGCACAGAAAGACAGGAATATGATGCAAAGGAAACAAATGCTGATATGAAAAGAAAGAAGCAGGGGAATGTAGCTAAGGCCTGGCCTGACATGAGTAATTAACACACGGAGGGAGGCCTAATGTTTGGAAGATAAGATTAGGGAAGGAAATAAATGATTCGGTGGCAAACAGAATGTTTGTGTTAAATCAGATAAGTCAGGAGGCCAAGAAGACAGAATGCCTGAGCCAACTAAAATAAGATGGAAAACACTCAAGCAAGTATTTAGTTTGAACTAGATAAGAAGGGACAAAGAATGTAGAGGTAAACTAAAGAGCAAGTCATATCATGGTCAGTGCATGCACAGCACCTGCTGTACAGGGATTGGTTCCTGCAAAGTAACCAAGCCAAGCCAAATATGTGTGATGCAGGGTATAGTAAATGCAGTGAGATGTCTAATGTATATCGAGGGAGAAGGTTTCTGTGTAACTATGGGGTTGTACTGTACTCTGCATCTGTCCTCCCCCCCTGCGTTTGAGTTTGATCAATTCAGCATAGCACTGCTGTATGTAACTTGCCATTTGTACAGACACATTTCCTGTTAGTACCAGTCATAATTTGGGATCAGTGACACTGCATCCTAACTAAGGCACGTGTTATTCAGCTAAACCTTGTTCAGTGTCTGGTTACCAATATCGAATCCTGACAGCAATATTTCATAAATAGGCTACTGTCCATTCAGTAGGTTATCAGGAAAACAGCATCTACAAGGAACAACTAGATCTACATCAACTACTGGTGTGTCACAAAGCAATGCAAACCTAAAGAGCACCACACACAGCTTGTTATGCCAAGAATGTTGTTAACATCACAACTTCAGTGTGTGGTCACAGTGATTCTGGCCAGTCCAATGGAACAGAGAAGTTGGCTGCTTCCGTCTCCTGCCCAGTGAAACTTACAGTACTGTGTAGTAACTAATCCCAAGAAATGTATATATGAAGACCTCATTTGTGAGATCACTACTCCAAATTCCTGTTTTACTCCTCATGTACATTGCACCATGAAACACACTGTAAAAAGGGCCTATCCCAGTATTTCAGAAAAACTCTAAGACTACACATCTCAATTAAAGTCTTGGTCCTAACATTCCCAGGCTAACTATGTGGGACTGAGAACAATTGGAAAAAGGAAACTGCCCACAGATCGTATGATAACTATTGGACACATGGGAGTTATAGGGTGCAATGGTGGATATTGGAATGGACATGAACAACACATCTCGAAGAACAACAGTTTTGAAAAGGTTAGTAACCATTTTTTCTTCTTTGAGTGCTTGTTCATGTCATTTCCAATCAGGTGACTCCCAAGCCTAAGTCACAGAGGTGGGGTCGGAGTTGTCCACTGATTGGAGCACAGCTCTACCAAAGGCCGCATTGTCTCTGGCCTGTTTTGTAATTGCATAACACACAGTGAAAATATGGATGGAGGACCATGTCGCTGCTCTGCATATTTCCTGGGTGGGAACCTGCGCCAGGAACGCTGCTCAAGAAGTTTGCGTCCTGGCGGAGTGTGCAGTGAGCAGAGGGGCAGGCACCACTGCCAGTTTGTAACAATCTCAGATGCAGGACATGATCCACGATGAAATTTGTTGAGAAGAGATTGAAAGACCCTTCATTCTGTCTGCCGTAGCCACAAAAAGTTGCATGGACTGTCGGAACGGCCTTGTTTCCTCTGCGCCCTGCCACTAGGGGATGGTGCAGCGATTGGCACCTAGATCGTCGATGTCGCGGTTGGTGCCGAGATCGTCGACATCAGAGCAGCCGCCGGATGGGTCCCCTGCAGCTATGAGGAGGGCGTGTGTGGCAGCCCAAAGGCCACCAAGGCCACCGATGTCAGTCTGGAACCCTGGCTCTGCCCCTGGTTTTGGTGATAGGCTCAGGGTGTCCAGGAGGGCCACTGAGGAGCCTGCCACTGTCCTGGCCACGGTGCCGGGTAGGGCTGTCGGTCGCGATGGGAGCAGGATCTTCTCCCCTTCTCCACTTCCGACTCCAAGGTCCCTGACTGTGAAGACCACAGAGGAGTGGAGCCACTCGGCCCCTGCGAGCGATGCCAACTGGGGGAATGGAGTGGCTCCCCCACACGGTGCCGGAGATCGGCGCGCAGGGGATGATACCCTCATTGCCACCATCATCCTCGGCTTGCCCACAGAGTGGATTGGACCAGGAACTGGTGCCGGTGACCTCTCTGCCTTGGGGGGGAGGGTGGCGCTGTCAGCTCCAGAAGGTCCGATGCGCCTTGATCACTTCCAGGGTGGAGGGAAGTTGTAGGTCCTTGTGGCAGCGAACTGGCAAGTGGTGCGGGTCCGGACTCAACTGGACCCCTCCTGAGGCAGGAGTCAACAGAGGCCCCACCGAATGGGCACCCGATGGGGGATTGCTATCCACCTGGTCTTTAGACTTGGTCGGGGAGTGCCCTCTGTCGGCCTTCTTTCTTTTATGGCGCAACGGGGAGTGAGACCAGTGCCTGACAGATCCCTGGGACCTGTGCGCGGAGCCGTCGTGGGGCCAAGGATCCTTAGAGGAGTCCTTCCTCAGCACCAGCTCACGCGCTGATGGTGCCGGAGGGCCGGGGCCGCCTCAGGCTGAAGTGCTGCCTCCATAAGCAGACCTCAGAGGCGCTGTTCTCTATCCTTGAGGGTCCTGGGGCAAAACCCTCTACAGATTTTACAATGTTTCCTAAGGTGACCCTTCCCAAGACACTTCAAACACAAAGTGTGCAGGTCACTTTTCGGCGTAAACCTGCCGTAGTATGTGCACATCTTAAAGTGTGTGTATGCAGGGGAACTCCCAAAGAAAACTTATGAGAGCAAAGTATCTACACTAAACTACTCCTGAATCTAACTATATACACACAATACTGTGAAGCACACACTTCCCGAGGTAAGCGCAACGGGGAGTTCCAGCAAGTTGTCACAGGCAGTAAGAAGGAACTGAAGGGGGGGTCAGATCGCAGGGCACTATATTGAGCGCCATGAGGGCACAACTCCAGGGGGCACCCAGGCCGACTCTACGGATACTGCTAGGGGAAAAAATCTTCCGGCTGTCGTGTACACAGCGCGCGCGCGCCTGATTAGAATTGACATGAACAAGCACTCGAAGAAGAATAGGTCCTTCACCACCAGCTGTCTAGACTGGAAACATTTTGCCCAGTGTGTGTCACTCAGGTGTAACCACATTTGAAATACAGATACATAGCCACCCCTGGGGTGGCTGCCTCACTGTATTAGGCCACTGTATTAGTGCTCACAGCTGTCTGAGCCCTGACACTGTGTTACTCTGTCCTGGTTGCAAGCCAGAGCCCCTAACTGCTTGCTGCCCCATCCCTGCCTGAGGGCCTGGGCTTATAACTGTGTTACTCTGTCCTGATTGCAGGCCAGAGCTCCTAACTGTTGGTGCTCCGCCCTGCCTGAGGGCCAGGGTTCATAGACACGCTATTGCCCAGCCCAGATCAAGCGGACTGAGCTTTAAAGACTGCTAATTCCCCACTAATTGATTGCAGTGCAAAG
This sequence comes from Chelydra serpentina, assembly GCA_037349315.1. Lineage (NCBI taxonomy): Eukaryota > Metazoa > Chordata > Testudines > Chelydridae > Chelydra > Chelydra serpentina. The sequence continues at coordinate 4,347,980 of JBAIAC010000056.1, forward strand.
GGCTCAACAGCAAGGAGGTGTGTCCTCCCTCACAGACAGCCCAGGAGGGATGGTCACGCAGGCTTATAATCACCTTGACAAGGTAGGTCTGTCTATGCAAGTAAACTCTGCTCATGGGGTCTTTTCCTCCAGTTCATCAATAGATGGAAGGAGAGAGCTCATTCAGATGACTGGATAACTCTATCAGTCAAGAAGTTGGGCCCCTAATGGACATAGTTATAGCAGTACAGAGCCTGGGTGTCGACCAAGCCTAAGTCCTAAGCTGTTGGGCACACTAATGTAAATACGATGTGGATGTCATGAAAGCCATGCTACTAAAAGGTGCCTTGAAACTGCCCCTGAGCAGCACTGCTGCTTGGAACCCTCTAAGTCAACAGCCAGTTCCTGATACCAGGCCATGAACAGGAGCTTGAGCAGACTTGCCAATTGATTGTCTGTTTTAGATTTTTCCATTTAGAAAGCAGTTCCTGTTTTGCTCACCCATCATGTCCCAAGCTCCCTGTTCTGCAATTTCTCTGCAGCCAGCAGCCCCAAAGTAGAGTATTTCCCTGTGGTCCTTACTTGGCTCTAAGCACTGGTGATGGCGACGCCCCGGCAGGAAAACAAGAACCTTGAACTTGGCATTTCAGCAGTAAGAGGAGGAGGAGATGTTATGGAGAATATTTTGTTTTGAAATGTCATCAGCTGAGACAGACAATTACAGTAAAGGGAAGGAAGGCTCCATGGTTAGGGTCCTCACCTAGTCTCTGGGATGCCTGTGTTCAAGTCCTGCTCTGCCACAGACTCCTTCTGTGATCTTGAGCAAGTCATTTCCAGTGTGGCTTGACTTCCAAGCAAGGTATGTTTACAGTGCGAGAGCTAATGCACGCTGCTGTCTTGCTGTGAGGACAAAGCGCTGTAGCTTTTCCTGCAATGTATCTAGGTGAGGTTGAACACAGGTGGATCATGGAGTGCTGACCTCACCCAGCTACGTCACAGTGAAATCTCCCTGTGCCTTGTCTCCACTAGGGTTTTACAGGTTTCAGAGTAGCAGCCATGTTAGTGTGTGTCAGCAAAAAGAACAGGAAATACTTATGGCACCTTAGAGACTAACACATTTATTTCAGCATAAGCTTTCATGGGCTACAGCTCACTTCATCAGATGCATGAAATGGAACATACAGTAAGCAGATATTTATACATTCAGAGAAACATGAAAAGGAGGAAGTACCTATACCAACTCTAGGAGACTAATTAATTAAGAGGAACTATATCAGCAGGGGAAAAAACTTGTGAAGTGATAATCAAGATGGCCCATTTCGGACAGTTGACACAAAGGTGTGAGTGAGGATAGTTAACTAGGGGAAATAGATTCAATGAATGTACTGACCGAGCCCCTCCCAGTCTCTGTTCAAACCTAAGTTAATGGTATCTAGTTTGCATATTAATTCAGTGAGAGCTGATGCTCATTAGTTATTGCCCTGTAACAAAAATACCTCATTTGGCAGAAAAGACACAGACACAGCCTCTCTGGGCCTCATTCCCCTAACCTATAATAGCCCTCCCCTACCTCACAGGCAGAGTGTGAGTATAAATACCCTGAAGGTGGGGAAGGCTCAGATACTGCAGTGATAGGGGCTAGATATACACCTACAAGAGACAGACACAGATTCTGTCACATAAAGGTTGGGAATCGTAACCAGCTTTAACTAGTTCAAAAAAGTTTTCCTTATCCTGATCTGATTATCTAGTCTGGCTGTCACGGCTGGGTCAATGGCAGCCAGACCTAGTGGCCAGAGCCAGAGCACACAGTCACGAGACAGGAGTCAAGAGTCAGCTACACCAGGATGCCAAGAGCTCAGAAGCAGGAGACAAACTGGAGATCAGAACCCTGAATTAGGGGTCAGAGTCAGGCCGGGTCAAGCTACCAGGGGGTAGTGGCGCCAGGTGGAGAGTTGGGATGTGGCTGTGTTACATACCCGTGTACAATCCGGAGCGGGGGGCTGTGTCACCATGCCTTGCAACCTTGCGTGTCTTACAATGCCTAGCTGTAATAGCTCAAGCTGGTCCTTCCAGCATGCAAACCATGCTCTGGGGGTGTGTGTGTGACTGCAGCCTGCCTGCTACACCCTTGCTCTCACCAGCCTTGGTTATACTGCAGGGTGACCCCAACATGCCCCCCAATCCCAGATTTCCCCCCAGAAATGTATTTCCTGTGCTGCCCAGCCCTCTCCTGGACAGTACAAATATATTAAGGCTGGTAGTCCTTTAAGGGAATAATATATCAATTTATATAGAGTTTCCCAGACACTTCAACTTAAACACACTGGATTAGATAAAACAGTAAAAAAAAGTGTATTAACTACAATGAGACAGATTTTAAGTGAATACAAGCCATGAGGCATAAAAATCAGATTAAATGCTCACTAGTACCGAAATTAGCAAACGATGTTAGATCCAAGCAAACATTCTCACCCCAGGATTCCAGCAAGATTACTGAGCAAACTCTTCAGATCAGGACCCTTCCCCCAAACTCCAGTGGCTGTTTCCTTTTGTCTTCTTAGGCGCAGAGAATGTGAAGGGCAGGGAGAGAGAAAGGGGTATCTTGGAGTGTTTGCTCCTTTTTATAGTTTCAAACATCCATTTGAAAAACATTTCCAGCTGGGAAACTTGAGGACTCTGTTTACTGCTTAAATGAAAATTAAGGCAAACATACCGTACTTTGTTCAAGACAGGCCTGTTTGACCAGTTTGGTGCTACATGAGTTTTGAACACCATACAGAGGAATCTGATAACTTCACATACAATGTTGCCACAAATATTTTACCTGGACAATACTGACCAGCAAATGGTGGCACATTACAAGTCACATCAAATGATACATTGTGAGTTACACCTTGTACAAAGTTGATTACACTAGTGTGTAGGGTGCGAATACAAGGGTGTGTTCCATCACACACTGTTCCCATGAACCCTACGGCCCAAGATTTGAGGCCCCTCCCTTTCCTCTCAGAGTGATGTGGGCCCAGGTTTCTCATAGTGGCTCCTATGGAAGGAGCTTGAATGTTTTCTGCTGGCTCCATGTGTATTCCTTTGGGTTGTAACCTTCCCAGTCAGTCAGGTACCATAATTTGCCCCCTTTGATCTTAGAACCAAGGACTTTGCAAACAACGTATTCCTCCTGACCTTGTACTTGTGCTGATGGGGGCGGTGATTGGGCTTTTTGGGGAAATGTGTCCTCAGTGTAGGATTTTAGAAGTGAAATGTGGTATACACGGTGGACTCTGAGGGATTGAAGGAGCTGGAGCCCAAAGGTGATCAGGTTGATTTCTCAGCTAAACCAGTATGAGTGAAGAAAACGTGAGTCTAGTTTCTGAGGGGGTCTGTCCATGCAGAGGTTTTCAGGAGAAAGCTATACCATTGTCCTACAGAGTAGTTGGGGCCTTGTTGTATATTCTTGTCTCCGTGCTTTTTGTAGCCCTCCTTTCCTTCTCCAGGTGTCCTTTCACTTTCTCTTGGATGTGGTGCACTAGGTCCAAGGCCAATGGGTTGGAGGAGGACGTGATTAGTTATGGGTGAAATGAGTGGGGGTACCCATAGTTGACAAAGAAGGGGCTATGGCCTCTGGATGCATGGTCTGCATTATTATATGAGAATTTGGGGTACGGTAACAGGAAAACCAGTCACCCTAGTGATGGTTGGTGTAGCATCATAAATATTGCTCTAGGATCTGGTTGATTCTTTCCATTTGGCCATTTGACTGAGGATGGTAGGCAGAGGACAGGTGCACTCCTAATATACGTAGGGGGCTCATGCCAGAAGTGGACAGTAAACTGGAGACCCCAGTCAGAGGTGACATGATCTGGGAAGCCATGAAGACAGATTACATTGTTTATCTGGAGCGGGACTGTTTCCTCTGCAGAGGGTAAACCCAGGCAGTGGGAATAAAGTGGGTCTTTAGGGAATAGCAATCCACCACTGTAAGGATAGTCGTTTAATCACTGGATTCTGGCAGTTCTACCACAAAATCCAAGGAAATGGCCTCCCATGACTGAGATTGGGTGTCCAGAGGTTGGGGGAGACCACAGGGGTTTTGGCATGGGATTTTGGCGTGGGCACAAACCTTTCAGGAAGAGACAAAGGTCTCTGTTGTGGGGCACAGACGGGACTACCAGAAGAACTGGGACATTAGCTGACTATCAGTCAACAGTGTGCCCTTGTTCCCAAGAAGGCTAACGGCATTTTGGGCTGTATAAGTAGGGGCATTTCCAGCAGATCGAGGGATGTGATTATTCCCCTCTATTCGGCACTGGTGAGGCCTCATTTGGAGTACTGTGTCCAGTTTTGGGCCCCACACTACAAAAAGGATGTGGATAAATTGGAAAGAGTCCAACGGAGGGCAACAAAAATGATTAGGGGGCTGGAGCACATGACTTATGAGGAGAGGCTGAGGGAACTGAGATTGTTTAGCCTGCAGAAGAGAAGAGTGAGGGGGGATTTGATAGCTGCTTTCAACTACCTAAAAGGGGGTTCCAAAGAGGATGGATCTAGACTGTTCTCAGTGGTAGAAGATGACAGAACAAGGAGTAATGGTCTCAAGTTGCAGAGGGGGAGGTTTAGGTTGGATATTAGGAAAAACTTTTTCACTAGTAGGGTGGTGAAGCACTGGAATGGGTTACCTAGGGAGGTGGTGGAGTCTCCTTCCTTGGAGGTTTTTAAGGTCAGGCTTGACAAAGCCCTGGCTGGGATGATCTAGTTGGGGTTGGTCCTGCTTTGAGCAGGGGGTTGGACTAGATGACCTCCTGAGGTCCCTTCCAACCCTGAGATTCTATGATTCTATGATTCTATGATTAATCATTGAGTTTTGTGTTGCCTTAAGTGTCGTCCCAGGGCAGAGTCATGGCAGAGTTGAAGAGCCCCCATTCTCATAGGTCAGGGGAAAACAGATGTAGTTCCTTACTAATGTGATCCGCTCCTGGTTGGGGTGTGGTTCTCAGTCGATAATGGCCATCTCGTCGGATGGAGTTCAAGAGACAGAGGCAGAGTGGATGAACGTGAGCAGATCCTAGGGAAGCTGACTTCGGATGAACGCCGGGGCCAGGTTCTCATGGATGTGTTCTCGCAACACAGCCAGTTCATACTCTGACATTGCATATACCCACCCAAACAGTATCTGCACCTCTGGCTGGGGCTCTACGTGGCAATCATAGCCTTGATGTCGGGTCTGCATTCTTCTTCTCAAAGTCTCAAAGTGTCATCATGGTGTGTCGGTTAACCCCATAAGGCTTTAAGGGGAGAGGCTTATAAATGTTGTGACAAAGTTCCTCCTCTACCTCGGTGAGTCCTGCGCTTATTGGCGGACTCTGATCGCCCCAGAGCCCTTCCCCTCTGGTAGAACCCACAGTCAAATTCCTCCTGTGTCTGATCAGGAGCCGGGAGGCCTGGAGGGAACCCGGGCCCGCCCTCCACCCCGGGCCCCAGCCCAGGGCCCCGTGGACTGCAGTCGTCTATAGGGTTTCCCGTAACAGCTGCGCGACAGCCACAACTCCCCGGGCCACCTCCCCACGGCCTCCACCCAAAACCTACGTTATGCTCACTGCAGGACCTTCCTCCTGATGGTCTGCTGATGCTTGTACTCCTCAGTCCTTCAACTCTTCTCACTCTCAACTCCTTGTGTGCCTTTTGCTCTCAGCTCCTCGCACGCAACACCACAAACCGAAGGGAGCTCCCCCCCAAACCCAGGTGCCCTGATCAGCCTGCCTGTCTCAATCGATTCTTCCTAATTGGCTCCATGTGTCCCAATCAGCCTGCCCGCCTCAAATTGGTTCCAGAAAGTTCCTGCCTGCTCTAGTGCAGCCCCTGCTCTGGTCACTCAGGGAACAGAAAACTATTCATCCAATGGCCAGTATATTTGCCTTCTCTCAGACTTCTGTACCCCACTTGTCTGTCTGTCACAATGTATACATGATGTAACTGGAATATGTTTGATGCGACATGTGCCATGTAACATATCTCTGTGAAAGTTGTGACCTACTGAATCTATTCCTCCTGTGTGTATGCATGTATCATTGTTGGAGTTGGAGTTAGGAATATTGGTTTTATATTTGCTGGTTTTGTACATAGCCTTTGTAAGAGCCTGGGATCATGTCTTGAGAAAGGTATGTGCATGTAAAGAGACCAATCAAGAAACCCTTACACAGACAATAGGAGGTGCAGACCCCAATCCACATCTGGGCCTGGCCAGGAATGCAACTGGCTGGACTGGTTAGGGTGCATGGACATGTGACTTGCCCATGTGATCCCAAAACTCCAGGGTAAGATGATGCTACACAGGGAGTGGGGGAAAGGCTATAAAAACCCTTGGAAGACCCCTCCATTTTGTCTTCAGCTGGCTAAAGAGAGAGGCTCTCCACCCCCCCAGAGACATACCTGAAAAAGACTGAACAAAGGACAAAGACAATAGGTGGTGTGAGCGATTGCTGGACCCAGGCTATGAGTTCTAGAGCCTGTGAAAGGAAGAAAACTGGAGCTGGTGAGGTTTTTATATCTGTGTTAAGTTTGATTAGACATAGACGTGTGCGTTTTATTTTATTTTACTTAGTAATTCACTTTGTTCTGTCTGCAACTACTTGGAATCACTTAAATCCTACTTTCTGTACGTATTACAATCAGTTTTTACTTATTAAGTTACCTGGAGTGCATGTTGGTACCTGGGGAGTGCAAAGATCTTTCTATCTTTGGAACAGAAGGTGAACTATTTATGAGTTTACCCTGTATAAGCTTTATACGGGGTAAAATGGATTTATTAAGGATTTGAACCTCATTGGGAGTTGGGCACCTGGGTGTCAAAGGCAAGATCACTTCCTGAGCTGCTTCCAGGCAGCCCGCGGCTGTTAGGGGATGTGGCTCGGACCTGGGTCTGTGTTTGCAGCAGATCAGTGGATCTGGCTCAAAACAGACAGGATTCGGGAGTCCCAAGCTGGAAAAGGCAGGAAAGCAGGGGCAGACGTAGCCTTGGCACACCAGGTGGCAGCACCAAGGTGGTTTCTGTGATCCCAACCCGTCACACATGGTACTTAAGAGGAAGTTCCCTAGTTCCCTCAGTAGGTGTTTCAATGTGGGCAACTACATCTACTTGAACCGTCTTGGGCCTGGGTGCAATATTGACTGGTTTCTGGCAATGTCGTCGGCAGAATTTTGATGGGAAAATGACCTGTTCTCACCAATGAATGAGGGGATCCTGCAGGGTTAGCCAGGAGATGCCAAGTGTGATACCATGGTACCCCCATATTCACCACTGTCATATAATTATGATATGCTTTCTACAAAGTATGCCTTGTGAGGTATCATTCTAAAAGTCTTAATCTGCCAAACATTAATATCTCATTGTATTGTATGTGCTATCATTGTATATGAAGTTATGAAGTTTTGCTATGTATGTGCTGTTGGGGGGAGGGATAGCTCAGTGGTTTGAGCATTGGCCTGCTAAACCCAGGGTTGTGAGTTCAATCCTTGAGAGGGCCATTTAGGAATCTGGGGCAAAAATTGGGGATTGGTCCTGCTTTGAGCAGGGGGTTAGATTAGATTACCTCCTAAGGTCCCTTCTGTCACGGAGTATCGGGGAGTCCGGCCCTGCACCCCTCTTCCCCGGATTCACTGGGAGTCTCAGTCAGCCAGTAGAACAGAAGGTTTATTAGAGATGCCAGGAACACAGTCCAACCAGAGCTTGTCAGTACATCCAGGACCCCTCAGTCGGGTCCTTCCGGGGGGCAGGGAGCTTAGACCCCAGCCTGGGGGCTCCCTGCATTTCACCCCACAGCTCCAAACGGGGCCGGGAGGCCAGACCCTGTCTCCCCTCTTCTCCGGCCAGCTCCAAACTGAAACTATCCAGCCCCTCCTCCCCCTTTGTCTGCCTCCCGGGCCAGGAGGTCACCTGATCCCTTTGGTCGAACACCTTCAGCTCTCACCTTTGCAGGGGAGGGCCCGGGGCCATCGGTTGCTAAGATACAGAGTGTCAGCCATTCTCTGTGTCCAGGCCCCTCTGTAACACTCATGCATCCTTGTTCCACCACCTAGAAACTCAAGCACTGCATAGGGGAAACCGAGGCACCCACACAGTACTCAGGGAAAACATTAACAACAGTCCTAGTTCGTCACTCCTTCCAACCCTGATATTCTATGATTCTATGAGTCTATGTGTTACTGAAATATGTGAAGTTGGAAATACACAATTAGCCTTTCAGGGACAAAAATGAAGACGTTAGGCCATGCTAATGGCCCATCAGCTAAGACAATGGTCCATGGGAAAGATTTGTCCTCCCTGGGAACGTTTCAGCCAGTCTATGAGTAATGGTTGCTATGACACAGCAAGGCATGCCAGTGCATGTGACCAGGCCACATGTCCCCTAACTCCATTTTGATTCCCATATTTTTACACAAACTGGTCTGGGAACCTGTAATCGTCTTAAGAAACAATTATGATGCCATGCTGGTCTTTTGGTAGAGATCGGTTAGTGACAATTTCTAACAATGAACATTTCAATCCTGTTCATTGCTAGTGCCAAATTTCTCTTGGAATCCTCCTCCACAAATTATGATGATGCACTGCAGGTCTATAGGTAGAGATCGGTTCGTGACTATTTCTCTAACAATGAGCATTTGATTCCTGTTCACTGCCTGTGCCAAAATACTCCTGTAAGCATCTTCAAAGTGCGATTATGATGCACTGCTGGACATTTGGTAGAGATCGGTTTGTAAAGATTTCTCACAATGAGCATTTCAAGGCTGTTAACGGCTAGTGATCATTTCTCCTGGACTCCTTCACAACCATTATTATGAACTGTAGGCCTTTTGGTAGAGAGCTGTTAGTGAAAATTTCTCTCAATGAGCAGTGCAATCCTGTTCACTGTTAGTGCCACAATACTCCTGTAAGCATCTTCTAATGCCATTATGAAGCGCTACTGTCTTTTGGTAGAGATCAGTTCGAGAAAATGACTCACAATGAGCTTTTAACTGCTAGTGACAGTTTTCGCTTGGTCTCCTCCTCAACAAATTATTATGCTGCATTGTAGGTCTTTTGGTAGAGCTCGGGTCGTGAAAAATTATCACAATGGGCATTTCTACCCTGTTCTCTGTCTGTGCATAATTCTCCTGAAACCGTTTTGTAAATGCCATTTTAATGCGCTGCTGGTCTTTTGGTACATATCGGTTCGTGACATTTTCTCACAAATCGGTTCGTGACATTTTCTCACAATCAGCATTTCCATTCTCTTCTCTGCTTGTGCCAAAATAATCCTGAAAAACCTCTTCTAAATGCCATTTTAAAGAGGTTTACAGCTGGACGTTTGGTAGACATCAATCTTCAATCGAGTCCCCTGCTAGAGCTAACATTCTCCTGTCATCGTCTTCTAAAAACCATTATGCTGAACTGCTGGTCTTTTGGTACAGATCGGTTCGTGACAATTTCTAACAATGAACATTTCAATCCTATTCATTGCTAGTGCCAAAATCATCTTGAAAGACTTCTCCACAAATTATTATGCTGAACTTCCGGTATTGTGGGAGAGTTCAGTTCGTAAAGATTTCTCACATTAAGTATATCAACCCTGTTCACAGCTACTACCAAATTTCCCCTGCAATACGCCTGACAAAGTCATTATGCTGCAATGTTGTTATTTTGGTACACATCGGTTCGTGAAATTTAGTCACAATGAGCATTTCAATCAAGTTTACTGCTAGTGCAATAATTCTCCTGTAATCGTCTTCTAAAAGCCATTGTGCTGAACTGCTGGTCTTTTGGTACAAATCGGTTCGTGAAAATTATCACAATGAACTTCTCAACCCTGTTCAGTTTCTGCGCATACTTCGCCCGCAATCGTCTTCTAAATGCCATTTTAATGCGCTGCTGGTCTTGTGGTACAGATCGGATCGTGACTTTCTCTCACAATCAGCATTTCAATTCTGTTCACTGCTATTGCCAAAATTCTCCTGTAATCGTCTTCTAAAAACAATAAAGATACAATGTTGGTCTTTTGGTACAGATGGGTTCGTGAAAAATTATCACAATGAGCATTTAAATACTGATCTCTGTTGTGCATAATTCTCCTGAAATCCCTTTCTAAATGCCATTTTAATGCGATGCTGGTCTTTTGGTACAAATCGGTTCGTGACATTTCCTCACAATCAGCATTTCAATTCTCTTCTCTGCTTGTGCAAAAATACTCCTGTAAACCTCTGCTAAATGCCATTATAAAGAGGTTTAAAGCTGGTCGTTTGGTAGACATCGCTCTGTTACAATTATTCAACATTAACATTTCCTTCCTTTCACTGCAAGGGTCATTTTTCTCTTGTAATCCTCCTCCACAAGGTTTTCTGACTCACTGCTGGTCTTTTGATAGAGATCGGTTCGTGACAATTTCTAACAATGAACATTTCAATCCTATTCATTGCTAGTGCCAAAATCATCTGGAAAGATATCTGCACAAGTTATTACGCTGAACTTCCGGTATTGAGGGAGCGTTCAGTTCGTAAAGATTTCTCACATTAAACATTTCAACCCTGTTCACAGCTACTATCAAATTTCCCTGCAATCCGCCTGACAAAGTCATTTTGCTGCAATGTTGTTATTTTGGTACACAACGTTTCGTGAAATTTAGTCACAATAAGCATTACAATCAAGTTTACTGCTAGTGCCAAAATTCTCCAGGAATCGTCTTCTAAAAGCCATTGTGCTGAACTGCTGGTCTTTTGGTACAGATCGGTTCGTGAGAATTATCACAATGAGCTTTTCAACCCTGTTCACTGCCTGCGCATATTTCGCCCGCAAGCGTCTTCTAAATGCCATTTTAATGCGCTGCTGGTCTTTTGGTACAGATCGGATCATGACTTTCTCTCACAATCAGCATTTCAAATCTGTTCCCTGCTTGTAGTTAAATTCTCCTGTAATCCTCTTCTAAACACCATTATGAGGCACTGATGTTCTTTTGGTAGAGATCGGTCCGTAATAATTTCTAACAATGAACATTGCAATCCTATTCATTGCTAGTGCCAAATTCCTCTTGAAAGCCTTCTCCATCAATTATTATGCTGAACTGCTGGTCTTTTGGTAGAGATCAGTTCGTAAAGATTTCTCACACTAAGCATTTCAACCCTGTTCACAGATACTAGCAAATTTCCCCTGCAATCCGCCTGACAAAGCCATTATGCTTCAATGTTGTTATTTTGGTACATTTCGGTTCGTGCTAATTACTCACAATGAACATTTAAATCAAGTTCACTACTATTGCCAAAATTGTCCTGTATCGTAAACTAAAAACAATAAAGATACATTGCTGGTCTTCTGGTACAGATCGGTTCGTGAAAAATTATCACAATGAGCATTTCAATCCTCATCAACATTTGTGCATATTTCTCCTCAAATCCCTTTCTTAATGCCATTTTAGTGCGATGATGGACTTTTGGTACATATCGGTTCGTGACATTTCCTCACAATCAGCATTTCAATTCTCTTCCCTGCTTGTACCAAAATTCTCCTGTAAATCTCTTCTAAATGCCATTATAAAGAGGTGTACAACTGGATGATTGGTAGACATCAATCTTCAATCAAGTTCCCTGCTAGTGGCAAAATTCTCCTGTAATCGTCTTCTAAAAATCATAATGATACAATGCTGGTCTGTTGGTACAGATCGGTTCGTGAAACATTATCACAATGAGCATTTCAACCCTGATCTCTGTCTGTGCATAATTCTCCTGAATGGTTTTCTAAATGCCATATTAATGCGCTGCTGGTCTTTTGGTAGAGAGTGGTTCGTGACAATTTCTAACAATGAACATTTCAATCCTATTCATTGCTAGTGCCAAAAGCATCTTGAAAGACTTCTCCACAAATTATTATGCTGAACTTCCGGTATTGTGCGAGAGTTCAGTTCGTAAAGATTTCTCACACTAAGCATTTCAGCCCTGTTCAAAGATACTACCAAATTTCCCCTGCAGTCCGCCTGACAAAGTCGGCCTGCTGCAATGTTGTTATTTTGGTACACATCGGTTCGTGAAATTTAGTCACAATAAGCATTTCAATCAAGTTCACTGCTAGTGCCAAAATTCTGCTGTAATCCTCTTCGAAAAACCATTGTGATGAACTGCTCGTCTTTTGGTACAGATCGGTTCGTGAGAATTATCACAATGAGCTTTTCAACCCTGTTCACTGTCTGCGCATACGTCGCCCGCAATCGTCTTCTAAATGCCATTTTAATGCGCTGCTGGTCTTTTGGTACAGATCGGATCTTGACATTCTCTCACAATCAGCTTTTCAATTCTGTTCACTGCTTGTGCCAAAATACACCTGTAATCCTCTTCTATGTGCTATTTTGATGCACTGCTGGTCCGTAGTAGATAGCGTTTCTTGAAAAATTTTCACGAGCCTTTCAATCTTCACGGCTAGAGCTAAAGATTTCCTGGAAATCTCCTCCACAAGCTGAATTGCTGGTGACTTGGTAGAGATCGCTTAATGAAAATTTATCAGAAAGAGCATTTCAATCAAGATCGCTGCTAGTGCCAAAATTCTCCTGTAATCGTCTTCTAAAAATCATAATGATACAAGGCTGTTCTTTTTGTACAGACCGGTTCGTGAAAAATTTTCACAATGAGCTTTTCAACCCTGTTCACTGTCTGCGCATAATTCGCCTGAAATCGTCTTCTAAAAGCCATTTTAATGCGCTGCTGCTCTTTTGGTACAGATCGGATCGTGACTTTCTCTCACAATTAGCATTTCAATTCTGTTCACTGCTTGTACGAAAATTCTCCTGTATTCCTCTTACTAAAACCATTCTTAGGCAATCCTGTTCTTTTGTTAGAGATCGGTTCGTGACAATTTCTAACAATGAACATTTCAATCCTATTCATTGCTAGTGCCAAAAGCATCTTGAAAGACTTCTCCACAAATTATTATGCTGAACTTCCGGTATCGTGGGAGAGTTCAGTTGGTAAAGATTTCTCACACTAAGCATTTCAGCCCTGTTCACAGATACTACCAAATTTCACCTTCAGTCCGCCTGACAAAGTCCGCCCGCTGAATTGTTGTTATTTTGGTACACATCGGTTCGTGAAATTTAGTCACAATAAGCATTTCAATCAAGCTCACTGCTAGTGCCAAAATTTTGCTGTAATCCTCTTCGAAAAACCATTGTGATGAACTGCTCGTCTTTTGGTACAGATCGGTTCGTGAGAATTATCACAATGGGCTTTTCAACCCTGTTCACTGTCTGCGCATACTTCGCCCGCAATCGTCTTCTAAATGCCATTTTAATGCGCTGCTGGTCTTTTGGTACAGATCGGATCGTGAAAAATTATCACAATGAGCATTTCAATACTGATCTCTGCCTGTGCAAAATTCTCCTGAAATCCCTTTCTAAATGCTATTTTAATGCGATGCTGGTCTTTTTGTACAAGTCGGTTCGTGACATTTCCTCACAATCAGCATTTCAATTCTCTTCTCTGCTTGTGGAAAAATACTCCTGTAAACCTCTGCTAAATTGCATTATAAAGAGGTTTACAGCTGGTCGTTTGGTAGACATCGCTCTGTTACAATTATTCAACATTAACATTTCCTTCCTTTCACTGCAAGGGTCAGTTTTCTCTTGTAATCCTCCTCCACAAGGTTTTCTGACGCACTGCTGGTCTTTTGATAGAGATCGGTTCGTGACAATTTCTAACAATGAACATTTCAATCCTATTCATTGCTAGTGCCAAAATCATCTGGAAAGACATCTGCACAAATTATTACGCTGAACTTCCGTTATTGAGGGAGCGTTCAGTTCGTAAAGATTTCTCACATTAAACTTTTCAACCCTGTTCACAGCTACTACCAAATTTCCCTTCAATCCGCCTGACAAAGTCATTATGCTGCAATGTTGTTAATTTGTTACACATCGGTTCGTGAAAATTACTCACAATGAACATTTCAATCAAGTTTACTGCTAGTGCCAACATTGTCCTGTAATCGTCTCCTAAAAACAATAAAGATACAATGCTGGTCTTTTGGTACAGATCGGTTCGTGAAAAATTATCACAATGAGCATTTCAACCCTGATATGTCTGTGCATAATTCCCCTGAAATCCCTTTCTAAATGCCATTTTAATGCGCTGCTGGTCTTTTGGTACAGATCGGTTCGTTACTTTCTCTCACTATCAGCATTTCAATTCTGTTCACTGCTTGTACGAAAATTCTCCTGTAATCCTCTTTCTAAAACCATTATGAGGCACTGCTGTTCTTTTGGTAGAGATCGGTTCGTAACAATTTCTAACAATGAACTTTTAAATCCTATTCATTGCTATTGCCAAATTCCTCTTTAAAGCCTTCTCCACCAATTAATATGCTGAACTGCTGGTCTTTTGGTAGAGATCAGTTCGAAAAGATTTCTCACACTAAGCATTTCAACCCTGTTCACAGCTACAAACAAATTTTCCCTGTAATCCGCCTGAAAAGTCACTATGCAGCTATGCTGTTATTTGGGTACACCTCGGTTCGTGAAAATTACTCACAATGAGCATTTCAATCAGATTCAATGCTATTGCCAAACTTATCCTGTAATCGTCGTCTAAAAACCATTATGATGCTCTGCTGGTCTTTTGGTACAGATCGGTTCGTGACATTTTCTCACAATCAGCATTTCAATTCTGTTCACTGCTTGTGCCAAAATACTCCTGTAAACCGCTTCTCTGTACTATTTTGATGCACTGCTGGTCTTTAGTAGATAGCAGTTCGAGTATAATTTTCACAAGGAGCCTTTCAATCCTCTTCACGGCTAGAGCTAAAGATTTCCTGGAAATCTCCTCCACAAGCTGAATTGCTGGTGATCTGGTAGAGATCGCTTAATGAAAATTTCTCACAAAGCATTTCAATCAACATCGCACCTAGTGCCAAAATTCTCCTGTAATCGTCTTCTAAAAATCATAATGATACAATGCTGGTCTTTTGGTACACATCGGTTCGTGAAATAGTATCACAATGAGCATTTCAACCCTGATCTCTGTCTGTGCATAATTCTCCTGAAATGGTTTTCTAAATGCCATTTCAATGCGCTGCTGGTCTTTTGGTACAAATCGGTTCGTGACATTTCCTCACAATCAGCATTTCAATTCTCTTCTCTGCTTGTGCAAAAATACTCCTGTAAACCTCTGCTAAATGCCATTATAAAGAGGTTTAAAGCTGGTCGTTTGGTAGACATCGCTCTGTTACAATTATTCAACATTAACATTTCCTTCCTTTCACTGCAAGGGTCAGTTTTCTCTTGTAATCCTCCTCCACAAGGTTTTCTGACTCACTGCTGGTCTTTTGATAGAGATCGGTTCGTGACAATTTCTAACAATGAACATTTCAATCCTATTCATTGCTAGTGCCAAAATCATCTGGAAAGACATCTGCACAAGTTATTACGCTGAACTTCCGGTATTGAGGGAGCGTTCAGTTCGTAAAGATTTCTCACATTAAACATTTCAACCCTGTTCACAGCCACTATCAAATTTCCCTGCAATCCGCCTGACAAAGTCATTTTGCTGCAATGTTGTTATTTTGGTACACAACGTTTCGTGAAATTTAGTCACAATAAGCATTACAATCAAGTTTACTGCTAGTGCCAAAATTCTCCAGGAATCGTCTTCTAAAAGCCATTGTGCTGAACTGCTGGTCTTTTGGTACAGATCGGTTCGTGAGAATTATCACAATGAGCTTTTCAACCCTGTTCACTGCCTGCGCATATTTCGCCCGCAAGCGTCTTCTAAATGCCATTTTAATGCGCTGCTGGTCTTTTGGTACAGATCGGATCATGACTTTCTCTCACAATCAGCATTTCAAATCTGTTCCCTGCTTGTAGTTAAATTCTCCTGTAATCCTCTTCTAAACACCATTATGAGGCACTGATGTTCTTTTGGTAGAGATCGGTCCGTAATAATTTCTAACAATGAACATTGCAATCCTATTCATTGCTAGTGCCAAATTCCTCTTGAAAGCCTTCTCCATCAATTATTATGCTGAACTGCTGGTCTTTTGGTAGAGATCAGTTCGTAAAGATTTCTCACACTAAGCATTTCAACCCTGTTCACAGATACTAGCAAATTTCCCCTGCAATCCGCCTGACAAAGCCATTATGCTTCAATGTTGTTATTTTGGTACATTTCGGTTCGTGCTAATTACTCACAATGAACATTTAAATCAAGTTCACTACTATTGCCAAAATTGTCCTGTATCGTAAACTAAAAACAATAAAGATACATTGCTGGTCTTCTGGTACAGATCGGTTCGTGAAAAATTATCACAATGAGCATTTCAATCCTCATCAACGTTTGTGCATATTTCTCCTCAAATCCCTTTCTTAATGCCATTTTAGTGCGATGATGGACTTTTGGTACATATCGGTTTGTGACATTTCCTCACAATCAGCATTTCAATTCTCTTCCCTGCTTGTGCCAAAATTCTCCTGTAAATCTCTTCTAAATGCCATTATAAAGAGGTGTACAACTGGATGATTGGTAGACATCAATCTTCAATCAAGTTCCCTGCTAGTGGCAAAATTCTCCTGTAATCGTCTTCTAAAAATCATAATGATACAATGCTGGTCTGTTGGTACAGATCGGTTCGTGAAACATTATCACAATGAGCATTTCAACCCTGATCTCTGTCTTTGCATAATTCTCCTGAATGGTTTTCTAAATGCCATATTAATGCGCTGCTGGTCTTTTGGTAGAGAGTGGTTCGTGACAATTTCTAACAATGAACATTTCAATCCTATTCATTGCTAGTGCCAAAAGCATCTTGAAAGACTTCTCCACAAATTATTATGCTGAACTTCCGGGATTGTGCGAGAGTTCAGTTCGTAAAGATTTCTCACACTAAGCATTTCAGCCCTGTTCACAGATACTACCAAATTTCCCCTGCAGTCCGCCTGACAAAGTCGGCCTGCTGCAATGTTGTTATTTTGGTACACATCGGTTCGTGAAATTTAGTCACAATAAGCATTTCAATCAAGTTCACTGCTAGTGCCAAAATTCTGCTGTAATCCTCTTCGAAAAACCATTGTGATGAACTGCTCGTCTTTTGGTACAGATCGGTTCGTGAGAATTATCACAATGAGCTTTTCAACCCTGTTCACTGTCTGCGCATACATCGCCCGCAATCGTCTTCTAAATGCCATTTTTATGCGCTGCTGGTCTTTTGGTACAGATCGGATCGTGACATTCTCTCACAATCAGCTTTTCAATTCTGTTCACTGCTTGTGCCAAAATACACCTGTAATCCTCTTCTATGTGCTATTTTGATGCACTGCTGGTCCGTAGTAGATAGCGTTTCTTGAAAAATTTTCACGAGCCTTTCAATCCTCTTCACGGCTAGAGCTAAAGATTTCCTGGAAATCTCCTCCACAAGCTGAATTGCTGGTGACTTGGTAGAGATCGCTTAATGAAAATTTATCACAAAGAGCATTTCAATCAAGATCGCTGCTAGTGCCAAAATTCTCCTGTAATCGTCTTCTAAAAATCATAATGATACAAGGCTGTTCTTTTTGTACAGACCGGTTCGTGAAAAATTTTCACAATGAGCTTTTCAACCCTGTACACTGTCTGCGCATAATTCGCCTGAAATCGTCTTCTAAAAGCCATTTTAATGCGCTGCTGCTCTTTTGGTACAGATCGGATCGTGACTTTCTCTCACAATTAGCATTTGAATTCTGTTCACTGCTTGTACGAAAATTCTCCTGTATTCCTCTTACTAAAACCATTCTTAGGCAATCCTGTTCTTTTGTTAGAGATCGGTTCGTGACAATTTCTAACAATGAACATTTCAATCCTATTCATTGCTAGTGCCAAAAGCATCTTGAAAGACTTCTCCACAAATTATTATGCTGAACTTCCGGTATCGTGGGAGAGTTCAGTTGGTAAAGATTTCTCACACTAATCATTTCAGCCCTGTTCACAGATACTACCAAATTTCCCCTTCAGTCCGCCTGACAAAGTCCGCCCGCTGAATTGTTGTTATTTTGGTACACATCGGTTCGTGAAATTTAGTCACAATAAGCATTTCAATCAAGTTCACTGCTAGTGCCAAAATTCTGCTGTAACCCTCTTCGAAAAGCCATTGTGATGAACTGCTCGTCTTTTGGTACAGATCGGTTCGTGAGAATTATCACAATGGGCTTTTCAACCCTGTTCACTGTCTGCGCATACTTCGCCCGCAATCGTCTTCTAAATGCCATTTTAATGCGCTGCTGGTCTTTTGGTACAGATCGGATCGTGAAAAATTATCACAATGAGCATTTCAATACTGATCTCTGCCTGTGCAAAATTCTCCTGAAATCCCTTTCTAAATGCTATTTTAATGCGATGCTGGTCTTTTTGTACAAGTCGGTTCGTGACATTTCCTCACAATCAGCATTTCAATTCTCTTATCTGCTTGTGGAAAAATACTCCTGTAAACCTCTGCTAAATTGCATTATAAAGAGGTTTACAGCTGGTCGTTTGGTAGACATCGCTCTGTTACAATTATTCAACATTAACATTTCCTTCCTTTCACTGCAAGGGTCAGTTTTCTCTTGTAATCCTCCTCCACAAGGTTTTCTGACGCACTGCTGGTCTTTTGATAGAGATCGGTTCGTGACAATTTCTAACAATGAACATTTCAATCCTATTCATTGCTAGTGCCAAAATCATCTGGAAAGACATCTGCACAAATTATTACGCTGAACTTCCGGTATTGAGGGACCGTTCAGTTCGTAAAGATTTCTCACATTAAACATTTCAACCCTGTTCAAAGCAACTACCAAATTTCCCCTGCAATCCGCCTGACAAAGTCATTATGCTGCAATGTTGTTATTTTGGTACACATCGGTTCGTGAAAATTACTCACAATGAACATTTCAATCAAGTTTACTGCTAGTGCCAACATTGTCCTGTAATCGTCTCCTAAAAACAATAAAGATACAATGCTGGTCTTTTGGTACAGATCGGTTCGTGAAAAATTATCACAATGAGCATTTCAACCCTGATATGTCTGTGCATAATTCCCCTGAAATCCCTTTCTAAATGCCATTTTAATGCGCTGCTGGTCTTTTGGTACAGATCGGTTCGTTACTTTCTCTCACTATCAGCATTTCAATTCTGTTCACTGCTTGTACGAAAATTCTCCTGTAATCCTCTTTCTAAAACCATTATGAGGCACTGCTGTTCTTTTGGTAGAGATCGGTTCGTAACAATTTCTAACAATGAACTTTTAAATCCTATTCATTGCTATTGCCAAATTCCTCTTTAAAGCCTTCTCCACCAATTAATATGCTGAACTGCTGGTCTTTTGGTAGAGATCAGTTCGAAAAGATTTCTCACAATAAGCATTTCAACCCTGTTCACAGCTACAAACAAATTTTCCCTGTAATCCGCCTGAAAAGTCACTATGCAGCTATGCTGTTATTTGGGTACACCTCGGTTCGTGAAAATTACTCACAATGAGCATTTCAATCAGATTCAATGCTATTGCCAAACTTATCCTGTAATCGTCGTCTAAAAACCATTATGATGCTCTGCTGGTCTTTTGGTACAGATCGGTTCGTGACATTTTCTCACAATCAGCATTTCAATTCTGTTCACTGCTTGTGCCAAAATACACCTGTAATCCTCTTCTATGTGCTATTTTGATGCACTGCTGGTCCGTAGTAGATAGCGTTTCTTGAAAAATTTTCACGAGCCTTTCAATCCTCTTCACGGCTAGAGCTAAAGATTTCC
Organism: Chelydra serpentina; assembly: GCA_037349315.1. Lineage (NCBI taxonomy): Eukaryota > Metazoa > Chordata > Testudines > Chelydridae > Chelydra > Chelydra serpentina. Next base: position 4,367,720 of record JBAIAC010000056.1, read on the forward strand.
TGCAAATCTCCTCCACAAGCTGAATTGCTGGTGACTTGGTAGAGATCGCTTAATGAAAATTTATCACAAAGAGCATTTCAATCAAGATCGCTGCTAGTGCCAAAATTCTCCTGTAATCGTCTTCTAAAAACCATAATGATACCATGTTGGTCTTTTTGTACAGACCGGTTCGTGAAAAATTTTCACAATGAGCTTTTCAACCCTGTTCACTGTCTGCGCATAATTCGCCTGAAATCGTCTTCTAAATGCCATTATAATGGCCTGCTGAACTATTGGTACAGATCGGTTCGTGATTTTCTCTCACAATCAGCATTTCAATTCTGTTCACTGCTTGTGCCAAAATACCCCTGTAAACCTCTTCTATGTGCTATTTTGATAGCAGTTCGAGTATAATTTTCACAAGGAGCATTTCAATCCGCTTCACGGCTAGAGTTTAAGAGCTCCTGGAATTCTCCTCCACAAGCTGAATTGCTGGTGACCAGGTAGAGATCGCTTAATGAAAATTTCTCACAAAGAGCATTTCAATCAAGATCCCTGCTAGTGCCAAAATTCTCCTGTAATCGTCTTCTGAAAATCATAATGATACAATGCTGATCTTTTGGTACAGGTCGGTTCGTGAAAAATTATCACAATAAGCATTTAAACCCTGATCTCTGTCTGTGCATAATTCTCCTGAAATGGTTTTCTAAATGCCATTTCAATGCGCTGCTGGTCTTTTGGTACAAATCGATTCGTGACATTTCCTCACAATCAGCATTTCCAGTCTCTTCTCTGCTCGTGCCAAAATTAATTAACCAGTCAGGATGCTTTTACTATTTTAGTAACCAATTACGTTTTCTACTGGCACTAAGTTATTGACTTATTTGCTGTGAGAATAATAAATCTATAAACTAAATATTTCCCCTGTCATGCTGTTTAAATATGACTATTACTATAGTAAATGAAACAATGAATTCACACTCCTGTGGCTCTTTTGGGTAATGCTGATCATTAATTTGGCTCCTGGACCACTGATGTCTGAGTATCACTGCTCTAAAATGAAGGTTGTTCTAATTGAAACGACAGGCCCAGGGCTTAAATTCAGAGGGAGCTGTCCGGAGCGTTTTCTAACCTCCTGGAGTTTTTATAGCAGGTCGGGGGCAGGGACACTAGGGGGCTCTGGGAAATATTCCATGAGAATTTAGTTCGGGTGGAGAGGCAGAACCTGCATGCTCATTGCCAGACTTACTTCGGCTGTTTGGAGAGTAATAGCTGACGGTTTTCTGGGCATCACCATAGTCGTAGATGACGGGCACGGCGGGGCCATTATTGGTCTTGCAGACACCAGCGCCGTATTTCACTGGGTATTTCTGGGTGACACAAATGCAGCAAGCAGCCAGGGTTAGTTTCTGTCCCTGTGTCAGGGCAGCTCCCATACAGACAAGGCAGCCTTGACTGGCACACGCTCGCTTGGTGATTTGTTCAGTCAGTGCTGCTGCCCACACGGACCAGCCCTGAGGCACAGCAGTGACCCCAGCAGTGGGCAGGGAAATCTGGCATGTCAAGGTGTCACTTGGAGTGGATTTATCGCAGCCTTTTTGGGTCCGTGCAGCACATAACACCGTGGGGCCCTGGTCTGGTTTTGGGGGGGGAGGGGAGGTCTGCTAGGAGCTGCCACAATGCGGGCAGTAAATGATGAGCGGGTGAGAATCAGCATGTGTCCAGCACCATTGCCCGCTGCCCTGGCACTGAGGAGATGCCACTGCTAAGACGCTGAACCCCAAAGCTGGGTCTCAAGGGTGTGTCAAGGGCTTGGCCCAGCACTAAAGCACCTGTGTCCAATGCCCCCCCCCCCAATCTCCAGGATGTGAGGTGCAGTCAGTCTCTGTTGCCTGTCTAGCCTCTCTGCTGAGTCTGCTAGCACATCTGTGCCAATGGGGTGGCTGGTTTGGGATGTGAACACCAGCAAGTGGCTGAGACCAGCCAGCTCACCTCACACCAAGGTCACGGTCAGATTCCAATGGGCTGCATCGAGGGGAAGGCTCCTTGTCCCATTATCAGCCTCTGGCCCCGCAGCATGGAGCATTTGTAGCATGTTGAGGATTTGCCCAACTCAGTTCCTCCATCTACACTGATGCCAGCAGAGCCCTCCTGCACTTGTCCCTTCAAAGCCCCCAGCCCAGAGCCATCACCTGGTAGAGTGTGAGGAGGTTCCCCCCCTCAGAGAACAGGAAGCCGATCTCGGTGTGGTACCTCAGGATGGACCTGTTCTTCCATTCCTTCAGGGGTGTCTTGTTGGTTACGTGCCACACGGACAGGTCCTGAGCTTGCAGATCATAATAACCAGGGTTCTGAAAAGCAAGGACCCAGTTGAAACTTCCTAACCACATCCCTGGTACTTACCCAGCAACCCATCCCCAGGGCATCTGGGCACCTCCTCTGCTGTGGCTCATGCCCCACAAAGCAGAGAAGCACCATCCCCATTGTACGGGGGAGAACTGAGGCACAGAGACTTAGGAGACTTGCCCTAGGTCACACAGTGGGCCTGTGGCAGGGCAGGGAATGGAGCCCAGGGCTGACAAGTCATTCGCTAGCACCTTGACCACTGACCCATCCCTCCCATCTAAACCCCATGCCCGTGTCCCCCCAGCTGCCCATGAGCAGTCAACCACATTCTAATGCACCCTCACTTCCCAGCAGGTAGCTATTGAACATAAGAACGGCCATACTGGGTCAGACCAAAGGTACATCAAGCCCAGTATCCTGTCCTCTGACAGTGACCAATGGCAGGTGCCCCAAAGGGAATGAACAGACAGGTTATCATCAAGTGATCCATACCCTGTCATCCAATCCCAGCTTCTGGAAAACAGAGGCTAGGAACACCATCCCTGCCCATCCTGGCTAATAGCCATGGATGGGCCTATCTTCCATTAATCTATCTAGTTCCCTTTTGAACCCTGTTATAGTATTGGCCTTCACAACACCCTCTGGAAAGGAGTTCCAGAGGTTGACAGTGTGTTGCGTGAAAAAATACTTTCTTGTGTTTGTTTTAAACCTGCCACCTATTAATTACATTTGGTGACCCCTTGTTCTTGTATTATGAGAAGGAGTAAATAACACTTCCTTCTTTACTTTCTCTATACCACTCATGATTTTATAGACCTCTATCATATCCCCCCTTAGTCTCCTCTTTTCCAAGCTGAAAAGTCCCTGTTTTATTAATCTCTCCTCATACGGAATAATTTTCGTTGCTCTTTTCTGAACCTTTTCTAATTCCAATATATCTTTTTTGAGATGGGGCGACCACATCTGCCTGCAGTATTCAAGGTGTGGGCGTACCATGGATTTATATAGAGGCAATATGATATTTTTTGTCTTATTATCTATCCTTTTCGTAATGATTTCCAACATTCTATTAACTTTTTTGACTTCCCCGCTGCACGTTGAGTGGATGATTTCAGAGAACTATCCACAATGACTCCAAGATCTCTTTCTTGAGTAGTAATAGCAAATTTAGACCCCATCATTGTATATGTATAGTTAGGATTATGTTTTCCAATGTGCATTGGAAGGGGAGGGATAGCGCAGTGGTTTGAGCATTGGCCTGCTAAACTCAGGGTTGTGAGTTCAATCCTTGAGGGGGCCATTTGGGGATCTGGTGCAAAAATTGGGGATTGGTCCTGCTTTGAGCAGCGGGTTGGACTAGATGACCTACTAAGGTCCCTTCCAACCCTGATATTCTATGATAACTTTGCATTTATCAACATTAAATTTCATCTGCCATTTTGTTTCCCGTCACCCAGTTTTGTGAGATCCTTTTGTAATTCTTTGCAGTCTGCCTGGGACTTAACTATCTTGAGTAGTTTTGTATTATCTGCAAATTTTGCCATCTCACTGTTTATTCCTGTGAGGGTTTTAACACCATAGATAGAAAACAGTCAGCTTGTTAAAAGAAGGATTTTATTAAAAATAAAGAAGGTAAAATCATCTCTGTAAAATCAGGATGGTTACTATTTTACAGGGCACTTAATTTCCAAACTCAGAGAGATTTCCCCCTCTGGACAAAACCTTAAAGTTACAGAAAACCATGAATAACCACCACTCCCGCCCCTTCTAATACAGGGAATACACCAAGCAAATATAAACAGAAATCTATGCGCTATGCTATCTAAATTTACTTCAGAAAACGGGGGGTTGATTTTCTGTAGGTTCCTTCTGTCTTCCAAGATCACTCTGACTCAGACAAAGAGACACTCACACAGCCTTCCCCACTCCTAAGATTTGAAAGTATCTTGTCCCCTCATCAAGAGGCATGTCATTGAATATGTCCAGAGCACTTCCAGTCAACTTTGCTACCAATATGGTCATTTTGTGAGCATCAGGAATGGTATGGAAATTGCATAGTCTCTCAAAGGTGAGAAAATTTTCCGCAATATCACGGGATTCATCATACGGTGGAGATAGTTGCTCCCATTTGTGGGTTGTTGGGGAAGGATTATTAGTGTTATCTGGTAGATTCTGCTCCGCCCTGGTCTTCTCCATCTCCAGGGCATGCTTCCTCTCTCTTTCTTTCTCCTCCATAGCATGCTTCCTCTCCTCCTCAGCATACTTCCTCTCTCTTTCTTTCTCCTCCATAGCATACTTCCTCTCTTTCTTTTTCCTCCTCAGCATGCTTCCTCTCTCTTTCTTTCTCCTCCATCTCCATCTGTCTAACTTGTAGCAGTCTTGCATGTTCTTTATCTTTCTCATCGGCTTGCAATCGAGCTAGCTCAAGTTTAATAGCTGCATCACTGGTAGTCATCTTAGCCTTTGTTTTTAATCTGTCTTAACCGATAGAGTTAGAAAAGAAAAAAAACCGTGCTTGGGTATTCCCTGTAGGGGTTAACTACCTGCTTTCATATGTAGATACTCTAGCTCCTAGCAGCTCAACCCCTCCCCCCTCCCTCCTTCCAGCAGCTACAGGGAATAGCCAGAGAGAAGAGAAAAAAAATTCTAAACTCCCTGTGTCTGGTTCAAAAAAAATCTCTGGTTCAATACATCCCACCGCTCTCCCACCATGTCAAGGTTCCCTCTCCACTCTAAACTCTAGGGTAAAGATGTGGGGACGCGCATTAAGAGCCCCTAAGCTTATTTTTACCATCTTAGGTTAAAACCCCCAAGGTACAAAATCCCCTGCACCCTGAGAAATGCTTCTTCCGCTGCCAACATCAAGTATCTAACAGGAATCCAGGAAAGGAATCACTTGAACTTCCCTCCCCCCCAAAATACCCCCTCAAGCCGTACACCCCGTTTCCTGAGGAAGCTTGAGAACAATCTCCAAAGCCAATTGGTTACACAGTGATCTAAAACCCACCCCACAGAGCTCTCCAGCAGGGACACCCTTATTGTAAGCTAAATCCACTGGTGACAGATCCGTGAGGGAGCCGAGTCTGCTCTTCTGAGAAAAGGGACTTTCCTTTTCTATCTTTCCCCCCCACACACACCCATTTCTCTAGTACTTTCTCTCTGAAGCTTTACCTTACTCCCCTTGGGGTAACAGAGTATACAGCCGGGATGCAACGCAGTGCCGCGTGAAAATCAAGGAGCTGCGACAAGCGTACCAGAAGACCAAAGAGTCAAACGGACGCTCCGGATCCCAGCCCCAAACATGCCGTTTCTGTGAGGCACTGCATGCAATTCTAGGAGGGGCCGCCACCACTGCCCCACCAGTGTCCGTGGACTCCGACGATGGGGTCTTATCTACGGCCACTTCCTCGGAGGTTTTCGTGGATGGGGAAGATGAGGAAGGAGATGAGGAGGACGAGGCAGTCGACAGCGCTTTCAACGCTGTTTTCCCCGACAGCCAGGATCTCTTCATCACCCTGACTGAGATCTCCTACCAACCCTCCCAAGGCGGTAACCCGGACCGTGAATCAGGGGAAGGATCAGCAGGTCAGTGTTTTAAACATTTATTTTGAATAGAATTGGCATGGTATGTTAGCAATGGGTTTTTATTGCTTAGTTTGCCCTAGGCGCTTTAGTTTTTAGTCATTGCCAGTGCAGCTACTCGAAAAGTCTGTCAATATGTCTGGGGATAGATGAGAAATCCTCCTCGGAGATCTCCACGAAGCTCTCCTGGAGCTACTGTGAAAGCCTTTGCATCAGGTTCCCGGGGAGAGCGGCCTTATTGTCTCCTCCATGGTAGGAAACTTTTCTGCACCAGGCTAGTAGCAGGTACTCCAGTATCATTGTCTTGCAAAGCATGGCGGCATACGGCCCCGGTGTTTGCTGGCATTCATGCAGCATACGGTCTTTCTCTTTCCCGTAATCCTCATCAGAGTGATATCAGTCATGGTGCCCTGGTTTGAATTAGGGGTATTTTAGTATGGGGACTGATTGCCTGTTCCTTTAAATAACTCTACACGGCGGTTTCCAGCCACGCGGTGGGGGCGGGGAGGCGAACCATTCAAGCTGAGCGGCTCGCCGCCAGCTTGCAGGGACCTTTCCCGGGACCAGCCACGCGGGGTGGGGGGGCGGGGAGGCGAACCGTTCACGGTGAGCGGTTCACCGCCAGCTTGCAGGGACCTTTCCCGGGACCAGCCACGCGAGGGGAGGGGGCGGGGAGGCGAACCGTTCATGCTGAGCGGTTTGCCGGCAGCAAGAACTGGTCACCGCTAGGAGCTGTGCTTGGAACATGAGAGGAGGGCACTGCTGTAAAGTAAGCTCTCAGCAGCCAAAAGTCTACAGCTTACCATGGCCTCCAGATAGCAGAATTCTGTTGTCCGGCACCGCTTGTGTGATCTGTACACCAAGACCCCAGGCACTCAATATAAAGACAGAATATTCGACCTTGTACTGAGTGCACATGTGATAGGTAGTGTGCATGGTCTTGTTCCCAGGGAAAGAGTATATTCATTGTTCGGGAAAATGTATCCTTGTGAGGAATTCACTCCCTTTCTCCCATCCCACAGTTGCGAGCGTCTCCTGTATTACCCGTGCATCCCCCTCCCAGAGGCTGGCGCAGATCAGGCGGCGAAAGAAAAGGACACGGGACAAGATGTTCTCAGAACTTATGGTCTGTTCCCAAACCGAGGCGGCACAGCAGACCCAGTGGAGGGAGAACATGTCGCAATACCAGCGATTATACAGCGAATGGGAGGACAGGTGGCGGCAGGAAGACCAGCAGGCGACTCAAACGCTGCTTGGATGAATGAGGGAGCAAACGGACACGCTCCGGCGCCTTGTAGATGTTCTGCAGGACCGGAGGCAGGATGAAAGAGCCCCGCTCTATTTGATTTCTAACCGCCCTCCCCCACCACAAAGTCCAATCCCTCCCTCACCCAAAGTCCCGAGAACGAGGGGCGGCAGGGGCTGTGGAAATAATCACTCCACCCCTGTGGACTGCTCAAGTAGCAGAAGGCTCTCATTCCCCAAGATTTAATGGGTCCTTTCTTTCCCTCCAATCGCACCCCACCCTAGCCCCCGTCCAAGTTTCATCCCATAACTGTGCTGTCCTTAATAAAAATTACTTTTCTGTAAAGTACTGTTTCCTTGATTTCCTCTTAAAGGATGGTGTGTTTGAAGGGAGAGAAGGGGGTTGGTAATTGGAGACAATAGGCGCCTGTACCAGGATACAGACAGGGGGACAGGTTCACCAGAGCGTCACACTCCTATTGCATTCACTAATCACCATGGTCATTCTGGGAGGTGGTTTTCATGCTCTGTGTGGGGGGGCTCTGTGAGTTTCTGGTGGGGGAGGGCGGTTACAGATCTTATGCAGCGGTCAGTAGCCTGCATGACAGAGCCACGCATCAGGGGATCTGTAACTGCCATCCCAGGGCACAAAGTCACATAGGCCTCCCCCTCACAGAGTTCCAAAAAGGAGGGGTGGCAGGCTCCATTGAAACAAGCAGTCCACCACTGCGGACTGCTCTAGGAGCAGGAACCTGTCATTCCCCGAGTTTGGAAGCAGCCTTTCCATCACTCCACCCGCTCCCCAACCGCAGTATGCATCCCAGTTTCAACCCTTTACCGAGAAATTCTTAATAAAGAAGACGGTTTTAATGAACAATGTTTCATTTATTTTATTTTTAAAGCAGTGTAGGAAGGGGGGGGAAGGGGTTGGCAACATTAACTGGGTAAAGAAACAGGCAGGTTCAGGTTCTGCTTACACAAAGGTAATAGTCACAGGTTACCCTGTTCACTCTGGAAGCTAGCTTTCAAAGCTTCCCGGATGCGCAGCGCATCCTGCTGGGCTCTTCTGATCGCCCGGGTGTCTGGCTGCGCGTAATCAGCAGCCAGGCGATTTGCCTCAACCTCCCACCCCGCAGAACGTCTCCCCCTTGCTCTCACAGAGATTGTGGAGCACACAGCAAGCTGCAATCACAATGGGGATATTGGTTTGACTGAGATCAGAGTGAGTCAATAAGCTTCTCCATCTGCACTTGAGACGCCCAAAAGCACACTCCACCACCATTCTGCACTTGCTCAGACTGTAGTTGAAGAGCTCTTTTTCAGTGTCCAGGGCGCCTGTGTACGGCTTCATGAGCCAGGGCATTAGCGGGTAGGCCGGGTCCCCGAGGATCACTATAGGCATCTCCACATTCCCAACAGTTATTTTTTGGTCCGGGAAGTAAATACCTTCCTGCAGCCTTCTAAACAGACCAGAGTTCCTGAAAACGCGAGTGTCATGAACCTTGCCCGGCCATCCGACGTTCATGTTGGTAAAACATCCTTTATGGTCCACTAGTGCTTGCAGCACCATAGAAAAGTAGCCCTTTTGGTTAATGTACTGGCTGCCCTAGTGGTCCGGTCCCAGGATACGGATGTGAGTTCCATCAATAGCCCCACCGCAGTTTGGGAATCCCATCGCAGCAAAGCCATCTATGATCACCTGAACGTTTCCCAGGGTCACTACCTTTGAGAGCAGCAGGTCAACGATTGCATTGGCATCACAGCAACCCCCACGGTAGATTTGCCCACTCTAAATTGATTCGCGACTGACCGGTAGCTGTCAGGCGTAGCAAGCTTCCAGAGGGCTATGGCTACTCGCTTCTGGATAGTCAGGGCTGCTCGCATCCTGGTGTCCTTGTGCTTCAGGGCAGGGGACAGCAGCTCAAAAAATTCAAGGAAAGTGCCCTTACTCATCCGAAAGTTTCACAGCCACTGGGATTCATCCCAGACCTGCAGCACTATGCGGTCCCACCAGTCAGTGCTTGTTTCCCTTGCCCAGAATTGCCATTCCACAGCATCAACATGACCCATTGCCACCATGATGTCCAGGGAGCGGGGTTGTGAGAGGTGTGTGCCCATCTCAGAATCAATGTCCTCATGGCGCTTCAGTTGCCTCCTCGCCCGATTTATCAGCATCTGCTTCTGGAAAAGGTGGATGATAAGGCGCGAGGTGTTGACAACGGACAGAACAGCAGCGATTATCGCAGAGGGCTCCATACTCGCGGTCCTGTGGCGTCAGCGCTGTCAATCACCAGAAAAGGGCGCGAACTGATTGCCTGCCGGCACTTTCACGGAGGGAGGGCGGGAGTGAGGATTGAATGACGACATTTACCCAAAACCACCCTCGACACATTTTTTGCCCCAGCAGGCATTGGGGGCTCAACCCATAATTCCAATGGGCAGTGGGGACTGCAGGAACTGTGGGATAGCTACCCACAGTGCACTGCTTGCAATGTCGACGCTTGCCCCGTTAGTGTGGACTCACAAAGTCGAAGCTTCTGTCTGAATTACTGTCCTTAGTGTGGATTCACATGTTCGACTTTGTAATATCGATTTCACAAGTTCAGTTTAAGTAAAATCGAACTACTCTCATAGTGTAGACATACCCTAAGCCTAGTTCGAGTCGGCAATATCCATGGCCAATAGCTACCTGCTGGGGAGAGAGGGTGCGTTGAATGAACATTCTGTGGTGTTCTCGTCCATTCTCCCTGTGGCAGGAAAAGGCCGGGGTAGAGACCGTCGAATCGTGGAAGTCAACGAATGGCTACGCAGATGGTGTCGGAGAGAAGGGTTTGGATTCTTTGACCATGGGATGGTGTTCCAAGAAGAAGGAGTGCTAGGCAGAGACGGGCTCCACCTGACGAAGAGAGGGAAGAGCATCTTTGGAAGCAGGCTGGCCAACCTAGTGAGGAGGGCTTTAAACTAGGTTCACCGGGGGAAGGAGACCAAAGCCCCGAGGTAAGTGGGGAAGTGGGATACCGGGAGGAAGCACAAGTAAGTGAGTGCAAGAGGGGAGGGCTCCTGCCCCATACTGGGACAGCAGGACAATCGGTGAGTTATCTTAAATGCCTATACACAAATGCAAGAAGCCTGGGGAACAAGCAGGGAGAACTGGAAGTCCTGGCACAGTCAAGGAATTATGACGTAATTGGAATAACAGAGACTTGGTGGGATAACTCACACGATTGGAGTACTGTCATGGATGGATATAAACTGTTCAGGAAGGATAGGCAGGGCAGATAAGGTGGGGGAGTTGCGTTGTATGTAAGAGAGCAGTATGACTGCTCAGAGCTCCAGTATGAAACTGCAGAAAAACCTGAGAGTCTCTGGATTAAATTTAGAAGTGTGAGCAACAAGGGTAATGTCGTGGTGGGAGTCTGCTACAGACCACCAGACCAGGGGGATGAGGTGGACGAGGCTTTCTTCCAGCAACTAACAGAAGTTACTAGATCACAGGCCCTGGTTCTCATGGGTGACTTTAATCACCCCGACATCTGCTGGGAGAGCAATACAGCGGTCCACAGACAATCCAGGAAGTTTTTGGAAAGTGTAGGGGACAATTTCCTGGTGCAAGTGCTGGAGGAACCAACTAGGGGAAAAGCTCTTCTTGACCTGCTGCTCACAAACAGGGAAGAAATAGTAGAGGAAGCAATAGTGGATGGGAACCTGGGAGGCAGTGACCATGAGATGGTCGAGTTCAGGATCCTGACACAAGGAAGAAAGGAGAGCAGTAAAATACAGAGCCTGGACTTCAGAGAAGCAGACTTTGACTCCCTCAGGGAACTGATGGGCAAGGTCCCCTGGGAGAATAACATGAGGGGGAAAGGAGTCGAGGAAAGCTGGCTGTATTTTAAAGAAACCTTATTGAGGTTACAGGAACAAACCATCCCAATGTGTAGAAAGAAAAGTAAATATGGCAGACGACCAGCTTGGCTTAACAGTGAAATCCTTGCTCGTCTTAAACACAAAAAAGCAGCTTACAAGAAGTGGAAGATTGGACAAATGACCAGGGAGGAGTATAAAAATATTGTTCAGGCATGCAGGAGTGAAATTAGGAAGGCCAAATCACACTTGGAGTTGCAGCTAGCCGGAGATGTTAGGAGTAACAAGAAGGGTTTCTTCAGGTATGTGAGCAACAAGAAGAAGGTCAAGGAAAGTGTGGGCCCCTTACTGAATGAGGGAGGGAACCTAGTGACAGAGGATGTGAAGAAAGCTAGTGTACTCAATGCTTTTTTTGCCTCTGTCTTCACAGACAAGGTCAGCTCCCAGGCGGCTGCACTCTGCAGCACGGTATGGGGAGGAGGTGACCAGCCCTCTGTGGAGAAAGAAGTAGTTCGGGACTATTTAGAAAAGCTGGACGAACACAAGTCCATGGGGCCGGATGCACTGCATCCGAGGGTGCTAAAGGAGTTGGCCGATGTGATTGCAGAGCCATTGGCCATTATCTTTGACAAATCATGGCAATCGGGGGAGGTCCCGGATGACTGGAAAAAAGCTAATGTAGTGCCCATCTTTAAAAAAGGGAAGAAGGAAGATCCGGGGAACTACAGGCCAGTCAGTCTCACCTCAGTCCCTGGAAAAATCATGGAACAGGTCCTCAAGGAATCAATTCTGAACCACTTAAAGGAGGGGAAAGTGATCAGGAACAGTCAGCATGGATTCACCAAGGGCAAGTCATGCCTGACTAACCTAATTGCCTTCTATAATGAGATAAATGGCGCTGTGGATGAGGGGAAAGCAGTGGATGTGCTATTTCTTGACTTTAGCAAAGCCTTTGATACAGTCTCGCACAGTGTTCTTGCCAGCAAGTTAAAGAAGTATGGGCTGGATGAATGGACGGTAAGTTGGATAGCAAACTGGCTGGATGGTCGTGCTCAACGGGTAGTGATCAATGGCTCCATGTCTAGTTGGCAGCTCCATGTCAAGTGGAGTGCCCCAAGGGTCGGTGCTGGGGCCGGTTTTGTTCAATAACTTCATCAACGATCTGGAGGATGGTGTGGACTGCACCCTTAGCAAGTTTACATATGACACTAACCTGGGAGGAGTGGTTGATACGCTGGAGGGTAGGGACAGGATACAGAGGGACCTAGACAAATTAGAGGATTGGGCCAAAAGAAATCTGATGAGGTTCAACAAGGACAAGTGCAGAGTCCTGCACTTAGGACAGAAGAATCCCATGCACTGCTACAGACTAGGGACCGAATGGCTGGGCAGCAGTTCTGCAGAAAAGGACCTAGTGGTTACGGTGGACGAAAAGCTGAATATGAGTCAACAGTGTGCCCTTGTTGCCAAGAAGGCTAATGGCATTTTGGGCTGTATAAGTAGGGGCATTTCCAGGAGATCGAGGGATGTGATCATTCTCCTCTATTTGGCACTGGTGAGGCCCCATTTGGAGTACCGTGTCCAGTTTTGGGCCCCACACTACAAGAAGGATGTGGATATATTGGAAAGAGTCCAGGGGAGGGCAACAAAAATAATTAGGGGACTGGAGCACATGACTTATGAGGAGAGGCTGAGGGAACTGGGATTGTTTAGCCTGCAGAAGAGAAGAATGAGGGGGGATTTGATAGCTGCTTTCAACTACCTAAAAGGGGGTTCCAAAGAGGATGGATCTAGACTGTTCTCCATGGTAGAAGATGACAGAACAAGGAGTAATGGTCTCAAGTTGCAGAGGGGGAGGTTTAGGTTGGATATTAGGAAAACCTTTTTCACTAGTAGGGTGGTGAAGCACTGGAATGGGTTACCTAGGGAGGTGGTGGAATCTCCTTCTGTCAGGGTGCCCTCCCCACTCTAAACTCTAGGGTAAAGATGTGGGGACTCACATTGAGAGCCCCTAAGCTTATTTTTACCATCTTAGGTTAAAACCCCCAAGGTACAAAATTCCCTGCACCCTGAGAAATGCTTCTTCCACTCCCACAATCAAGTATCTAACAGGAATCCAGGAAAGGAATCACTTGAACTTCCCTCCAGAACACCGATAGTGTGAAACACTCGCTGTGATTTCTTCCTGGAGCTCTAAAAGAAAACAAAATTAATAAGACACATGCATCTCCAATATACTAATAACTGGATAAAGACTACCAATATTGTCCACATTGCAAGAACAATTTTAATCAGTTGGTTCTTCGTAGTAGACCCTTTCAGGCCACTCAGCATCTTCTCCTCCCTCGGCAGTAAACTGACAAACCTTCAATTCTCGGGGAAAAAAGGGCTTTAGAGAATTAACATGGTACACTTTAGGCTTGAGAGTTGTGGTGGGGGATGCAATGAGATAGTTCACAGCTCCCAGGCGTTCTTGGACCGTAAATGGCCCTTCCCATGACGCTTCCCTCTTATGGGCCTGGAGTGCCTTCAAGACCATGACCTGGTCCCCTACTTTAAAGGAACGCTCTCTGGCATGTTTATCATACCAGGCCTTTTGCTCTTCCTGAGCCTGTTTTAAGTTTTCTCTCGCAAGGGCTAAAGAGTCTCAGAGGGTGTTTTGTAGGTTGCTTACAAAGTCCAGAATGTTAGTTCCCGAAGAAGGCGTAAACCCCTCCCATTGCTATTTCACCAGCTGTAATGGCCCTTTAACCTCGCGGCCATACACAAGTTCAAATGGTGAAAACCCTAAACTGGGATGTGGTACAGCCCTGTAGGCAAAGAGCAACTGCTGTAACACTAGGTCCCAATCGTTGGAGTGCTGGTTTACGAATTTACGTATCATGGCTCCCAAAGTTCCATTAAACTTCTCCACCAGACCATTTGTTTGATGGTGGTAAGGGGTGGCAACCAAGTGGTTCACCCCATGAGCTTCCCACAGGCTTTTCATGCTCCCTGCCAGGAAATTAGTTCCCGAATCAGTAAGGATGTCGGCGGGCCAACCTATCCTGGCAAAAATCTCTATTAATGCCTGGCATACTCTTTTAGCCCGGGTGTTGCTCAGAGCTACTGCTTCTGGCCATCGGGTGGCAAAATCCATGAAAGTCAGTATGTAGTGCTTTCCTCTGGGTGTCTTTTTTGGAAAAGGACCCAGAATATCCACAGCTACCCGCTGAAATGGAACTTCAATTATGGGGAGTGGCTGGAGAGGGGCTTTGACCTGGTCTTGGGGTTTTCCCACTCTTTGGCACACCTCACAAGACCGGACATAGGTAGAAACATCCTTGCCCATTCCCTCGCAGTGGAATGACCGCCTCAAACGGTCTTTGGTGCTGTTCACCCCAGCATGACCACTAGGATGACCATGGGCTAAGCTCAAGAGCTTTAGCCGGTACTTAGTCGGAACCACCAACTGTCTCTGAGGTCTGAGGCCAGTCTTCCTGGTGTCCACCAGAAAGAGTCTCCTTATATAGAAGTCCTTTTTCTATAACAAACCGGGATCGATTACAAGAGGTGAGAGGCAGTGGGGTGCTCCATCCCACTGTAAAAGCTCTCTGTAGGCTTTCATCTGCTTCCTGCTTGGCTTGGAACTGTTCCCTAGATGCTGGAGACATCAGGTCCTCACTGGGTTGTGGACCTGGCCTAGGTCCCTCTGGAAGCGATGTAGGTGATGGGTTTGTTTCCGTTGACTGTGAACCGCTCTCCGCTGGTGCACAATGTGGTAATTCAGGCTCTGGCTGAGCCTCTTGTATTGGGTTATTGGCTGCTGCTGCCATTGCAGGCTCGGTGGTGCCCTCGGGTGTTGGCACGGTAGATGGGGTTGCAAGCGCTGGACTCAGTGCTGGCAATGGTTATGGTGCTGGTTGCTTCGCCGGTTCCGGTTCCGAGACTGGCTTGGGTCGGGTTTCTGTGATTGGATCTATGACGGCTGTTGCAGTCGTTGGCAGGGTATCCGGTTCCACCACCTCTATCTGGGTCTCTGGTAGTACAGATGGGGTTCTGGTGGAAGTCTCAGGAACAGAGCTAGGTGTGACAGCTTGCTTAGCCTGGCTGCCAGTGACCATTTCCACCCCATTCACACAATTGGTCAAATCTTCCCCCAGCAACATGGGAATGGGATAATCATCATAGACTGCAAAAGTCCAATTTCCTGACCAGCCCTTGTACTGGACAGGCAACACGGCTGTAGGTAAATCAAAAGAGTTGGACTTGAAGGGTTGAATTGTCACTTGTGCCTCTGGGTTGATTAAGCTGGGGTCCACTAAGGATTTGTGGATAGCCGACACTTGTGCTCCAGTGTCCCTCCACGCTGTAACCCTTTTTCCGCCCAAACTCACCGTTTCCCTTCGTTCCAAGGGTATCTGGGAGGCATCTGGGCCTGAGGACCTTTGGTGTGACCCCGGTGCAATGAACTGTAATTCTGTTGGGTTTCTTGGGGCAGTTGGTCTTCACATGCCCCAATTCGTTACATTTGAAACCCAGAAAATATTCCGCAATATCACGGGATTCATCATACGGTGGACATAGTCGCTCCCATTTGTGGGTTGTTGGGGAACGATTATTAGTGTTATCTGGTAGATTTTGCTCCGCCCTGGTCTTCTCCATCTCCAGGGCATGCTTCCTCTCTCTGTCTTTCTCCTCCTCAGCATGCTTCCTCTCTCTTTCTTTCTCCTCCATAGCATACTTCCTCTCTCTTTCTTTTTCCTCCTCAGCATGCTTCCTCTCTCTTTCTTTCTCCTCCATAGCATACTTCCTCTCTCTTTCTTTTTCCTCCTCAGCATGCTTCCTCTCTCTTTCTTTCTCTTCCTCAGCATGCTTCCGCTCTCTTTCTTTCTCCTCCATCTCCATCTGTCTAACTTGTAGCAGTCTTGCATGTTTCTTCTCCTCCTCATCAGCTTGTAGCCGGGCTATCTCAAGTTCAATAGCTGCTTCACTGGCAGTCATCTTAGCCTTTCTGTTTTTAATCTGTCTTAACCCGATAGAGTTAGAAAAGAAAAAAAAACTTGCTTGGGTATTCCCTGTAGGGGTTAACTACCTGCTTTCATATGTAGATACTCTAGCTCCTAGCAGCTTAACCCCTCCCTCCTCCCTGCTTCCAGCAGCTACAGGGAAGAGTCAGAGAGAAGAAAAAAAATTCTAAACTCCCTGTGTCTGGTTCAAAAAAAATCTCTGGTTCAATATATCCCACCGCTCTGCCACCATGTCAGGGTTCCCTCCCCACTCTAAACCCTAGGGTAAAGACGTGGGGACCCGCATTCAGAGCCCCTAAGCTTATTTTTACCAGCTTAGGTTAAAACCCCCAAGGTTCAAAATTGCCTGCACCCTGAGAAGTGCTTCTTTCGCTGCCACCATCAAGTATCTAACAGGAATCCAGGAAAGGAATCACTTGAACTTCCCTCCCCCCCAAAATACCCCCTCAAGCCATACACCCCCTTTTCTGGGGAAGCTTGAGAACAATCTCCCAATCAATTGGTTACACAGTGATCTAAAAACCCACCCCCTAGGTCTTAACACCATAGAAAACAGTCAGCTTCTTAAAAGAAGGATTTTATTAAAAATAAAGAAGGTTAAATCATCTCTGTAAAATCAGGATGGTAACTATTTTACAGGACACTATTTTTCCAAACTCAGAGAGATTTCCCCCTCTGGACAAAACCTTAAAGTTACAGAAAACCATAAATAATGCCCCCCCCCCCCCGCCTCTTCTAACACAGGGAATACACCAAGCCAAAATTAATCAGAAATCTATGCGCTATGCTATCTAAACTTACTTCAGAAAAGGGAGGTTTGATTTTCTGCAGGTTCCTTCTGTCTTCCAAGATCACTCTGACTGACAAAGACACACACACAAAGCCTTCCCCCCTCCTAAGATTTGAAAGTATCTTGTCCCCTTATTGGTCAGATTCCAGCCAGGTCAGGTGTCAGTCTGGCTACCTGTATTTCTTAACCCTTTACTGGGAAGAGGATTTTATAGCACTGCATCAGACCCTCACCCCCTTCCCTTCATTTATGACAACTCCTTTTTCCAGATCGTTTATGAATATGTTAAATAGGACTGTCCCAGTCCAGACCCCTGGGGGACAACACTATTTACCTCTCTCCATTCTGAAAACTGACCATTTATACCTACCCTTTGTTTCCTATCATGTAACTAGTTACCACTCCATGAGAGAACCTTCCCTCTTATCCCATGACTGCTTATTTTGCTTATTGGCCATGGAGAAGGGGACCCCACCTTGTAGTCATCGCTGGTGGAGCCCACCGTGGAGCCGAAGGTGTTGTAATTGGCCCAGTTGCCCTCTCCATCTGCGTAGTTGCTGTTGCTCCCCTGCTGGCTGGACCAGCGATCGCCATTGGTGCACTTGCCGTAGACGTTGTTCTCGTGCACGCTGGCCACCAGTGTCCAGCCGCCCCCCTTGGTGGTCATGTCGCAGAAGGTCTGGTAGGTCTCGCCATTCTCGGTGCACAGGGTGTAAATCCCATCTGCAGGGGGCAGGTTGGGAAGGGGGGAGCACCGAGCTGGTCAGCCAGGGCTGGAGAAAGGGGAAGGGCCCTCTCAGAAGCAGCCATTAAATGGGAAACACCCAGGTGAGGAGCTTCTAATGCGCTGCAGCAGGGCGCAAACCCGGAGTCACTGAAGCAGGATGTGCCCCTGCATCCAGGAGCTGAGCGGCCCAATTCCCAGGGGCACTAAATCCCCCTTGGCAGCAGGAAGTGAGTGCAAATTACAGGGACTCCAAGAGGACGGGGACTGAGCCTTTTCACACTCAATCTGTAGCACTTTCATGAAACCGGTGTATTTAAAGCGCCACACTCCTTTGTGTGGACACCATTTATACTGGCTTTTTGTGTACGGTCACCCACAAAGGATTATCCAGATGTACTGCAATTAAAAGTATAATGTGTTGAAACCAGATAGCTAAGAGGATGAGGAAAGATCTTTTATTGGACCAACATCTGTTGGTGAAAGAGAGAGAAGTGTTCGAGCCACACAGAACTCTTCTGTGAAAGCCTAGCTCGAAAGTGCATCCCTCTGAGCAAGACACGCTGGTCTGGTAATAGATATTGCCTCACCCACCTTGTCTCTCTGTTATCCTGGGACTGACTAAAGCAGATGGCAGGAGAGTTGATAAACAGGCTTTCTCCAGACAAAGGAAAGGGGCCAACACCTTAAACCCAGAGGTGCTGAAACTAGGGGTGCTGGGGGTGTGGCAGCACCCCCTGCCTGGAAGTGGTTTCCATCATATATGGGGTTTACAGTTTGGTTCAATGGCTCTCAGCCCCGCCATTATACAAATTGTTCCAGCCCCTGCTGCTCAAAAAAGAGGTGGCCAAATTCAGTGGGTGAATCATCTGTATGGGAGGCAGCATGAAGAGCTCATCTGCACTGTAGAAATCACCAGTGGGGTGAAGACAGACTGGCTCCCACCCCAGCAGGAACAGGAATGCTGGCCAGATCCATTTCAAACCTCTCTCGTTTTACTACAATAAACTGGTTTGACTGTTTATCTAGCCTGACCCGGTGCTTTGACTGAACTGAGGTGATTGTTAGCTCCAGTCAAGATAACAAGCTGTTGTTCCTGTTCTGTGCAGCGCTAGGGGCCATGTGCTGCAGAGAGATGTCTCCGCGGAGCTCGGGGGCTGGAGTTCACTGAGTAACCAGGTAGACAAGGTTTGGGCTGGGAGAGCCCTGAGGAGTTTACTGGCAAGGCAGACAGGCTGGAGCAGGACGGAGATTTCCACTGCTGCATAGCTCCCGCTTGCTGGGGCTGTCAGGGCTAGCAGAGTGTCTCACAGTGATGGGTATCCACAGCAGCTTGTCAGAGCCAGCCCTGGTAATGTGGTTTCCCCACGGCAAGGCAGGTGCCTCTGCTCCCAGCACAAAGATGCCTGGGTGCATCTGAACCAACTGGACCCAGCTGTCACCTTTACACTGGGTCTGGAGCACCCAACAGAAGCCAAGCAGCTGCTGGCAGGTCCAGGGATGCTTCCTCCACACTCGCCTCCAGCCCCGTCCCGGGTGGCTTTCATTTCCTTGCAGCTGCGGGGCAGGCTCTGGTAGCTCTGGCCACTCAGGGAGCAGGACGGGTCTTCCCATTTCTCCAGCAGGTCACGGATGGCGAGTTTCAGTTCAGCAGCACCCACGCTCTCGGCTGCACAGGGAGTTACTTGGGTTAGTTAGGAGTTTTCTCTGTTACCATGTATGGGGACAGAATGGCATATCCCACCCTTCCGCAGCATTACCAACTCACGAGCTCAAAATCATGAGTTAGATCTCCCAAAATCAGGATGTTTTGCCCCAGAATCATGAATTTGGGTTTTATTGAAAGACTATGTTGTGTTGTTTCAGTTTGCCTTTTGATAGCTGAATTTCCCCAGCCCAGCGGTTCACAACGGTTGTGTGACAATTAGTGTTTCCTACTCTCCCAAATGTATCGGGGAAAGGGATTTTATGCCACTACAGGAGCTCTCGCCACACCCCCTCCCCATATGCCCATCCCCTGCCCAGCAATTAATGCTACACCTCACCCCCAAAATCAATCTTGTCTTCCCAGTTCTCACATCAGATCTGCCTCCACGTCTGCCTCTTGCATCAATTCTGTCTTTCCCCTAGCCCTCAAATCAGCTCAGCCCCCATACCGGTGCTGTGTCCAGCCCCTATCCAGCCCTGCCCCCAGCCCCATATCTACCCAGCTCCCCCGAGCATCCCATCAGTTCTGCTCCTCCTACAGCTCCAAGGGTTCATCACTCCTCCCAGGCTTGGGGGGGTTGCAGCAGCACCCCCATCCCCTCCTGCCTTCCCAGGTTCGGTTTTGCAGGGGCGACGGGGAGGAGCAGAGGAACCATACTATCCCTGTTGCTCACAGGAGGGGAGGGGAAAGTGGAGCTGCGCTGAGCTGCTGGACTCTTTAGCTCCCTCCTGTGAGAAGGGGAGTAGAGGGGGAGAGGCTCTGCCAGCTTCCTGAGGGTTGAACTCCAAGGGGGCGGCTGGAGCGTCTCATGTCGCAGCGAGTGGAGCTCCCGCCCCAGCTGACATGCTGCCACTCATGACGAATCATGAGAGTTGGTCACAGTGGAGATCCCAAGCCCTGGGGACAGGAACGGGGCACAACGCTGTGATGGGGCAGAGCAGATGTGTCAAGGTATAAATGCTCTGGATGGGATCCACAGAGGGACTTTAAAGTGGAACTGATGCATTTTAAACCCTGTTCCACATCCTTAAATCAGCAGCAGAAGATCTTTATAGATTTGAGAAACAGAGATAGGGACTAGGTTTCAGAACTGGCTGAGTGGGAGTGGCTGGAGGCTCAGGGCTTTTGAAAATCAGGTCACTTATTTAGGAGTCTTTTGGGGCCAAGATTTTCAGACTGATTTTGGGTGCCCAACTAAAGATACCTGAGGCCCCTTTAAGGTGTCTCAAGATTGACACCCAAAATTGCTCATCACTTTTGAAACTCTTGGCTTCAGAGTCAACTTTTTTGTATTTGGACAGTCAGCTCTTTGGGGCTGGGATCATCTTCCTGTTCTGGGTTTGTACAGCACCTGGCACCACAGGGGCCTGGTCCAGGAGTGGGGCGCCTAGGCATGACTATAACCCTGAGTAATAAAAGTAATACCTTTAGGCACCCACCTCTGCAAATCTTGGCTCCAGAAAATGGACAGAAGAAATTCAATGGAGTGGGTTCCTTGTGAGCTAGGGGTGGAAGGAGGTTGCCTGCCAGTTGGGGTTATTATTGCCTCACTTGTGTACCAACAAAGCCTTCCCTGTAGCAACCCGCCCAGCTCTTCCACTGCATGTATCACAGCCCTGAGACCCCAGCGGCAGGGTCAGAGTTTGGGAGAATTATTTCCTAGAAGAGGAAAACTAAACAGTCACTTACCGCAAGGGGTCTCCCTGGTCACTGAGATGAGGAGCAGCAGGAGAGCGAGTTGCTTCATTGTTGACTTTGCAGCAGGGAAAACAGTAAATCATCTCGTTAATAGCCAGGCTAGGGCTAGTTAGTGTCACAGAGCACAGGAGGTGGGGGAGCAGCTCCTCCCCAAATCTCCTGTTCCCAGGACTGCCCTGGCTCTCTGCATAACCTGCCCATGAGTTCAGTGGGTGTTTGCCAGAGTGGGGATGGCCTTGCAGTAACATCCTTAGAGCAGTTTTCATATTCAGAGCCGACAGGTGAGCCGGGCTGGGAGGGGAGCACCAGGGATCATAGAATCATAGAATCTCAGGGTTGGAAGGGACCTCAGGAGGTCATCTAGTCCAACCCCCTGCTCAAAGCAGGACCAACCCCAACTAGATCATCCCAGCCAGGGCTTTGTCAAGCCTGACCTTAAAAACCTCTAAGGAAAGAGATTCCACCACCTCCCTAGCTAACCCATTCCAGTGCTTCACCACCCTACTAGTGAAAAAGGTTTTCCTAATATCCAACCTAAACCTCCCCCTCTGCAACTTGAGACCATTACTCCTTGTTCTGTCATCTTCTACCACTGAGAACAGTCTAGATCCATCCTCTTTGGAACCCCCTTTTAGGTAGTTGAAAGCAGCTATCAAATCCCCCCTCACTCTTCTCTTCTGCAGGCTAAACAATCCCAGTTCCCTCAGCCTCTCCTCATAAGTCATGTGCTCCAGCCCCCTAATCATTTTTGTTGCCCTCCGTTGGACTCTTTCCAATTTATCCACATCCTTTTTGTAGTGTGGGGCCCAAAACTGGACACAGTACTCCAAATGAGGCCTCACCAGTGCCCAATAGAGGGGAATAATCACGTCCCTCGATCTGCTGGAAATGCCCCTACTTATACAGCCCAAAATGCCGTTAGCCTTCTTGGCAACAAGGGCACACTGTTGACTCATATTCAGCTTTTCGTCCACTGTAACCCCTAGGTCCTTTTCTGCAGAACTGCTGCCCAGCCATTCGGTCCCTAGTCTGTAGCAGTGCATGGGATTCTTCCATCCTAAGTGCAGGACTCTGCACTTGTCCTTGTTGAACCTCATCAGATTTCTTTTGGCCCAATCCTCTAATTTGTCTAGGTCCCTCTGTATCCTGTCCCTACCCTCCAGTGTATCAACCACTCCTCCCAGTTTAGTGTCATCTGGAAACTTGCTAAGGGTGCAGTCCACACCATCCTCCAGATCGTTGATGAAGATATTGAACAAAACCGGCCCCAGCACCGACCCTTGGGGCACTCCACTTGATACCGGCTGCCAACTAGACATGGAGCCATTGATCACTACCCATTGAGCACGACCATCCAGCCAGTTTGCTATCCACCTTACCGTCCATTCATCCAGCCCATACTTCTTTAACTTGCGGAAGGGGAAACTGAGGCACACCGCCTCCTGGCACTGGTGGCTAAATGCCAAGGCACCTACACTTTAACAGATATTGCTGTCTGTATTCTGTTAGCAACACTATACCCCAACCTATTTTCAGGCACCCGGGAACCAGGAACCCCAAAACTTGCTAGAACACTTATGAACAACAGCATGTGACCAAAGACAAACAGGGATTTTATATGTACTGCCTCCGCCATGGACAGTGTCCAAGTCTCTGGCAGTAAGTTCAGGAGGAGGGTGTGACGGTGTACCCCATACGGCCTTATGAAGAGATGCTTATAAATGTATATATGATATAACTGGAATATGTTTTATGCTACATGTGCCATGTAACATATCTCTGTAAAAGTTATGATCTACTGAATCTATTGCTCCTGTTTGTATGCATGTATCATTTTTGTAGTTGAAGTTATGAATATTGGTTGTATACTTGCTTGTTGTCTACATAGCCTTAGTAAGAGCATTTGCTCAAGATCTGGAGAAAGGAATGTTCAGACAAAACAGACAAAAGACAAAAGAACCTGGAGACACCAATCCACATCTGATCTTTGCCAGGAATGTGGCTTGGCTGATAAGGAACTGAGTTGTGCATGGACATGTGACTTGCCCATGTGACCCCAAAACTCCATTTTGTAACTGGATGCTACACAGGGAGAGGGAGGGGTGTCCACCCGGAGGAGAAAGTCTATTTAACCCCCTGGGAGACCCCTCCATTTTGTCTTCAGCTGACTAAAGAGAACCTCTCCACCCCCCAACGACATACCTGAAGGAAACTGGAACAAAGGACAATAACTATCAGGGGCGTGAGTGATTGCCAGACCCAGGCTAGGAGGACCGTAGTCTGTAAAAGGAAGTTTACTGGAACTGGTGAGGTTTTTATCTGTATTCAGTGTGATTAGACATAGACTTGTGTGTTTTATTTTGTTTTACTTGGTAATTTACTTTGTTCTGTCTGTTACTACTTGGAACCCCTTAAATCCTACTTTCTGTACTTATTACAATAACTTTTTACTTATTGATTAACCTGGAGTACTTGTTAGTGCCTGTAAGGGGGGGGGGGGGGAAACAGATGTGCATACCTCTCTATCTGTGATATAGAGGGCGAACTATTTATGAGTTTACTCTGTATACACTTTATTCAGGGTTTGAATGGATTCATTCAGGGTTTGAACCCCATTGGAAGTTGGGCACCTGGGTGTCAAAGGAGAGAACACTTCCTAAGCTGCTTCCAGGCAAGCCTATTGCTGTTAGGGGACGTGCCTCAGACCTGGGTCTGGGTTTGCAGCAGACTAGCAGGTCTGGCTCAAACCAGACAGGATTCTGGAGTTCCAAGCTGGAAAAGGCAGGAAAGCAGGGGCAGGAGTAGTCTTGGCACACCAGGTGGCAGCTCCAAGTGGGTTTCTGTGATACCAACCCGTAACACCTGCCATATAGAGAAACTATATAAGGTGGGGAGTGACGTCATGATTTATCTTCACTCCCCCACAACTCAACACCTGAAAGAAGCTCTAGAAGACAAAGGACTTGGAACAGGAGAGGGGAACCCAAGCTGCAAGGCAGATAGATGCAGCTTGTGCCTTAATAATTAATTAAAGAACTAATTAATAAAAATAATTAAAATAATTACTAATTATTGATTAATGGTTAATTAATATATAGTGATTATATAAATGAATGATTAAAGTAACGATTAATACATCAATGAACATTGATTAATTAACTGACAGTTAATTGATAACTAATTATTGATTAATAAAGATAATAAAAATGAATTAATAATGAAATCCGCCATGAGTAGACAGCCGGCTTGGAAAACTCCAGCCCAAAGGGTTGAAGTCTGGCAAAGTAAGATGGAACTGAGAACAGGGTCTTGCCATGGACAGTGTGAGGCAATAATAATTGGGTGCGCAACCAGCCCCACCTATAGCAAGGGGAGGAAGCATAGCCTAGTGGATGGAGCATTGGACTGGGATTTAGGAGACCTACAGTCTATTCCTGGCTCTGTCAGTGGATTGCTGGATGACCTTGGGAAAGTTACATCTGTGACAGATGCAGAGCTACGAAGAGAGGGACTAAGTCAAAGACTTTTGTATCAACTTTATCAGTGTGATCTGTATCTTTAGGGGCTGGCAAGTGATTGTATTCCTGACTCCATGGATGAAAGAAAAGCTGTTTTCTCAAGGAAAGAAAAACAACAGTTGGGTAATTAATACAAAACTCCAACACAGAAATAATGTCGGTAACAAGGCTTGTGAATTTTGGCGCACTGGGGATTATCATTGACTGGTTTGACCTGGCTCAAGAGGCCTACGAAGGAAAAAGTAACTATACCGTTGTGACGGTGTTCCCCATAAAACTTTATGGGGAGATGCTTATAAATGTATATATGTAACTAAAATATGTTTTATGCTACATGTGCCATGTAACATATCTCTGTGAAAGTTATGACCTACTGAATTTACTCCTCCTGTTTGTATGCATGTATCATTGTTGTAGTGGGAGTTATGAAGATTGGTTTTATATTTGCTGGTTTTGTACATAGCCTTTGTAAGTGCATGGGATCATCTTTGGAGCAAAGAATGCCTGTTAAATGCGAGCACTTGACAGACAAAAGACGTTGCAGACCCCAGTCCACATTGGGGCCGGGTCTGGAATGCAACTGGTTAGACTGGTTAGGGCGCATGGGCAGGTGACTTGCCCATGTGATCCCAAAACTCCAGGGCAACTGGATCCTACGCAGGGAGAGGAAGAAAGGCTATAAAAACCCTTGCAAGACCCTTCCATGGTGGTCTTCAGCTGGCTAAAGGGAGAGGCTCTCCACCCCCCCAGGGACATTCCTGAGGGGAACTGAACAAAGGACAAAGACACTAAGGGGTGTGAGAGTCTGCTGGACTCAGCTGGGCCCAGGCTGATTCTACAGCCTGTAAAAAGGAAAATATCCGAATCTGGTGAGGCTTTTATCTGTGTTAACTTTGAATAGACATAGATGTGCGTGTTTTATTTTATTTTACTAAGTAACTTGCTTTGTTCTGTCTGTCACTACTTGAAAATCACTTTAATCCTATTTTCTGTACTTATTAAAATCACTTTTTACTTATTAAGTTTCCTTGAGTACGAGTTAGTGCCTTGGGACAGCGATCAGGTGTGCATACCTTTCTATCTTTGCAATAGAAGGCGAACTATTTATGAGTTTACCCTGTATAAGCTTTATACAGGGTAAAACGGATTTATTAAGGGGTTGAACCTCCTTGGAGTTGAGCAGTTGGGTGTCAAAGGCAAGAGCGCTTCCAGGGGCCTTACAGTGGTGAGTGGACTTGGTTCGGACCTGGGTCTGGGTTTGCAGCAGATCAGTGGAATCTGGCTCAAAACAGACAGGATTCGGGAGTCCCAAGCTGGAAAAGGCCTGGAAGCAGGGGCAGAAGTAGCCTTGGCACACCAGGTGGCAGCACCAAGCAGGTCTCTGTGGCCCCAACCTGTCACAGTGGCGTAGTCGAGCAGGGTCTGTGCACAGCTGATTGCTTTGACGTACTGGTAGTGATTTTAAGTGAGTTTTAAGTGTGGTGGCTGGAAAACAGACAAAGTGGTTACTGGTTTGTTATTTTCTGTTTGCTTATTTCGGGTAAGGGAAGTAGGGACAGAAAAGGAAATCAAATAAGTAAGAGTGAAGATCGGGGAAGCTGGGAAAGTCTTTTAACTGAAGAGCTCCTGATCTGAGTGCATTCCAGTTTCAGTGAACTGCAGAGGGGCGTGGCCCAGCACCAGACAGCAATAAGATGTCTGTAAGCGAGGCCACGGTAAAACTGGATCTTGCCAGACTCGAAATAACAGAGAAAGAAAACGAACATCGGAGACGAATCGAATTACGTACGCTGGAAATTAGTGCAGAGACAGAAGCCCACAAGAGAGCTGAGGAGGCCCACAAGAGAGCTATGGAAGCAGAGGAGCTGGCCCACAAGAGAGCTATGGAAGCAGAAAGAACCAGGGAGGAGGCGGCCCACAAGAGAGCTATGGAAGCAGAGGCGCTGGCCCACAAGAGAGCTATGGAGGCCCAGAAGCATGAACTGGCTGTTGCAGAGTTGAAGAGTCGCAACCCTTCAGCGGCCGGCTCCGCTTCCCCAAAAATCCCCAAATGGGAGCGTCTGTGCCCCCAGTATGATGAATCCAAGGATATAGCCGAATATTTTATCACCTTCGAGAGACTGTGCTCCCTCCATGCGATCCCTGAAGATCAAAAAATGACCACCTTGATAGCCAAATTGACTGGCAGAGCTCAGGACATATTCAATAAGATGCCCATTGGGGATGCCTCCAATTATGGTAAATTTAAGGAACTGGTTTTGAAACAGTTTCAGGTTACACCTGAAACCTACAGGGTTAAATTCAGGAGTCTTAAGAGGGGAGATGGGTTAAGTTACCTGGCTTATGCAAATGAAATGACAGTTCTGGTAGATAAGTGGGTGAGGGGAAAAGGCATCACAAGCTTTGAGGGAATGTGTGATTTGGTTGCTCAGGAACAATTCCTGAATATGTGCAGTGATGATGTCAAACAGTACTTGTGGGACAAACAGGTAAAAGCCGTGGGTGAATTAGCTGGGTTTGCAGACTCTTATGAGCAGGCGCAAGCTGCAATCAAGCATAAACCACTGGCAGAGGGGTACAGGGTCGCAGGAAAACAGAGTCACCGTGTTACCCCTGGGAAGAAGGAGGCTGGGCGCTCACCTCCCCATTCCCCTAGTACTCATCCCAAATCCCCTGTACAATCAGAGGAGCCCAGGAGGTGCTATCAATGTAAGTCCACCGAGCACCTGAGAGATAAGTGTCCCCTGCTGAGTGAAAACAGGCATCAAGCGGCCCATGAAGCGGCTGCCTCTTTCCACACAGGGTTTGTGAAGTTGACTTCTACACCACCAAGCAGTGAGCATGTGCATGCTGTTAGACTGAATGGGAAGTTAATCACTGGGTTGAGAGATACAGGTGCTGAAATTTCTATAGTCAGGAGGGACCTGATCCAAGAGAAGGATTGGTTGCCGGGTAAAGTGGCAGAATTGGAGCTGGTGGGTGGCTACAAAGTCATTGCACCTCTGGCAAAAGTACACATGCAAACGGAAAACTTGCAGGCTAGGCTAACACAATTTTGCACCGTTTCTACTGGGAAATGATTTCTTTGCTGTGGCAGAATCTGTCCCAGGGCTGGGTGGCAGCAAGCAGGAACCTGGTGCTGAAAACCCCAGAGGGGGGGGCGAAGTCACAGGGACTGCAGCTGTGGCGGCAGGGGTGGCTGTGGCCAGTTCCTGTCCTGTAATCATCTCCCCGGGGGAGGGGAATGTTCTACCTCATAGCAAGGGGGGAATTTTGCGGGCCACTGAGGGTCTATCTTAGCTTGCAGCTGGGAGCCCACAGCTGGACCAGGGTCACCTTCTCTTCAGGGGGACATGGGAGTGTCTGGCCCAGACAGAGGCCCAGGGAGGGGAGGGGAGGGGGGGCCGGAGAGCCCACCCACCTTTTGTCAGGAGGATCTTGCCCAGGAGGAGGGTGAAAAGTCTGCATTTCAGATGCCAGACCCCTCTCCTGTGGATCAGGTTAGAAGGGAAAGCTGGGGGTCAGACCTCCTGGAGGGGGGAGTCCGTCCAGCTGACCTGTTGGGAACAGATACTGGGGTGTCCAAGAAAGAGGTTGTTCTTGCTACACGGGTAGGAGGCAAACCTCTCTCTTCAAAGCAGAAGGGAGCGAGTCTCTGCATGGGTGAAGCCACACAAGGGGATGGGAACCAGCCCAGAGAAATTCCAGAGGGAGGGGCCGAGGGCAGGCCGGGTTGCAGTACACCCTTTCCTTGCCAGAACCTCAAACCCATGCCTGATTCAGGAGCCTGCTCCAAAGAGGCAGAAGAATCTGCATCAGAGTGCCCACCAGGATACACAGACGGGTGGGTAATCCTGTGTCTTTCCCTACTTCATCTGTGGGTTATAACAAAGGAGTTAACACTGAGGGTCAACCCTTTCAAGATGGGGAACATACCTGATTGGTGGGAAAAACTGTTGTACATGCTTGGGATGGTGACCTCACGGTCGTACAAGCATGTTACCTGTCGGCCTATATTGGGTAAACAGCTGGAAGCTTGGCACAACAGCAAAAGCACAACAGGCCCAGGCTGCTGTGTGAAAGGGGAAACTGAGGCACACCGCCTCATGGCACTGAGAGCTAAATGCCGAGGTTCCTACGTGTTAACAGGTATTGCTATCTGTATCCTGTTAGCAATACTACACCCCAACCCATTTTCAGGCGCCCGGGGACCAGGAACCTCGCATTTTGCTAAAACCATTACGAATGACACCATGTGGTGTGCCGGTACTGAAGGGGCTTTATGTGTACTGCCTCCGCCATGGACAGTGTCTAAGTCTCTGGCAGTAAGTTCAGGAGGAGGGTGTGACGGTGTTCCCCATAAAACTTTATGGGGAGATGCTTATAAATGTATATATGTAACTAAAATATGTTTTATGCTACATGTGCCATGTAACATATCTCTGTGAAAGTTATGACCTACTGAATTTACTCCTCCTGTTTGTATGCATGTATCATTGTTGTAGTGGGAGTTATGAAGATTGGTTTTATATTTGCTGGTTTTGTACATAGCCTTTGTAAGTGCATGGGATCATCTTTGGAGCAAAGAATGCCTGTTAAATGCGAGCACTTGACATACAAAAGACGTTGCAGACCCCAATCCACATTGGGGCCGGGTCTGGAATGCAACTGGTTAGACTGGTTAGGGCGCATGGGCAGGTGACTTGCCCAAGTGATCCCAAAACTCCAGGGCAACTGGATCCTATGCAGGGAGAGGAAGAAAGGCTATAAAAACCCTTGCAAGACCCTTCCATGGTGGTCTTCAGCTGGCTAAAGGGAGAGGCTCTCCACCCCCCCAGGGACATTCCTGAGGGGAACTGAACAAAGGACAAAGACACTAAGGGGTGTGAGAGTCTGCTGGACTCAGCTGGGCCCAGGCTGATTCTACAGCCTGTAAAAAGGAAAATATCCGAATCTGGTGAGGCTTTTATCTGTGTTAACTTTGAATAGACATAGATGTGCGTGTTTTATTTTATTTTACTAAGTAACTTGCTTTGTTCTGTCTGTCACTACTTGAAAATCACTTTAATCCTATTTTCTGTACTTATTAAAATCACTTTTTACTTATTAAGTTTCCTTGAGTACGAGTTAGTGCCTTGGGACAGCGATCAGGTGTGCATACCTTTCTATCTTTGCAATAGAAGGCGAACTATTTATGAGTTTACCCTGTATAAGCTTTATACAGGGTAAAACGGATTTATTAAGGGGTTGAACCTCCTTGGAGTTGAGCAGTTGGGTGTCAAAGGCAAGAGCACTTCCAGGGGCCTTACAGTGGTGAGTGGACTTGGTTCGGACCTGGGTCTGGGTTTGCAGCAGATCAGTGGAATCTGGCTCAAAACAGACAGGATTCGGGAGTCCCAAGCTGGAAAAGGCCTGGAAGCAGGGGCAGAAGTAGCCTTGGCACACCAGGTGGCAGCACCAAGCAGGTCTCTGTGGCCCCAACCTGTCACAACCGTATAAAAGATCAACCTAATCAAAGGAGGGTCCAGGAACTGACCTGAATTGGTGACCAGACAGGACCTGTGGCAGGATTTGAAGTACTTAAAAACCAGGGTCTCCCTGGGGGCGGTGGTGAGCACCTGCTGAGATAGACCTCGGATATGCTGTTTATTAGGTTCTGAGACGTTTGCTCGGAAATGCTTTTGTTGTGAATAAACGACTTCGTTTTCTGAGAGCTGGCTGATCACTGCCTAACCCAGCCACGGCCTGGCAGAAAACAGGGCTGCAGCTGCTGAACTGACCTCACCTCTGCTGAGTTGATCATTGTGAATTGTAGCCCAGGCCCTGCTCTGGAGGGAGGGGATTGCAGAATCCAGCCCTGAGAAGAGTGACAGCTGAAGGCCTAACATCAAAGTGGGAGTCCCTCGAGGAGACATGAGGGGGTGAGAGGTACAGCTAACTCAGGAGTCATGACAACTTCATCACCTCCTGGGCCTTATTCCCCGCGTCTGTAACGTTGGGATAACTGCGCCTCCTGCCTTGGTAAAGTGCTTTGAGATCTAGGGACCCAGAGCGCTAGCCAAGGGCTAGGTGTTCGTAAGGAAAGCAATGCCTGATCCTGACTGTTGCTGAGAACCTCTCAGCCCTCTCTGGGTTGCGAGGAGAGTAAATCACACCGAGACCCCAGCCCACTTCACTTTCTTTATTTGCATCACAGATGTCCATAGCTGAGGCCATAATTCTCCTCCCAGGGAGCAACTCTGGCTGGAGCGAAGCAGCGTCTTTTACTGGGTCACGCCAGCCTTTCCGGACTCAGCGATAGAACAGCATTCAATCATCTCCTTGGATACGCTCCAGTGCTGATGGGTTCCATACCCGTTCCAGTCAAAGGCAGGGAAATCACCACACTGAATTGGGTTCCCTTCTGGAAAGAACCCTCCTCCACCTATGCAGTGCTGGGGAGAGAACAGAGGAATTGCCAGGCAGGAGCAGAGCAGGGGCCCATCTAGCCGCTCCCCTGTGTCCAGGCCAGTGCCAGCTGCTTCAGAGGAAGGTGCAAGAAACCCTGCTATAGCCAGTTGGCAAATAATCTGCCCACAGACAAAGTAATCTCCTGACTCCCCTCCCCCCGCACAGTCAGAGGTCAGCTAATGTCCTGAAGCATGAGGGTTTAAATCCCTTCCCAGCTCTTGGGACCAGAGCCTCCATTGCCCTGACTTTTGTGCAGTTACTTACTCTGGGGCAATGGGCCCCCAGATGCCAGCATTTGCCACTCCCTTGGCACTGGTGTGAACGCCCGCACAAGGGCCAGGGCTGGTTTAGGCCATTGGGTTTTGTTGTTTTTATTTATTATTTGCATTGCAGTACCACTTCGGAGCCCCAGTCCTGGGCAGGCCTTCTGGTACTAGGTGCTGTACAGACTCAGAACATAAACATGGCTCATTCCCCAAGGTGCTCACAATTTATCCCTTACCATAGGAGTTTGGGGGAGCCCTGCACTGGGAAGATTGGCGGGGGCCAGAAAGCCTGATGCAGGAATCCCTGCAGGAGGTTCTCTGACATGTGCCATGCAGGAGGTCAGACTAGAAGATCCATCATAGTGAGCCTTGTGGCCTTTGCATCTATGGATCTGTGAAGGCACCAGAGAAGGGGCTGCTGGGGAAGGGGCTGCATTGGTGTGTATCACACCCAAGAACAGAAATCAAGTCATAGAATCATAGAATATCAGGGTTGGAAGGGACCTTAGGAGGTCATCTAGTCCAACCCCCTGCTCAAAGCAGGACCAATCCCCAATTTTTGCCCCAGATCCCCAAATGGCCCCCTCAAGGATTGAACTCACAACCCTGGGTTTAGCAGGCCAATGCTCAAACCACTGAGCTATCCCTCCCCCCTGTCTTGAGTCTTGAGCTTTGAGCTGGAGACGCAGCATGGCCTAGTGAATACAGCACTAGACTGGGAATCAGGCGATCTGGGTTTTATTCCTGGCTCTGCCTCTCTGTGCCTCAGTAAAACGGGGGATGGTGATACTGACCTCCTCTGTGCAGCACTTAAAGATTTGATGAAAAAAGCCATACAAGAGCTAGGGCCCTACCAAATTCATGGTCAATTTCATGGTCATAGGATTTTTAAAATAATAAATTTAAGTATTTCAGCTACTTATATCAGAAATTTCACACTGTTGTAATTGTAGGGGTCCTGACCCAAAAAGCAGTTGTGGGGGGCTGGGGGCAAGGTTATTGTAGGGGTGGTTGCAGAACTTCTCCCCTTACTTCTGTGCTGCTGTGGGTGGCAGCGCTGCCTTCAGAGCTGGGCAGCTGGAGAGCGGCGGCTGCTGGCCGGGAGCCCAGCTCTGAAGGCAGAGCCCCCGCCAGTAGCAGCGCAGAAGTAAGGGTACCATGGTATGGTATTGCCATGCTTACTTCTGCGCTGACACTGGTGGGGCGCTACTTTCAGAGCTGGGGCCAACAGCCATTGCCTTTCAGCTTCCCAGCTCTGAAGTCAGCACAGACTTAAGGCCCTGCATAGGTGCCGACTCCGTGGGTGCTCCGGGGCTAGAGCTCCCACGGGGAAAAATTGGTGGATGCAGAGCACCCACCGGCAGCTCCCCGCCAACCCCGGGGCCCACGCCTAGCTCCCCGCCAGCCCTGGGACCCACCGCAAACTCACCTCAGCACCGGGAGATGTTGCGGGGCCCTGCCCCCGCCGCTGGGCGACGTTGCGTCGGCGTCGGGGGTGGGGGCCCTGCAATGTCACCCGGCTTCAGGGGCGGGGCCCTGCAGCATCACCTGGCGTCAGGGGCGGGGCCCGGCGTTGGGGGCGTTGCCCGGCGTCAGGGGCGGGGCCCGGCGTCAGCCCCCACCGGCGCAACCGGAAGTCGGCTCCTGTGCTTCAGGGTGGCAATGCCGGGACCCCCCTAAAATAACCTTGTGACCCCCTGCAATTCCCTTTTTGGGTCTGGACCCCCAATTTAAGAAATGCTGGTCTCCAACATGAGATCTCCATAGTATAGGGTAAAAGCACACAAAAGACCAGATTTCACGGTCCATAATGCATTTTTCATGGCCATGAGTTTGGTAGGGCCATCGATACAACTCAGAGCCCCATGGACCTCTCTGGGTCAGGAGCAGACCGCAAGTGGGTTTCATTCACTCTTGGCTTCCCATGGCAGACGCTTTGGCTGCAGGCTCCCTGCTGGCAGAAAGTACACCTTGAAAGACTTCCCAGTGGTGCGAAGTGCCCACAGCAGCTTCTGACAACAGAGCTCCTGTGAGCTGTTCCCTCCCAGCAAGTCTCCCCAAAGGAGAGATGTAACATCCACCCACTTGGCCTGTTTTGGGGGATGATTGCCTCCATGGGTACAGCTGTCCCTGCGGGCACAGGGGTCACAAACTGAACCTACCCTGCACCAGTGCTCAAAGCAGTTCTTGTGCAGCCAGCCAGCTCTGATAGTGACACTAGGCAGCCCCAAGGCTGATCAGCGGACCTTTGCTCCACAGCTAACCCCCACGCTTGCCAGATACTCACATGCTCGGTGTTACAGCCGGTGACTTTCAGCCCAGCACACAGAACCATGGCCACCTTCTCAGCATTAAACACGTGGAACTGGATGTAGCCTGGAGCAAATTCAGCTGGTGACAGAAAAGGGGAGGTCAGGATCATTATTTGCCGTGGAGAGGAGGAGAGAAGGAACAGTGCGCCGATCTCAGCTTGTCCCCTTCAGTAAGTCCGTGTGTGTGAACTGGGAATGACCGGGGACTAAGGATCAGGAACTCCAGCCCCAGAGATCATCAGGAATTACCAGTCTCAGCCAGGCCATTCACAGCTCTGTCACTTGCAGGGCACCTTTACATTCCTAAGAGCTGTTTCGTGTGCAGTTGCCATGTAGCATGTTAAAGTGGGGAACGCACACTGTGCTCTCTCCTGGGAATTTTCCATTTGCTCTCTCTTATTTCATCATTTCCCCTTTCTCTAAATCAGTGATACTCGGACGGCAGCTTGGCAGCTGCAAGTGACTCTTTAATGTGTCTCCTGCGGCTCTTTGCAGCACATGATATTAAAACACTGTGTGATTTAATTATTAACCAATCTAAGTTATTAACCAATCAGGATGCTTTTACTATGTTATTAACCTGTTAAGTTATCAACTGGCGGTAATTTATTAACTTATTTGCTGTGAGAATAATAGATAAATATTTTGTCCGTCATACTGTTTAAATATGCATAGTACTATAGTAAATGAAAAAATGAATTCACACTCCTGTGGCTCTTTTTGGTAATGTTGATCACTAATTTGACTCCTGAACTTCTGAGGTCTGAGTATCTCTGCTCTAAAATGAAGATCATCCGGACAGGAACAGGCCCTGGGCTTAAATTCAGAGGGAGCTGTCCAGAGCAGCGCTCTGGTAAATATTTTCAACCGCCCTGTAATTTTTATACCATGTTGGGAGAAGGGACATGGGGGGGGGGGAATATTCCTGGGGGAATTCTGTGGCACTGCACAATGCAGAATTTTGCAGAAATTAATGTTTTTTGCGCAGAATTTCCTTTCCCCCACAGAAATGGGCTGCAGTGCTGCTGGCCACCAGTGGGTGCTGCTGGACCCAGCAGAGCTCAGCTTGCACATAGAAGACACTGGCGGGGGCAGGAGGAGAGAGCTAGAGGGTTCCCAGCACCTAAGGGAAGGAGGCAACATGCAGCAAACTCTGTGCAAGCCCTGCCCAGGCCCCAGCATTAGGCTGTCTCTCCCTTTGGATCCCTGGGCTCTGAGGAGGAGGGCGGGTGCCTGGGCTTTGGGGGGGCCCTGCAGCTGGGCTCAGGGGCGGGGGGCGGGTATCTGGGCAAAGTGGGGCCACCGCGGGGCTCTGAGGGAGAAGGGGGTTCAGGTATACTTGCTGGGGGTGGGGGCCTGCGGCTATGCTCTGGGAGGAAGGGGGTGTGACTGTCTGTCCCCCCGGTTGGGCCCTGGGGGAGAGGAGGTAGAGTAGCAGGATCTGGGTTGTCACAGGAGTTTCTTTAACTCTCTACTCCTGGGGGAAAATTTTTGTGTTTCTGTATTGTTACAGACATACTTGCTGACAGGTATTTTGAAATAAATTGCCAAAATAATTGAAACTAGAGTGACAAGTAAAATGTGCAGAATTTTAAAATATCGTGTGCAGAGTTTTTAATTTTTTGGCACAGAATTCCCCCAGGAGTGAGAATTTAAGCCCTGGGCAGAGCTGATCTGTGCGGCTGGAGAGGCAGAATCCGCACGCTCACTGCCAGACTTACTTCGGCCGTTTGGAGAGTAATAGCTGGCTGTTTTCTGGGCATCGCCATAATCGTAGATGACGGGCACGGCGGGGCCATTGTTAGTGTTGCAGACGCCAGCGCCGTATTTCACTGGGTATTTCTGGGCGACACAAACGCAGAGAGCATCCAGTGTTAGTTTCTGTCCCTGTGGCAGGGCAGCTCCCGCACAGACAAGGCAGCCTCGACTGACACATGCTCGCTGGGTGATTTGTTCAGTCAGTGCTGCTGCCCACACTGACCAGCCCTGGGGCACAGCAGTGACCCCCAGCAGTGGGCAGGGAAACCTGGCATGTCAAGGTGCCATTTGGGGTGGATTTATCACAGCCTGTTTGGGGCAGGGACTGTTGTTCTGTTCTGGGTCCATGCAGCACCTAGCACCGTGGGGCCCTGGTCTATGGGGAGTCTGCTAGGGGCTGGCACAGTGCGGGCAGTAAATGATAATAGGTGAGAATCAGCATGTGTCGAGCATCATTGCCCACCGCCCTGGCACTGAGGAAATACCCCTGCTAGGACACCTGAACCCCAAAGCCGGGACTCAAGGGTGTGTCGAGGGCTTGGTCTAGCACCTAAGCACCTGTGTCCAATGCTCCCCCATCTCCAGGGCGTGAGGTGGGGTCAGTCTCCGTGGCTGTCTGTCAGCCTGAGTCTGTCAGCACGTCAGAGACAAGGGGGGGTCCTGGTTTGGGACATGAACACCAGCAATTGCCTGAGACCAGACAACTCATCTCACACCAAAGTCACAGTCAGATTCCAGTGGGCTGTGTCAAGGGGAAGGCTCCTTGTCCCATTATCAGTCCCTGGCCACCCAGCATGGAGCGCTTTTAGAGTGTTGAGAATTTGCAAACCTCAGCTCCTCCATCTACACTGGGGCTAGCAGAGCCACCCAGACCCTCATGCACACACCCCTCCAAAGCCCCAAGCCCAGTGCCATCACCTGGTAGAGTGTGAGGAAATTCCCCCCCTCGGCGGACAGGAAGCTGGTCTCAGTGTGGTACCTCAGGATTGACCTTTTCTTCCATTCCTTCAGGGGCGTATTGTTGGTTACGTGCCACATGGACAGGTCCTGGGCTTGCAGATCATAATAACCAGGGTTCTGAAAAGCAAGGACCCAGTTGAAACCTCTCAGCCACATCCCTGCTACTTACATCCCTTTTAAGAATGGGAAAAAAGGTGAGCTGGGTAACTACAGGCCTGTTAGTTTGACATCTGTAGTATACAAGGTCTTGGAAAACATTTTGATGAGAAAGTAGTTAAGGACATTGAGGTCAATGGCAATTGGAACAAATTACAACATGGTTTTACTAAAGGTAGATTGTGCCAAACCAACCTGATCTCCTTCTTTGAGAAAGTAACAGATTTTTTAGATAAAGGAAACGCAGTAGATCTAATCTACCTAGATTTCAGTAAGGCATTTGATACAGTACCACATGAGGAATTATTGGTTAAATTGGAAAATATGGGGATCAATATGAAAACTGAGAGGTGGATAAGAAACTGGTTAAAGGGGAGACTACAGCGGGTCATAGTGAAAGGTGAACTGTCAGGCTGGAGGGAGGTTACTAGTGGAGTTCCTCAAGGATCAGTTTTGGAACCAATCTTATTTAATCTTTTTATTGCTGACCTCGGCACCAAAAGTGGGAGTGTGCTAATAAAGTTTGCAGATGACAAAGTTGGGAGGTATTGCCAATTCAGAAAGGGATCAGGATATCATATAGAAAGATCTGGATGACCTTGTAAACTGGAGTAATAGTAATAGGATGAAATTTAATAGTGAGAAGTGTAAGGTTATGCATTTAGGGATTAATAACAAGAATTTTAGTTATAAGCTGGGGACGCATCAGTTGGAAGTAACGGAAGAGGAGAAGGACCTCGGCGTCCTGGTTGATCACAGGATGACTATGAGTCGCCAATGTGATATGGCCGTGAAAAAAGCTAATGCGATCTTGGGATGCATTAGGCGAGGTATTTCTAGTACAGATAAGGAGGTGTTAGTACCGTTATACAAGGCATTGGTGAGACCTCATTTGGAATATTGTGTGCAGTTCTGGTCTCCCATGTTTAAGAAGGATGAATTCAAACTGGAACAGGTACAAAGAAGGGCCACTAGGATGATCCAAAGAATGGAAAACCTGTCGCATGAAAGGAGACTCAAGGAGCTTGGTTTGTTTACCTTAACCAAAAGAAGGCTGAGGGGAGATATGATCGCTCTCTTTAAATATATCAGAGGGATAAATACCAGGGAGGGAGAGGAATTATTTAAGCTCAGTACCAATGTGGACAGAAGAACAAATGGATATAAACTGGCCATCAGGAAGTTTAGACTTGAAATTAGATGAAGGTTTCTAACCATCAGAGGAGTGAAATTCTGGAACAGCCTTCCAAGGGAAGCAGTGGGGGCAAAAGACCTATCTGGCTTCAAGATTAAGCTAGATAAGTTTATGGAGGAGATAGTTTGATGGGATAACATGATATTAGTCGAAGGTCAATTAATTGCCATCAGTGGTAAATAGGACCAATGGTCAATGATGGGAAGTTAGAAGTTACTACAGAGAACTATTTCCTGGGTGCCTGGCTGGTGAGTCTTGCGCACATGCTCAGGGTTCAGCTGATCACCATATTTGGGGTCGGGAAGGAATTTTCCTCCAGGGCAGATCGGCAGAGGCCCTGGAGGTTTTTCGCCTTCCTTTGCAGCATGTGGCACGGATCACTTACTGGAGGATTCTCTGCATCTTGAAGACTTTAAACCATGATTTGAGGACTTCAGTAACTGAGACATAGGCGAGAGGATTATTCCAGGAGTGGGTGGGTGAAATTCTGTGGACTGCATTGTGCAGGAGGTCAGACTAGACGATCATAATGGTCCCTTCTGACCTTAAAGTCTATGAGTCTATGATTCTATCACGGGGGTATCTGGGCACATCACCAGCTGTGGTATATTTATTGTGACACCCACACTGCGAGGCAGAGATGCACCTTCCCCGTTGTACGGGGGAGAACTGAGGCACAGAGACTAGGTGACCTGCCCTAGGTCACACAGGGAGCCTGTAGCAGGGCAGGGAATGGATCCCAGGGCTGCCAAGCCCTACGCTAGCACCTTGACCACTGAGCCATCCCCCCATTTAACCCCCATGCCCGTGTCCCCCACTTCCCCATGTACATTCAACGCACCCTCTCTCCCCAGCAGGTAGCTATTGTCCATGGATATTGCCGACTCGAACTAGGCTTAGGGTATGTCTACACTATGAGAGTCATAGAATCATAGAATAATAGAATCTCAGGGTTGGAAGGGACCTCAGGAGGTCATCTAGTCCAACCCCCTGCTCAAAGCAGGACCAACCCCAACCAGATCATCCCAGCCAGGGCTTTGTCAAGCCTGACCTTAAAAACCTCTAAGGAAGGAGATTCCACCACCTCCCTAGGTAACCCATTCCAGTGCTTCACCACCCTACTAGTGAAAAAGTTTTTCCTAATATCCAACCTAAACCTCCCTGTGACGGTGTTCCCCATAAAACTTTATGGGGAGATGCTTATAAATGTATATATGTAACTAAAATATGTTTTATGCTACATGTGCCATGTAACATATCTCTGTGAAAGTTATGACCTACTGAATTTACTCTTCCTGTTTGTATGCATGCATCATTGTTGTAGTTGGAGTTATGAAGATTGGTTTTATATTTGCTGGTTTTGTACATAGCCTTTGTAAGTGCATGGGATCATCTTTGGAGCAAAGAATGCCTGTTAAATGCGAGCACTTGACAGACAAAAGACTTTGCAGACCCCAATCCACATTGGGGCCAGGTCTGGAATGCAACTGGTTAGACTGGTTAGGGCACATGGGCAGGTGACTTGCCCATGTGATCCCAAAACTCCAGGGCAACTGGATCCTACGCAGGGAGAGGAAGAGAGGCTATAAAAGCCCTTGCAAGACCCTTCCATTTTGTCTTCAGCTGGCTAAAGGGAGAGGCTCTCCACCCCCCCAAGCACATTCCTGAGGGGAACTGAACAAAGGACAAGGACACTAGGGGGTGTGAAAATCTGCTGAGCTCAGCTGGACCCGGGCGAATTCTACAGCCTGTAAAAAGGAAAATATCCGAATCTGGTGAGGCTTTTATCTGTGTTAACTTTGAATAGACATAGATGTGCGTGTTTTATTTTATTTTACTAAGTAACTTGCTTTGTTCTGTCTGTCACTACTTGAAAATCACTTTAATCCTATTTTCTGTACTTATTAAAATCACTTTTTACTTATTAAGTTTCCTGGAGTTGAGTTGTTACCTGGGGGAACGCAAACAGCTGTGCATATCTTTCTATCTTTGTAATAGAAAGCGAACTCTTTATGAGTTTACCCTGTATAAGCTTTATACAGGGTAAAACGGATTTATTAAGGGTTTGAGCCTCCTTGGAGTTGAGCAGCTGGGTGTCAAAGGCAAGAGCGCTTCCAAGGGCCTTACAGTGGTGAGTGGACTGGGTCTGTGTTTGCAGCAGATCAGTGGAATCTGGCTCAAAACATACAGGATTCGGGAGTCCTAAACTGGCAAAGGCCTGGAAGCAGGGGCAGAAACAGCCTTGGCACACCAGGTGGCAGCACCAAGCAGGTCTCTGTGGCTCCCAACCCGTCACACTCCCCCTCTGCAACTTGAGACCATTACTCCTTGTTCTGTCATCTTCTACCACTGAGAACAATCTAGATCCATCCTCTTTGGAACCCCCTTTTAGGTAGTTGAAAGCAGCTATCAAATCCCCCCTCACTCTTCTCTTCTGCAGGCTAAACAATCCCAGTTCCCTCAGCCTCTCCTCATAAGTCATGTGCTCCAGCCCCCTAATCATTTTTGTTGCCCTCCGTTGGACTCTTTCCAATTTATCCACATCCTTTTTGTAGTGTGGGGCCCAAAACTGGACACAGTACTCCAAATGAGGCCTCACCAGTGCCGAATAGAGGGGAATAATCACGTCCCTCGATCTGCTGGAAATGCCCCTACTTATACAGCCCAAAATGCCGTTAGCCTTCTTGGCAACAAGGGCACACTGTTGACTCATATTCAGCTTTTCGTCCACTGTAACCCCTAGGTCCTTTTCTGCAGAACTGCTGCCCAGCCATTCGGTCCCTAGTCTGTAGCAGTGCATGGGATTCTTCCGTCCTAAGTGCAGGACTCTGCACTTGTCCTTGTTGAACCTCATCAGATTTCTTTTGGCCCAATCCTCTAATTTGTCTAGGTCCCTCTGTATCCTATCCCTACCCTCCAGCGTATCAACCACTCCTCCCAGTTTAGTGTCATCTGTAAACTTGCTAAGGGTGCAGTCCACACCATCCTCCAGGTCGTTGATGAAGATATTGAACAAAACTGGCCCCAGCACTGACCCTTGGGGCACTCCACTTGATACCGGCTGCCAACTAGACATGGAGCCATTGATCACTACCCGTTGAGCACGACCATCCAGCCAGTTTTCTATCCACCTTACTGTCCATTCATCCAGCCCATACTTCTTTAACTTGCTGGCTAGAACACTGTGGGAGACTGTATCAAAAGCTTTGCTAAAGTCAAGAAATAGCACATCCACTGCTTTCCCCTCATCCACAGAGCCAGTTATCTCATCATAGAAGGCAATTAGGTTAGTCAGGCATGACTTGCCCTTGGTGAATCCATGCTGACTGTTCCTGATCACTTTCCCCTCCTTTAAGTGGTTCAGAATTGATTCCTTGAGGACCTGTTCCATGATTTTTCCAGGGATTGAGGTGAGACTGACTGGCCTGTAGTTCCCCGGATCTTCCTTCTTCCCTTTTTTAAAGATGGGCACTACATTAGCTTTTTTCCAGTCATCCGGGACCTCCCCCGATTGCCATGATTTGTCAAAGATAATGGCCAATGGCTCTGCAATCACATCGGCCAACTCCTTTAGCACCCTCGGATGCAGTGCATCCGGCCCCATGGACTTGTGTTCGTCCAACTTTTCTAAATAGTCCCGAACTACTTCTTTCTCCACAGAGGGCTGGTCACCTCCTCCCCATACCGTGCTGCAGAGTGCAGCTGTCTGGGAGCTGCCCTTGTCTGTGAAGACAGAGGCAAAAAAAGCATTGAGTACACTAGCTTTCTCCACATCCTCTGTCACTAGGTTCCCTCCCTCATTCAGCAAGGGGCCCACACGTTCCTTGACTTTCTTCTTGTTGCTAACATACCTGAAGAAACCCTTCTTGTTACTCCTAACATCTCCAGCTAGCTGCAACTCCAAGTGTGATTTGGCCTTCCTAATTTCACTCCTGCATGCCTGAGCAATATTTTTATACTCCTCCCTGGTCATTTGTCCAATCTTCCACTTCTTGTAAGCTGCTTTTTTGTGTTTAAGACGAGCAAGGATTTCACTGTTAAGCCAAGCTGGTCGCCTGCCATATTTACTTTTCTTTCTACACATCGGGATGGTTTGTTCCTGCAACCTCAATAAGGTTTCTTTAAAATACAGCCAGCTTTCCTCGACTCCTTTCCCCCTCATGTTATTCTCCCAGGGGACCTTGCCCATCAGTTCCCTGAGGGAGTCAAAGTCTGCTTTTCTGAAGTCCAGGCTCTGTATTCTACTGCTCTCCTTTCTTCCTTGTGTCAGGATCCTGAACTCGACCATCTCATGGTCACTGCCTCCCAGGTTCCCATCCACTATTGCTTCCTCTACTATTTCTTCCCTGTTTGTGAGCAGCAGGTCAAGAAGAGCTTTTCCCCTAGTTGGTTCCTCCAGCACTTGCACCAGGAAATTGTCCCCTACACTTTCCAAAAACTTCCTGGATTGTCTGTGGACCGCTGTATTGCTCTCCCAGCAGATGTCGGGGTGATTAAAGTCACCCATGAGAACCAGGGTCTGTGATCTAGTAACTTCTGTTAGTTGCTGGAAGAAAGCCTCGTCCACCTCATCCCCCTGGTC
Source organism: Chelydra serpentina (assembly GCA_037349315.1). Classification (NCBI taxonomy): domain Eukaryota; kingdom Metazoa; phylum Chordata; order Testudines; family Chelydridae; genus Chelydra; species Chelydra serpentina. Next base: position 4,409,859 of record JBAIAC010000056.1, read on the forward strand.
TGGTGGTCTGTAGCAGACTCCCACCACGACATTACCCTTGTTGCTCACACGTCTCAATTTAATCCAGAGACTCTCAGGTTTTTCTGCAGTTTCATACTGGAGCTCTGAGCAGTCATACTGCTCTCTTACATACAACGCAACTCCCCCACCTTATCTGCCCTGCCTATCCTTCCTGAACAGTTTATATCCATCCATGACAGTACTCCAATCGTGTGAGTTATCCCACCAAGTCTCTGTTATTCCAATTACGTCATAATTCCTTGACTGTGCCAGGACTTCCAGTTCTCCCTGCTTGTTCCCCAGGCTTCTTGCATTTGTGTATAGGCATTTAAGATAACTCACCGATTGTCCTGCTGTCCCAGTATGGGGCAGGAGCCCTCCCCTCTTGCACTCACTTACTTGTGCTTCCTCCCGGTATCCCACTTCCCCACTTACCTCGGGGCTTTGGTCTCCTTCCCCCGGTGAACCTAGTTTAAAGCCCTCCTCACTAGGTTGGCCAGCCTGCTTCCAAAGATGCTCTTCCCTCTCTTCGTTAGGTGGAGCCCGTCTCTGCCTAGCACTCCTTCTTCTTGGAACACCATCCCATGGTCAAAGAATCCAAACCCTTCTCTCCAACACCATCTGCGTAGCCATTCGTTGACTTCCACGATTCGACGGTCTCTACCCCGGCCTTTTCCTGCCACAGGGAGAATGGACGAGAACACCACTTGCGCCTCAAACGCCTTTATCCTTCTTCCCAGAGCCACGTAGTCTGCAGTAATACGCTCAAGGTCATTCTTGGCAGTATCATTGGTGCCCACGTGGAGAAGCAGGAAGGGGTAGCGATCTGAGGGCTTGATGAGTCTCGGCAGTCTCTCCGTCACATCACGAATCCTAGCCCCTGGCAAGCAGCACACCTCTCTGTTTTCTCGGTCAGGGCGGCAGATAGATGACTCAGTCCCCCTGAGGAGAGAGTCCCCGACCACCACCACCCTCCTCCTCCTCTTGGGAGTGGTGGTCGTGGGACCCCCATCCCTAGGACTGTGCATCTCATGCCTTCCAATCAGTGGAGTCTCCTTCTGCTCTGTTCCCTCAGATGCATCATTCACTCCACTCTCTGCACTAGTGCCTGTGGAGAGAACATGAGAACGGTTGCTCATCTGAATATGCATTTCTGGTACATGGACTTGTCTCATACTCTTTCCTCTTCTGGAGGTCACATGCCGCCAATTATCCTTGCTGGTCTTCTGTCCCCGCTGCGCAGCCTGCTCTGAATCCTCACAACACTGCGCCCGCTGAAGCCTATCCTGACGTCTATCCAGGAACTCCTCATTTTCTTTTATGGAACGCAGGGTTGATACTCGTTTCTCCAGACCTTGAATCTTTTCCTCCAATATGGAGATCAGCTTCCACTTTGTACAGACAAAGTCGCTTCTATCCTGTGGAAGAAAGACAAACATCGCACATCCTGTGCAGGTCACGACAGCGGATCGCTCAGCCTCCATAGTTCCTTCCTTCGAAGAGTTTCCTCACTTGTGGCAGAAGCTACTCAGGGAAACCTGCAAGGGGGATGCCTCAGTAGGCTCTCTCCAGGCGAACTCCCAGGCTAACTCCACCTGTTTGCTTCTCTGCTATGCGCTGCTCCACTGGTGCGCAGCTGACTGATAGTCTTTTTAGAAGAGTCTGCAATGAAGCACTCCCAAATCACACTATTCAAACAGGAAATCAAACACTCAAGCACAAAGTCAATGTGCCAAACTGTCCCCTCAACAGATACTCACTGCCCCGTCAGCAGCCACCTGGTTGCTCTGCCTCTCCCTTTAGTTTGGGTAAAAAGAATTAGGAATGGCAAGGATAGATTGCCCCCTTCGCACTCCCCTTCCAAACTCCCTCTCAAACTCCCCTGTTTGCAGCCCCTGTTCGCAAAGCTGCAAGTAGTTCTATTTTACTTAAACTGAACTTGTGAAATCGATATTACAAAGTCGAACGTGTGAATCCACACTAAGGACAGTAATTCGACTTTGTGAGTCCACACTAACGGGGCAAGCGTCGACATTGCAAGCAGTGCACTGTGGGTAGCTATCCCACAGTTCCCGCAGTCCCCACTGCCCATTGGAATTCTGGGTCGAGCCCCCAATGCCTGCTGGGGCAAAAAATGTGTCGAGGGTGGTTTTGGGTAAATGTCATCATTCAATCCTCACTCCCGCCCTCCCTCTGTGAAAGCACCGGCAGGCAATCAGTTCGCGCCCTTTTCTGGTGATTGACAGCGCTGACGCCACAGGACCGCGAGCATGGAGCCCTCTGCGATAATCGCTGCTGTTCTGTCCGTTGTCAACACCTCGCGCCTTATCATCCACCTTTTCCAGAAGCAGATGCTGATAAATCGGGCGAGGAGGCAACTGAAGCGCCATGAGGACATTGATTCTGAGATGGGCACACAACTCTCACAACCCCGCTCCCTGGACATCATGGTGGCAATGGGTCATGTTGATGCTGTGGAACGGCAATTCTGGGCAAGGGAAACAAGCACTGACTGGTGGGACCGCATAGTGCTGCAGGTCTGGGATGAATCCCAGTGGCTGTGAAACTTTCGGATGCATAAGGGCACTTTCCTTGAACTTTGTGAGCTGCTGTCCCCTGCCCTGAAGCGCAAGGACACCAGGATGCGAGCAGCCCTGACTATCCAGAAGCGAGTAGCCATAGCCCTCTGGAAGCTTGCTACGCCTGACAGCTACCGGTCAGTCGCAAATCAATTTAGAGTGGGCAAATCTACCGTGGGGGTTGCTGTGATGCCAATGCAATCGTTGACCTGCTGCTCTCAAAGGTAGTGACCCTGGGAAATGTTCAGGTGATCATAGATGGCTTTGCTGCGATGGGATTCCCAAACTGCGGAGGGGCTATTGATGGAACTCACATCCGTATCCTGGGACCGGACCACCAGGGCAGCCAGTACATTAACCAAAAGGGCTACTTTTCTATGGTGCTGCAAGCACTAGTGGACCATAAAGGATGTTTTACCAACATGAACGTCGGATGGCCGGGCAAGGTTCATGACGCTCGCGTTTTCAGGAACTCTGGTCTGTTTAGAAGGCTGCAGGAAGGTATTTACTTCCCGGACCAAAAAATAACTGTTGGGAATGTGGAGATGCCTATAGTGATCCTCGGGGACCCGGCCTACCCGCTAATGCCCTGGCTCATGAAGCCGTACACAGGCGCCCTGGACACTGAAAAGGAGCTCTTCAACTACAGTCTAAGCAAGTGCAGAATGGTGGTGGAGTGTGCTTTTGCGCGTCTCAAGTGCAGATGGAGAAGCTTATTGACTCGCTCTGATCTCAGCCAAACCAATATCCCCATTGTGATTGCAGCTTGCTGTGTGCTCCACAATCTCTGTGAGAGCAAGGGGGAGACGTTTCTGCGGGGTGGGAGGTTGAGGCAAATCGCCTGGCTGCTGATTACGCGCAGCCAGACACCCGGGCGATCAGAAGAGCCCAGCAGGACGCGCTGCGCATCCGGGAAGCTTTGAAAGCTAGCTTCCAGAGTGAACAGGGTAACCTGTGACTATTACCTTTGTGTAAGCAGAACCTGAACCTGCCTGTTTCTTTACCCAGTTAATGTTGCCTATCCTCTCCAATTTCCAAACCCCTTCCCCCCCCCTTCCTACACTGCTTTATAAATAAAATAAATGAAACATTGTTCATTAAAACCGTCTTCTTTATTAAGAATTTCTCGGTAAAGGGTTGAAACTGGGATGCATACTGCGGTTGGGGAGCAGGTGGAGTGATGGAAAGGATGCTTCCAAATTCGGGGAATGACAGGTTCCTGCTCCTAGAGCAGTCCGCAGTGGTGGACTGCTTGTTTCAATGGAGCCTGCCACCCCTCCTTTTTGGATCTCTGTGATGGGGGGGCCTATGTGACTTTGTGCCCTGGGATGGCAGTTACAGATCCCCTGATGCGTGGCTCTGTCATGCAGGCTACTGACCCCTGCATAAGATCTGTAACCGCCTTCCCTCACCAGAAACTCAGAGCCCCCCCACACAGAGCATGAAAACCACCTCCCAGAATGACCATGGTGCTTAGTGAATGCAATGGGAGTGTGACGCTCTGGTGAACCTGTCCCCCTGTCTGTACCCTGGTACAGGCGCCTATTGTCTCCAATTACCAACCCCCTTCTCTCCCTTCAAACACACCGTCCTTTAAAAGGAAATCAAGGAAACAGTACTTTACAGAAAAGTAATTTTTATTAAGGACAGCACAGTTATGGGATGAAACTTGGACGGGGGCTAGGGTGGGGTGCGATTGGAGGGAAAGAAAGGACCCATCAAATCTTGGGGAATGAGAGCCTTCTGCTACTTGAGCAGTCCACAGGGGTGGAGTGATTATTTCCACGGCCCCTGCCACCCCTCTTTCTCGGGACTTTGGGTGAGGGAGGGATTGGACTTTGTGGCGGGGGAGGGCGGTTAGAAATCAAATAGAGCGGGGCTCTTTCATCCTGCCTCCGGTCCTGCAGAACATCTACAAGGCGCCGGAGCGTGTCCGTTTGCTCCCACATTCATCCAAGCAGCGTTTGAGTCGCCTGCTGGTCTTCCTGCCGCCACCTGTCCTCCCATTCGCTGTATAATCGCTGGTATTGCGACATGTTCTCCCTCCACTGGGTCTGCTGTGCCGCCTCGGTTTGGGAACAGACCATAAGTTCTGAGAACATCTTGTCCCGTGTCCTTTTCTTTCGCCGCCTGATCTGCGCCAGCCTCTGGGAGGGGGATGCACGGGTAATACAGGAGACGCTCGCAACTGTGGGATGGGAGAAAGGGAGTGAATTCCTCACAAGGATACATTTTCCCGAACAATGAATATACTCTTTCCCTGGGAACAAGACCATGCACACTACCTATCACATGTGCACTCAGTACAAGGTTGAATATTCTGTCTTTATATTGAGTGCCTGGGGTCTTGGTGTACAGATCACACAAGCGGTGCCGGACAACAGAATTCTGCTATCTGGAGGCCATGGTAAGCCGTAGACTTTTGGCTGCTGAGAGCTTACTTTACAGCAGTGCCCTCCTCTCATGTTCCAAGCACAGCTCCTAGCGGTGACCAGTTCCTGCTGCCGGCAAACTGCTCAGCATGAACGGTTCGCCTCCCCGCCCCCTCCCGTCGCATGGCTGGTCCCGGGAAAGGTCCCTGCAAGCTGGTGGTGAACCGCTCACCATGAATGGTTCGCCTCCCCGCCGCCCCCACCCCGCGTGGCTGGTCCTGGGAAAGGTCCCTGCAAGCTGGCGGCGAGCCGCTCAGCTTGAACGGTTCGCCTCCCCGCCCCCACCGCGTGGCTGGAAACCGCCGTGTAGAGTTATTTAAAGGAACAGGCAATCAGTCCCCATACTAAAATACCCCTAATTCAAACCAGGGCACCATGACTGATATCACTCTGATGAGGATTACGGGAAAAAGAAAGACCGTATGCTGCGTGAATGCCAGCAAACACCGGGGCCATATGCTGCCATGCTTTGCAAGACAATGATACCGGAGTACCTGCTACTAGCCTGGTGCAGAAAAGTTTCCTACCATGGAGGAGACAATAAGGCTGCTCTCCCTGGCAACCTGATGCAAAGGTTTTCACAGTAGCTCCAGGAGAGCTTCGTGGAGATCTCCAAGGAGGATTTCTCATCTATCCCCAGACATATTGACAGACTTTTCGAGTAGCTGCACTGGCAACGACTAAAAACTAAAGCGCCTAGGGCAAACTAAGCAATAAAAACCCATTGCTAACATACCATGCCAAGTCTATTCAAAATAAATGTTTAAAACACTGACCTGCTGATCCTTCCCCTGATTCACAGTCCGGGTTACCGCCTTGGGAGGGTTGGTAGGAGATCTCAGTCAGGGTGATGAAGAGATCCTGGCTGTCGGGGAAAACAGCGTTGAAAGCGCTGTCGACTGCCTCGTCCTCCTCATCTCCTTCCTCATCTTCCCCATCCACGAAAACCTCCGAGGAAGTGGCCGTAGATAAGACCCCATCGTCGGAGTCCACGGACACTGGTGGGGCAGTGGTGGCGGCCCCTCCTAGAATTGCATGCAGTGCCTCGCAGAAACGGCATGTTTGGGGCTGGGATCCGGAGCGTCCGTTTGACTCTTTGGTCTTCTGGTACGCTTGTCGCAGCTCCTTGATTTTCACGCGGCACTGCATTGCATCCCGGCTGTATCCTCTGTTACCCCAAGGGGAGTAAGGAAACGCTTCAGAAAGAAAGTACTAGAGAAATGGGTGTGTGTGTGGGGGAAAGATAGAAAAGGAAAGTCCCTTTTCTCAGAAGAGCAGACTCGGCTCCCTCACGGATCTGTCACCAGTGGATTTAGCTTACAATAAGGGTGTCCCTCCCTCCCTGTGTGATGTAATTAAAATGAAGAAAAGACAAGGTAATATGGTACAACAGGTAAGTATATTAAGGGTAACGGTACAGAGAACTGAAAAAAACGAAGGGAAAAAACTCAAACTTAACCATACAGTGATTCAGTGACTGGCTTTAGAAGCTTGAAGCTCAGACCCACAAAACCTCCCTTGGTATTCAGAGAAACAATAAATAAAACCCCAATACAGAAACCTTTTCCTATGATTTAGGCGCAGTGGACACAGCATACAGAGGTGAAGCCCAGGACCTTCTACTCTCCGGCTGATTTGGAGCCTTTGAGGAGGACTACTGGGGAGTCCTGATGACTGTTGGATTTTGTTGCAGGCAGGGAGACCCTCCGGGATGATGGACACCAGGAAAGCAGGACCCTCCAGAGGTAAAATGGATTCAGTTTGCTGTGGCAGGGATAGTGAGGACAGGCCTCTCCTTCCTTAACCTCGCTGCAGGATAGATGGTACTCTTCTCTCTAGCTCTGGAGTGTTAGGAAGACCCGATCGTGCACGTGCTGCTGCTGGAAGGGACAGCCCTGCCCAGGTGCTGAGCAAGTCTTTATATAGCCTTTTTGGTGGGAAAAACTGGTTCAGTCCGGTTTGAGCCAGGGAAATCCAGTGTCTTTTTAACAGTAAGCTAGCCTGCTTAGAGAGATGGAGTCTGAGAGTCACAGATGATATACTCCATATTGGATTTCATTAAAACCAGTGATTTACATAAACTTTACCTTATACACACTATTAAAACAGCTAATTAAACACATTTAAACAACACCAACACAACATTTCTTACTAACACCTCTCTCCTTCATGGCTTTTGAGACCTTCTCGTAGATCTTCGCATTCCGTTTTTTCGATCGCAGCTCCGAAAGCATGGACTCATCGCCCCACACAGCGATCAGATCCAAGACTTCCCGATCAGTCCATGTTGGGGCCCTCTTTCTATTCTGCAATTGCATGGTCACCTCTGCTGGAGAGCTCTGCATCGTTGCCTGTGCTGCTGAGCTCGCCACGAAGTCCAAACAGGAAATGAGATTCAAACTGGTCAGACAGGAAAAGGAATTCAAATTTTCCCGGGGCTTTTCCTGTGTGGCTGTTCAGAGCATCCGAGCTCGGACTGCTGTCCAGAGCGTCCACGGAGTGGTGCACTGCGGGATAGCTCCTGGAGCTATTAGCATCGAATTCCATCCACAGTAACACGAATTCGACATGGCCATGTCAAATTTAGCGCTACTCCCCTCATCGGGGAGTACAGAAATTGAATTAAAGAGCCCTTTATATCAAAATAAATAGCTTCGTACTGTGGACGGGTGCAGGGTTAATTCGAGTTAATGCTGCTAAATTTGACATAAAGTCCTAGTGTAGACCACGCCTTAGTGTGGACGTAATTTGACGGTATTGGCCTCTGGGATCTTTCCCACAGTGCAACATTTGACCGCTCTGGACAGCAGTCTGAGCTCGAATGCTCTGCCCAGGTACACAGGAAAAGCCCCGTGAACTTTTGAATTTCATTTCCTGTTTGGCCAGCGTGGTGAGCTGCAGTTGAGTGCAGACCTCATCAGCAGGCCATGATGGAGTCCCAGAACCGAAGACGAGCTCCAGCGTGGACCGAGCGTGAGGTACGCGATCTGATCGCAGTATGAGGAGACGAAACCATGCTAGCAGAGCTACGGTCCAAAAGAAGAAACGCCAATACATATGCCAAAGTCTCCAAGGGCATGCAGGACAGAGGCTACAACAGGGACGTGCAACAGTGCTGTGTTAAAATTAAGGAGCTCAGGCAAGCCTACCAAAGAACCAGAGATGGAAACGGCCGTTCTGGGTCAGAGCCCCAGAAATGCCGCTTCTATGATGAGCTGCATGCCATTCTAGGGGGTGCATCCAGCACTGACCCCACCATGTGGTATGACTCCGTATGTGGATCATCAGAAACTACAGAGAAGCATTTTCGGGGAGAGGAAGATGATGATAACGATGCTCAAAATAGCGCACAGACACAGCAAGGAAGCGGAGAAGCCCTTTTCCCCAACAGCCAGGAATTCTTTGTCACCCTGGAGCCAGTACCCTACGAACCCACCCAAGGCAAGCTTGATGCCGGAGAAGGGACCTCTGGTGAGTGTAGCTCTGTTAAATTAATACATGTTTGATAAGCAAGCGTGTTTAATGATTAATTCGCGGCCAGTACAGCTACAGCTACTGGAAAACTCTATTAACATGTTCGGGGATGGTGCAGAAATCCTCTGGGGACATCTCCAGAAAGCTCTCCTGGATGTACTCCCAAAGCCTGTGCAAAAGGTTTCTGGGGAGGGCAGCCTTCTCCTGTGCTCCGTGGTAACACACTCTACCACACCAGGCCAGTAGCACGTAGTCTGGAATCATTGCTTTGCAAAGCATGGCGGCGTATGTTCCCGGTGTTTGCTGGCATTCAAGCAACATCCGTTCTTTATCTGTCTGTGATATCCTCAGAAGAGTGATATCATTCATGGTCACCTGGTTGAAATAGGGGAATTTTATTAAGGGGGTATTCAGAGGGGCTCCGTCCCTGCTGGGCTGTTTGCCTGTGGCTGAACGGAAATCTTCCCCGCTGCGACCCACGCGGTGCGGGGAGGGGGAACAGCGAACATCTTGGATGTGTGTCTGTGTGTGTGTGTGTGTGGGGTGTCGATTAGGTTCGCGCTGCATTTTAACCCGAAAACCGCCGCCCCTCCCTTTTCAATTGCCAACCACTTTTAAATTGCCAGCCCAAAGGCTGTTTGTTATGGGAAATGAGGGGGTTGCTGTTTGAAAACAATCCCACATGTTATGAAGGTTAAAGAAGCCTATAGACTGTGGCTTACCGTGGCTGCCTGCAAGCCAAATTCTGTTGCCCGCCGGACCTGCTTGTGTGATCTCTCACACCAAACCGGCAGACCCTCAATATAACAGGCAAAGTGCAACCTTGGACCAAATGCACATGTGCTATGTAATGTTTGGAGCATTGTTCTCTAATATGTGTCTTTTCATAGAATCATAGAATATCAGGGTTGGAAGGGACCTTAGTAGGTCATCTAGTCCAACCCCCTGCTCAAAGCAGGACCAATCCCCAATTTTTGCCCCAGATCCCCAAATGGCCCCCTCAAGGATTGAACTCACAACCCTGGGTTTAGCAGGCCAATGCTCAAACCACTGAGCTATCCCTCCTGTTTGTTTAAACTACTCCTCTCCCGTTTGTTTCCTCCCGCAGCTGCAAATGTTTCAATGCCACCCCTTTCATCACCGTCCCAGAGGCTAGCGAAGATTAGAAGTAAAAAAAAAAGGAATCGAGACGATATGTTCTCAGAACTCATGGAATCCTCCCACACTGAAGCTGCCCAGCAGAATGCATGGAGGCAGACACTGTCGGAGTCCAGGAAGGCAGAATTTGATCGTGCGGACAGGTGGCGTGAGGAAGAGAGACAGCGGCGGGATGAAGAGAGTAGGTGCCGTCAGCATGCAGAGAGAAGGCAGGATGCAATTCTCAGGATACTGGAGGATCAAACGGAAATCCTCAGGTTTATGGCTGAGGAAAGGCGTATGGTTCAGGAAAGGCCGCCTGAGCCCAGACCACCGCTACAGCCCCTGTGTAACCAACAGCCATCCTCCCTGAGTCCCATAACCTCATCACCGAGACGCCGAAGAACGCGTTTGGGCGGCATCCGTGCACCCAACCACTCAAGCCAAGAGAACAGTCCAAGCAACGAAAGGCTGGCATTCAATAAGTTTTAAAGTGCTGTGTGTCCTTGTCCTTCCCTCATCCCCTCCTCCACCACCCATCCTGGTGCTTCCCTTCCTCCACCATCCATCCAGTTACCCCCATAGTTCCTCCTATTTGTTTGACGAATTAATAAAGAATGCATGATTGTTAAGCAACAATGACTTTATTGCCTCTGCAAGCGGTGACCGCTGGGTGGTGGGCAGGGCGGTTTGGTTAAAGGAAAGTAGAATGAATCAAGGGGTGGGGCTTTTCAGTAATGGGGGAAAACAGACATTTCACACAGCATCCTGGCCATTCAGGAAACTGGTTTTCAAAGCTTCCCTGATGCGCAACGCACCCTGCTGTACTCTTGTAATAGCCCTGGTGTCTGGCTGCGCATAACCAGCGGCCAGGTGATTTGCCTCAACCTCCCACCCCGCCATAAACATCTCTCCCTTACTCTCACAGATACTGCAAGCAGTAATAATAATGGGAATATTGATTTCGCTGAGATCTAACCTAGTCAATAAACTGCGCCAGCGAGCTTTTAAATGCCCAAATGCACATTCCACCACCATTCTGCACTTGCTCAGCCTATAGTTGAAAAGGTCCTGACTACTGTCCAGGCTACCTGTGTATGGCTTCATGAGCCATGGCATTAAGGGGTAGGCTGGGTCCCCAAGGAAAACTATTGGCATCTCAACATCCCCAACAGTTATTTTCTGGTCTGGGAAGAAAGTCCCTTGCTGCAGCAGCTGAAACAGACCAGAGTTCCTGAAGATGCGAGCGTCATATACCTTTTCCGGCCATCCCACGTTGATGTTGGTGAAATGTCCCTTATGGTCCACTAGTGCTTGCAGCACCATAGAAAAGTAGCCCTTTTGGTTAATGTACTGGCTGCCCTGGTGGTCCGGTGCCAAGATAGGGATATGGGTTCCGTCTATTGCCCCACCACAGTTCAGGAACCCCATTGCTGCAAAGCCATCCAGTATGACCTGCACATTTCCCAGAGTCACAATCCTTGGTACCAGCAGCTCTGTGATAGCCTTGGCTACTTGCATCACAACAGCCCCCACTGTAGATTTTCCCACTCCAAATTGATTCGCGACTGACCGGTAGCTGTCTGGCGTTGCAAGCTTCCACAGGGCTATTGCCAGTCGCTTCTCTACTGTGAGGGCTGCTCTCAGAATCATAGAATAACAGGGTTGGAACGGACCTTAGGAGGTCATCTAGTCCAACCCCCTGCTCAAAGCAGGACCAATCCCCAATTTTTGTCCCAGATCCCTAAATGGCCCCCTCAAGGATTGACCTCACAACCCTGGGTTTTGCAGGCCAATGCTCAAACCAGTGAGCTATCCCTCCCCCCTTTGGTGTTCTGGCGTTTCAGGGCAGGGGAAAGCAACTCACAAAGTTCCATGAAAGTGCCCTTACGCATGCAAAGGTTTCGCAGCCACTGGGATTCATCCCAGACCTGCAGCACTATGTGGTCCCACCAGTCTGTGCTTGTTTCCCGGGCCCAGAATCGGCGTTCCACTGTATCAACAAGCCCCATTACCACCATGATGTCCACCTTGCGGGGGGGCCTTTTTTGAGAGAGGTCTGTGTCCATGTCCTCATCACTGTCCTCAGGGTGCTGCCGTCGCCCCCTCGCCTGCTGTAGCTGTAGCAGCTCCTGGTTCTCGTTCTCCATATACTCCTGGACAATGCGCGTGGTGTTCATAAGGGCGATAACAGCTGCGACGATCTGATTGGGCTCCATGCTTTCCCTGGTATGGTGTCTACAGGACAGCAGAGTTGGAGCAGAAGCGGCGGGTGGATAACAATGGTGTCAGCAATATGGCGCCTGCACGAAAAAAGGCGCAAAAGGATTTTGGGCTCCCCCCTCCGCTGCTGCTTTCTCAGAGGGAGGGGGGAAGCAAGGGTTAGGCTTCTTTCTTTCTAACAGCAGATGGTACAATATGCAGGGAGCAAGGGTTAGGTGCCTTCCCTTCTAATTGCAGATGGTTCAACAGGCTTGATATCCATCATCATCTCCTGGCCCCCTCAAGGATTGAACTCATAATCCGAGGTTTAGCGGGCCAACATTCAGACCGCTGAGCTATCCCTCTGCCCGTATTATAGTGTGACTGAATCCCCACTAGACCTAATGTCCAGGTGTACGCTGGAGATGTATGGTAATTGTGAGCTGAGCAGGCTCCATGCTTGCCGTAGCAAACCCGGAAACCCCAGACCGCTGAGCTATCCCTCTGCCCGTGTTCCAGGCAGTACTGAATCTCCCTTAAACAAAACATAAGAAAGAGAATGACCAGAGTCACTCTCATTTATGTCCAAGCGCCCCCAGCCAGCCACACCATAGGCCTGCGAGGAGCACACAGGGAACGATGAATTTGAAGCCTACTGTACAATTTGCAGCTAGAAGGCAAGGAGTTTATGCTGTGTAATCCCACGACTACCAGCCTCAGGCAGAATGGCCCCCTCAAGGATTGAACTCGCAACCCTAGGTTTAGTAGGCCAACGCTCAGAACGCTGAGCTATTCCTCTGCCCAGACTACAGTGCGACTGAATCCCCACTAGACCTAATGTCACGGTAATTGTGAGCTGAGCAGGCTCCATGCTTGCCGTAGCAAACCCAGAAACCCCGTAAACCGAGGAAAAAAGGCGCGAAAAAGATTGCTTTCACGGAGGGAGGGAGGGACATGGCTTGACGACATGTACCCAGAACCACCAGCGACAATGTTTTCTGCCCCATCAGGCTTTGGGATCGCAACCCAGAATTCCAATGGGTGGCAGAGACTGCGGGAACTGTGGGATAGCTACCCACAATGCAACGCTCCGAAAGTAGACGCTAGCCCCGATACTGTGGACACAGTCCATCGACCTCATGGTCTTAAGGCTCTTAAGTGGGGACACACACAATCGATTCCATAAATTCGGGTTTTAAAATATCGACTTCTATAATTTCGACCTAATTCTGTAGTGTAGACGTACCCTTAGTGTAGACCAGGCCTCAGAGACAAAGATCAAGCTTCCTCCTCAGCCAGGTGTCAACCTGCAAAATGGTCATTCTTTGGCAAGGAATGGGGGCAGGGAAAAAAAACCCTACCGCTTAGCGAAGACACACCATGACATTTCCATTCTTCACCAGACTACCTGTTGCCTTGCTCCCAGCAAGAAAGTGTTTTAAAAATGAGTGCTGAGATTCTCACCTGATCATTTGACTCCAGGAACCCGGGCTTCCAGAAACACAACAAATATATTGTGAGACTCATGATAACATTGCAACAGCTGGCAAGACTGTGTTTGCAAAATGCTGCCTGGGGCTTTAGGAACATCAGTGGCAATCTGTCATGCATGCTGTGTAGGCCGCTCATCTGGGGTAGATCAGCTTAGAGTCCAAAAATCTCAAAACTTCAAATGGAACAATTTGGTTTCAAATTTTTCACAGGAAATTTTGATTTTTTTTTAATGGAAAAATTTCAAAGTGGGATGAAAAATTTTGGTTTCATTTTGAATTTTTTGTTCAAAAGTTAAAAATCAAACTGTTTTATGAAATATTTTTCCTAGCTCTTCAGGCCAGATTGGACCCCTGTTATCATCTAGTCTGGCCCCCTGTATAGTGCAGTGTGACAGAGTGCTAGGTATAAAAGCCGGCGTCAGCACTCGTCACAGGAGCTCCAATCAGGCAAAGCAGATTGGAACTGACTGGGAAGCTGTGCCTAGTTTGTGGGCGGGCAGAGCAGAAAGGCTATTTAAGCCATTAGCAAGAACAAACAAAGAGGCCCAGGAAGGATGAGCACAGGGGGAAAGCAGGCAGTGAGGAGGCGAGAGAGATCATAGAATCATAGAATCTCAGGGTTGGAAGAGACCTCAGGAGGTATCTAGTCCAACCCCCTGCTCAAAGCAGGACCAAACCCAATTAAATCATCCCAGCCAGGGCTTTGTCAAGCCTGACCTTAAAAACCTCTAAGGAAGGTGTCATAAATGAAGGGAAGGGGGAGAGGGTCTGATGCAGTGCTATAAAATCCTTAAGAAGGACATTGTACACCTGTGCAAAAAAATGAGGGTTACGCATTGGAAAGTTCACCAAATCACAGTTAATCATGCAGCTGGAGGACAATGACTGCTCTAAGGAGCAGATTCCTGACCCAAATGGGGCTACAAGTGGATCTGGGAGCAGCTGGAGCAGTAGCCAGGCATCCCCAGGACTCCTGTCCCCAACCAGATGGGGGTCTTCATGATAGGGTTCCCCATCAGGGGACCGGAGACGGATGGGATTGGAGCTGAGTCCGAAGGAGCGAGAGGACCATGAGAGACAGCGAGAGCCTGAAAAAGAGCTGCAGGAGAAGCAGCAGCAGCATGAACTGGCGGTGATGGAGCGGAGAGGCATAGTGGACTTCCCAGGGGTGAGTGGGGATAGACCCTGGGGTGCCAGTTCCGCAGGGAACCTTGATGCTGAAGGGCTGTGTGACCTGGGTGAAGGTCCCAGGGATGAAGCCCCTCACCCTACCTATGGCCCGGATCCCTGGGCAGACACAGGAGGGGTCGGGGTGGCTGGTAGTTGGGGTTCTCCAGGATATCGGCTGTGAGGTCCTGTTGGGGAATGACTGTGTCTCTTTGGGACAGGATCCAGGCCCTGCTCCTGTAACGGCAGAGGATTTGAATTTGAATCCAGGGAACCAATTGCCTGAGACAGAAATGGTCAGTGAAAATGCAAATGATCTTGCTGGCAGCGGGGAGGAGCTGCTAAGCTCAGGATACCTGCCTGTCTGTAACCAGACCCCTGGGGATGTTCTCTGTATCTACAAGCTCTGTTTTTGACTGTGTTCCTGTCATCTAATAAACCTTCTGTTTTATTGGCTGGCTGAGAGTCACATCTAACTGTGGAGTTGGGGTTCAGGGCCCTCTGGCTTCCCCAGGGGCCCCGCCTGTGCGGACTCGCTGTGGGAAGTGCACGGTGTGAAAAGGGGATGCTGAATGCTCCAAGGTCAGACCCAGGAAGGTTGAAGCTGTGTAAGCTTCTTGCCCTGGAGACAGTATGCTCAGAGAGTCCTGACTGGCTTCGTATGGAGTAGTTCCAGAGCATTGCCTGGTGATTCCGTGACAACAAGCGAGGGAGCTCCTGAGCCAAAGGGAAGATGAAGGGTGGGAGGAGGAATCCCCTGACCAGATGGAAGAGCCCGGGCCTTCCTCCATAGAGACGGAAGTGCCAGAGGAAGCTGGGCATGAGTCGCTGAAGGTTGACGGTGACTTCATGAGGGAGCAAAGGGAAGACCCAACCTTGAGTCGCACATGGGAGCAACACTGAGGAGGAGGGGGTTGCCAACCAATGAGCACCCCAAGGACCCCCCCTTTGAGGTCCACAATGACCGCCTATACTGGGTGACCAAGGATCCACAGACCCAGGAGGTGACCCAACAACTGCTGGTGCCGCAGAAGTTCTGGCGATGTTCTGAGCTCCGTTCAAAAAGACGGAATGCAAAGATTTACGAAAAAATTTCCCAGGCTATGACGGAGAGAGGATACAGCCGGGATGCTACGCAGTGCCGCGTGAAAATCAAGGAGCTGCCGCAGGCGTACCAAAAGACCAAGGAGTCCAACGGACGCTCCGGGTCACAGCCACACACTTGCCGATTTTACGAGGCACTGCATGCCATGCTCGGTGGTGCGGCAACAACTACCCCACCAGTGTCCGTGGACTCCGACGACGGGGTCCATTCTACGGCCACGTCGGAGGAGGTTTTCGCGGACGGCGAAGAAGAGGAAGGAGGGCAGGAGGACGAGGCACTAGAAAGCGGTCTCACTGGTGATTTCCCCGACAGCCAGGAACTATTCCTCACCCTGACTGCACTGCCCTACGAACACTCCCAAGGCAGCATTCCTGACCAGGAATCAGGAGAAGGATCATCAGGTCAGTGTGTTAGACATTTATTTCCAATACAATAGGTATGGTGTGTTAGCGCTCTGTAACTGTGGCTTCATTGGCCTTATGCGCTTCACCTTGGAGTCGCTTTCCCGTGCAACTATTCGAAAAGTCTGTCAATATGTATGGGGATAGAGGTGTAATCACCAGCAGAGATCTCCGCGAAGCTCTCCTGCAGGTACAGTGAGAGCTTGTTTAGCACGTTCACTAGGAGAGCGGCCTTATTGTCTCCTCCATGGTAGGATACTTTCCCGCGCCATGCAAGCTGCAGGTACTCTGGTATCATTGCCTTGCATAGCATGGCAGCATACGGCCCCGGGGTTTGCTTGCATTGACGCAGCATGCAGTATTTCTCTGTCTCTGTAATCCTCATCAGAGTGATATCAGTCATGGGGTCCTGGTTTGAATGAGTGGTATAATTAGTATAGTGAATGCTTCCTTTTCCCTCTAAAGAAAGACACCCGGCTGTTTACGTTAACGCGTGGTGGTAGGGAGTCGGGAGCCAAACCATTACTACTTAGCGGTGCGCGGGTAGGGACAGTCCCGGGGACCGGCCACGCGAGGCCGGGGAAACGGTACGCGAGCCGTTAAGACACAGCGGGTCTCGGGCAATATTGGTTCCCGGGAGCGCCCACGGGAAGAGGGGTAGGCCAGCCGTTCAAACACAGTGGTTCGATGGCGATCTTGGTTCCCGGGAGCTGCCACGCGAAGGGAGGGGGGAAAGGGTATGCGAGCCGTTCATGCTGAGCGGTTCGCGGGCATTTTTGGTTCCCGGGAGCGGCCACGCGGGGGTGGGGGAGGGGTAGGCGATCCGTTCTTGACGAGCGGTTTGCGGGCACTTTAGGTTACCGGGAGCGGCCACGCGGAGGGGGGGGGAAGGGTAGGCGGGCCGTTGATGCAGAGCAGTTCGCGGGTACTTTTGGTTCCCTGGAGCGGCCACGCGGAGGGGGGGGAGGGTAGGCGATCCATTGAGGCAGAGCGGTTCGCGGGTACTTTTGGTTCCCTGGAGCGGCCACGCGGAGGGGGGGGAAGGGTAGGCGAGCCGTTGATGCAGAGCGGTTCGCGGGTACTTTTGGTTCCCGGGAGAGGCCACGCGGAGGGGGGGGGTGGGAGGGTAGGCGAGCCGTTCATGATGACCGGATCGCGGGTACTTTTGGTTCCCGGGAGCGGCCACGCAGAGGGGGGGAGGGGTAGTCGAGCCGTTCCTGATGAGCGGTTCTCGGGCACTTTACGGTCCCGGGAGCGACCACGCGGACTGGAGGGGGGTTAGGAAAGCCGCTGTAGATTATCGGTTTGGGCAGCAGCAGTTCCTGCCCACCGCCAGGAACACTGAGTGAGACATGGGAGTAGAGCACTGCTGTGAAGCAATCTCTCAGCAGTCCTAACTCATCACCTTACCATGGTCTTCAGAGAGGTGATTTTCACTGTACGGCAAGGCTTCTGGGATCCGTATACCGGGACCCCAGACACTCAGCCTTAAGGCATAGTATTTGACCTTGTAGTACGTTTACATGTGATAGGCACTGTGTTTGGTCCTATTCACGGTGAAAGAGTATGGTCATTGTTCTTGAAAAAAGTATCTTTCTGAGGAATTCACTCCCTTTCCCTCATCCCGCAGCTGCGAGTGTCTCCCGCCCTACCCGTGCTTCTCCCTCCCATGGCCTGGTCCAGATAAGGCGGCGCAAAAAGAACCCGGGACGACATGTTCTCTGAATTAATGATGTTGTCACAGAGGGAGGCGGCACAGCGGAGAGAGGACGTCGCACGGTACGAGCGAGCAGCCAGGGAACGGGAGCAGAGGGCTGAAGCGCGCGAGGACAGGTGGTGGCAGGAGGATCAGCAGGCGACCCAAACAATGCTGGGACTAATGAGGGAGCAAACGGACACGCTCCGGCGCCTGGTGGATGTTCTCCAGGACAGGAGACAGGAGGAAAGAGCACCTCTATATGTTCTTTCCAACCGCCCTCCCCCGCCACCAAGTCCAGTAGTTTACTCTCCAAAAGTCACTAGGACAAGGGGAGGCAGGGTGCGTGGAAATACTCACTCCACCCCTGCGGAATGCTCCAGTAGCAGAAGGCTGTCATTCCCAAAACCTTAGATTTTTCCCTCCCCTCCCTCCAGCCGCACCCCCGAATACCTCCCTTCCCAGGTTCCATGTTAAGTTAATGTTCTGTTAAATAAAACTGGTTTTTTGGTTCACTGATGTTTCCCTGAGTGTCTTAAATGGGACCGTTTGCATCTCTGGTTATTGGTTAACAGGGTTTGTAAGTGCAGAGGACGGAAGCACAAACGAGGGTGCAGACAGGGTAACAGATGAAGTGACAGGCACAGTAAAAATTGCATGCAGTAAGCACACCTTTCCTTCTGTGTGTAGGTTTCTAGGTTCTATACGTGGGGTTGGGGGTTAGGTGGTTCGCTGTCTGTTGTGGGAGGGTGGCCGCTGATCTTTAGCGGCTGGCAGTAGCCTGCTGGATAGATCAATGCACCGGGGGATCCATAGCCGATATTCACAACGGAAAAGTCACAGAGACCCCACCACACACACATGCGATTAGGAGAGGTTAATGGTCCCTTTAAACAAGCAGTCCAGCACTTAGGACTGCTCTGTGGGCAGGATCATGTCATTCCCCTTTGAAGGGTACTTTCCCACACCCCACCCGCTCCCCAACCGCCGTATGCCTCCACTGTGAAAACCATAACCCATTAACCAGTACAGGAAATGGTCCAAATAAAAAAATGTTTCCTTTATTGTGTCTTTACAGCGTTGATCGAAGGAGGGGGAAGGGGGTTGGTAATGGGAGAGGATGGGCAATGGGACCTGTGTAAAGAAACAGGGGAAGGTTCAGTATCTGTTTACGGAAGTGTAACAGTCACTGGTTACCCCGCTCTCTCTGGAAGCGAGCTTTCAAAGCTTCCCGGATGCGCAGCGCGTCCCGCTGTGATCTTCTAATCGCCCTGGTGTCTGGCTGAGCGTAATCTGCTGCAAGGCGATTTGCCTCAACCTCCCAGCCCTGCATAAACGTCTCCCCCTTGATCTCACAGACATTGTGGAGCACACAGCACGCTGCAATCACAATGGGGATATTTTTAGGGCTGAGGTCGGAGCGAGTCAGTAAGCTTCGCCATCTGGCTTTGAGACGGCCAAAGGCACACTCCACCACCATTCTGCACTTGCTCAGGCGGTAATTGAAGAGCTCCTTTTCAGTGTCCAGGGCTCCCGTGTATGGCTTCATGAACCAGGGCATTAGCGGGTAGGCAGGGTCCCCTAGGATCACTGTTGGCATCTCCACATCCCCAACAGTGATTTTGCGGTCCGGGAAATAACCCCCCTGTTGCATCCGTTTATACAGACCAGAGTTTTTGAAAACTCGAGCATCATGAACCTTGCCTGGCCACCCAACATTGATGTTCGTAAAACGTCCTTTGTGGTCCACTAATGCTTGCAGTACCATAGAAAAATAGCCCTTTCGGTTAATGTACTGGCTGCCCTGGTGCTCCGGTCCCAGGATAGGGATGTGTGTCCCATCTATGGCCCCACCGCAGTTTGGGAATCCCATCACAGCGAAGCCATCTATGATCGCCTGCACGTCTCCAAGGGTCACTACTTTGGGAAGCAGCAGGTCAACGATTGCATGGGCTACCTGCATCACAGCAACCCCCACGGTAGACTTGCCCACTCCAAAGTGGTTCGCTACTGACCGGTAGCTGTCAGGGGTTGCAAGCTTCCACAGGGCTATGGCCACTCGCTTCTGGATAGTCAGGGCTGCTCGCATCCGGGTGTCCTGGTGCTTCAGGGCAGGGGACAGCAACTCACAAAGTTCCATGAAAGTGCACTTACACATCCGAAAGTTTCGCAGCAACTGGGACTCATCCCAGACCTGCAGCACTATGCGGTCCCACCAGTCAGTGCTTGTTTCCCTTGCCCAGAATCGCCGTTCAACAGGATCAACGTGACCCATTGCCACCATGATGTCTAGGGGCCGAGGTCCAGTGCTTTGCGAGAGATCCATGCCCCTCTCAGAGTTCAAGTACTCCCGGAGCTTCTGTTGTCTCCTCTCCCGATTTCTCTGCATCTGAGTCTTGAAAGGTGCGCTATAAGGCGCGAGGTGTTGGCTACGGACAGAACATCAGCGATAATCGCGGATGGCTCCATGCTCACTGTCCTGTGGCGTCTGAGCTATCAGCCACAGGAAAAGGGTGCGAATTCATTACCTGCCGGCGCTTTCACATAGGGAAGGCGGAAGTGTGGGTCGAGTGACAAAATTTATGTATACCGACGCTTGACACAATTTCGGTCCCACAAGGCACTGGGGGCAACACCCAGAATTCCAGTGGGCAGGGGGGACTGCGGGAACTGTGGGATAGCTACCCACAGTGCACCGCTTGCAATGTCGACGCTTGCCCCCTTACTGTGGACTCGGAAATTCGAATTAAGATCCCTGGTGTGGATTCGAACAATCGACCTGGCAATATCGGGTTCACAAGTTCGGTTTCACAAAAATCGAACTAGTCTCGTAGTGTAGACATACCCTTAGAGATTAACAAATTTCTTTCAGCATAAACTTTCGTGGGCTACAGTCCCACTTCATCGGATGCATAGAATGGAACACACAGAAGTAAGATGTGTATATATACACACAGAAAAGGCAGAAGTTGCCATACCAATTCTAAGAGGCTAGTTGTAGTTGGTTAAACAGTTTAGCAATGTCATAACACTGTAAATGATGTACTGTTTCTTCAGTAGCTGAGCCCTTAACTCCATGAATTACAGGTTCAGAGAGAGTTTCTTCTGCCTGCTGGTCAAAATAGTTAACGTTTTGTTATATGCATATGCACATAGACATATTGTGACAAAGCTCTGTCCTTGTCTCCGTGGGTCCTGCATTTCCTGGCGGATTTCACTAGCCTCAGACGCTCACTGTGACCCTCCACGTAACCCTTTTCTCTCTAGAGACCAGGGTCACAGTCTACTGAGCCATTGTCATCATAAGCCAGCAAAGGAGATAAGGAGAAGCTATCCTCCCTTGCACAGTCTCTGTTGTCTCCCAGTCTTAGTGATTAATCAGGGGGCAAAGGGGGGGGGAAGCCCGGGCCCACCCTCTACTCTGGGCTCCAGCCCAGGGACCCTAATAGTATCAGCTATGGTAGCTGACCTTTTAAAAACAGGACTCGTACAATTCCCTGGGCTGCTTCCCCACAGCAGCCCCCACTTCCTCAAACTCCACTTCACCCTTACCTCAGGGCCTCCTTCCTTGTGCCTAATATGGTGTGTACAGCTCAATCTCTCCTACAGCGCAACTTTCCTCTCACAGCTCCGGATATGCGTGCCCACCTGACTAACTTGGAGGCTTTTAACTAGTTTCAGCCAGCCCCTGATTGGTTGCAGGTGTCTCAATCAACCTAGCATCCTCCCTGCCTTCTGGAAAGTTCTTAATTGGCCCCAGGTTTCTTAATTGACCTGGAGCAGCTTCCATTTACTTATCCTGGTACCAGGGATTTGTTTAGCCTAGGGATAACATATCTATCTCCCATCACTGTCCTATAGCCATCTAGCCTTGCCCCGTCACAATATATAGACATATTTTTCATATCACCCATTTCAAATAGGTCTCCAGATTCAGATAATCTTGCAATATATGCAATAATTTGATCTAGATTTTGGAGTCTCCTATTTTGAAAGATATCAGACTGCGGAATAGTCTTTTGGCCAGCTCTTGAGTCTTGTGCACATTCCTGATAAAATGCTAGTATGTCAATTAACAAAGATGAACACAGCAACAATACAGTAACACAGTAGCCAAATTCATACATATTTCAGTGATAAAGATTTAAAACCACAGGCACATGAACTTACTCTGGTCAATAAAATACATTTTTAAAGAACAGTTAAAGCTGGCCCAGCTAGTGGTTTCTATAAAGTCTCTGTAGACGATTGCATACTCAATGGTATGGCAGACTGAAATTAATTGACCAGTCTGTTATATATAAAGCAGTTAATTTTTCTTTTCCTGATGCCTGGGAGTTTCTTCACTGCACATGGATAGCTTCGTACTCATGGGGGAATTCTGTGCCCTCCAAAATTAAAAATTCTGCACCAAAAAAAAATTAAAATTCTGTGCACAATATTTCAAAATTCTTTATTTTTTTATTTGTCACAATAACACAATATAATCATGCCAGTTTCAATTATTTTGGTCATTTATTTAAAAATACCTGTCAGCAATTATGTCTCTAACAATACAGACAACAAAAAAGATCCAGGAAATGTTTTTTAACAACTAGATTCCTTGCTAGGCATATTAATACAGAACTCGGAGTAATAATTCATTTAAACTACAATACAGAACTGTATTTACCACACCCGTCAGAAGCCGTGCAAAGGCTTGAGGGAGTCAGGGGTAATGAAGGAGCCGAGGGAGAGGGAAATAATTGCTGGAGGGAGCCTGGGTATGAACTTGGAGGGTTCTTGTAGGTGTGGGTGAGAGAAGTGTGGAACAGGTTTTTGGTGGGGACAGGAAGGGATTGTTAGGGAGCCTCCACCATACAGTCAGGCACATCTGCCCCTGTCCCCATGTGTCTCTACACCTCCCCATAAGCATATGTCCTTGCTCCCCCACTCAGCCACCCATCCTCCCTAATGCCCTTCTCTCCCAGGATCCCCACTCCCGCCTGTCCCCAAGTGGCCCTGCACCCTCACAAACATTCAGACCCTGCCTCAATCTGCCCCCCAGTAGACCTTCCGAACGCCAATCCGTGACCCTCTCCAGCAGTCCCATGTGCCCTACGCTCTCCATCTTACCATATCCCATTCCTCCTGACCTGACCCCATGGGCAGGGCACTGTGAGGAAGGCAGCCTCTAGAATCATAGAATCATAGAATATCAGGGTTGGAAGGGACCTCAGAAGGTCATCTAGTCCAACCCCCTGCTCAAAGCAGGACCAATCCCCAACTAAATCATCCCAGCCTGGGCTTTATCAAGCCTGACCTTAAAAACCTCTAAGGAAGTAGATTCCACCACCTCCCTAGGTAACCCATTCCAGTGCTTCACCACCCTACTAGTTTTTCCTAATATCCGACTTAAACCTCCCCCACTGCAACTTGAGACCATTACTCCTTGTTCTGAGATCTGCCACCACTGAGAACAGTCTAGATCCATCCTCTTTGTAACCCCCTTTCAGGTAGTTGAAAGCAGCTATCAAATCCCCCCTCATTCTTCTCTTCTGCAGACTAAACAATCCCAGTTCCCTCAGCCTCTCCTCATAAGTCATATGCTCCATCCCCCTAATCATTTTTGTTGCCCTCCGTTGGATTCTTTTCCATTTTTCCACATTCTTCTTATAGTGTGGGGCCCAAAACTGGACACAGTACTCCAGATGAGGCCTCACCAATATTGAATAGAGGAAAATGATCACATCCCTCGATCTGCTCCTACTTATACAGCCTCAAATGCTGTTAGCCTTCTTGCAACAAGGGCACACTGTTGTCTCATATTCAGCTTTTTGTCCACTGTAACCCTAGATCCTTTTCTGCAGAACTGCTGCCTAGCCATTCAGTCCCTAGTCTTTAGCAGCTGTGACGGGGCAAGGCCAGAGGGCTATAGGAAAGTGGTAAGGAACCAGTATGTTAGCCCCAGGCTAAACAAATCCCTGATACCTTATGGCAGTTGCTCCAGGTTAATCAAGACACCTGGGGCCAATTAAGAACTTTCCAGAAGGCAGGGAGGTTAATTGAGACACCTGCAGCCAATCAGGGGCTGGCTGAAACTAGTTAAAAGCCTCCCAGTGAGTCAGTGAGGGGCGCATGTCAGGAACTGTGGAAGGAGGTTGCGTGTGAGGAGCTGGGAGCAAGAGGCACTAGGAGCTGAGAGTAAGAGGGCGTACTGCTGGAAGATCCTGTGGTGAGGATAAAGAAGGTGTTGGGAGGAGTCCATGGGGAAGTAGCCCAGGGAGTTGTAGCTGTCGTGCAGTTGTTCCAGGAGGCACTCTAAACAGCTGCAATCCACAGGGCCCTGGGCTGGAACCCAGAGTAGAGGGCGGGCCCGGATTCCCCCCAAGACTCCCAACTCCTGATCAGACACAGGAGGAGTTAACCTGGACTGTGGATTCTACTGGAGGGGAAGATCTCTGAGGCAAGCAGACTTCGCCAATAAGCGCAGGACCCACCGAGGTAGAGGAGGAACTTTGTCACAACTGGTGTAAGGAGTGGGATTTGGTGTGCACAGTGCGGCGGAAGAAGGAAGGTGTTTATTTAAAAAAAAAATAAAAAAAATAAGGGAGCGGGTTTATTTATTTTCACCACAATGGAAGAGGTAGTACGGGCACTGATACAAGCCATGGATGCCCAGCAGGAGGCTACCCATGTCCAGGCAGCTGCCCAACAGGAGGCAGTATGGCTGCAGCAGGAGACCAATCGCCTGTTGATGGACCAGGCCGCTCAAGACCGTAGTATGTTGCGGGAACTGGTAAACCAAGTGAAGGCCCTTACAGAGATGAACCATGGCCATGATGGGATGCGGCACATACGGGCCAGCAATTGCCTGCAGAAAATGACAGGGACCGATGACATAGAGGCATATCTCCTGGCCTTTCAGAGGACAGCCCTACGGGAGGCCTGGCCTCGAGATCAGTGGTCTGGCATCCTCGCCCCATTCCTGTGTGGGGAGGCCCAGAAGGCCTACTATGATCTGCCTGAAGAGGCTGCAGCAGACTACCCCCAGCTGAAAGCAGAGATCCTGGCCAGATCTGGGGTAACAACCGTAGTGCGGGCCCAGCGGTATCATGAGTGGAGGTACCAGGAAGACAAAACCCCGCGATCCCAATTGTATGACCTCATCCATCTCGCACGAAAGTGGTTGCAAACTGAGTCCCGGAGTCCAGAAGAGATACTAGAGGTTCTGGTCATCGACCGATACATGAGGGGACTACCGCCAGACCTTCGCACATGGGTAAGCCAGAATGAACCCTCCACCTATGATGAGATTGTGGCAATGGTAGAGAGGCGAAGGACGGTGAGGGAACTGACCTGACCAGTTAAGGAAGCGGAACCCAGGGTTAAACTAGCAGCACCAAGCCCCAGATTTCGAGTGACTGGGCCACCAGGCGGGCCCAGGTGGAAAAAGAGAGGAGCTGAAGGCCCACCAGAGGCCATAAAGAGTCAGCGCACTGAGGGGGAAGAAGATTATGATGTTAGACTTCCCAAACCAAGAGACCGGGGAACGCCTAGGGTTCCATATAGATGTTATGCATGTGGTGAGTGGGGACACATAGCAGCACAGTGTCCCAGCACCGAGGAGCCTATGCAATGGGACTTGGGGGATTGGGAGGTCCCATGCTCCCTTATCCACCTTGCGGGCGTCGCATTAGCCCCGCATAACTACACTAGACCAGTGAAGATAAATGGAGTAGAGACTATAGCGCTTGTGGACTCCGGGAGTGCAATCACCCTAATATCGGGTAAGCTGGTAAAAAGTAGCCAGGTGCTACAAGCCAAACGCGTAGCAGTGAAGTGTGTGCATGGGGCCGTAAGCCATTACCCCACCATCCAGGTGGAGATAGAGGTTCAGGGGAACCCCATTGACGTGACAGTGGGTGTAGTTCCTAAACTCCCGTATCCTCTAGTCATTGGGAGGGACTAGCCAGGGTTTGATAATTTACTCCCCCCTGAGAGGTTGGAGACCCTGAGGGCAGTGACTTGTCACCGGGGGAATGTCAACCCCCGATGTTCGCTGAGATTTCTCAGGATCTGTTCTCAATCCCCCAAAAGTCCCGGAAGACAAAAAGGGAGAGGAAGGCTGCAAAAGCTTTGGAAACCCGTATCCTGACCCAGGGCTAGAAGATCGCCCTAGTAGGCAGACGGACACGAGCAGCCAGAGAAACTACCACCACAGAAGGTGAGCCAGAGGCTGGCCCCAGCCATGATGGAAGTGAGCCGTTGGAAGCAACAGAGGCTGGCCCCTGGGAGCTCGGGCAGGTTAGTCCCGGGAGAGAGACTTTCAGGCGGGACCAGGCAGAGGACCCTAGATATGATAACGCCAGGAAACAGGTGGCTGAGATAGATGGAGTACCTGTGGATGGGAAGGTCCGGGGTCCAGGTACTTTATAGTGAAGAAAGATCTCCTGTACCGTGTGGTGCAAATGCAGGAGCAAGAGATACATCAACTTCTGGTGCCACGAAAACATCAAAAAGCCATATTGAGCTTCGCCCACAGTCATCTATTTGGAGGACACGTAGGGGTAGAGAAAACCCAGGCACGGATCCTGCGGAGGTTCTTCTGGCCAGGAGTACATGAAGATGTCCGACGATATTGCACCTCTTGTACGGAGTGCCAGTTACATAGTCCGCGCCCGCACTTCCGGGCTCCTTTGATACCTCTTCCAATAATGGAGGTTCCTTTTGAACACATAGCCATGGATCTGATAGGGCTCCTTGAGAAGACAGCTGGACTATGCAACCCGGTACCCGGAAGCCGTTCCCCTATGCAACACGGCTTCCAAAACCATAGCTAAGGAGTTAGTACAGATCTTTGCCCGAGTTGGGTTACCCAAGGAGATATTGACTGATCAAGGGACACCTTTCGTGTCCAAGTTGATGAAAGATCTCTGTTCATTACTCCATGTACAAGCCCTACGGACCTCTGTATACCACCCGCAAACAGATGGCCTTGTGGAAAGGTTCAATAGGACCCTCAAGGCCATGATCAGGAAAGTGAGCTGGGATTGGGATACCCTATTACTTTACCTCATGTTCGCCATCCGGGAGCTTCGGCAAGCCTCCACAGGTTTATCATAGAATCATAGAATATCAGGGTTGGAAGGGACCTCAGGAGGTCATCTAGTCCAACCCCCTGCTCAAAGCAGGACCAACCCCAACTAGATCATCCCAGCCAGGGCTTTGTCAAGCCTGACCTTAAAAACCTCTAAGGAAGGAGATTCCACCACCTCCCTAGGTAACCCATTCCAGTGCTTCACCACCCTACTAGTGAAAAAGGTTTTCCTAATATCCAACCTAAACCTCCCCCTCTGCAACTTGAGACCATTATTCCTTGTTCTGTCATCTTCTACCACTGAGAACAGTCTAGATCCATCCTCTTTGGAACCCCCTTTTAGGTAGTTGAAAGCAGCTATCAAATCCCCCCTCACTCTTCTCTTCTGCAGGCTAAACAATCCCAGTTCCCTCAGCCTCTCCTCATAAGTCATGTGCTCCAGCCCCCTAATCATTTTTGTTGCCCTCCGCTGGACTCTTTCCAATTTATCCATATCCTTCTTGTAGTGTGGGGCCCAAAACTGGACACAGTACTCCAAATGAGGCCTCACCAGTGCCGAATAGAGGGGAATAATCACGTCCCTTGATCTGCTGGAAATGCCCCTACTTATACAGCCCAAAATGCCGTTAGCCTTCTTGGCAACAAGGGCACACTGTTGACTCATATTCAGCTTTTCGTCCACTGTAACCCCTAGGTCCTTTTCTGCAGAACTGCTGCCCAGCCATTCGGTCCCTAGTCTGTAGCAGTGCATGGGATTCTTCCATCCTAAGTGCAGGACTCTGCACTTGTCCTTGTTGAACCTCATCAGATTTCTTTTGGCCCAATCCTCTAATTTGTCTAGTTTCTCTCCGTTCGAACTATTAGACGGGCGCCACCCGCGGGGCATATTGGATATAGCAAGAGAAGCGTGGGAAGAGGAGCCAAATCCAGGAAGGAACATAGTTGAGCATGTACTACAGATGAGGGATTGGATAGCCCGAGTTACACCTATTGTACGAGAACACTTGGAGAAAGCACTTGGAGACCCAACGAACCCATTATAACCACCAAGCAAAGCTTTGACGGTTCCAACCAGGGGATCGAGTTATGGTCCTGGTGCCCACAGCAGAAAGTAAGCTGTTGGCCCAGTGGCAGGGACCCTACGAAGTGATCGAAGCCGTGGGAGAGGTGAACTATAAGGTGCGGCAGCCAGGCCGCAGGAAACCAGAGCAAATCTACCACATCAATCTTCTAAAACCTTGGCACGATCGAGAGGCATGCTTAGTCACCCAGGAGACCCTTCCCCAGGAGGATAACTTACATGAGCAAGTAAGGATATCACCTGACTTGACGCCGATCCAAAAGATTGAGGCAACTGACATGATTAATCACAACCGCGATGTGTTTTCTACAAAACCGGGGTGGACGACTGAGACCTATCACCATATCCGCACAATCGCCAGAGCCAAGGTAACGTTGAGACCCTACCGAATCCCAGCAGCCAAAAGGGAAGAAATCAAGGCCGAAGTGAAGAAAATGTTAGAATTAGGGGTGACTGAAGAATCTTACACTCAGTGGTCCAGTCCAATCGTTCTAGTGCCTAAACCTGACGGTACCACGAGATTCTGTAATGACTTTCGCCGACTGAATGAAGTATCCCAGTTCGATGCATACCCCATACCACGCATCGACGAACTGGTGGACCGACTGGGTAATGCTTGATTCTTGACTACACTGGATCTGACAAAAGGATACTGGCAGATTCCCCTGACCAAAGAAGCTAAAGAAAAGACAGCGTTCTCCACTCCGGATGGGCTATTCCATCCCTTTTGGGCTACATGGGGCCCCGGCCACATTCCAGCGCCTCATGGATAAGCTGCTGCGCCCCCATACTAGTTATGCAGCCGCATACCTAGATGATGTCGTCATCCATACGCCAGACTGGGGAACCCACTTGGAGAAAGTTGAGGCAGTACTGCGCACCTTAAGGTGGGCTGGCCTCACTGCTAATCCTGCTAAATGTGCCATAGGGCTAGCAGAGGCTAGGTACCTGGGATATATTGTAGGAAGGGGCATAGTAGAGCCCCAAATGAATAAGCTAGAGGCGATTCAAAACTGGCCCCGGCCGACCCGAAAGAAGCAGGTCCGCGCGTTCCTAGGTGTGGTAGGCTACTACCGACGTTTTATTCCTCACTTCGCTGCTAGGACAAGTCCCCTAACAGACCTGGTGAAAGCCCGAGGTCCAGACATGGTGAAGTGGACCGACGCAGCAGAGGGAGCGTTCACAGACCTTCGGACAACCCTTTGTAATGACCCTGTACTCATAGCCCCGGACTTTAACAAGGAATTTATTTTACAAACAGACGCTTCCGAGGTGGGGTTGGGGGCGGTTCTGTCGCAAATGGTGGGAGAAGAGGAACACCCGATCCTCTACCTAAGCAGAAAGCGTCTCCCAAGAGAACAGAAATACGCAGTAGTTGAGAGAGAATGCCTTGCTGTCAAATGGGCTATGGAGACCCTACGTTATTACCTCTTGGGCCGGCGATTTACTCTTGTGACGGACCATGCACCCCTCCAGTGGATGCAGCGGAATAGGGAAAAGAATGCAAGGGTCACCAGGTGGTTTGTCGGAGAAAAACAGAGTTCTCACTCTTATTTTGGGTGCAGCAAGGCAAGATACACTTTATTAACCTAAGCAATTGCAAAGAGGAGAGAGTGCACTAGGACACAGGGTTTCCCCCTCCTAGGCAGGTCTCTCAAAGATAAACAATTAAGGCAAGCATTTATACTTTTTGTTACATATAGTAATGATCAACAACTGCAATTTGTTTATACATATTCTTTCTTGTTATCTTGTTTTCCTCATTAATTTTGTTATGGTCTACATTCTATTCTTATCTCATACAAGATTATCCATCAAATGAATGTCCATCTGGGGAAGGATCACTGGGGACGCAGCTGGTAGTCGCCATCAGGTGCCCTGTCAGGATCTGATATGGGCTAAGTCCAGTCTTTAGGTTGGGAGTGGCCCTCATGCTTATCAATGCTAATGGCAGGACATCTGGCCATTTTAAGTTTGTTTCAGCACAGATCTTGGCCAGTTTATTTTTCAAAATCCCATTTTGACATTTCACTGTCCCAGCAGACTGCAGGTGGTGGGGACAGAAGAGGTTGTGTTGGATCTGCAAGGTTGCACATAACTCCTTTACAATCTGTCCAGTAAAATAAGTTCCACGATCACTGTTGATACTCACAGGGATGCCAAGTCGTGGTACAAAGTCCTTAAGCCGAAGCTTCACAATGGTCTTGGCATCTGCCTTTCTATAGGGAAAGGCCTCAACCCAGTTTGAAAATACATCAACTAAAACTAACACACATTCATAATTACAACATTTAAACATTTGAATAAAATCAATCTGAATATTTACAAAAGGTCCCCAGAGGGTATGTTGCTTTTCTAACTTCAACTACTTTTCAAATATTATATTGCTGGCAATATTATATTGCTGACCCTCCTCCCTCAGTGAATCTCCAGGAAAGGAAGATCAGCACTGTATATGACCAATACTACTCCAAACATCACAAAGCATTTTGAAGAAAGGCAAAGGTGTGTAAGTGGAAAATTCCTTTACAGGTTCAAGAGGTCGAGGGAGAAAATAAAAAGACGAAAGGAGCAGAGAACGAATAAATTCAGCTCTGCAGTGAAAAAGTTCAATTCGAAGGTAACAAAACTTGGCTTCTGCCCAAGGACACTGCCCACAGCCAAAACTTGGCTGACAGACAAGAAAGAGGGGGGCTTGAATATGCCCCAAAACTGTACAGACCTGCAAAAATAGCTAAGCCAGCAGGAAGGAACACAACAGATCTAAGACTACAAAGATGGAGAAAAACCCATTATTTCATTAACTGCAGCAGTCATTCCCCTTTTGCTCACATATATTAAAACCTTAATATTTCCTAATAGTATCCAAAACACTTTGTATTCCAAATTGGATAAAACAAGTATCTGCAATTAATGCATTTTGATTTAACCCTTCTATTTGATTCTGAGTTAGACTATCCTATAAAAATATTAAACACAACAATTCGGGCCACAAGACAAACACCACAAGACAGGACATAAAACACAGAACATAATTCCTATTGTGCCAGTAAATGCATGGTATGTTGATTGCTTTTCAGCTGGCATCAGTTTTCTCTGATTTTCTGAAAGACAAAAAGAACATAGGTCTACCCCTACTGGGCAGTCAGTCATTATTTAAACATTTATTTCTTATACAAATACCCTTGCTAATTTCAGGCAAAACAGAAGAATTACCCCCATATCTTTTCTGTGTTTTTCATAGGCAGATCAAATTTCAATGGCTTCTGTCTCTTAGGTGATTTGCATTAACACAGATGTTCTCGGCTTGCTTTTGAATTCAAAGTTATTAGCCGCTTAGAGACTATCTCAAAAGGAGACAATTAACTTTTAACTCCTGTTATTGCCCAGTCTTGCTACGACCAGGTGCAGACCCACCTGCAACCTTTTTCTTTCATACTCACAAACACGTTGCCCCGGGCTGGCCAGACCAAGGGTAGGAGCGACAGAGAGAGAGAGAGAGGTGGACGGAGGTTATCCTGTGCACAGGTTGTCCAGAGGTACGCAGCAAGAATCTCCAACTTGCTTCCACTCTTGGGTGTTTTCCCTTGGGGTCTCTAGGGGCATCGCTTTCAGAGACCTTTGCTCAGTATTCCAGTCCAGGCCAGCTGCCTGTGTCTTCTTCAGCGTCACCAAACCACACCAGCTCCAGGGTTGCAAAGGCAGACTGTTGGGTCCCACAAGGCAGCCAAGCTTTGCAAATGTAATCTCAGTCCTGTAACTTGTATTGCCTTTGGTTTACCTCTGTCTATATTTTTTCACAGCCAGCTGGGGCTGAAAGGAGTTTTTCTTTGTACTTGGCATGGTCTGTATCAATTCTTGACCTTGAACGCAAAGCAGTTTTCTCTTTATCTCTGGGCCAAGCTGAATTGTCAGATTAACCCGTTCCTTTCCTACCTTAACTAATTGGGAATATAAAGGAACAGAGGGGGTTAACAAAGTGGTCTGGGCAGGGAGGCATCCGGATGCTATAGACAAATTGCTCCCATTGTGTATCAGAGACTTTTTGGTAATGTAAGGGTTCCTCTAAAGTAGGTAAATTTATCTAAATCGAAGGTACCTTCTACTGGAAATAGTTTAGATGGATTTCCACGCGTGAAGGAATTCCAGTCTTTTAAATACCTGCAGGTTTTGGGACCATAATACACATACATGTGGTACGAAGGGGTACCCTTAGGGGGTGAGGGGGAATTCTTAGACTGTCCCCCACCCATTCTTCAATTTCAAGGAAACCGAGGGAGGCGCCTTGTCTGCTTAGCAGCAGCTCATAAATTAAGGAAATTCTCACTCCCTCTCTTCAGGCACTCAGACAGAAAAGATTTGTAGGAATGTCCACCACTCTCTCACACCTCCCTTTTGCAAAGAGCATCGGCTAGCCTCAAAGACGAAGCCGCATACTCTAATTGCCTCTGGTGAGGTGATTAGACCAGTCAGTGGATTAGATGGGAGTAGAAGAAGGAAGAAAGATAGAGTCACACACTCCTAGACCCAGGCAGATCCCTCGCCGGGCATGCCATGCAGAGACATCCGCCTCGGGTCGGATCTTTTACCGATCCACTACGATGTAGCCACCGAGCTTGCGTTAGAGAAATCCCTGGTCACGAGCAGCCAGCTTCTCAGGGTTCTCTGGCCGTCTTTCGGTGGCCCTCACTCATACTGACACTACAGGGGACGGGACAGAAGGATCTCAATTCGACCTCAGAGCTTCATCGCACGCTATGGCTTCCACTCTGAGGAATTATGAATGAGAGGCTCAGTTCCGCCCACACACACACACACAAACAAACAAACAAACACCAAGGCCTCTAATTCTTCACAATACGATGCATCTGTCATATACAGTAACATTAATACTGTATGTCCGGACTTTATGCAACCCTTGAGGCGGTAACAACCCCTCAGCACCGGTGCGGTATCCTAATGCATTAACCTTATGCATTAACCTTATTGGGGGTGGCAAAACTAAGTCCCCAGCACCACATCAAACTAACCTTATTGGGGGCGGCAAAACAGTTCCCCAGCACCGCTCAGCATCTGACCTTGCTGCACAATTAATAAGTTCAGATGGTGTAAGCCCAACAGGGACAGACGGCTCCACGGACAGTCCTCCTCCGACACCCCAATAGAGATTTCAAAAGGTCTCTTACCTCTATTGTGGCGCCATGGGGTTCAAAAGAGAACGATCCGGAGCAGCTGCCGCTGTCCCAGCAGGCGTTGCCATCCCGGACGAGCCCCCAAATTGTCGGAGAAAAACAGAGTTCTCACTCTTATTTTGGGTGCAGCAAGGCAAGATACACTTTATTAACCTAAGCAATTGCAAAGAGGAGAGAGTGCACTAGGACACAGGGTTTCCCCCTCCTAGGCAGGTCTCTCAAAGATAAACAATTAAGGCAAGCATTTATACTTTTTGTTACATATAGTAATGATCAACAACTGCAATTTGTTTATACATATTCTTTCTTGTTATCTTGTTTTCCTCATTAATTTTGTTATGGTCTACATTCTATTCTTATCTAATACAAGATTACAATAACCTCTCTCATAGTTATTTTCCCCTCGCCTCACAGAGTCCCCGCTTCTACAAATCTCGCGTTATCACAGCTAGAGTTAGCCTGACTCTTGCTCATATAGAGGCCTACATCCAAATTCCCTTTACAGACTTCCACAGGTTCTTATCCCTCCAATCATTCCAGTTCCGCATACGGCACAGGGCTGGATGCCACCATGGCAACGTTGATGGTCTGTCAAGAGCACACTGCCTGGCGTCCCAAGTTGCCCAACTCTATGGTGTTGAGCAGAGGGGGGGATTTGTGACGGGGCAAGGCCTGAGGGCTATAGGAAAGTGGTAAGGAACCAGTATGTTAGCCCCAGGCTAAACAAATCCCTGATACCTTATGGCAGTTGCTCCAGGTTAATCAAGACACCTGGGGCCAATTAAGAACTTTCCAGAAGGCAGGGAGGTTAATTGAGATACCTGCAGCCAATCAGGGGCTAGCTGAAACTAGTTAAAAGCCTCCCAGTGAGTCAGTGAGGGGCGCATGTCAGGAGCTGTGGAAGGAGGTTGCGTGTGAGGAGCTGGGAGCAAGAGGCACTAGGAGCTGAGAGTAAGAGGGTGTACTGCTGGAAGATCCTGTGGTGAGGATAAAGAAGGTGTTGGGAGGAGTCCATGGGGAAGTAGCCCAGGGAGTTGTAGCTGTCGTGCAGTTGTTCCAGGAGGCACTCTAAACAGCTGCAATCCACAGGGCCCTGGGCTGGAACCCGGAGTAGAGGGCGGGCCCGGATTCCCCCCAAGACTCCCAACTCCTGATCAGACACAGGAGGAGTTAACCTGGACTGTGGATTCTACTAGAGGGGAAGATCTCTGAGGCAAGCAGAATCCGCCAATAAACTCAGGACCCACCGAGGTAGAGGAGGAACTTTGTCACACAGTGCATGGGATTCTTCCGCCTAAATGCAGGAATCTGCACTTGTCCTTGTTGAACCTCTTCATATTTCTTTTGGCCCAATCCTCTAATTTGTCTAGGTCCCTCTGTATCCTATCCCTACCCTCCAGTGTATCTACCACTCCTCCCAGTTTAGTGTCATCTGCAAACTTGCTGAGGGTGCAGTCCACGACATCCTCCATATCATTAATGAAGATATTGAACAAAACCGGCCCCAGGATTGACTGGGGGTTGCTCCTGCCCAGGAGCGGCTGCTCTGGTGCCACAGTGACCCCTGGTGGGCAAAAAGGTGTAACTAAAGCACCTTTCTGGCAGAATGTATTTTCTGAGAAAAAAAATTCTGCATGGCACATGAATTCTGCATATGCGCAGTGATGCAGAATTCCCCAAGAGGTAATATTCTGGAGTCATTGGTCTGTGGGATGCACTCGGAAACAGCTTATGGTTATCATAATAACGTTTTTTCTTGTTTGTCCGCCATGAATTTATCTAGTTCTTTTTTGAACCCTGTTAGGGTCTTGGCCTTCACAACATCCTCTGGCAGGGAGTTCCACAGGTTGACTGTGCGTTGTGTAAAGAAATACTTCCTTTTGTTTGTTTTAAACCTACTGCCTTTTAATTTCATTTGGTGACCCCTAGTTCTTTTGTTATGAGAAGGCGTATATAACACTTTCTCTACACCAGTCATGATTT
Organism: Chelydra serpentina; assembly: GCA_037349315.1. Classification (NCBI taxonomy): domain Eukaryota; kingdom Metazoa; phylum Chordata; order Testudines; family Chelydridae; genus Chelydra; species Chelydra serpentina. Next base: position 4,444,880 of record JBAIAC010000056.1, read on the forward strand.
TATAGACCTCAATCATATCCCCACTTAGTTGTTTCTTTTCCAAGCTGAAAAGTCCCTATCTTATTAATCGCTCCTCATACGGAAAATGTTCCATACCCCTAATAATTTTTGATGCCCTTTTCTGAACCTTTTCCAATTCCAGTATATCTTTTTTGAGATGGGCCGATCATATCTGCACGCAGTATTCAAGATGTGGATTTATAGAGAGGCAATATGATATTTTCTTTCTTAATATCTATCCCCTTCTTAATGGGTAGGCCGCTTCCCTCTCTCTGCCTGAGTTGGTCCATCTCTAAAAGGAGGATATTGCTTTGGGCTCTAATGAGGAGACACCCTCTGCCCAAGCAGGGGGTTACTGGAAAGAAATGTGGCCAAGCTGCATTTTCAATGTATCATTTTTAACACCATTTGCCTCTCTGTACCTCCCATTTGCTACTCCCTTGAACTGGTATGGCCGACTGCCGCTCACTCATACTTATAGAATGATTCCCCTGCAGGTACTCACGGAAAAGCAGCTGCTGAACCAAAACCACTCCCCCAAGTGCTCACACTAAATTCCTCCCCCTGAGTGTCCAACCTAAATTACACCTCCTAGATTCTCACCTCAAACCTCTCCTCTTCTGGGTGCTCACCCTAAACTGCCCCCAAGGGTTCATCCTAACCATCAGACGGGTGAAGTTCTGGAACAGCCTTCCAAGGGAAACAGTGGGGCAAAAGACCTATCTGGTTTCAAGATTAAGCTAGATAAGTTTATGGAGGGGATGGTTTGATGGATAACATGATCTTGACAATTAATTGACCTTTGACTATCAGTGGTAAATAGGCCCAATGGCCGGTGATGGGATGTTAGAAGTTACTACAGAGAATTTTTTCCTGGGTGTCTGGCTGGTGAGTCTTGCCCACATGCTCAGGGTTCAGCTGATCGCCATATTTGGGGTCGGGAAGGAATTTTACTCCAGGGCAGATTGGCAGAGGCCCTAGGGGGTTTTCGCCTTCCTCTGCAGCATGGGGCATGGGTCACTTGCTGGAGGATTCTCTGCATCTTGAAGTCTTTAAACCATGATTTGAGGACTTCAATAGCTGAGACAGAGGTGAGAGGATTATTGCAGGAGTGGGTGGGTGAGATTCTGTGGCCTGCATTGTGCAGGAGGTCAGCCTAGATGATCATAATGGTCCCTTCTGACCCTAAAGTCTATGAGTATAATGTATTATTTTTTTTAAAAAAATATTATTTTCAAGGCCCTGACTCGTGATTTTTGAACACAATGGGATTGCCTTAAAAAAAGGCAGTCAGCTGCGAACCAGCTGAGCAGCGAACAGCAGAGAGGCAAACAGAAGGAGTTTGCCTGGGATCTGTCTGAGCGGAGGTACGCTAAGTGCTGCATTAGGAGGACTGCACTGGTGAGTATCTACATGTCTGTTGAGGGGACAGTTTGGCAGTTTGACCGTGTGCTTGATTGTTTGATTGCTTGTTTGAACAGTGTGAATTGGGAGTGCTTTGTTCCAGCTGGGCCTGACCGTTATAAAAAGGCAGTCAGCTGCGAACCAGCGAACAGCAGAGAGGCAAACAGAAGGAGTTTGCCTGGGAGTTCGCCTGGAGAGAGTCTGCTGAGGCTCCCCTCTTGCAGGTTTTCCTGAGTAGCTTCTGCCACAAGTAAGGAAGCTCTTAGCAGGAAGAGACTATGGATGCTGAGCGATCCACTGTTGTGACCTGCACAGGATGTGCCATGTTTGTCTTTCTTCCACAGGATAGAAGCGACTTTGTCTGTACAACGTGCAAGCTGATCTCCATATTGGAAGAGAAGATTCAAGGTCTGGAGAAACGAGTATCAACACTGCGTTCCATAAAAGAAAATGAGGATTTCCTGGATAGACGTCAGGATAGGCTTTGGCAGGCACAATGCTCTGAAGATTCAGAGCAGGCTACGCAGCGGGGACAGAAGGCCAGCGAGGATAATTGGCGGCATGTGACCTCCAGAAGAGGAAAGAGTACCAGAAAAGTCCATGTACCGGAAACGCAGTGTGACGTTATTGACAATAACTGGGACCATATAGATCATTGTTACAACCAAGGTCCTGTAGTGACCCCAAATCTTGTATAAAGGGGGTCAAATGAGGTGTCTAAGACCGGGTTATGCTTGGCTGGTTATGATTATGCCGTTTATATGCATGTATCAGTGTTGTAGTTGAAGTTATGAATATTGGCTTTATACTGTATGTCTGTATTTCAAACTGGGGCTGGGCTTCTGGGACCCAGGACAAGCTATCAGCTCTGCCAGGCATGCTGATGGCCCATTAAGGACCATCAACTATACAATTAGCCCATTGAGAGGAGGCAGACACACCTTATGATTCAGTAAGGTATGCAGAGACTTGCCCATGTGACTCCAGACTCCATTTTGCTGTGATTTTCCACAGTAAGGAAAGAGGTGTCTTTACACCTGGAAGAAACTATAAAAGGCAACTGCCTCATCTCCATTTGGTCTTCATTTCCTGCTTCTTACCTCTGGAGGAACCTTTCTACACATGGAAGCTTTGAACAAAGGACTGAAGGACCCATCCCAGCTGGGGATGTAATCCAGAGACTTGATTTGAACCTGCAGTGTTCCACCTCTGCAAGCCTGAACCAAGAACTTTGCCATTACTGTATGTAATTGATTCCTTTTAACCAATTCTAGCTCTCACCTATACCTTTTTCCTTTTATGAATAAACCTTTAGATTTTAGATTCTAAAGGATTGGCAACAGCGTGATTTGTGGGTAAGATTTAAGTTGTATATTGACCTGGCTCTGAGGTTCGGTCCGCTGGGATCGGGAGAACCTATTTTCTTTTACTGGGGCATTGGTTTTCATGACCATTTGTCCCCATAATGAGTGGCACTGGTGGTGAGACTGGGAAACTGGAGTGTCTAAGGGAATTGCTTGTGTGACTTGTGGTTAGCCAGTGGGGTAAAACCAAAGTCTCCTCTGTCTGGCTGGTTTGGTTTGCCTTAGAGGTGGAAAAACCCCAGCCTTGGGCTGTAGTTGCCCTGTTTGAAGCAATTTGTCCTGAACTGGCACTCTCAGTTGGGTCTTGCCAGAACCAGCATCGTTACTCGCAGATTCAGATGTGCAACCGTTTTCATGTTCTCTCCACAGGTACTAGTGCAGAGAGTGGAGTGGATGATACATCTGAGGGAACAGAGCAGAAGGAGACTCCACTGAGATGCACCGTCCTAGGGTGAGGGTTCCATGACCACCACTCCCAAGAGGAGGAGGGGGGTGGTGGTGGTCAGGGACTCTCTCCTCAGGGGGACTGAGTCATCTATCTGCCGCCCTGACCGGGAAAACCGAGAGGTGTGCTGCTTGCCAGGGGCTAGGATTCGTGATGTGACGGAGAGACTGCCGAGACTCATCAAGCCCTCAGATCGCTACCCCTTCCTGCTTCTCCACGTGGGCACCAATGATACTGCCAAGAATGACCTTGAGTATAAAACTGCAGACTACATGGCTCTGGGAAGAAGGATAAAGGAGTTTGAGGCGCAAGTGGTGTTCTCATCTATCCTCCCTGTGGCAGGAAAAGGCCGGGGTAGAGACCGTCGAATCGTGGAAGTCAACGAATGGCTATGCAGATGGTGTCGGAGAGAAGGGTTTGGATTCTTTGACCATGGGATGGTGTTCCAAGAAGAAGGAGTGCTAGGCAGAGACGGGCTCCACCTAACGAAGAGAGGGAAGAGCATCTCTGCAAGCAGGCTGGCTAACCTAGTGTGGAGGGCTTTAAACTAGGTTCACCAGGGGAAGAAGACAAAAGCCCCAAGGTAAGTGGGGAAGTGGGATACCGGGAGGAAGCACAAGTAGGTGAGTGCAAGAGGGGAGGGCTCCTGCCCCATACTGGGACAGCAGGACGATCAGTGAGTTATCTTAAATGCCTATACACAAATGCAAGAAGCCTGGGGAACAAGCAGGGAGAACTGGAAGTCCTGGCACAGTCAAGGAATTATGATGTAATGGGAATAACAGAGACTTGGTGGGATAACTCACATGATTGGAGTACAGTCATGGATGGATATAAACTGTTCAGGAAGGATAGGCAGGGCAGAAAAGGTGGGGGAGTTGCGTTGTATGTAAGAGAGCAGTATGACTGCTCAGAGCTCCAGTATGAAACTGCAGAAAAACCTGAGAGTCTCTGGATTAAATTGAGAAGTGTGAGCAACAAGGGTAATGTCGTGGTGGGAGTCTGCTACAGACCACCAGACCAGGGGGATGAGGTGGACGAGGCTTTCTTCCAGCAACTAACAGAAGTTGCTAAATCACAGGCCCTGGTTCTCATGGGTGACTTTAATCACCCCGATATCTGCTGGGAGAGCAATACAGCGGTGCACAGACAATCCAGGAAGTTTTTGGAAAGTGTAGGGGACAATTTCCTGGTGCAAGTGCTGGAGGAACCAACTAGGGGAAAAGCTCTTCTTGACCTGCTGCTCACAAACAGGGAAGAAATAGTAGAGGAAGCAACAGTGGATGGGAACCTGGGAGGCAGTGACCATGAGATGGTCGAGTTCAGGATCCTGACACATGGAAGAAAGGAGAGCAGTAGAAGAGAGACCCTGGACTTCAGAAAAGCAGACTTCGCCTCCCTCAGGGAACTGATGGGCAAGGTCCCCTGGGAGAACAACATGAGGGGGAAAGGAGTCGAGGAAAGCTGGCTGTATTTTAAAGAATCCTTATTGAGGTTGCAGGAACAAACCATCCCGATGTGTAGAAAGAAAAGTAAATATGGCAGGAGACCAGCTTGGCTTAACAGTGAAATCCTTGCTCGTTTTAAACACAAAAAAACAGCTTACAAGAAGTGGAAGATTGGACAAATGACCAGGGAGGAGTATAAAAGTATTGTTCAGGGATGCAGGAGTGAAATTAGGAAGGCCAAATCACACTTGGAATTGCAGCTAGCTGGAGATGTCAGGAGTAACAAGAAGGGTTTCTTCAGGTATGTGAGCAACAAGAAGAAAGTCAAGGAAAGTGTGGGCCCCTTGCTGAATGAGGGAGGGAACCTAGTGACAGAGGATGTGGAGAAAGCTAATGTACTCAATGCTTTTTTTGCCTCTGTCTTCACAGACAAGGTCAGCTCCCAGACGGCTGCACTCCGCAGCACGGTATGGGGAGGAGGTGACCAGCCCTCTGTGGAGAAAAGTAGTTCGGGACTAATTAGGAAAGCTGGACGAGCACAAGTCCATGGGGCCAGATGCACTGCATCCGAGGGTGCTAAAGGAGTTGGCCGATGTGATTGCAGAGCCATTGGCCATTATCTTTGACAAATCATGGCAATCGGGGGAGGTCCCGGATGACTGGAAAAAAAGCTAATATAGTGCCCATCTTTAAAAAAGGGAAGAAGGAAGATCCAGGGAACTACAGGCCAGTCAGTCTCACCTCAGTCCCTGGAAAAATCATGGAACAGGTCCTCAAGGAATCAATTCTGAACCACTTAAAGGAGGGGAAAGTGATCAGGAACAGTCAGCATGGATTCACCAAGGGCAAGTCATGCCTGACTAACCTAATTGCCTTCTATGATGAGATAACTGGCTCTGTGGATGAGGGGAAAGCAGTGGATGTGCTATTTCTTGACTTTAGCAAAACTTTTGATACAGTCTCCCACAGTATTCTTGCCAGCAAGTTAAAGAAGTATGGGCTGGATGAATGGATGGTAAGGTGGATGGTCGCGCTCAACGGGTAGTTATCAATGGTTCCATGTCTAGTTGGCAGCTGGTATCAAGTGGAGTGCCCCAAGGGTCGGTGCTGGGGCCGGTTTTGTTCAATATCTTCATTAACGATCTGGAGGATGGTGTGGACTGCACCCTTAGCAAGTTTGCAGATGACACTAAACTGGGAGGAGTGGTTGATACGCTGGAGGGTAGGGATAGGATACAGAGGGACCTAGACAAATTAGAGGATTGGGCCAAAAGAAATCTGATGAGGTTCAACAAGGACAAGTGCAGAGTCCTGCACTTAGGACAGAAGAATTCCATGCACTGCTACAGACTAGGGACTGAATGGCTGGGCAGCAGTTCTGCAGAAAAGGACCTATGGGTTACGGTGGACAAAAAGCTGAATATGAGTCAACAGTGTGCCCTTGTTGCCAAGAAGGCTAATGGCATTTTGGGTTGTATAAGTAGGGGCATTTCCAGCAGATCGAGGGACGTGATCATTCCCCTCTATTCGGCACTGGTGAGGCCTCATTTGGCGTACTGTGTCCAGTTTTGGGCCCCACGCTACAAGAAGGATGTGGATAAATTGGAAAGAGTCCAGCGGAGGGCAACAAAATTGATTAGGGGGCTGGAGCACATGACTTATGAGGAGAGGCTGAGGGAACTGGGATTGTTTAGCCTGCAGAAGAGAAGAATGAGGGGGGATTTGGTAGCTGCTTTCAACTACCTGAAAGGGGGTTCCAAAGAGGATGGGTCTAGACTGTTCTCCGTGGTAGAAGATGACAGAACAAGGAATAATGGTTTCAAGTTGCAAAGGGGGAGGTTTAGGTTGGATATTAGGAAAACCTTTTTCACTAGTAGGGTGGTGAAGAACTGGAATGGGTTACCTAGGGAAGTGGTGGAATCTCCTTCCTTAGAGGTTTTTAAGGTCAGGCTTGACAAAGCCCTGGCTGGGATGATTTAGTTGGGGTTGGTCCTGCTTTGAGCAGGGGGTTGGACTAGATGACCTCCTGAGGTCCCTTCCAACCCTGAGATTCTATTATTCTATGACTATACTGCAGACAGGTCAGGCTATAAAAGAGATTGGATTTCCTGGTGAACATCAATATCACACCATTGACATCGATGCTGCTATACAGGAATGTTTAGTTTATTTTAATCAAAATTTTTCATCAAAATTGCAGCTTCATCACTTGCTAAGCTGGGCCCAAGCAAACAATAGGCCTTTTAATGCAGCCAAATGTAATGTCATGCATCTAGGAACAAAGAATGCAGGCCATATTTACAGAATGGAGGACTCTATCCTGGAAAGCAGTGACCCTGAAAAAGGAGTCGTGATGGGTAATTGCTGAACATGAGTTCCCAGAACAATGCTGTGGCCAAAAGGGCTGGCACAATCATTGGCTGCATAGATGGGGGAATCTCAAGTAGGCTTAGAGAAGTTATATTATTGGCACAGAAGTGAGTGTGTCCAGTTTTGGTGTCCACAATGCAAGAAGGATGCTGATAAAATAGAAAGGGTTCAAAGAAGAGCCACGAGAATGATTAAAAGACTGGAAAACCTGCGTTATAGTGAGAGACTGAAAGAGCTTAATCTATTTCTCTGAGAGAGAAAGTTAAGGGTGACTTGGTCACAGTACCTACATGGGGAACAAAAATTTGATAATAGGCTATTCCTTCTGGTAGACAAAGGTATAGCAAGGTCCAGTGGCTGGAAGTTGAAGCTAGACAACATCAGACTGAAAATAAGGAGCACCTATTTAAGAGTGAGGGTATTTAGACACTTGAACAATTTACCATAGGTCATGGTGAATTCTCCCTCACTGGCCATTTTAAAATGAAGACTGGATGTTTTTCTAGAAGATCTGCTCTTGTTCAAACAGGAATTAATTTGGGGAAGTCCTGTGGCCTGGGTGATCCAGGAGGTCAGAGTAGATGATCACAGTGGTCCCTTCTGGCCTTGGAATCTAGGAATCGCTTCCAGTGGGAGATGTAAATATGGGTTAGGTCACAGCAGAGCCAGGTTTTGAGAGGAGGAAGAATGTTTGAAAAGACAAAGTGAGCTTGGAGCCGAGAGGCTGGCACTGTCCAGAGAGTCAGCTGTCTGTCTAGGATTTTATAATGGCACCCAGTGCCATAGTACCTGTGTGCCCCATTACAGCAATTTCTGCAGGAATGACACACCTAATTATAGGATGTATGTAGGAATGGTGCATCACTATTTGCTCTCTGTCACGGAGTGTGGGGGAGTCAGGCCCTGCACCCCTCTTCCCAGTATTCAATGTGACTCTCAGCCAGCCAGTAGAACAGAAGGTTTATTAGGGTTGTCAGGAAAGAGTCCAAACAGAGCTTGTAAGTATGACCAGGACCCCTCAGCTGGGGCCTTCTGGGGGGGCAGGGAGCTTAGACCCCAGCTCTGGGGCTCCCTGCGTTTCACCACCCAGCTCCAAACTGAAAACAAACAGCCAAACCCTCCAGCAGGCTCTTCCCCTCCCCCGGGGCCCCTCCTCTAGCCTGTCCATCCTCCCAGCCAAAGGTGTCACCTCCCAACCCCCGTCCTGGCTCATGTTACAGCCTCAGGTAAAGTCTCGCATTCCCGATGCAGCCTTTCCCAATGCAGCCAGCCTCTCAGGTCAAATCCATCTCGCTCTCTACTCCGTCACACTCTCGTTCAAGCAAATTCATTAAGGGAAGTCCTATGGCCTGTGTGTAACAGGGCCTCCTCGGCCCTTCTTCAGTCTCGGTCTACAAAACCAGACAGAGACCCTTTTGCTGGTCCAACGCCCTGTGCAGTTTATTTATAACTGAGTCCCACCACCCTAACAGCATACATAGCACTTTTACCAAGCAGGGGAGAGCAATCTCTCTCTCCTCCTCACTGCCTACTTTCCCCCTGTGCTCGTCCTTCCTGGGCCTCCTTGTGGGTTCTGGCTAATGGCTTAAATAGCCTTTCTGCCCTGCCCACCCACAAACTAGGCACAGCCTCGCATAGGCGTGCGCAGCACATTTCATTAGGGTGTGCACCCAGGGAGCCCTGCCCTAGCCCCGCCCCCACCCACTCCCTCCCACTTCCAGCCCGCCTCAAAGCCCCCAACCCCCCGTGCTCCTTGTCCCCTGACTGCTCCCTCCTGGGACCCCACCCCCTAGCTAAGCCTCCCTGCTCCTTGTCCCCTGACTGCCCCCTCCTGAAACCCCCCCCCACTGTAACTGCCTCCCTAGGACCCTACCCCCTACCTGTCCCCTGACTGCCCCGACCCCTCTCCACACCCCCGCCCCTGACAGCCCCCCCTTAACCCATCCAACCCCCCTTGCTCCTTGTTCCCTGACCACCCCCTTCAGAGACCCCCCCTGCCCCCTAATCACCCCCTGGGACCCCTCCAACTATCCAACCCCCATCCCCTGACTGCCCTGGCCCCTAGCCACACCCCCACCCCTGACAGGCCCCCTGGGACTCCCACGCCCTATCCAGCGCCCCCATTCCATGTCCCCTGACTGCCCATCCCCTGACTGCTACCTCTGTAGAGCTGTTTTAACCCCTCCCAGGCACGAACAGGTAACCACCCCCGCTACACCCACCTATGTCCCTTTTCCCATCTCTCTCTGCTCCCCACCTCCTGGCATCTCTGTCTAGTGGCTGCTCCCACCCACACATTCAAAGTGGCAGAGGAAGTTTCCCCTCCTTGGGTGGGAAGGTTGCCTAGTGGTTAAGGCACAGGGTTCAGGTGTTCTGGGTTTGAGTCTCTGCTCTGCCAAAGACTCCCTGCTTAGCCTTGGGAAAGTCACTTAACCTCTGTGTGCCCTAGATCCCACCTGCCAAATGGGGCCAATACTGACCCTGCCTCCTAGGCTAAATCCATTCATTGCTGTGTGATGGTGGGAGAAATGGAGATACTAGCTGGAAAAGGCCTGGAAGCAGGGGCAGAAGTAGCCTTGGCACACCAGGTGGCAGCACCAAGCCGGTCTCTGTGGTCCCAACCCGTCACAGACACAAATCAGATATAAGGAATGGCAATATACAAAAGCCTGTAGGAGAACACTTCAACCTCCCTGGACACACAATTGTTTTTTTGCTGCAGGATGGCTACCTTTAGGTCTGCAATTGTGGGGGAAAGGAAATTCTGCGCAAAAAACATTAATTTCTGCAAAATTCTGCATTGTGCAGTGCCACAGAATTCCCCCAGGAATATTCCCCCCCCCCCCCCATGTCCCTTCTCCCAACATGGTATAAAAATTACAGGGCTGTTGAAAATATTTACCAGAGCGCTGCTCTGGACAGCTCCCTCTGAATTTAAGCCCAGGGCCTGTTCCTGTCCAGATGATCTTCATTTTAGAGCAGAGATACTCAGACCTCAGAAGTTCAGGAGTCAAATTAGTGATCAACATTACCAAAAAGAGCCACAGGAGTGTGAATTCATTTTTTCATTTACTATAGTACTATGCATATTTAAACAGTATGACGGACAAAATATTTATCTATTATTCTCACAGCAAATAAATTAATAAATTACCGCCAGTTGATAACTTAACAGGTTAATAACATAGTAAAAGCATCCTGATTGGTTAATAACTTAGATTGGTTAATAATTAAATCACACAGTGTTTTAATATCATGTGCTGCAAAGAGCCGCAGGAGACACATTAAAGAGTCACTTGCAGCTGCCAAGCTGCCGTCCGAGTATCACTGATTTAGAGAAAGGGGAAATGATGAAATAAGAGAGAGCAAATGGAAAATTCCCAGGAGAGAGCACAGTGTGCGTTCCCCACTTTAACATGCTACATGGCAACTGCACACGAAACAGCTCTTAGGAATGTAAAGATGCCCTGCAAGTGACAGAGCTGTGAATGGCCTGGCTGAGACTGGTAATTCCTGATGATCTCTGGGGCTGGAGTTCCTGATCCTTAGTCCCCGGTCATTCCCAGTTCACACACACGGACTTACTGAAGGGGACAAGCTGAGATCGGCGCACTGTTCCTTCTCTCCTCCTCTCCACGGCAAATAATGATCCTGACCTCCCCTTTTCTGTCACCAGCTGAATTTGCTCCAGGCTACATCCAGTTCCACGTGTTTAATGCTGAGAAGGTGGCCATGGCTCTGTGTGCTGGGCTGAAAGTCACCGGCTGTAACACCGAGCATGTGAGTATCTGGCAAGCGTGGGGGTTAGCTGTGGAGCAAAGGTCAGCTGATCAGCCTTGGGGCTGCCTAGTGTCACTATCAGAGCTGGCTGGCTGCACAAGAACTGCTTTGAGCACTGGTGCAGGGTAGGTTCAGTTTGTGACCCCTGTGCCCGCAGGGACAGCTGTACCCATGGAGGCAATCATCCCCCAAAACAGGCCAAGTGGGTGGATGTTACATCTCTCCTTTGGGGAGACTTGCTGGGAGGGAACAGCTCACAGGAGCTCTGTTGTCAGAAGCTGCTGTGGGCACTTCGCACCACTGGGAAGTCTTTCAAGGTGTACTTTCTGCCAGCAGGGAGCCTGCAGCCAAAGCGTCTGCCATGGGAAGCCAAGAGTGAATGAAACCCACTTGCGGTCTGCTCCTGACCCAGAGAGGTCCATGGGGCTCTGAGTTGTATCGATGGCCCTACCAAACTCATGGCCATGAAAAATGCATTATGGACCGTGAAAACTGGTCTTTTGTGTGCTTTTACCCTATACTATGGAGATCTCATGTTGGAGACCAGCATTTCTTAAATTGGGGGTCCAGACCCAAAAAGGGAATTGCAGGGGGTCACAAGGTTATTTTAGGGGGGTCCCGGCATTGCCACCCTGAAGCACAGGAGCCGACTTCCGGTTGCGCCGGTGGGGGCTGACGCCGGGCCCCGCCCCTGACGCCGGGCAACGCCCCCAACGCCGGGCCCCGCTCCCGACGCCAGGTGATGCTGCGGGGCTCCGCCCCTGAAGCCGGGTGACGTTGCGGGGCCCCGCCCCCGACGCCAGGTGATGCTGCAGGGCCCCGCCCCTGAAGCCGGGTGACATTGCGGGGCCCCGCCCCCGACGCCGACGCAACGTCGCCCAGCGGCGGGGGCAGGGCCCCGCAACATCTCCCGGTGCTGAGGTGAGGTTGCGGTGGGTCCCAGGGCTGGCGGGGAGCTAGGCGTGGGCCCCGGGGTTGGCGGGGAGCTGCCAGTGGGTGCTCTGCACCCACCAATTTTTCCCCGTGGGTGCTCTAGCCCCGGAGCACCCACGGAGTCGGCACCTATGCAGGGCCTTAAGTCTGTGCTGACTTCAGAGCTGGGAAGCTGAAAGGCAATGGCTGTTGGTCCCAGCTCTGAAAGTAGCGCCCCACCAGTGTCAGCGCAGAAGTAAGCATGGCAATACCATACCATGGTACCCTTACTTCTGCGCTGCTACTGGCGGTGGCTCTGCCTTCAGAGCTGGGCTCCCGGCCAGCAGCCGCCGCTCTCCAGCTGCCCAGCTCTGAAGGCAGCGCTGCCACCCGCAGCAGCACAGAAGTAAGGGGAGAAGTTCTGCAACCACCCCTACAATAACCTTGCCCCCAGCCCCCCACAACTGCTTTTTGGGTCAGGACCCCTACAATTACAACAGTGTGAAATTTCTGATATAAGTAGCTGAAATACTTAAATTTATTATTTTAAAAATCCTATGACCATGAAATTGACCATGAATTTGGTAGGGCCCTAGCTCTTGTATGGCTTTTTTCATCAAATCTTTAAGTGCTGCACAGAGGAGGTCAGTATCACCATCCCCCGTTTTACTGAGGCACAGAGAGGCAGAGCCAGGAATAAAACCCAGATCGCCTGATTCCCAGTCTAGTGCTTTATTCACTAGGCCATGCTGCCTCTCCAGCTCAAAGCTCAAGACTCAAGACAGGGGGGAGGGATAGCTCAGTGGTTTGAGCATTGGCCTGCTAAATCCAGGGTTGTGAGTTCAATCCTTGAGGGGGCCATTTGGGGATCTGGGGCAAAAATTGGGGATTGGTCCTGCTTTGAGCAGGGGGTTGGACTAGATGACCTCCTAAGGTCCCTTCCAACCCTGATATTCTATGATTCTATGACTTGATTTCTGTTCTTGGGTGTGATACACACCAATGCAGCCCCTTCCCCAGCAGCCCCTTCTCTGGTGCCTTCACAGATCCATAGATGCAAAGGCCACAAGGCTCACTATGATGGATCTTCTAGTCTGACCTCCTGCATGGCACATGTCAGAGAACCTCCTGCAGGGATTCCTGCATCAGGCTTTCTGGCCCCCGCCAATCTTCCCAGTGCAGGGCTCCCCCAAACTCCTATGGTAAGGGATAAATTGTGAGCACCTTGGGGAATGAGCCATGTTTATGTTCTGAGTCTGTACAGCACCTAGCACCAGAAGGCCTGCCCAGGACTGGGGCTCCGAAGTGGTACTGCAATGCAAATAATAAATAAAAACAACAAAACCCAATGGCCTAAACCAGCCCTGGCCCTTGTGCGGGCGTTCACACCAGTGCCAAGGGAGTGGCAAATGCTGGCATCTGGGGGCCCATTGCCCCAGAGTAAGTAACTTCACAAAAGTCAGGGCAATGGAGGCTCTGGTCCCAAGAGCTGGGAAGGGATTTAAACCCTCATGCTTCAGGACATTAGCTGACCTCTGACTGTGCGGGGGGAGGGGAGTCAGGAGGTTACTTTCTCTGTGGGCAGATTATTTGCCAACTGGCTATAGCAGGGTTTCTTGCACCTTCCTCTGAAGCAGCTGGCACTGGCCTGGACACAGGGGAGCGGCTAGATGGGGCCCTGCTCTGCTCCTGCCTGGCAATTCCTCTGTTCTCTCCCCAGCACTGCATAGGTGGAGGAGGGTTCTTTCCAGAAGGGAACCCAATTCAGTGTGGTGATTTCCCTGCCTTTGACTGGAACGGGTATGGAACCCATCAGCACTGGAGCGTATCCAAGGAGATGATTGAATGCTGTTCTATCGCTGAGTCCGGAAAGGCTGGCGTGACCCAGTAAAAGACGCTGCTTCGCTCCAGCTAGAGTTGCTCCCTGGGAGGAGAATTATGGCCTCAGCTATGGACATCTGTGATGCAAATAAAGAAAGTGAAGTGGGCTGGGGTCTCGGTGTGATTTACTCTCCTTGCAACCCAGAGAGGGCTGAGAGGTTCTCAGCACCAGTCAGGATCAGGCATTGCTTTCCTTACGAACACCTAGCCCTTGGCTAGCGCTCTGGGTCCCTAGATCTCAAAGCACTTTACCAAGGCAGGAGGCACAGTTATCCCAACGTTACAGACGCGGGGAATAAGGCCCAGGAGGTGATGAAGTTGTCATGACTCCTGAGTTAGCTGTACCTCTCACCCCCTCATGTCTCCTCGAGGGACTCCCACTTTGATGTTAGGCCTTCAGCTGTCACTCTTCTCAGGGCTGGATTCTGCAATCCCCTCCCTCCAGAGCAGGGCCTGGGCTACAATTCACAATGATCAACTCAGCAGAGGTGAGGTCAGTTCAGCAGCTGCAGCCCTGTTTTCTGCCAGGCCGTGGCTGGGTTAGGCAGTGATCAGCCAGCTCTCAGAAAACGAAGTCGTTTATTCACAACAAGAGCATTTCCGAGCAAACGTCTCAGAACCTAATAAACAGCATATCCGAGGTCTATCTCAGCAGGTGCTCACCACCGCCCCCAGGGAGACCCTGTCAGGTTTTTAAGTACTTCAAATCCTGCCACAGGTCCTGTCTGGTCACCAATTCAGGTCAATTCCTGGACCCTACTTTGATTAGGTTGATCTTTTATACGGTATAGTTACTTTTTCCTTCGTAGGCCTCTTGAGCCAGGTCAAACCAGTCAATGATAATCCCCAGTGCGCCAAAATTCACAAGCCTTGTTACCGACATTATTTCTGTGTTGGAGTTTTGTATTAATTACCCAACTGTTGTTTTTCTTTCCTTGAGAAAACAGCTTTTCTTTCATCCATGGAGTCAGGAATACAATCACTTGCCAGCCCCTAAAGATACAGATCACACTGATAAAGTTGATACAAAAGTCTTTGACTTAGTCCCTCTCTTCGTAGCTCTGCATCTGTCACAGATGTAACTTTCCCAAGGTCATCCAGCAATCCACTGACAGAGCCAGGAATAGACTGTAGGTCTCCTAAATCCCAGTCCAATGCTCCATCCACTAGGCTATGCTTCCTCCCCTTGCTATAGGTGGGGCTGGTTGCACACCCAATTATTATTGCCTCACACTGTCCATGGCAAGACCCTGTTCTCAGTTCCATCTAACTTTGCCAGACTTCAACCCTTTGGGCTGGAGTTTTCCAAGCCGGCTGTCTACTCATGGCGGATTTCATTATTAATTCATTTTTATTATCTTTATTAATCAATAATTAGTTATCAATTAATTGTCAGTTAATTAATCAATGTTCATTGATGTATTAATCGTTACTTTAATCATTCATTTATATAATCACTATATATTAATTAACCATTAATCAATAATTAGTAATTATTTTAATTATTTTTATTAATTAGTTCTTTAATTAATTATTAAGGCACAAGCTGCATCTATCTGCCTTGCAGCTTGGGTTCCCCTCTCCTGTTCCAAGTCCTTTGTCTTCTAGAGCTTCTTTCAGGTGTTGAGTTGTGGGGGAGTGAAGATAAATCATGACGTCACTCCCCACCTTATATAGTTTCTCTATATGGCAGGTGTTACGGGTTGGTATCACAGAAACCCACTTGGAGCTGCCACCTGGTGTGCCAA
Organism: Chelydra serpentina; assembly: GCA_037349315.1. Taxonomy (NCBI): domain Eukaryota; kingdom Metazoa; phylum Chordata; order Testudines; family Chelydridae; genus Chelydra; species Chelydra serpentina. The sequence goes on from JBAIAC010000056.1 coordinate 4,460,232, forward strand.
GACTACTCCTGCCCCTGCTTTCCTGCCTTTTCCAGCTTGGAACTCCAGAATCCTGTCTGGTTTGAGCCAGACCTGCTAGTCTGCTGCAAACCCAGACCCAGGTCTGAGGTACGTCCCCTAACAGCAATAGGCTTGCCTGGAAGCAGCTTAGGAAGTGTTCTCTCCTTTGACACCCAGGTGCCCAACTTCCAATGGGGTTCAAACCCTGAATGAATCCATTCAAACCCTGAATAAAGCGTATACAGAGTAAACTCATAAATAGTTCGCCCTCTATATCACAGATAGAGAGGTATGCACAGCTGTCCCCCCCACCCCTACAGGTACTAACAAGTACTCCAGGTTAATCAATAAGTAAAAAGTTATTTTAATAAGTACAGAAAGTAGGATTTAAGGGGTTCCAAGTAGTAACAGACAGAACAAAGTAAATTACCAAGTAAAACAAAATAAAACACACAAGTCTATGTCTAATCACACTGAATACAGATAAAAACCTCACCAGTTCCAGTAAACTTCCTTTTACAGACTACGGTCCTCCTAGCCTGGGTCTGGCAATCACTCACGCCCCTGATAGTTATTGTCCTTTGTTCCAGTTTCCTTCAGGTATGTCGTTGGGGGGTGGAGAGGTTCTCTCTTTAGTCAGCTGAAGACAAAATGGAGGGGTCTCCCAGGGGGTTAAATAGACTTTCTCCTCTGGGTGGACACCCCTCCCTCTCCCTGTGTAGCATCCAGTTACAAAATGGAGTTTTGGGGTCACATGGGCAAGTCACATGTCCATGCACAACTCAGTTCCTTATCAGCCAAGCCACATTCCTGGCAAAGATCAGATGTGGATTGGTGTCTCCAGGTTCTTTTGTCTTTTGTCTGTTTTGTCTGAACATTCCTTTCTCCAGATCTTGAGCAAATGCTCTTACTAAGGCTATGTAGACAACAAGCAAGTATACAACCAATATTCATAACTTCAACTACAAAAATGATACATGCATACAAACAGGAGCAATAGATTCAGAAGATCATAACTTTTATAGAGATATGTTACATGGCACATGTAGCATAAAACATATTCCAGTTATATCATATATACATTTATAAGCATCTCTTCATAAGGCCGTATGGGGTACACTGTCACACCCTCCTCCTGAACTTACTGCCAGAGACTTGGACACTGTCCATGGCGGAGGCAGTACATATAAAATCCCTGTTTGTCTTTGGTCACATGCTGTTGTTCATAAGTGTTCTAGCAAGTTTTGGGGTTCCTGGTTCCTGGGTGCCTGAAAATAGGTTGGGGTATAGTGTTGCTAACAGAATACAGACAGCAATATCTGTTGAAGTGTAGGTGCCTTGGCATTTAGCCACCAGTGCCAGGAGGCGGTGTGCCTCAGTTTCCCCTTCCGCAAGTTAAAGAAGTATGGGCTGGATGAATGGACGGTAAGATGGATAGCAAACTGGCTGGATGGTCGTGCTCAATGGGTAGTGATCAATGGCTCCATGTCTAGTTGGCAGCCGGTATCAAGTGGAGTGCCCCAAGGGTCGGTGCTGGGGCCGGTTTTGTTCAATATCTTCATCAACGATCTGGAGGATGGTGTGGACTGCACCCTTAGCAAGTTTCCAGATGACACTAAACTGGGAGGAGTGGTTGATACACTGGAGGGTAGGGACAGGATATAGAGGGACCTAGACAAATTAGAGGATTGGGCCAAAAGAAATCTGATGAGGTTCAACAAGGACAAGTGCAGAGTCCTGCACTTAGGATGGAAGAATCCCATGCACTGCTACAGACTAGGGACCGAATGGCTGGGCAGCAGTTCTGCAGAAAAGGACCTAGGGGTTACAGTGGACGAAAAGCTGAATATGAGTCAACAGTGTGCCCTTGTTGCCAAGAAGGCTAACGGCATTTTGGGCTGTATAAGTAGGGGCATTTCCAGCAGATCGAGGGACGTGATTATTCCCCTCTATTCGGCACTGGTGAGGCCTCATTTGGAGTACTGTGTCCAGTTTTGGGCCCCACACTACAAAAAGGATGTGGATAAATTGGAAAGAGTCCAACGGAGGGCAACAAAAATGATTAGGGGGCTGGAGCACATGACTTATGAGGAGAGGCTGAGGGAACTGGGATTGTTTAGCCTGCAGAAGAGAAGAGTGAGGGGGGATTTGATAGCTGCTTTCAACTACCTAAAAGGGGGTTCCAAAGAGGATGGATCTAGACTGTTCTCAGTGGTAGAAGATGACAGAACAAGGAGTAATGGTCTCAAGTTGCAGAGGGGGAGGTTTAGGTTGGATATTAGGAAAAACGTTTTCACTAGTAGGGTGGTGAAGCACTGGAATGGGTTACCTAGGGAGGTGGTGGAATCTCTTTCCTTAGAGGTTTTTAAGGTCAGGCTTGACAAAGCCCTGGCTGGGATGATCTAGTTGGGGTTGGTCCTGCTTTGAGCAGGGGGTTGGACTAGATGACCTCCTGAGGTCCCTTCCAACCCTGAGATTCTATGATTCTATGATTCTATGATCCCCTCCCCTCCCCTCCCAGCCCGGCTCACCTGTCGCCTCTGAATATGAAAACTGCTCTAAGGATGTAACTGCAAGGCCATCTCCACTCTGGCAAACACCCACTGAACTCATGGGCAGGTTATGCAGAGAGCCAGGGCAGTCCTGGGAACAGGAGATTTGGGGAGGAGCTGCTCCCCCACCTCCTGTGCTCTGTGACACTAACTAGCCCTAGCCTGGCTATTAACGAGATGATTTACTGTTTTCCCTGCTGCAAAGTCAACAATGAAGCAACTCGCTCTCCTGCTGCTCCTCATCTCAGTGACCAGGGAGACCCCTTGCGGTAAGTGACTGTTTAGTTTTCCTCTTCTAGGAAATAATTCTCCCAAACTCTGACCCTGCCGCTGGGGTCTCAGGGCTGTGATACATGCAGTGGAAGAGCTGGGCGGGTTGCTACAGGGAAGGCTTTGTTGGTACACAAGTGAGGCAATAATAACCCCAACTGGCAGGCAACCTCCTTCCACCCCTAGCTCACAAGGAACCCACTCCATTGAATTTCTTCTGTCCATTTTCTGGAGCCAAGATTTGCAGAGGTGGGTGCCTAAAGGTATTACTTTTATTACTCAGGGTTACGGTCATGCCTAGGCGCCCCACTCCTGGACCAGGCCCCTGTGGTGCCAGGTGCTGTACAAACCCAGAACAGGAAGATGATCCCAGCCCCAAAGAGCTGACTGTCCAAGTACAAAAACTTTGACTCTGAAGCCAAGAGTTTCAAAAGTGATGAGCAATTTTGGGTGTCAATCTTGAGACACCTTAAAGGGGCCTCAGGTATCTTTAGTTGGGCACCCAAAATCAGTCTGGGGACAAGAAGTCTTACAATGCCTAGCTGTAATAGCTCAAGCTGGTCCTTCCAGCATGCAAACCATGCTCTGGGGGTGTGTGTGTGACTGCAGCCTGCCTGCTACACCCTTGCTCTCACCAGCCTTGGTTATACTGCAGGGTGACCCCAACATGCCCCCCAATCCCAGATTTCCCCCCAGAAATGTATTTCCTGTGCTGCCCAGCCCTCTCCTGGACAGTACAAATATATTAAGGCTGGTAGTCCTTTAAGGGAATAATATATCAATTTATATAGAGTTTCCCAGACACTTCAACTTAAACACACTGGATTAGATAAAACAGTAAAAAAAGTGTATTAACTACAATGAGACAGATTTTAAGTGAATACAAGCCATGAGGCATAAAAATCAGATTAAATGCTCACTAGTACCAAAATTAGCAAACGATGTTAGATCCAAGCAAACATTCTCACCCCAGGATTCCAGCAAGATTACTGAGCAAACTCTTCAGATCAGGACCCTTCCCCCAAACTCCAGTGGCTGTTTCCTTTTGTCTTCTTAGGCGCAGAGAATGTGAAGGGCAGGGAGAGAGAAAGGGGTATCTTGGAGTGTTTGCTCCTTTTTATAGTTTCAAACATCCATTTGAAAAACATTTCCAGCTGGGAATTAGGAGACAAAGAAGGATTTGGAAGGATTTTCCCCAGCTGTTTTTTCCACCTATTTGAGCTTCCTTTTTTATTCCTTCCTCCTTGAGGACTCTGTTTACTGCTTAAATGAAAATTAAGGCAAACATACCGTACTTTGTTCAAGACAGGCCTGTTTGACCAGTTTGGTGCTACATGAGTTTTGAACACCATACAGAGGAATCTGATAACTTCACATACAATGTTGCCACAAATATTTTACCTGGACAATACTGACCAGCAAATGGTGGCACATTACAAGTCACATCAAATGATACATTGTGAGTTACACCTTGTACAAAGTTGATTACACTAGTGTGTAGGGTGCGAATACAAGGGTGTGTTCCATCACACACTGTTCCCATGAACCCTACGGCCCAAGATTTGAGGCCCCCTCCCTTTCCTCTCAGAGTGATGTGGGCCCAGGTTTCTCATAGTGGCTCCTATGGAAGGAGCTTGAATGTTTTCTGCTGGCTCCATGTGTATTCCTTTGGGTTGTAACCTTCCCAGTCAGTCAGGTACCATAATTTGCCCCCTTTGATCTTAGAACCAAGGACTTTGCAAACAACGTATTCCTCCTGACCTTGTACTTGTGCTGATGGGGGCGGTGATTGGGCTTTTTGGGGAAATGTGTCTTCAGTGTAGGATTTTAGAAGTGAAATGTGGTATACAAGGTGGACTCTGAGGGATTGAAGGAGCTGGAGCCCAAAGGTGATCAGGTTGATTTCTCAGCTAAACCAGTATGAGTGAAGAAAACGTGAGTCTAGTTTCTGAGGGGGTCTGTCCATGCAGAGGTTTTCAGGAGAAAGCTATACCATTGTCCTACAGAGTAGTTGGGGCCTTGTTGTATATTCTTGTCTCCGTGCTTTTTGTAGCCCTCCTTTCCTTCTCCAGGTGTCCTTTCACTTTCTCTTGGATGTGGTGCACTAGGTCCAAGGCCAATGGGTTGGAGGAGGACGTGATTAGTTATGGGCGAAATGAGTGGGGGTACCCATAGTTGACAAAGAAGGGGCTATGGCCTCTGGATGCATGGTCTGCATTATTATATGAGAATTTGGGGTACGGTAACAGGAAAACCAGTCACCCTAGTGATGGTTGGTGTAGCATCATAAATATTGCTCTAGGATCTGGTTGATTCTTTCCATTTGGCCATTTGACTGAGGATGGTAGGCAGAGGACAGGTGCACTCCTAATATACGTAGGGGGCTCATGCCAGAAGTGGACAGTAAACTGGAGACCCCAGTCAGAGGTGACATGATCTGGGAAGCCATGAAGACAGATTACATTGTTTATCTGGAGCGGGACTGTTTCCTCTGCAGAGGGTAAACCCAGGCAGTGGGAATAAAGTGGGTCTTTAGGGAATAGCAATCCACCACTGTAAGGATAGTCGTTTAATCACTGGATTCTGGCAGTTCTACCACAAAATCCAAGGAAATGGCCTCCCATGACTGAGATTGGGTGTCCAGAGGTTGGGGGAGACCACAGGGGTTTTGGCATGGGATCTTGGTGTGGGCACAAACCTTGCAGGAAGAGACAAAGGTCTCTGTTGTGGGGCACAGACGGGACTACCAGAAGAACTGGGACATTAATCATTGAGTTTTGTGTTGCCTTAAGTGTCGTCCCAGGGCAGAGTCATGGCAGAGTTGAAGAGCCCCCATTCTCATAGGTCAGGGGAAAACAGATGTAGTTCCTTACTAATGTGATCCGCTCCTGGTTGGGGTGTGGTTCTCAGTCGATAATGGCCATCTCGTCGGATGGAGTTCAAGAGACAGAGGCAGAGTGGATGAACGTGAGCAGATCCTAGGGAAGCTGACTTCGGATGAACGCCGGGGCCAGGTTCTCATGGATGTGTTCTCGCAACACAGCCAGTTCATACTCTGACATTGCATATACCCACCCAAACAGTATCTGCACCTCTGGCTGGGGCTCTACGTGGCAATCATAGCCTTGATGTCGGGTCTGCATTCTTCTTCTCAAAGTCTCAAAGTGTCATCATGGTGTGTCGGTTAACCCCATAAGGCTTTAAGGGGAGAGGCTTATAAATGTTGTGACAAAGTTCCTCCTCTACCTCGGTGAGTCCTGCGCTTATTGGCGGACTCTGATCGCCCCAGAGCCCTTCCCCTCTGGTAGAACCCACAGTCAAATTCCTCCTGTGTCTGATCAGGAGCCGGGAGGCCTGGAGGGAACCCGGGCCCGCCCTCCACCCCGGGCCCCAGCCCAGGGCCCCGTGGACTGCAGTCGTCTATAGGGTTTCCCGTAACAGCTGCGCGACAGCCACAACTCCCCGGGCCACCTCCCCACGGCCTCCACCCAAAACCTACGTTATGCTCACTGCAGGACCTTCCTCCTGATGGTCTGCTGATGCTTGTACTCCTCAGTCCTTCAACTCTTCTCACTCTCAACTCCTTGTGTGCCTTTTGCTCTCAGCTCCTCGCACGCAACACCACAAACCGAAGGGAGCTCCCCCCCAAACCCTATTGTCTAGGTGCCCTGATCAGCCTGCCTGTCTCAATCGATTCTTCCTAATTGGCTCCATGTGTCCCAATCAGCCTGCCCGCCTCAAATTGGTTCCAGAAAGTTCCTGCCTGCTCTAGTGCAGCCCGTGCTCTGGTCACTCAGGGAACAGAAAACTATTCATCCAATGGCCAGTATATTTGCCTTCTCTCAGACTTCTGTACCCCACTTGTCTGTCTGTCACAATGTATACATGATGTAACTGGAATATGTTTGATGCGACATGTGCCATGTAACATATCTCTGTGAAAGTTGTGACCTACTGAATCTATTCCTCCTGTGTGTATGCATGTATCATTGTTGGAGTTGGAGTTAGGAATATTGGTTTTATATTTGCTGGTTTTGTACATAGCCTTTGTAAGAGCCTGGGATCATGTCTTGAGAAAGGTATGTGCATGTAAAGAGACCAATCAAGAAACCCTTACACAGACAATAGGAGGTGCAGACCCCAATCCACATCTGGGCCTGGCCAGGAATGCAACTGGCTGGACTGGTTAGGGTGCATGGACATGTGACTTGCCCATGTGATCCCAAAACTCCAGGGTAAGATGATGCTACACAGGGAGTGGGGGAAAGGCTATAAAAACCCTTGGAAGACCCCTCCATTTTGTCTTCAGCTGGCTAAAGAGAGAGGCTCTCCACCCCCCCAGAGACATACCTGAAAAAGACTGAACAAAGGACAAAGACAATAGGTGGTGTGAGCGATTGCTGGACCCAGGCTATGAGTTCTAGAGCCTGTGAAAGGAAGAAAACTGGAGCTGGTGAGGTTTTTATATCTGTGTTAAGTTTGATTAGACATAGACGTGTGCGTTTTATTTTATTTTACTTAGTAATTCACTTTGTTCTGTCTGCAACTACTTGGAATCACTTAAATCCTACTTTCTGTACGTATTACAATCAGTTTTTACTTATTAAGTTACCTGGAGTGCATGTTGGTACCTGGGGAGTGCAAAGATCTTTCTATCTTTGGAACAGAAGGTGAACTATTTATGAGTTTACCCTGTATAAGCTTTATACGGGGTAAAATGGATTTATTAAGGATTTGAACCTCATTGGGAGTTGGGCACCTGGGTGTCAAAGGCAAGATCACTTCCTGAGCTGCTTCCAGGCAGCTCGCGGCTGTTAGGGGATGTGGCTCGGACCTGGGTCTGTGTTTGCAGCAGATCAGTGGATCTGGCTCAAAACAGACAGGATTCGGGAGTCCCAAGCTGGAAAAGGCAGGAAAGCAGGGGCAGACGTAGCCTTGGCACACCAGGTGGCAGCACCAAGGTGGTTTCTGTGATCCCAACCCGTCACACATGGTACTTAAGAGGAAGTTCCCTAGTTCCCTCAGTAGGTGTTTCAATGTGGGCAACTACATCTACTTGAACCGTCTTGGGCCTGGGTGCAATATTGACTGGTTTCTGGCAATGTCGTCGGCAGAATTTTGATGGGAAAAAGACCTGTTCTCACCAATGAATGAGGGGATCCTGCAGGGTTAGCCAGGAGATGCCAAGTGTGATACCATGGTACCCCCATATTCACCACTGTCATATAATTATGATATGCTTTCTACAAAGTATGCCTTGTGAGGTATCATTCTAAAAGTCTTAATCTGCCAAACATTAATATCTCATTGTATTGTATGTGCTATCATTGTATATGAAGTTATGAAGTTTTGCTATGTATGTGCTGTTGGGGGGAGGGATAGCTCAGTGGTTTGAGCATTGGCCTGCTAAACCCACGGTTGTGAGTTCAATCCTTGAGAGGGCCATTTAGGAATCTGGGGCAAAAATTGGGGATTGGTCCTGCTTTGAGCAGGGGGTTGGATTAGATGACCTCCTAAGGTCCCTTCTGTCACGGAGTATAGGGGAGTCCGGCCCTGCACCCCTCTTCCCCGGATTCACTGGGAGTCTCAGTCAGCCAGTAGAACAGAAGGTTTATTAGAGATGCCAGGAACACAGTCCAACCAGAGCTTGTCAGTACATCCAGGACCCCTCATTCGGGTCCTTCCGGGGGGCAGGGAGCTTAGACCCCAGCCTGGGGGCTCCCTGCATTTCACCCCACAGCTCCAAACGGGGCCGGGAGGCCAGAGCCTGTCTGCCTCTCTCCCCTCTTCTCCGGCCAGCTCCAAACTGAAACTATCCAGCCCCTCCTCCCCCTTTGTCTGCCTCCCGGGCCAGGAGGTCACCTGATCCCTTTGTTCGAACACCTTCAGCTCTCACCTTTGCAGGGGAGGGCCCGGGGCCATCGGTTGCTAAGATACAGAGTGTCAGCCATTCTCTGTGTCCAGGCCCCTCTGTAACACTCATGCATCCTTGTTCCACCACCTAGAAACTCAAGCACTGCATAGGGGAAACCGAGGCACCCACACAGTACTCAGGGAAAACATTAACAACAGTCCTAGTTCGTCACACCTTCCAACCCTGATATTCTATGAGTCTATGAGTCTATGTGTTACTGAAATATGTGAAGTTGGAAATACACAATTAGCCTTTCAGGGACAAAAATGAAGACGTTAGGACATGCTAATGGCCCATCAGCTAAGACAATGGTCCATGGGAAAGATTTGTCCTCCCTGGGAACGTTTCAGCCAGTCTATGAGTAATGGTTGCTATGACACAGCAAGGCATGCCAGTGCATGTGACCAGGCCACATGTCCCCTAACTCCATTTTGATTCCCATATTTTTACACAAACTGGTCTGGGAACCTGTAATCGTCTTAAGAAACAATTATGATGCCATGCTGGTCTTTTGGTAGAGATCGGTTAGTGACAATTTCTAACAATGAACATTTCAATCCTGTTCATTGCTAGTGCCAAATTTCTCTTGGAATCCTCCTCCACAAGTAATGATGATGCACTGCAGGTCTATAGGAAGAGATCGGTTCGTGACTATTTCTAACAATGAGCATTTGATTCCTGTTCACTGCCTGTGCCAAAATACTCCTGTAAGCATCTTCAAAGTGCGATTATGATGCACTGCTGGACATTTGGTAGAGATCGGTTTGTAAATTTTCTCACAATGAGCATTTCAAGGCTGTTAACGGCTAGTGATCATTTCTCCTGGACTCCTTCTTCACAACCATTATTATGAACTGTAGGCCTTTTGGTAGAGAGCTGTTAGTGAAAATTTCTCTCAATGAGCAGTGCAATCCTGTTCACTGTTAGTGCCACAATACTCCTGTAAGCATCTTCTAATGCCATTATGAAGCGCTACTGTCTTTTGGTAGAGATCAGTTCGAGAAAATGACTCACAATGAGCATTTAACTGCTAGTGACAGTTTTCGCTTGGTCTCCTCCTCAACAAATTATTACGCTGCATTGTAGGTCTTTTGGTAGAGCTCGGTTCGTGAAGATTTTTCACAATGAGCATTTCAATCAAGTTCACTGCTAGTTCCAAAATTCTTCTGTAATCGTCTTCTAAAAACCATTAGGATGCTCTGCTGGTATTTCGGTACAGATCGGTTCGTGACATTTTCGCACAATCAGCATTTCAAATCTGTTCACTGCTTGTGCCAAAATACTCCTGTAACCTCTTCTATGTGCTATTTTGATGCACAGCTGGTCTTTAGTAGATAGCAGTTCGAGAAAATTTTTGACAAGGAGCATTTCAATCCTCTTTACGGCTAGAGCTAAAGATTTCCTGGAAATCTCCTCCACAAGCTGAATTGCTGGTGATATGGTAGAGATCGCTTAATGAAAATTTCTCACAAAGAGCATTTCAATGAAGATCGCTGCTAGTGCCAAAATTCTCCTGTAATCGTCTTCTAAAAATCATAATGATACAATGCTGGTCTTTTGGTACACATCGGTTCGTGAAATAGTAACACAATGAGCATTTCAACCCTGATCTCTGTCTGTGCATAATTCTCCTGAAATGGTTTTCTAAATGCCATTTCAATGCGCTGCTGGTCTTTTGGTACAAATCGGTTCGTGACATTTCCTCACAATCAGCATTTCAATTCTCTTCTCTGCTTGTGCAAAAATACTCCTGTAAACCTCTGCTAAATGCCATTATAAAGAGGTTTACAGCTGGTCGTTTGGTAGACATCACTCTGTTACAATTATTCAACATTAACATTTCCTTCCTTTCACTGCAAGGGTCAGTTTTCTCTTGTAATCCTCCTCCACAAGGTTTTCTGACGCACTGCTGGTCTTTTGATAGAGATCGGTTCGTGACAATTTCTAACAATGAACATTTCAATCCTATTCATTGCTAGTGCCAAAATCATCTGGAAAGACATCTGCACAAATTATTACGCTGAACTTCCGGTATTGAGGGAGCGTTCAGTTCGTAAAGATTTCTCACATTAAACATTTCAACCCTGTTCACAGCTACTACCAAATTTCCCTTCAATCCGCCTGACAAAGTCATTATGCTGCAATGTTGTTATTTTGGTACACATCGATTCGTGAAAATTACTCACAATGAACCTTTCACTCAGGTTCACTGCTATTGGCACAATGCTCCTGTAATCGTCTTCTAAAAGCCATTGTGCTGAACTGCTGGTCTTTTGGTACAGATCGGTTCGTGAGAATTATCACAATGAGCTTTTCAACCCTGTTCACTGTCTGCGCATATTTCGCCCGAAATCGTCTTCTAAATGCCATTTTAATGCGCTGCTGGTCTTTTGGTACAGATCGGATCGTGACTTGCTCTCACAATCAGCATTTCAATTCTGTTCACTGCTTGTACTAAAATTCTCCTGTAATCCTCTTCTAAACACCATTATGAGGCACTGCTGGTCTTTTGGTATTGATTGGTTCGTGACACTTTCTAACAATGAATATTTCAATCCTATTCATTGCTAGTGCCAAATTCCTCTTGAAAGCCCTCTCCACCAATTATTATGCTGAACTGCTGGTCTTTTGGTAGAGATCAGTTCGTAAAGATTTCTCACACTAAGCATTTCAACCCTGTTCACAGATACTACCAAATTTCTTCTGCAGTCCGCATGACTAAGACATTATGCTGCAATGTTATTATTTTGGTACACATCGATTCGTGAAAATTACTCACAATGAACCTTTCACTCAGGTTCACTGCTATTGCCACAATGCTCCTGTAATCGTCTTCTAAAAACAATAAAGATACAGTGCTGGTCTTTTGGTACGAATCGGTTCGTGACATTTACTCACAATCAGCATTTCAATTCTCTTCTCCGCTTGTGCCAAAATACCCCTGTAAGCCTCTTCTGAATGCCATCATAAAGAGGTGTACAACTGGACGATTGGTAGACATCAATCTTCAATCGTTCCCTGCTAGTGCCAAAATTCTCCTCTAATCGTCTTCTAAACACCATTATGAGGCACTGCTGGTCTTATGGTACAGATCGGTTCGTGGAAATTATTACAATGAGCTTTTCTACCCTGTTCACTGTCTGCGCATACTTCGCCCGAAATCGTCTTCTAAATGCCATTTTAATGCGCTGCTGGTCTTTTGGTACAGATCGGATCGTGACTTTCTCTCACAATCAGCAGTTCAATTCTGTTCACTGCTATTTCCAAAATTCTCCTGTAATCGTCTTCTAAAAACAATAGAGATCCAATGCTGGTCTTTTGGTACAGATTGGTTCGTGAAAAATTATCACAATGAGCATTTCAATCCTGATCTCTGTCTCTGCGTAATTCTCCTCAAATCCCTTCTAAATGCCATTTTAATGCGATGTTGGTCTTTTGGTACAAATCGGTTCCTGACATTTACTCACAATCAGCATTTCAAATCTGGTCCCTGCTTGTGCCAAAATACTCCTGTAAACAACTTCTAAATGCCATTATAAAGAGGTTTACAGCTGGTCGTTTGCTAGACAAAAGTGAATCATAATTCTTTCTTAAAACGATTAGAGGAGAATTGTTGCACTAGCACGGAACTTGATTGAAATGCTCTTTGTGAGAAATTTTCATTATGCGAGCTCTACCAAGTTACCAGCAATTCAATTTATGGAGGAGGATTCCAGGCGCTCTTAAACTCTAACATAGAGGAGGATTGAAATGCTCATTGTGAAAAAATTTCTCGAACTGCTACCTACTAAAGACCAACAGTGCATCAAAATAGCACATAGAAGAGGTTTACAGAGGTATTTAGGCACAAGCAGAGAACAGAATTGAAATGCTGATTGTGAGAAAATGTCACGAACCGATCTGTACGAAAAGACCAGCAGAGCATCACAATGGTTTTTAGAAGACGATTATAGAAGAATTTTGGCACTAGCAATGAACTTGATTTACATGCCCATTGTTAGAAATCTTTACGTACCGATCTCTACGAGGATACTATAAATTCATGTAATGGCTTTTAGATGATGAATACAGGAGAATTTTTGCCCTAGCAGTTAAAAGGATTGAAATGCTCATTGCCAAAGTTTCAATCACCTGGTTCTATCAAAAGAGCAGCAGTGCATCATCAAACCTTGTGACGGAGGATTCCAAGAGAAAACTGGCCCTTGCAGTAAACAGGAAGGAAATGCTAACGTCGAGTAATTGTAACAGAACGATGTCTACCAAACGAAAAGCTGTAAACCTCTTTATAATGGCATTTAGAAGAGGTTTACAGGAGTATTTTGGCACAAGCAGAGAACAGAATTGTAATGCTGATTGTGAGAAAATGTCACGAGTCGATCTGTACCAAAAGATCAGCAGCGCATTAAAATGGCATTTAGAAGCCGATTTCAGGAGAATTATGCCCTGATAGTGAACATTGTTGAAAAGCTCATTGTGATAATTTTTCACGAACCGATCTTTACCAATATACCAGGAGTACATTCATCATGGGTTTTAGAAGACAATTACAGGAGAATTTTGGCACTAGCAGGGAACGTGATTGAAATGCTCTTTGTGTGAACTCTTCCAAGTCACCAGCAATTCAATTTGTGTAGGAGGATTTCTGGAGCTCGTAAGCTCTCGCCCTGAAGAGGATTGAAAGGCTCCTTGTGAAACTTTTTCTCGAACTGCTATCTACTAAAGACCAGCAGTGCATCAAAATTGCACATAGAAGAGGCTTACAGGAGTATTTTGGCCCAAGCAGTGAACAGATTTGAAGGGGGGAGGGGTAGCTCAGTGGTTTGAGCATTGGCCTGCTAAACCTAGGGTTGTGAGTTCAATCCTTGGCGGGGCCATTTAGGGATCTGGGGCAAAAGTTGGGGATTGGTCCTGCTTTGAGCAGCGGGTTGGACTAGATGACCTCCTAAGGTCCCTTCCACCCCTGAGATTCTATGATTCATAATGCTGATTGTGAGTAAAAGTCATGAACCGATCTGTGCCAAAAGTCCAGCAGTGTATTAAAATGGCACATAGAAGACAGTTTCAGGACAATTATGCAGACAGTGAACAGGGTTGAAATGCTCATTGTGTTAATTTTTCACGATCCGATCTCTACCAAAAGAACAACAGTGAATCATAATTTTTTCTTAAAACGATGGATGACACGAGAATTTTGGCACTAGCAGGGAACGTGATTGAAATGCTCTTTGTGAGAAATGTAAATTAAGCGAGCTCTACCAAGTCACCCATTCTTGTAAGCTTCTTTTTTGTGTTTAAGACGAGCAAGAATTTCACTGTTAAGCCAAGCTGGTCACCTGCCATATTTAATTTTCTTTCTACACATTGGGATGGTTTGTTACTGCAATCTCAATAGAAGCATAGAATCTCAGGGTTGGAAGGGACCTCAGGAGGTCATCTAGTCCAACCCCCTGCTCAAAGCAGGACCAACCCCAACTAGATCATCCCAGCCAGGGCTTTGTCAAGCCTGACCTTAAAAACCTCTAAGGAAGGAGATTCCTCCACCTCCCTAGGTAACCCATTCCAGTGCTTCACCACCCTACTAGTGAAAAAGTTTTTCCTAATATCCAACCTAAACCTCCCCCTCTGCAACTTGAGACCATTACTCCTTGTTCTGTCATCTTCTACCACTGAGAACAGTCTAGATCCATCCTCTTTGGAACCCCCTTTTAGGTCGTTGAAAGCAGCTATCAAATCCCTCCCTCACTCTTCTCTTCTGCAGGCTAAACAATCCCAGTTCCCTCAGCCTCTCCTCATAAGTCATGTGCTCCAGCCCCCTAATCATTTTTGTTGCCCTCCGTTGGACTCTTTCCAATTTATCCAAATCCTTTTTGTAGTGTGGGGCCCAAAACTGGACACAGTACTCCAAATGAGGCCTCACCAGTGCCGAATAGAGGGGAATAATCACGTCCCTCGATCTGCTGGAAATGCCCCTACTTACACAGCCCAAAATGCCGTTAGCCTTCTTGGCAACAAGGGCTCACTGTTGACTCATATTCAGCTTTTCGTCCACTGTAACCCCTAGGTCCTTTTCTGCAGAACTGCTGCCCGGCCATTCGGTCCCTAGTCTGCAGCAGTGCATGGGATTCTTCCGTCCTAAGTGCAGGACTCTGCACTTGTCCTTGTTGAACCTCATCAGATTTCTTTTGGCCCAATCCTCTAATTTGTCTAGGTCCCTCTGTATCCTATCCCTACCCTCCAGCGTATCAACCACTCCTCCCAGTTTAGTGTCATCTGGAAACTTGCTAAGGGTGCAGTCCACACCATCCTCCAGGTCGTTGATGAAGATATTGAACAAAACCGGCCCCAGCACCGACCCTTGGGGCACTCCACTTGATACCGGCTGCCAACTAGACATGGAGCCATTGATCACTACCCGTTGAGCACGACCATCCAGCCAGTTTTCTATCCACCTTACCGTCCATTCATCCAGCCCATACTTCTTTAACTTGCTGGCAAGAACACTGTGCGAGACTGTATCAAAAGCTTTGCTAAAGTCAAGAAATAGCACATCCACTGCTTTCCCCTCATCCACAGACCCAGTTATCTAATCATAGAAGGCAATTAGGTTAGTCAGGCATGACTTGCCCTTGGTGAATCCATGCTGACCGTTCCTGATCACTTTCCCCTCCTTTAAGTGGTTCAGAATTGATTCCTTGAGGACCTGTTCCATGATTTTTCCAGGGACTGAGGTGAGACTGACTGGCCTGTAGTTCCCCGGATCTTCCTTCTTCCCTTTTTTAAAGATGGGCACTACATTAGCTTTTTTCCAGTCATCCGGGACCTCCCCCGATTGCCATGATTTGTCAAAGATAATGGCCAATGGCTCTGCAATCACATCGGCCAACTCCTTTAGCACCCTCGGATGCAGTGCATCCGGTCCCATGGACTTGTGTTCATCCAGCTTTTCTAAATAGTCCCGAACTACTTCTTTCTCCACAGAGGGCTGGTCACCTCCCCATACCGTGCTGCGGAGTGCAGCTGTCTGGGAGCTGCCCTTGTCTGTGAAGACAGAGGCAAAAAAAGCATTGAGTACACTAGCTTTCTCCACATCCTCTGTCACAAGGTTCCCTTCCCTCATTCAGCAAAGGGACCACACTTTCTTCTTGTTGCTAACATACCTGAAGAAACCCTTCTTGTTACTCCTAACATCTCCAGCTAGCTGCAACTCCAAGTGTGATTTGGCCTTCCTAATTTCACTCCTACATGCCTGAGCAATATTTTTATACTCCTCCCTGGTCATTTGTCCAATTTTCCACTTCTTGTAAGCTGCTTTTTTGTGTTTAAGACGAGCAAGGATTTCACTGTTAAGCCAAGCTGGTCGCCTGCCATATTTACTTTTCTTTCTACACATCGGGATGGTTTGTTCCTGCAACCTCAATAAGGTTTCTTTAAAATACAGCCAGCTTTCCTCGACTCCTTTCCCCCTCATGTTATTCTCCCAGGGGACCTTGCCCATCAGTTCCCTGAGGGAGTCAAAGTCTGCTTTTCTGAAGTCCAGGCTCTGTATTCTACTGCTCTCCTTTCTTCCTTGTGTCAGGATCCTGAACTCGACCATCTCATGGTCACTGCCTCCCAGGTTCCCATCCACTATTGCTTCCTCTACTATTTCTTCCCTGTTTGTGAGCAGCAGGTCAAGAAGAGCTTTTCCCCTAGTTGGTTCCTCCAGCACTTGCACCAGGAAATTGTCCCCTACACTTTCCAAAAACTTCCTGGATTGTCTGTGGACTGCTGTATTGCTCTCCCAGCAGATGTCGGGGTGATTAAAGTCACCCATGAGAACCAGGGCCTGTGATCTAGTAACTTCTGTTAGTTGCTGGAAGAAAGCCTCGTCCACCTCATCCCCCTGGTCTGGTGGTCTGTAGCAGACTCCCACCACGACATTACCCTTGTTGCTCACACCTCAATTTAATCCAGAGACTCTCAGGTTTTTCTGCAGTTTCATACTGGAGCTCTGAGCAGTCATACTGCCCTCTTACATACAACGCAACTCCCCCACCTTTTCTGCCCTGCCTATCCTTCCTGAACAGTTTATATCCATCCATGACTGTACTCCAATCGTGTGAGTTATCCCACCAAGTCTCTGTTATTCCAATTACGTCATAATTCCTTGACTGTGCCAGGACTTCCAGTTCTCCCTGCTTGTTCCCCAGGCTTCTTGCATTTGTGTATAGGCATTTAAGATAACTCACCGATCGTCCTGCTGTCCCAGTATGGGGCAGGAGCCCTCCCCTCTTGCACTCACGTACTTGTGCTTCCTCCCGGTATCCCACTTCCCCACTTACCTCGGGGCTTTGGTCTCCTTCCCCCGGTGAACCTAGTTTAAAGCCCTCCTCACTAGGTTGGCCAGCCTGCTTCCAAAGATGCTCTTCCCTCTCTTCGTCAGGTGGAGCCCGTCTCTGCCTAGCACTCCTTCTTCTTGGCACACCATCCCATGGTCAAAGAATCCAAACCCTTCTCTCCGACACCATCTGCCTAGCCATTCTTTGACTTCCACGATTTGACAGATTTCCACCAACCCTATACCCCTCTGCCAGTGGTTTATGTTTAATTGCAGCTTGTGATTGCTCAAAAGGGGAATGATCACTTCCCTCGATCTGCTGGAAATGCCCCTACTTATACAACCCAAAATGCCGTTAGCCTTCTTGGCAACAAGGGCACACTGTTGACTCATTCAGCTTTTCGTCCACCATAACCCCTAGGTCCTTTTCTGCAGAACTGCTGCCCAGGCATTCGGTCCCTCGTCTGTAGCAGTGCATGGGATTCTTCCGTCCTACGTGCAGGACTCTGCACTTGTCCTTGTTAAACCTCATCATATTTATTTAAAATATGTTTGCTCCTGTGGTAATGCCCACAAGGTATTTAGCCTCCACATCTTGAATGGACTATTCAACTTGAATGGCCAATTAAAGAACACAAAGGCCTTGGCTACACTCACGAGTTGCAGCGCAATAAAACTGCCTACAGCGCTATACCTCACTAACCGTCGACACTTGCAAGGCACGTACAGTGCTGCATCTCCGCAGGTACAGCGCTGCAGGTACTCCACCTCCCCAAGAGGAATAATGGTTGTTGCTCTGCCGCTGGTGCGCTGCGGCTCCAGTGTGGGCACCCAATGCACTCTTATTGGCCTCCATAAGTATGCGGAAGTATCCCACAATGCCTGTTCTAGCCACTCTGGTCATCAGTTCAAACTCTACTGCCCTGGCCTCAGGTGACCAACCGCCAGTCCCACCCTTTAAATTCCCTTGGAATTTTAAATATCCCCTTCCTGTTTGCTCAGCCTGGCGTGGAGTGCTCTCAGCGCATCTTTCCAGGTAACTTCCAGGGAGGAAGCTGTCCAGTCCCAGCTGCGCTCCAGCCGGAGGAATTTCGATACTTTCAGCCAGCTATCAAGCGCCATGATAGAAAGGGGCCATGACACAATGCAGTGCAGGATAAAAGTGAAGGAGCTGCAGAGTGCGTACCACAAAGCCCGCGAGGCAAACAGCAGTTTGGGTGCTCCCCCCACAACCTGCCGATTCTACAAAGAAGTGGACGCAATACTTGGGGGTGACCCCACCTCCGTTCCGAGCACCACCGTGGACACGGGAGAGCGGGGGCAGGAGGAGGGGGGGGGGGTTGAAGAAAGCAGGAGCAAGGGTGCTGTGGCTGGGGGAGAAACCCCTGACTCCCTGGGGGCATGCAGCCAGGAGCTCTTCTCGAGCCAGGAGGAAGGGAGCCAGTCGCAGCGGCCAGTACACGGTGGAGGAGAAAGAGAAGAGCAGGTTCGTGGTAAGCAGCTTTTATTTTCGGGAAGGATTTTTTTCAGTGCGGGGTCCTTGGGCGAGGAGGGTTTGGGCTGCATGCATGCCTAGATGCGGAAGAGCGCATTGATGTGGTCTATCACATCACAGAAATCGGCCACTGTAATCTCTTTGAAAGTCTCAGCCAGACTGTGGGCAATGTGCTTGCGCAGGTTTATTGGGAGAGCTGCCGTGGTCCTTGTCCCAGTCAGGGTAACGAGTCCGCGCCACTGTGCCACGAGGGGCGGGGGTACCATTGCGGCACACAGGCAAGCTGCATATGGGCCAGGGCGGAAGCCGCATTGCAGTAGAAGACCCTCCCTTGCTTCCCCGGTCACCCTCAGCAGCGAGATATCTTCCAGGACGAACTCCTGTGGAAAATGTGGGGACAGTGTTCAGTGTAGGTTCCCCCTGCAGCTGTTGGCTCTCCCCAAGGCACAGAAACCCTCCGGACAGTACATCCGTGAAACAATCAGTCCCTCTTGACCCTGTGCTTACTCACCATTTTGGGTTCCCGTGGGTTCTGTGCACTCTGTTTGGGATGGGAAAATTGTGCTGTTTTGGAGACTGTGTGAGCCCTCCTTAAGTGTGGGGGAATCATTGCTCTGTCTGGTGTAAAACAATGATGCCTCTGTTAAGTTTTGCATTTTGCCTTTAAGATGCAGCTTTGAGATCTCCGCCGTCCTTCTTATCACCGGCTGAGAGACTCCAAAGGCTCAGGAAGAGGCCCAGAAGAACGAAAGAAGACATGTTGCAGGAAGTTTTGAACCAATCTCTTAAAGAGACTCAAAAGTCTCGGGAGTGGAGGGAGAGTGAAAGCAGGCTCCGCCAGGGAAACACTTTGCACCAGCGACAAAGCATGCAGCTCCGGCAGGAAAGCACAAATGAACTGATTAGCATCATGGCGCGCCAAGCAGACTCTATCCAGGCGCTCGTCGCCATGCAGGCGGAGCAGTACCACGCCCGCCCCCCCCTGCAGCCATTGTCCCAAAACTCTGCCTTGTGCCCCCATGTCACCTCCTGCCCACTTCACCCAACATCCAGGTTCTTATCGCCCACACCAGATGCCTCCAACACCTGTAGCTTCACCACCCAGCCCTGGAAACTATGACCCTTACCCACTGCACTCAACCCCCATCCCGAATTATAGACATCCTGAAGTGCAGCACTCACTGCACTGCACTCCAGACAGGAAGGCCGAGTATGAAAGCAGGACATACCATAATCTGTGATTGAACCGTTCCCCAGACCACCCACCCCCCCTTGCCCTTTCTGTCTCACAAGCAGCTGTGTTTCTTTTTAATACATGTATTTTCTCTTTAATAAATGGATGTGAAAACAGTCTTTATTATTGCATAAAGTAAAAGATACCTTAGCCCAGGAAAGAAACAGGCAACGCAAGTCAGCTGAGCAAACACAAATCAGCTTAGCAATGACAGATTACTAATAACATTGGAACCACTTCACTTCAGGGCCATGCATGGCAGCAGACATTACTGGTGGTTTTCAGCCTCAAATTGCTCCCTCAAGGCATCCCTAATCCTTGCAGGCCCACGCTGGGCCCCTCTAATAGCTCTGCTCTCTGGCTGTGCAAATTCAGACTCCAGGTGTTGAACCTCTGAAGTCCACGCCTGAGTGAACATTTCACTCTTCCCTTCACAAATATTATGGAGGGTACAGCACGTGGATATAATCGTGGGGATGCTGTGTTCGGCCAAGTCCAGCTTCCCATATCGAGATCACCAGCGGCCCTTCAAACGGCCAAAAGCACACTCCACAGTCATTCGGCACCGGCTCAGCCTGTAGTTAAACCGTTCCTTGCTGGTGTCAAGGCTCCCTGTGTAGGGTTTCATGAGCCACGGCATTAAAGGGTACGCGGGGTCTCCAAGGATCACAGTGGGCATTTCAATTTCCCCTACCATGATCTTCTGGTCTGGGAAAAAAGTCCCGGACATGCACTTTTCCGGGCCAGTTTTCATGATGTCAATGAAACGCCCACAGTGATCCACAAGCTTCATGACGTTTAAGGCCAGAGGGGACTTCTTAAGGCTTTTTAAGGCTTCATTAAGTTTAAGGCCAGAAGGGACCTTTAGATCATCTTGTCTGACCTCCCGTATTATTGAATTACACTGTTACCCCTGTATTGAGACAAATAACTTGTGTTTGGCTAAAGCATCTTCCAGAAAGGCAGCCAGCAAAGACATCAAGAGATGGAAAATACATTACTTCCCTTGGTTATTTGTTCCAATGGCTAGTCACTGTTACAAAATTGTGCCTACTTTCTAATTTGAATTTGTCTGGCTTCAGCTTTCAGCCACTGGTTCTTGTTGTGCCTTTCTCCTCTAAATTAAAGACCCCTTTAGTACTTACCTAGAATTTTCTTCTTGTGAAGGAAATCACACACTATCATCAAATCACCTTTCAATCAGGGCCGGCGCACAGTCGGCTAGGGCTCCAAGATTTGGGGGGCGGCGGGCAGCTGCCTCCCGCCCCCCCCCAGTGCCTGTGTGGGGAGCTGCAGGGCAGCCGCCGCGAGCCGCCCCACCGCCCCCCCTGCTCAGGCGCTGAGTGGGGAGCCGCGGGGCAGCCGCCGTGAGCCACCCCGCCACCGGCGCTGAGCGGGGAGCTGCGGGGCAGGCACCATGAGCCGCCCCACCGCCCCCCAGCTCAGCGCCTGAGTGGGGAGCCACGGGGCAGCTGCCACGAGCCACCCCGCTACCCCCCCCGCTCAGCACCTGATCGGGGAGCTGCGGTAAAGCCACCCTGCCGCCCCCGCGCTCAGTGCCTGAGTGGGGAGCTGCGGGGCAGCCTCTGTGAGCCGCCAGGCTGTCCCGGGCTCCCCGCTCAGCTTCCGCGGCCGGCGGGTCACGGGTGGTGGGACGGGGGCTGAGTGCCCGTGGGTGGGGGGAGGCTGAGCTCCTGCGGGTGGGGGACCTGGCTGGGGGGGGAGTGGCATTGTGGGGGGGAGGCTGAGCTCCCATGAGCGGGGGGAGCTGGCAGGGGGAGGCCGGCATTGTAGGGGGGGGAGGCTGAGCTCCTGTGTGGGGGTGGGGGGGCGGCGCAGGGCTGGTGCAAGGAAGTTTTGCCTAGGACGTGAAACTTCCTTGCACCGGCCTTGCTGTCAGGTCCCCATTTCGACCAGACATTCTGGTCGAAAACCAGGCACCTGGCCACCATACTGCACATGCTTAACGTGTGGGAGCATTTCTTCCTTCGGGTTTTCAAGTCTCTCTCAGGTGTCAACTTAGGTGGACTCGCTGAAGCGAGCTCATGGTGCGAAGTGGAGTGCTGAAGGCTCCGAGGTTCGGTCTAAGGAGGTGGTGAAGCCAAGAGGCTTACCCTAGTGAGAGTGTGATCCTAAAGCGGGTTTCTGGCACTGAAGGGGTCATCCAGGGACCGTTCCCGAACTGTTCAAGAGCACCAGACCTGTGGAACTGTGACAAAAGGCAGAGATGCTGTTTCAATTAAACCTAAATAGGAACTTTCCTACTTTAAGCTGCCTCGTTATTATATCAGTGGAGGATCTACAGAGCTCCAACTTCCTTCTTCGTTTCATCAGGATCATTCAACTCCACCACGTGAATCAACACTCAGCCGCAGCATGCAAATACTTAGTGATAATGCAGTAATATCAGACCTGCCATATGCTTTTGCATCAACACGGAGTTTCCTGGCTGGTCTGGCAGAAGTTGTTTTGAAGGGCAATAAATTGAGATACCTGGAACAAGAACTAGATTTGACCCTGTTTAACATTTTCACTGGAAACTTTCTCCCCAGTCCCTGGGTGGGGTGCCTGGAGAGTTCTGATGTTTGTAAGTTGTGTTTGCTTTTATTGGGTGGCTCCACTCCCTTTAAAAGGTTAGATTTGCGATTGGTGTATCAGAGGAATAGCTCTGTCTCTCTGGTCAGAAGCTTCTGATGCTGAACTCTGCAGTTAGACACCTCAGCGACACTGGAACTAGGGACCAGGTGAGTCCTGACCCTTCCCCTTAGTACATTCTTCTGTGATGTCACGTAGCAGTAGTTGCGATATATCAACATGACAAATAGGAGCTTTAAAAAGCCCAGGACGTTGTTGGTTTCTCTGCATCTGTAAAATGAGGATAATGCTACTGAGCTCCTCTGTATAGTGCTTTGAGATCCACTCATGAACAGAACTTGGCATTATTATTACTACACAGCATCAGCATGGGTCCGTCTGGCTCCCCCACACACATGAGCCTCAATGGACTTATCCTCAGAGCACACTGAGGACATTGATTCTGAGATGGGCACACACCTCTCACAACCCCGCTCCCTGGACATCATGGTGGCAATGGGTCATGTTGATGCTGTGGAACAGCGATTCTGGGCAAGGGAAACAAGCACTGACTGGTGGGACCGCATAGTGCTGCAGGTCTGGGATGAATCCCAGTGGCTGTGAAACTTTCGGATGCGTAAGGGCACTTTCCTTGAACTTTGTGAGCTGCTGTCCCCTGCCCTGAATCGCAAGGACACCAGGATGCGAGCAGCCCTGACTATCCAGAAGAGAGTGGCCATAGCCCTCTGGAAGCTTGCTACGCCTGACAGCTACCGGTCAGTCGCGAATCAATTTAGAGTGGGCAAATCTACCGTGGGGGGTTGCTGTGATGCCAATGCAATCGTTGACCTGCTGCTCTCAAAGGTACCCTGGGAAACATTCAGGTGATCATAGATGGCTTCGCTGCGATGGGATTCCCAAACTGCGGTGGGGCTATTGATGGACCTCACATCCGTATCCTGGGACCACCAGGGCAGCCAGTACATTAACCAAAAGGGCTACTTTTCTATGGTGCTGCAAGCACTAGTGGACCATAAAGGATGTTTTACCAACATGAACGTCGGATGGCCGGGCAAGGTTCATGACGCTCGCGTTTTCAGGAACTCTGGTCTGTTTAGAAGGCTGCAGGAAGGTATTTACTTCCCGGACCAAAAAATAACTGTTGGGAATGTGGAGATGCCTATAGTGATCCTCGGGGACCCGGCCTACCCCCTAATGCCCTGGCTCATGAAGCCGTACACAGGCGCCCTGGACACTGAAAAGGAGCTCTTCAACTACCGTCTGAGCAAGTGCAGAATGGTGGTGGAGTGTGCTTTTGGGCGTCTCAAGTGGAGATGGAGAAGCTTATTGACTCGCTCTGATCTCAGCCAAACCAATATCCCCATTGTGATTGCAGCTTGCTGTGTGCTCCACAATCTCTGTGAGAGCAAGGGGGAGACGTTTCTGCGGGGTGGGAGGTTGAGGCAAATCGCCTGGCTGCTGATTACGCGCAGCCAGACACCCGGGCGATCAGAAGAGCCCAGCAGGACGCGCTGCGCATCCGGGAAGCTTTGAAAGCTAGCTTCCAGAGTGAACAGGGTAACCTGTGACTATTACCTTTGTGTAAGCAGAACCTGAACCTGCCTGTTTCTTTACCCAGTTAATGTTGCCTATCCTCTCCAATTTCCAACCCCTTCCCCCCCCCTCCTACACTGCTTTAAAAATAAAATAAACAAAATATTGTTCATTAAAACCGTCTTCTTTATTAAGAATTTCTCGGTAAAGGGTTGAAACTGGGATGCATACTGCGGTTGGGGAGCGGGTGGAGTGATGGAAAGGATGCTTCCAAACTCGGGGAATGACAGGTTCCTGCTCCTAGAGCAGTCCGCAGTGGTGGACTGCTTGTTTCAATGGAGCCTGCCACCCCTCCTTTTTGGAACTCTGTGAGGGGGGGGCCTATGTGACTTTGTGCCCTGGGAAGGCAGTTACAGATCTCCTGATGCGTGGCTCTGTCATGCAGGCTACTGACCGCTGCATAAGATCTGTAACCGCCCTCCCCCACCAGAAACTCACAGAGCCCCCCCACACAGAGCATGAAAACCACCTCCCAGAATGACCATGGTGCTTAGTGAATGCAATGGGAGTGTGACGCTCTGGTGAACCTGTCCCCCTGTCTGTACCCTGGTACAGGCGCCTATTGTCTCCAATTACCAACCCCCTTCTCTCCCTTCAAACACACCGTCCTTTAAAGGAAATCAAGGAAACAGTACTTTACAGAAAAGTAATTTTTATTAAGGACAGCACAGTTATGGGATGAAACTTGGACGGGGGCTAGGGTGGGGTGCGATTGGAGGGAAAGAAAGGACCCATCAAATCTTGGGGAATGAGAGCCTTCTGCTACTTGAGCAGTCCACAGGGGTGGAGTGATTATTTCCACGGCCCCTGCCGCCCCTCGTTCTCGGGACTTTGGGTGAGGGAGGGATTGGACTTTGTGGCGGGGGAGGGCGGTTAGAAATCAAATAGAGCGGGGCTCTTTCATCCTGCCTCCGGTCCTGCAGAACATCTACAAGGCGCCGGAGCGTGTCCGTTTGCTCCCTCATTCGTCCAAGCAGCGTTTGAGTCGCCTGCTGGTCTTCCTGCCGCCACCTGTCCTCCCATTCGCTGTATAATCGCTGGTATTGCGACATGTTCTCCCTCCACTGGGTCTGCTGTGCCGCCTCGGTTTGGGAACAGACCATAAGTTCTGAGAACATCTTGTCCCGTGTCCTTTTCTTTCGCCGCCTGATCTGCGCCAGCCTCTGGGAGGGGGATGCACGGGTACTGCAGGAGACGCTCACAACTGTGGGATGGGAGAAAGGGAGTGAATTCCTCACAAAGATACATTTTCCCGAACAATGAATATACTCTTTCCCTGGGAACAAGACCATGCACACTACCTATCACATGTGCACTCAGTACAAGGTCGAATATTCTGTCTTTATATTGAGTGCCTGGGGTCTTGGTGTACAGATCACACAAGCGGTGCCGGACAACAGAATTCTGCTATCTGGAGGCCATGGTAAGCCGTAGACTTTTGGCTGCTGAGAGCTTACTTTACAGCAGTGCCCTCCTCTCATGTTCCAAGCACAGCTCCTAGCGGTGACCAGTTCCTGCTGCCGGCAAACAGCTCAGCATGAACGGTTCGCCTTCCCGCCCCCTCCCCCCGCGTGGCTGGTCCCGGGAAAGGTCCCTGCAAGCTGGCGGTGAACCGCTCACCGTGAACGGTTCGCCTCCCCCCACCCCCACCCCGCGTGGATGGTCCTGGGAAAGGTCCCTGCAAGCTGGCGGCGAGCCGCTCAGCTTGAACGGTTCGCCTCCCCGCCCCCACCGCGTGGCTGGAAACCGCCGTGTAGAGTTATTTAAAGGAACAGGCAATCAGTCCCCATACTAAAATACCCCTAATTCAAACCAGGGCACCATGACTGATATCACTCTGATGAGGATTACGGGAAAGAGAAAGACCGTATGCTGCATGAATGCCAGCAAACACTGGGGCCGTATGCCGCCATGCTTTGCAAGACAATGATACCAGAGTACCTGCTACTAGCCTGGTGCAGAAAAGTTTCCTACCATGGAGGAGACAATAAGGCCGCTCTCCCCGGGAACCTGATGCAAAGGCTTTCACAGTAGCTCCAGGAGAGCTTCGTGGAGATCTCCGAGGAGGATTTCTCATCTATCCCCAGACATATTGACAGACTTTTCGAGTAGCTGCACTGGCAACGACTAAAAACTAAAGCGCCTAGGGCAAACTAAGCAATAAAAACCCATTGCTAACATACCATGCCAATTCTATTCAAAATAAATGTTTAAAACACTGACCTGCTGATCCTTCCCCTGATTCACGGTCCGGGTTACCGCCTTGGGAGGGTTGGTAGGAGATCTCAGTCAGGGTGATGAAGAGATCCTGGCTGTCGGGGAAAACAGCATTGAAAGCGCTGTCGACTGCCTCGTCCTCCTCATCTCCTTCCTCATCTTCCCCATCCACGAAAACCTCCGAGGAAGTGGCCGTAGATAAGACCCCATCGTCGGAGTCCACGGACACTGGTGGGGCAGTGGTGGCGGCCCCTCCTAGAATTGCATGCAGTGCCTCGCAGAAATGGCATGTTTGGGGCTGGGATCCGGAGCGTCCGTTTGACTCTTTGGTCTTCTGGTACGCTTGTCGCAGCTCCTTGATTTTCACGCGGCACTGCGTTGCATCCCGGCTGTATCCTCTGTTACCCCAAGGGGAGTAAGGTAACGCTTCAGAGAGAAAGTACTAGAGAAATGGGTGTGTGTGGGGGGGAAAGATAGAAAAGGAAAGTCCCTTTTCTCAGAAGAGCAGACTCGGCTCCCTCACGGATCTGTCACCAGTGGATTTAGCTTACAATAAGGGTGTCCCTCCTTCCCTGTGTGATGTAATTAAAATGAAGAAAAGACAAGGTAATATGGTACAACAGGTAAGTATATTAAGGGTAACGGTACAGAGAACTGAAAAAAATGAAGGGAAAAAACTCAAACTTAACCATACAGTGATTCAGTGACTGGCTTTAGAAGCTTGAAGCTCAGACCCACAAAACCTCCCTTGGTATTCAGAGAAACAATACATAAAACCCCAATACCTTTTCCTATGATTTAGGCGCAGTGGACACAGCATACACAGGCGAAGCCCAGGACCTTCTACTCTCCGGCTGATTTGGAGCCTTTGAGGAGGACTACTGGGGAGTCCTGATGACTGTTGGATTTTGTTGCAGGCAGGGAGACCCTCCGGGATGATGGACACCAGGAAAGCAGGACCCTCCAGAGGTAAAATGGATTCAGTTTGCTGTGGCAGGGATAGTGAGGACAGGCCTCTCCTTCCTTAACCTCGCTGCAGGATAGATGGTACTCTTCTCTCTAGCTCTGGAGTGTTGGGCAAGTCTTTATATAGCCTTTTTGGCGGGAAAAACAGGTTCAGTCCGGTTTGAGCCAGGGAAATCCAGTGTCTTTTTAACAGTAAGCTAGCCTGCTTACAGAGATGGAGTCTGAGAGTCACAGATGATATACTCCATATTGGATTTCATTAAAACCAGTGATTTACATAACCTTTACCTTATACACACTATTAAAACAGCTAATTAAACACATTTAAACAACACCAACACAACATTTCTTACTAACACCTCTCTCCGTCATGGCTTTTGAGATCTTCTCGTAGATCTTCGCATTCCGTTTTTTCGATCACAGCTCCGAAAGCACGGACTCATCGCCCCACACAGCGATCAGATGCAAGACTTCCCGATCAGTCCATGTTGGGGCCCTCTTTCTATTCTGTAATTGCATGATCACCTCTGCTGGAGAGCTCTGCATCGTTGCCTGTGCTGCTGAGCTCGCCACGAAGTCCAAACAGGAAATGAGATTCAAACTGGCCAGACAGGAAAAGGAATTCAAATTTTCCCGGGGCTTTTCCTGTGTGGCTGTTCAGAGCATCCGAGCTCGGACTGCTGTCCAGAGCGTCCACGGAGTGGTGCACTGCGGGATAGCTCCCGGAGCTATTAGCGTCGAATTCCATCCACAGTAACACGAATTCGACATGGCCATGTCGAATTTAGCGCTACTCCCCTCGTTGGGGAGTACAGAAATTGAATTAAAGAGCCCTTTATATCAAAATAAATAGCTTCGTACTGTGGACGGGTGCAGGGTTAATTCGAGTTAACGCTGCTAAATTTGACATAAAGTCCTAGTGTAGACCAGGCCTTAGTGTGGACGCAATTTGACGGTATTGGCCTCTGGGATCTTTCCCACAATGCAACATTTGACCGCTCTCGAGAGCAGAGCAGTCTGAGCTCGAATGCTCTGCCCAGGTACACAGGAAAAGCCCCGTGAACTTTTGAATTTCATTTCCTGTTTGGCCAGCGTGGTGAGCTGCAGTTGAGTGCAGACCTCATCAGCAGGCCATGATGGAGTCCCAGAACCGAAGACGAGCTCCAGCGTGGCCCGAGCGTGAGGTACACGATCTGATCGCAATATGAGGAGACGAAACCGTGCTAGCTGAGCTACGGTCCAAAAGAAGAAACGCCAATACATATGCCAAAGTCTCCAAGGGCATGCAGGACAGAGGCTACAACAGGGAAACGCAACAGTGCCACGTTAAAATTAAGGAGCTCAGGCAAGCCTACCAAAGAACCAGAGATGGAAACGGCCGTTCTGGGTCAGAGCCCCAGAAATGCCGCTTCTATGACGCGCTGCATGCCATTCTAGGGTGCAGCCAGCACTGACCCACCCATGTGGTATGACTCCATATGTTGAACATCATAACCACAGAGAAGCATTTTCGGGGAGAGGAAGATGATGATAATGATGCTCAAAATAGTGCACAGACACAGCAAGGAAGCGGAGAAGCCCTTTTCCCCGACAGCCAGGAACTCTTTCTCACCCTGGAGCCAGTACCCTACGAACCCACCCAAGGCAAGCTTGATGCCGGAGAAGGGACTCTGGTGAGTGTAGCTCTGTTAAATTAATACATCTTTTATAATCAAGCGTGTTTAATGATTAATTCACGGCCAGTACAGCTACAGCTAGTGGAAAAGTCTGTTAACCTGTTCGGGGATGGAGGGGATATCCTCCGGGGACATCACCAGAAAGCTCTCCTGGATGTACTCCCAAAGCCTGTCCAAAAGGTTTCTGGGGAGGGCAGCCTTATCCTGTGCTCCTTGGTAACACACTCTGCCACGCCAGGCCAGTAGCACGTAGTCTGGAATCATTGCTTTGCAAAGCATGGCGGCGGTAGTGCAGGGGCCTCTGCGGCAACAGGGACGTGCAACAGTGCCGTGTTAAAATTAAGGAGCTCAGGCAAGCCTACCAAAGAACCAGAGATGGAAACGGCCGTTCTGGGTCAGAGCCCCAGAAATGCCGCTTCTATGATGAGCTGCATGCCATTCTAGGGGGTGCAGCCAGCACTGACCCCACCATGTGGTATGACTCCGTATGTGGATCATCAGAAACTACAGAGAAGCATTTTCGGGGAGAGGAAGATGATGATAACGATGCTCAAAATAGCGCACAGACACAGCAAGGAAGTGGAGAAGCCCTTTTCCCCGACAGCCAGGAACTCTTTCTCACCCTGGAGCCAGTACCCTACGAACCCACCCAAGGCAAGCTTGATGCCGGAGAAGGGACTCTGGTGAGTGTAGCTCTGTTAAATTAATACATCTTTTATAATCAAGCGTGTTTAATGATTAATTCACGGCCAGTACAGCTACAGCTAGTGGAAAAGTCTGTTAACCTGTTCGGGGATGGAGGGGATATCCTCCGGGGACATCGCCAGAAAGCTCTCCTGGATGTACTCCCAAAGCCTGTCCAAAAGGTTTCTGGGGAGGGCAGCCTTATCCTGTGCTCCTTGGTAACACACTCTGCCACGCCAGGCCAGTAGCACGTAGTCTGGAATCATTGCTTTGCAAAGCATGGCGGCGGTAGTGCAGGGGCCTCTGCGGCAACAGGGACGTGCAACAGTGCCGTGTTAAAATTAAGGAGCTCAGGCAAGCCTACCAAAGAACCAGAGATGGAAACGGCCGTTCTGGGTCAGAGCCCCAGAAATGCCGCTTCTATGATGAGCTGCATGCCATTCTAGGGGGTGCAGCCAGCACTGACCCCACCATGTGGTATGACTCCATATGTGGATCATCAGAAACTACAGAGAAGCATTTTCGGGGAGAGGAAGATGATGATAACGATGCTCAAAATAGCGCACAGACACAGCAAGGAAGCGGAGAAGCCCTTTTCCCCGACAGCCAGGAACTCTTTCTCACCCTGGAGCCAGTACCCTACGAACCCACCCAAGGCAAGCTTGATGCCGGAGAAGGGACTCTGGTGAGTGTAGCTCTGTTAAATTAATACATCTTTTATAATCAAGCGTGTTTAATGATTAATTCACGGCCAGTACAGCTACAGCTAGTGGAAAAGTCTGTTAACCTGTTCGGGGATGGAGGGGATATCCTCCGGGGACATCACCAGAAAGCTCTCCTGGATGTACTCCCAAAGCCTGTGCAAAAGGTTTCTGGGGAGGGCAGCCTTCTCCTGTGCTCCGTGGTAACACACTCTACCACACCAGGCCAGTAGCACGTAGTCTGGAATCATTGCTTTGCAAAGCATGGCGGCGTATGGTCCCAGTGTTTGCTGGCATTCAAGCAACATCCGTTCTTTATCTGTCTGTGTTATCCTCAGAAGAGTGATATCATTCATGGTCACCTGGTTGAAATAGGGGAATTTTATTAAGGGGGTATTCAGAGGGGCTCCGTCCCTGCTGGGCTGTTTGCCTGTGGCTGAACGGAAATCTTCCCCGCTGCGACCCACGCGGTGCGGGGAGGGGGAACAGCGAACATCTTGGATGTGTGTCTGTGTGTGTGTGGGGGTGTCGATTAGGTTCACGCTGCATTTTAACCCGAAAACCGCCGCCCCTCCCTTTTCAATTGCCAACCACTTTTAA
This sequence comes from Chelydra serpentina, assembly GCA_037349315.1. Taxonomy (NCBI): domain Eukaryota; kingdom Metazoa; phylum Chordata; order Testudines; family Chelydridae; genus Chelydra; species Chelydra serpentina. The sequence goes on from JBAIAC010000056.1 coordinate 4,491,046, forward strand.
ATTGCCAGCCCAAAGGCTGTTTGTTATGGGAAATGAGGGGGTTGCTGTTTGAAAACAATCCCACATGTTATGAAGGTTAAAGAAGCCTATAGACTGTGGCTTACCATGGCTGCCTGCAAGCCAAATTCTGTTGCCCACCGGACCTGCTTGTGTGATCTCTCACACCAAACCGGCAGACCCTCAATATAACAGGCAAAGTGCAACCTTGGACCAAATGCACATGTGCTATGTAATGTTTGGAGCATTGTTCTCTAATATGTGTCTTTTAAACTACTCCTCTCCTGTTTGTTTCCTCCCGCAGCTGCAAATGTTTCAACGCCACCCCTTTCATCACCGTCCCAGAGGCTAGCGAAGATTAGAAGTAAAAAAAAAGGAATCGAGACGATATGTTCTCAGAACTTATGGAATCCTCCCACACTGAAGCTGCCCAGCAGAATGCATGGAGGCAGATACTGTCGGAGTCCAGGAAGGCAGAATTTGATAGCGCGGACAGGTGGCGTGAGGAAGAGAGACAGCGGCGGGATGAAGAGAGTAGGTGCCGTCAGCGTGCAGAGAGAAGGCAGGATGCAATTCTCAGGATACTGGAGGATCAAACGGAAATCCTCAGGTTTATGGCTGAGGAAAGGTGTATGGTTCAGGAAAGGCCGCCTGAGCCCAGACCGCCGCTACAGCCCCTGTGTAACCAACAGCCATCCTCCCTGAGTCCCATAACCTCATCACCGAGACACCGAAGAACGCGTTTGGGCGGCATCCGTGCACCCAACCACTCAAGCCAAGAGAACAGTCCAAACAACAAAAGGCTGGCATTCAATAAGTTTTAAAGTGCTGTGTGTCCTTGTCCTTCCCTCATCCCCTCCTCCACCACCCATCCTGGTGCTTCCCTTCCTCCACCATCCATCCAGTTACCCCCATAGTTCCCCCTATTTCTTTGACGAATTAATAAAGAATGCATGATTGTTAAGCAACAATGACTTTATTGCCTCTGCAAGCGGTGACCGCTGGGTGGTGGGCAGGGCGGTTTGGTTAAAGGAAAGTAGAATGAATCAAGGGGCGGGGCTTTTCAGTAATGGGGAAAAACAGAAATTTCACACAGCATCCTGGCCATTCAGGAAACTGGTTTTCAAAGCTTCCCTGATGCGCAACGCACCCTGCTGTACTCTTGTAATAGCCCTGGTGTCTGGCTGCGCATAACCAGCGGCCAGGTGATTTGCCTCAACCTCCCACCCCGCCATAAATGTCTCCCCCTTACTCTCACAGATACTGTGGAGCGCACAGCAAGCAGTAATAATAATGGGAATATTGATTTTGCTGAGATCTAACCTAGTCAATAAACTGCGCCAGCGAGCTTTTAAATGCCCAGATGCACATTCCACCACCATTCTGCACTTGCTCAGCCTATAGTTGAAAAGGTCCTGACTACTGTCCAGGCTACCTATGTATGGCTTCATGAGCCATGGCATTAAGGGGTAGGCTGGGTCCCCAAAGATAACTATTGGCATCTCAACATCCCCAACAGTTATTTTCTGGTCTGGGAAGAAAGTCCCTTGCTGCAGCAGCTGAAACAGACCAGAGTTCCTGAAAATGCGAGCGTCATATACCTTTCCCGGCCATCCCACGTTGATGTTGGTGAAACGTCCCTTATGATCCACCAGTGCTTGCAGCACTATTGAAAAGTAACCCTTTCGGTTTATGTACTCGCTGGCTTGGTGGTCCGGTGCCAAGATAGGGATATGGGTTCCGTCTATCGCCCCACCACAGTTCAGGAACCCCATTGCTGCAAAGCCATCCAGTATGACCTGCACATTTCCCAGAGTCACAATCCTTGGTACCAGCAGCTCTGTGATAGCCTTGGCTACTTGCATCACAACAGCCCCCACTGCAGATTTTCCCACTCCAAATTGATTCGCGACTGACCGGTAGCTGTCTGGCGTTGCAAGCTTCCACAGGGCTATTGCCAGTCGCTTCTCTACTGTGAGGGCTGCTCTCATCTTAGAATCATAGAATAACAGGGTTGGAACGGACCTTAGGAGGTCATCTAGTCCAACCCCCTGCTCAAAGCAGGACCAATCCCCAATTTTTGTCCCAGATCCCTAAATGGCCCCCTCAAGGATTGACCTCACAACCCTGGGTTTAGCAGGCCAATGCTCAAACCAGTGAGCTATCCCTCCCCCCTTTGGTGTTCTGGCGCTTCAGGGCAGGGGAAAGCAACTCACAAAGTTCCATGAAAGTGCCCTTACGCATGCAAAAGTTTCGCAGCCACTGGGATTCATCCCAGACCTGCAGCACTATGTGGTCCCACCAGTCTGTGCTTGTTTCCCGGGCCCAGAATCGGCGTTCCACTGTATCAACAAGCCCCATTACCACCATGATGTCCACCTTGCGGGGGGGCCTTTTTTGAGGGAGGTCTGTGTCCATGTCCTCATCACTGTCCTCAGGGTGCTGCCGTCGCCCCCTCACCTGCTGTAGCTGTAGCAGCTCCTCATTCTCGTTCTCCATATACTCCTGGACAATGCGCGTGGTGTTCATAAGGGCGATAACAGCTGCGACTATCTGATTGGGCTCCATGCTTTCCCTGGTATGGTGTCTGCAGGACAGCAGAGTGGGAGCAGAAGCGGCGGGTGGATAACAATGGTGTCAGCAATATGGCACCTGCATGAAAAAAGGTGCAAAAGGATTTTGGGCTCCCCCCTCCGCTGCTGCTTTCTCAGAGGGAGGGGGGAAGCAAGGGTTAGGCTCATTTCCTTCTAGCTGCAGATGGTACAATATGCGGTGAGCAAGGGTTAGGCGCCTTCCCTTCTAGCAGCAGATGGTACAATATGCTTGATAGCCATCCTCATCGCCTGGCCCCCTCAAGGATTGAACTCGCAACCCCAGGTTTAGCGGGCCAATGCTCAGACCGATGAGCTATCCCTCTGCCTGTGTTCCAGGCAGTACTGAATCTCCCTTAAACAAAACGTAATAAAGCGAATGACCAGAGTCACACTGGTCACTCCCATTTATGTCCAAGCGCCCCCGGCCAGCCACAACATAGGCCGCCAGCCAGGAGCACACGAATTTCATGCATATTGTACGATCTGCAGCTAGAAGGCAAGGAGCTGCTGCTGTATGGTCCCGCGACCACGACCATTTATGGCATATTGCACCATCTGTAGCTAGAAGGCAAGGAGCTTATGCTGTGTAGTCCCGCGACTACCAGCCTCAAACGAAATGGCCCCCTCAAGGATTGAACTCGCAACCCCGGGTTTAGCGGGCCAACGCTCAGAACGCTGAGCTATCCCTCTGCCTGTATTATAGCGTGACTGAAGCCCCACTAGACCTAATGTCCAGGCATATGCTGGAGATGTACGGTAATTGTGAGCTGAGCAGGCTTCCGTAGCAAACACGGAAACCCCGGAAAAAAGGCGCGAAAAAGATTGCTTTCACGGAGGGAGGGAGGGAGGGAGGGACGTTTGATGGCTTGATGACATGTGCCTAGAACCACCAGCGACAATGTTTTCTGCCCCATCAGGCTTTGGGATCGCAACCCAGAATTCCAATGGGCGGCGGAGACTGCGGGAACTGTGGGATAGCTACCCGCAATGCAATGCTCTGAAAGTCGATGCTAGCCCCGCTACTGTGGACAAAGTCAATCGACCTCATGGTCTTAATGCTCTTTAGTGGGGACACACAAAATCGATTCCATAAATTCAAGGTTTTAATATATCGAGTTCTATAATTTCGACCTCATTCTGTAGTGTAGATGTACCCATAGAATATCCGGGTTGGAAGGGACCTTAGGAGGTCATCTAGTCCAACCCCCTGCTCAAAGCAGGACCAATCCCCAATTTTTGCCCCAGATCCCTAAATGGCCTCCTCATGGATTGAAATCTCAACTCTGGGCTTAGCAGGCCAATGCTCAAACCACTGAGCTATCCTCCCCCTCCCTCCACATCACCCAGGGGTTCTTGGCTCAGAGCTGCAAGGTCCTCCCACCGCCTGTGGCTCCAAGCTCAGGGTACCCTTGACACCTGTGGTGGCTCAGAGCTCCAGGGCCCCACCACCACCACCGTCTACGGCAGCCCAAGGGCTCCAGGGTCTCCCACCGCCCTCAGTAGCTGGGAGCTTCCGGGGACCCTGCTGTCCACGGTGGCTAGGAGCTCAGGGTCTCCCTGCCACTTGGGAGCTCTGGGGAACCCCTGTACCCCACCCCAGTTGGGAGCTGTGGGGCACCCCCACTGTCCTCTGTGACTGGGAGCTCGGGGCCCCTGCAGTTCCCAGCCTCCACGGGAGGCAGGGGACCCTGCAGCTCCCAGGCACGGGGGGTTCAAGTCACGGAGGTCTCTGGGAGTCACTAATTCCATGCCTTCCGTGACCTCTGTGACCAAATCACAGCCCTACACATTGGTAATGTAGTGCTGGAACATTGCTGAGGCATTAGTCAGTTGAAATGGCATGACTAAATATTCAAAGTGGCCATAGCAGGTCTGAAAGGCGGTTTTCCATTTGTCTCCTTCTTGGATATGGACAAGATTGTAAGTGCCCCAGAGATTCAGTTCAGTGAATATGTGGGTGACCCCACCACACAGTCTAATAACTCAGTGTTTAGGGGTAGTGGGTAACAGTTCTGGACTGTTATCTGATTTAGGGCTCAGCAATCGACACAGAAGCAGAGGCTGCCATCATTTTTGTATGAAAAGGACCGGAGCACTGGTTAGGGAAGCTGACTTCGGATGAACCCCTGGGCCAAGTTCTCATGGATGTGTTCTCACAACACAGCTAGGCCCAGGGAATTGTAGCAACTCTGGCAGTGCGAGGTCGGCGGCCAACAGCTGCTACCATTAGGGTCCCTGGGCTGGAACCCAGAGTAGAGGGCGGGCCCGGGTTCCCCCCACCAACCTGCCACTACAAAGAGAAGACAGGCCTCTGGCAGGACAGGAGGCTAAACTATTCTGTAATATGCCCAGAGGGACAACAGGAACCGTGGGAGTTCTATCACCATCCTCTGAGGCTAGCATAAACCGCCTAGAAGCACGGGACCCACAGGGACAAGATCGGAGCTCTGCCACACTGCCCAAACATTGTCTTCACCTCTGGCTGGAGCTCTACGTGGCAGTCATAGCCTTGATGTCGGGGGAGGCTTTCTGCATTCTTCTTCTCAAAGTGTTGTCATGGTACTTAAGAGGAAGTTCTATAGTTCCCTCAGTAGGTGTTTCAATGTGGGCAACTACATCTACTTGAACCTTCTTGGGCCTTGGTGCGATATTGACTGTTTTCTGGCCATGTCATCAGCAGAAGTTTGATGGAAAAGTGACCTGTTCTCACCAATTAATGAGGGGATCCTGCAGGGTTAGCCAGGAGATGCCAAGTGTGATACCCTGGTACCCCCATATTCACCACTGTCATATAATTATGATATGCTTTGGCTTGTCTCCCAAGCTCCTTGGCGTTCATACTGGGCAGGCTGAAATGGCGTGGTCAGGTTCACCACAATAGAAGCAGAGGTGGTTCTCATGGCGCTGTTCCTTTTCTTCAGGTATGAACCATTCACAAGCCAGATCGGCTTGTGTAGGTTCAATGGGCAATACAGAAGTTGAGGTCACCATACATGGTAGAGTATCAGAGGGGTAGCCGTGTTAGTCTGGATCTGTAGAAGCGACAAAGGGTCCTGTGGCACCTTATAGACTAACAGAGGTATTGAAGCATAAGCTTTCGTGGGTGAATACCCACTAAGGTGCCACAGGACCCTTTGTCGATACATGGTAGAGGAACTTCAGGAGACCACTTTTCTCCTCATTTTGTTCTCACAGCTGATCATCTATGCAGATGGCAAGGTCCACAAGGGCATCTAGGCCCATTGGCATCTCTACACTGGCCAGTTCACCTTTCATGTCTTCCTGAAGGCCTGGTGCATCTGCTCTACTTCATTCCACTCAGGATCCCCTGTGAGGGGATGGAAGTGGGGGGGCTGATGATAGCGGAATTAAAACAAACAGGTCCATACAACAGCTGCTTCTTTTTTCATCTCTCTAAACCCCCGCTTAACCAGTCAGCCCAGATGCAATAAACGTTCCTGGCTCTATACAAATTAGGTAGCTATAGATTTACCCTCCCTAGCACAGGAACAGCATCCAATGGACATTCCAGGAAGGTCTCTCGGGTTTGTTCTTTCACATAAAAGAGGTATTTGCCAAAGATCAGGGCAGTACTGCCCACCCCACGCATTCAAAACTCAAGAGTCAGGCCACAACCAGAAGGGGTGGGAATCTTACTTTAAAAAAAATGAAAGCTGAGATTCTCACAAAATAACATGACTCCAGGATCTGAGGTTTTATACCCAACACCAAATATCGGAATACTTGTAATAAACTCATGAGAGTTGGTGACACAGTTCAAGTCTCTCTTGTGGAGTTCACGGGTAGCTGTTTTCTCCTATGTTTGTTTTCCCTACTGTTCATGAAGCTGCTCATTTTGCTCTTGAAGATTATCTGACCTTTAAAGAACTACTGCACTGGGCTGAATAAACCAATCTGCTGTATGTGGGCAGAGAGGCTCCTCCCCGCATTCAGATATTTTACTATTTCAAGATGAATCGCTGCTACAGCAGAACAACCTGGCTCACAGGTCTCGGCACAAATCCATCAGCCCAGTTGGAAGAGAACTAAAATCTATCTGTCATTAGCAAAGGATAGCATCTTTGGGGCAGTCTCAGCGAGGATGCCAAGGACTGAATGGGGCAGGGAGATAGAACTACGCTATATGGCTTTACCTGGCTCTCTCCACAGCTGGGTTCAGGCATGCCAATATGATAATGAATGGGAAGCTTGCTGGGTGGTTTTGTGTGGTTGTGTCTGCTCTCTAGTGGCTGAAGAGGCGAATTTATCACTATTGGAGATACCTCTGCATTGGGGGATGATTGTCTTCCATAAAATGATAGCCAGCTGTCACTGGAGGATCTGCAGGTGGCTAATGAGACTGATCTGGGATCCCCAGCTCTTGGCATGGTTGAGGCAAACATTTCCCAGTGGAAGGGGAGGATGTGGATTGTTGAGTCGGGCTACGGCATGTTCTTTCCTCCTTTTCCGTTTCTCCATTACCTGTTGTCTTTGTTAGATCTGCAAATACTGGGGTCTTTGCCACAAGGTCCATTTCCATTTTGGTAGGTCGAGGGCTTGGCTTTCCCATGAATTTATGTCAGTGTTGCACTGGGAGTTTGTCACGGAGTGTGGGGGAGTCAGGCCCCTGCACCCCTCTACCTGGGAATCACCATGACTCTCAGCCAGCCAGTAAAACGGAAGCTTTATTGGATTACAGGAACACAGTCCCAAACATAGCTTGTAGGTACAACCAGGATCCTTCAATCAAGTGCTTCTGCGGGGGCAGAGAGCTTAGACCCCAGCCTTTGCATTGGGGATGGGAGACTTCCCCTGAAGGAAGATACCTGAGGCTGTAACATGAGCCAGGAGGGGGGTTGGGAGAGCTGACACCTTTGTCTAGATTCCCAGGCAAAGGTGTCAGCTCTCCCAACCCCCTCCTGGCTCATGTTACAGCCTCAGGTATCTTCCTTCAGGGGAAGTCTCCCATCCCCAATGCAGACAGTCCCAATGAACCTCCCCGGCAACACTCCCAGGTCAAATCCGCCCCACTCCTTACTGCGTCACATCACATTGTTACAGCCCCAGGATCAAAATTCCCCCAAGCCAATGGCTTAGCAGGATGGTGTCGTTGTGGCATGTCTGTTTCATAGCCAACAGTAGACAAGGGAGGGACGTGCCAGCGTCACGTCCAGCTGCCTTTGAGTGCCCTAACCCGATGGATTGGGTACCCGTTTTGCAGCTGGGTGAGCTAGTTGAGCAAGAGCCAAACCCACAACTTTCAGTATTGTAATCAAGCACCGTGACCACTCAGTCACCACAGACCCAGCATGCTGAGTGAATACAGACTGTCTGCATTGGGGATGGGAGAAAGGGGACTCCAAGGTTTTTGCATGCCATGTTCTATGAGTTGGTGTTTGGGAGAAAGGAAGTACAAGCCACGTGGCAATAGATATAAAAAGGCAGCTGCATCATCTCCATTTTGTCTTCAATCCTGCTTCTCACCTCTGGACTCACTTCTCTGCAAAATGAAGCTCCAAACAAAGGACTGAATAACCCATCCAAGTTTTGGATGATTCCAGAGGGACTTTCAAGCCAGCAAACTCACCAATACTGCTAAGAACCTGATATATGGACTTTGAAGTCTCTGTATGTATACGACTGCTTTACCATTTAACAACTCTCCTCCTGTTCTTTCTTTTTTCTTTATAATAAACCTTTAGTTCTAGGTACTAAAGGATTGGCTGACAGAGTGGCATTTTGGGTAAGATCCAAACTATCATTGACCTGGCAATGTGACTGGCCCTGTGGGTCAGAAGAACATTTTGTTATAGTGAGCAGAGGTTTTAAATAACTTCTCACTGTGCTGGACCTATGTGCTGATAGGAAGCCAGAGAACTGGAATGCAATAAAGGGGGATGTGTGATTTCTTTTTAAGCTTCTTGATAACCAGTGGGGGGGATCAGGAGCACAGTTTGGGATGGTTGGTGAATATAACTACAGTGTTAGCCACCAGTTTTGGGAGAATCTGCCCTCCTTTCTGCAGCCTGCCGTGACTGTGGCATTTTCAGTGAGGGCTACCCTAGGCACCCCAGGTCACATCTTACTTGGTATGTTTTTATAGTCTAGTAACAGTGTGTACAATCAGAGGCATTTAACTGCTTATTTGGGGAGTTTAAATCTTTTCTCTTCTTGGAGTGTCTGGACCCTGATTGCCATAGGGGAATCTTCAGGGAATTTAGCTACCATAATCAAAGAAGCTTCTACTGAGCTCATCTAAATTAAATAGCCTCTTAGAATTGGTATGGCAACTTCCACCTTTTCTGTGTGTGTATATATACATCTTCCTTCTGTGTGTTCCATTCTATGCATCCGATGAAGTGGGCTATAGCCTATGAAAGCTTATGCTGAAATACATTTGTTAGTCTCTAAGGTGCCACAAGTACTCCTGTTCTATTCACTTTATCAGTGTAATCTGTATCTTTAGGGGCTGGTTAGTGATTGGCTAACGAGGATGAAATAAGTTTTTTCCCAAGGAAACAGAGACAACAGGTGGGTAATTAACACAAATCTCCAAAACAGAAACAATGCCAGTAACAAGGCTTGTGAAATTTGGCCCACCTGGGCAATATCATTGACTGGTCTGACCTGGTTCAAGAGGCATAAGGAAAAAAAAGTAACGATACTGTATAAAAGATCAGCCCTGATCAAAGGAGGGTCCAAGAACGGACCTGAAATGGTGACCAGACAGGATCTGTGGCAAGATCTGAAGTACTTAAAAACCTGACAGGGTCACCCTGGGGTCAGTGGTGAGCACCTACTGAGCTAGACCTTGGATATGCTGTTTATTGTGTTCAGAGACGTTTGCTCGGAAATGCTTTGGTTGTGATTAAATGGGACTTAGCTTTCTGAGAGCTGGCTGGTCACTGCCTAACCAAGCCATGGCCCGGCAGAGAACAGGGCAGAAGATGCTGAACTGACCTCACCTCTGAGCTGATGGTTATGAATTGCAGGCCAGGCCCTGCTCTGGAGGGAGGGGATTGCAGAATCCAGCCCCAAGAAGAGTGACAGCTGAAGGCCTGACATCAAGGTGGGAGTCCCTCAAGGAGACATGAGGGGCTCAGAGGTGCAGCTAACTCGGGAGTCGTGACAACTTCATCACCTCCTGGGCCTTATTCCCCACGTCTATAATGTTGCGATAACTGCGCCGCCCGCCTTGGTAAAGTGCTTTGAGATCTAGGGAACCAGAGCGCTAGCTGAGGGCTAGGTGTTCGTAATGAGAGTAGTGCCTGATCCTGACTAGTGCTCAAAACCTCTCCGCCCTCTCTGGGTCACAAGGGGAGTAAATCGCACCGAGACCCCAGTCCACTTCACTTTCTTTATTTGCATCACAGATGTTTACAGCTGAGGCCAGCATTTCTCCTCCCAGGGTGCAGCTGTGGCTGGAGCAAAGCAGCGTCGTTCACTGGGTCAAGCCAGCCTTTCCGGACTCAGCGGTAGAACAGCAGCACTGCGGATTCAATCAACTCCTTGGATACGCTCCAGTGCTGATGGGTTCCGTACCCGTTCCAGGCAAAGGCAGGGAAATCGCCGCACTGAATTGGGTTCGCTTCTGGGAAGAACCCTCCTCCACCTATGCAGTACTGGGGAGAGAACAGAGGAGTTGCCAGATGAGAGCAGAGCAGGGGCCCATCTAGCCGCTCTCCTGTCTCCATGCCAGTGCCAGCTGCTTCAGAGGAAGGTGCAAGAAACCCTGCAATGGCAGTGTGGCGAATAATCTGCCCACAAAGTAAGTTATCTCCTGACATCCCCCATCAGAAGTCAGCTAATGCCCTGAATCATAAGGGTTTAAAGCCCTTCCTAACTCTTGGGACCAGAGTCTCCATTGCCCTGACTTTTGTGCAGTTATTTACCCAATGGGTCCCCAGATGCCAGCATTTGCCAGTCTCTTTACGCTGGTGTGAATGTCTGCACAAGGGGAAGGGCAAGTTTAAGTCACTGAGTGGTGGTGGTATTATTTATTGTTTGCATCGCAGTACCTCTTCGGAGCCCCAGTCCTGGGCACACCCTCTGGTGCTGGGTGCCATACGGAACAGAAATACTGCCCCTGTCCCAAGGAGCTCACAATTTAACCCTTACCGTAGAGTTTGGGAAAAACCTGCACTGGAAGTTTGGCAGGGGCCAGAACGCTTGATGCAGGAATCCCTGTGGGAGGTTCTCTGGCATGTGCTATGCAGGAGGTCAGACTACAAGATCTATCATACTGGCCCATCTGGCCTTTGCATCTGTGGATCTGTGAAGGCACCCGAGAAGGGGCTGTGTTGGTGCACTGTCTGCAACCTGTGTCTCACACCCTAGAACAGAAATCGAATCTTGACCTGGGGAGGCAGTGTGGCCTAGTGGATACAGCACTAGACTGGGACTCCGGTGATCTGGCTTTTATCCCTGGCTGTTCCGTTCCATGCCTCAGTTTCCCCTTCTATAAAATGGGGATGATGATATTGACTTCTCTGTGCAGCATTTAAGATTTGACGAAAAAAGCCATACCAGAGCTAGGGAGTATTATTACAAATGCGATCGCGCAGAGGCCCATAGACCTCTTTGGGTGAGGAGCAGACCGTGAGTGGATTTGAGTCACTCTCGGCTCCCCATGGCAGACACTTTGGCTGCAGGCCCCCTGGTAGCAGAAATTCCACCTTCAAAGACTTCCCAGTAGTGCAAAGTGCCCACAGCAGCTTTCGACAAAAGAGCTCCTGTGAGCTGTTCCCCCCCCAACCTCCAACATGGCCCCCCAAGCAAGAGATGTAACATCCACCTCCCAGCCTACCATGAAGAAGTGAGTATTCACCCACGAAAGCTTATGTTCCAATTCATCTGTTAGTCTATAAGGTGTCACAGGACTCTTTGTAGCCTACCATGGTGGATGATTGCCTCTGCAGGCACAGCTGTCCCTGCAGGCACAGGGGGCACAAACTGAACCCAGATTGCGCCAGTGCCAAGCTAAAAGCGTCCTTGTGCAGCCGGCCAGCTCTGACAGTGACACTAGGCAGCCCCAAAACTGATCAGCTGGCCCTTGCTCCACAGCGAATCCCCACACTGGCCAGATACTCACAGTCTCGGTGTTACAGCCGGTCACTTTCACCCCAGAACACAGAGCCATGGCCGCCTTCTCATTATTAAACACGCGAAACTGGATGTAGCCAGGGACGAATTCAGCTGGTGACAGAAAAGGGAAGGTCAGGACCATGGACAGGTGGAGAGAAGGGAGAGAGCTCCGATTCCAGCTAGTCCCTTTGAACTGGGAATGACCGGGGACTAAGGATCAGGAACTCCAGTCCCACAAATGATCAGGAACTGAGAGTCTCAGCCGGGCTGTTCACAGATCTGTCACTTTCACAGCATCTTTAAATTCCTAAGAGCTGGTGTTCAGTTGTCATGTAGCATGTTAAAGTGGGGAACACACACCGTGCACTCTGCTGGGGATTTTCCATTTGCTCTCTCTTGTTTCATCATTTTCCCTTTCTCTAAATGAGTTCTGTTCAGACTGTGGCTTGCCAACCACAAGTCTCTCTTTAATGTGTGTCCTGCTGCTCTTTGCAGCACATGATATGAAAACCCTGTGATTTCATTATTGACCAATCTAAGTAATTAACCAGTCAGGATGCTTTTACTATGTTAGTAACCAATTAAGTTTTCTACTGGCACTAAGTTATTAACTTATTTGCTGTGAGAATAATAAATCTATAAACTACATATTTCCCCTGTCATGCTGTTTAAATATGACTATTACTATAGTAAATGAAACAATGAATTCACACTCCTGTGGCTCTTTTGGGTAATGCTGATCATTAATTTGGCTCCTGGACCACTGAGGTCTGAGTATCACTGCTCTAAAATGAAGGTTGTTCAAATTGAAACGACAGGCCCAGGGCTTAAATTCAGAGGGAGCTGTCCGGAGCGTTTTCTAACCTCCTGGAGTTTTTATAGCAGGTCGGGGGCAGGGACACTAGGGGGCTCTGGGAAATATTCCATGAGAATTTAGTTCGGGTGGAGAGGCAGAACCTGCATGCTCACTGTCAGACTTACTTCGGCTGTTTGGAGAGTAATAGCTGACGGTTTTCTGGGCATCACCATAGTCGTAGATGACGGGCACGGCGGGGCCATTGTTGGTCTTGCAGACACCAGCACCGTATTTCACTGGGTATTTCTGGGTGACACAAATGCAGCAAGCAGCCAGTGTTAGTTTCTGTCCCTGTGTCAGGGCAGCTCCCATACAGACAAGGCAGCCTCGACTGACACATGCTCGCTGGGTGATTTGTTCAGTCAGTGCTGCTGCCCACACTGACCAGCCCTGGGGCACAGCAGTGACCCCAGCAAGTGGGCAGGGAAATCTGGCATGTCAAGGTGCCATTTGGGGTGGATTTATCACAACCTGTTTGGGGCAGGGACTGTTGTTCTGTTCTGGGTCCATGCAACACCTACCACCGTGGGGCCCTGATCTATGGGGAGTCTGCTAGGGGCTGACACAATGCGAGCAGGAAATGATAATAGGTGAGAATCAGCATGTGTCCAACACCATTACCCACCACCCTGGCACTGAGGAAATATCCCTGCAAGGACGCCTGAACCCCAAAGCTGGGACTCAAGGCTGTGTCGAGGGCTTGCTCTAGCACCAAAGCACCTGTGTCCAATACTTCCCCATCTCCAGGGTGTGAGGTCTCTCTGCTGAGTCTGTCAGCACGTCAGAGACAAGGGGGGTTCCTGGTTTGGGACATGAACACCAGCAATTGCCTGAGACCAGCCAACTCATCTCACACCAAGATCACAGTCAGATTCCAATGGGCTGTGTCAAGGGGAAGGCTCCTTGTTCGATTATCGGCCCCCCAGCATGGAGCGCTTTTAGAGTGTTGAGAATTTTCCCACCCCACCCCAGCTCCTCCATCTACAGTGGGGCCAGCAAAGCCACCCGGACCCTCCTGCACACGCCCCTCCAAAGCCCCCAGCCCAGTGCCATCACCTGGTAGAGTGTGAGGAGGTTCCCCCCCTCGGAGGACAGGAAGCCGGTCTCGGTGTGGTACCTCAAGATGGACATGTTCTTCCATTCCTTCAGGGGTGTCTTGTTGGTTACATGCCACACAGACAGGTCCTGGGCTTGCAGATCGTAATAACCAGGGTTCTGAAAAGCGAGGACCCAGCTGAAACCTCTCAGCCACATCCCTGGTACTTACATCACTGGGGCACCTGGGCACCTCACCAGCTGTGGTATATTTATTGTGACACCTGCCCCGCAAGACAGAGAAGCATCTTCCCCATTGTACGGGGGAGAACTGAAGCACAGAGACTAGGTGACTTGCCCTAGGTCACACAGGGGGCCCGTAGCAGGGCAGGGAATGGAGCTCAGGGCTGCCAAGCCCTCAGCTAGCACCTTGACCACTGAGCCATCCCCCCATTTAACCCCCATGTCCCTGTCCCCCACCTCCCCATGTGCATTCAACCACATTCTAATGCACCCTCTCTCCCCAGCAGGTAACTATTTGCCATGGAGATGGGAACCCACCTTGTAATCGTCGCTGGTGGAGCCCACCGCGGAGCCGAAGGTGTTGTAATTGGCCCAGTTGCCCTCTCCCTCTGGGTAGTTGCTGTTGCTCCCCTGCTGGCTGGACCAGCGATCGCCATTGGTGCACTTGCCGTAGACGTTGTTCTCGTGCACGCTGGCCACTAGTGTCCAGCCGCCCCCCTTGGTGGTCATGTCACAGAAGGTCTGGTAGGTCTCGCCGTTCTCAGTGCGCAGGGTGTAAATCCCATCTGCAGGGGGCGGGGTGGGAAGTGGGGAGCTGGTCAGCCAGGGCCGGGGAAACGGGAAGGGCCCTCTCAGAGCCAGCCATTAAATGGGAAACGCCCAGGTGAAGAGATTCTAATGCAGCAGGGAGCAAACCTCGAGTCACTGGAGCAGGACGTGCCCCTGCATCCGGGAGCAGAGCGGCCTGATTCCCAGGGGCACTAAATCCCCCTTGGCAGCGGGTAGTAAGTATAAACTATAGGGACTCCCAAAGGACAGGGTAATGGGGACTGAGACTTTCCACACACAAGCTGTGGCACTTTCATGATACCGGTTTAGTTAAAGCACTACAACTCCTTAGTGTGGACACAATTTATACTAGTTTAAAGGGGCTTTATACTGGGATAGCCATTCCCATACGGGAAGGGAAATAGGCTGTCCCTGTCTAAGGCACCTTTCTCCCAGTATAACTGTGTTCACACTGGGGCTGATTGGTATCAATATATTAGGAAAAACCATCCCCCGATCTGACACAGTGACACCAGGACAGATGTCGTGCGCAGACCAGGCCTAAGTGTAACCGAGAATCAGACCCAGGGGCAATTTGTGCTAAGAAAAAGCCCCAGGCCTCATTCAGAGCCCCCTGCCCCTCTTGCTGTCTATGTCCCTCTTTTGGGCCTGAGCCTAAAGTGACTCGGTCTGTGGGCTGCACAATGGGTGGAACAGAGCCAGGCAAAGAATCTGCCACCCACTGGCTATGCTCGGACTGTCAAAGGGGCTGAGCACCCGCCCTGGCCTGGAGGTCACCTGCCGCTGGAGGGGCTCAGCACCAAGAGAAGCCTCTGGCCTCCCTGTCTGAGTCCTGTATGCTGTTCCTCCAGCTGAGACTCACGCCACAGTCCATGGGGGCGGAGAGAGATTTTCAGAGGCAGACGACGGGCAATGGGAGTTGGGTGCCTCTGTGCCACTTGTGCCTTTGAAATTCTCTGCTGGGGGAGACCAGCTGGACTCTGATGAGGCAGCAGGAGCCCCGACGAGGTTTTCTGTGCCGGCAGCTGCTGTGCGTGGCGGGGGCCTAAGCAGCAGGGCGCTGGTAAAGAGCTGAGGTCTCATGTCGCTCGTTTGCATTGTAAAAATCACCAGCAGGGTGAAGAGAGACTGGCTCCCACCCCAGCAGGAACAGGAACTCTGGCCAAGATCCATTTCAAAGTTTTATTGGGCTAAAAAGAGAGGGGAGTGAACCCCTAAGTTTCCTTCACCTGAGGAGACAAGGAAAAGCAGAACCTGGGACTCTGTGGGGTTCCTGACTAAGAACTAGCCAGCCACTGCTGGGAAAGAAAGTTTGGTCGTGAAACGCCTGGAACAAATCTTACGTCTTTGCTGTTAGACAGTGTAGTTTTACTTTTGTCTGTTGGGAGCCCTTTCTGTCTGGAGCCCATCTACTGGAACTCACTTAAAACCTCTTTCGCTTTACTACAATAAATTGGTTTTACTGTTTATCTAACCCGGCCCTGTGCTTTGACTGAACTGAGGTGATTGTTAGTCAAGATAACAAGCTGTTGTTCCTGTCCTGTGCAGTGCTAGGGGCCCGTGCGCTGCAGAGAGACGTCTCCACGGAGCTCGGGGGCTGGAGTTCACTGAGTTACCGGCTAGGAGAGGTTGAGGCTGGGAGAGCCCTGAGGAGTTTGCTGGCAAGGCAGACAGGTTGGAGCAGGAGGGAGCTGTCAGCTGCAGCTCCTCCCACCTGCTGGGGCTAGCAGAGTGTCTCACAGCCAGCTCTGGTAATGCGGTTCCCCACTGTGCCCACAGGCAGGCAGGTGCCCCTGCTCCCAGCACAGAGCTGCCCGGGTGTATTTGAACTGACTGGACCCAGCTGTGGCCTTTACACTGGGTCTGGGGCAGGCACCCAACCGATCAAAGCAGCTTCTGCTGATCTGGGGACGCCGCCTCCGCACTCACCTTCAGCCCCGTCCCGGGTGGCTTTAATTTCCTTGCAGCTGCGGGGCAGGCTCTGGCCACTCTGGCCACTCTGGCCACTCTGGGAGCAGGACGTGTCTTCCCAGTTCTCCAGCAGGTCATGGATGGCGAGTTTCAATTCAGCAGCACCCACGCTCTTGGCTGCACAGGGGGTGACTTGAGGTTAGTTAGGAGTTTTCTCTGTTACTATGTATGGGGCCAGAACGGCTTCAGTCAAACGTTTTATACTTAGATTGTCAGCCATTAAGGGCTGTTCTGGGTTTGTACAGCGCCTGGAACCACAGGGGCCTGGTCCAGGAGTGGGGCGCCTAGGCACGACCATAACACAGAGTAATAAAAGTAATACCTTTAGGTGTCCACCTCTGCAAACCTGGGCTCTAGGATACGGACAGAATAAATTCACCAGAGCAGGTTCCTTGTGAGCTAGGGGTGGAAGGAGGCTGCCTGCCAGTTGGGGTCATTATTGCCTCACTTGTGTATCAGCAAAGCCTTCCCTGTAGCAACCCGCCCAGCTCTTCCCCGGCATGTATCACAGCCATGACCCCAGAGGCAGGGTCAGAGTTTGGGAGAATTATTTCCCAGAAGAGGAAAACTAAACAGCCACTTACCACAAGGGGTCGCCCTGGTCACTGAGATGAGGAGCAGCAGGAGAGCGAGTTGCTTCATTGTTGACTTTGCAGCAGGGAAAACAGTAAATCATCTGGTTAATAGCCAGGCTGGAGTTAGTTA
Organism: Chelydra serpentina; assembly: GCA_037349315.1. Classification (NCBI taxonomy): domain Eukaryota; kingdom Metazoa; phylum Chordata; order Testudines; family Chelydridae; genus Chelydra; species Chelydra serpentina. The sequence continues at coordinate 4,508,101 of JBAIAC010000056.1, forward strand.
GTGTCACAGAGCACAGGGGTGGCGGAGAAGGCGGCTCCTCCCCAAATCTCCTGCTTCTAGGGCTGCCCTGGCTCTCTGCATAACCTGCCCACCATGGCACTAACACGCTGCAGCCCTTGAGTTCAATGCGGGTTTGCCAGAGTGGGGATGGCCTTGCAGTGACATCCTTAGGACAGTTTTCATATTCAGAGCCAATGAGGGTTCAGCGATGGCTCAGTGATGGACTTGTGGGGTGGGACGCTCAGGGGAGCTGAGCTGGGAGGGGAGCACTGGGGACCATGGTGCTGCACGGGGCACTGGGAGGAATCCAAATAGGATCATGTGCACAGAACAAGCCCTCCCTCTGCACTCCCTCTGCTAACTGAGCCTCACATCACCTCTGTAGGGTGGACAGGTCTCATTACACCCATTTTGCAGTTGGGGAAACTGAGGCAGATTAGAACCTGACATGAAGCCCATTAAAGTCAATGGAATATCTCACACTGGCTCCAGTCGGTGCTGGAATCAGGTCCAGAAAAGGGAAACGAGGGGATCAGTACTCAAGTCCCATCTGAGACCTTTTTCTAGGAGTCTCTCTCCTTGCTTTGCAGTAGAACTGATGCCAGCACATTTCACTCAGGCTGTGGAACCTGCCTGCACATGGAATAGCCACAGCTTCACGAGCCCAGCCAAAGGGCCCTGCAGCACAGTTACCAAGTGCTAAAGGCAGGCAGAGGCGGGATTGTTGACGCTCAGATTCAGGAGAGCTGGCGTCAATTCCCCGCTCTGTCACTGACTCCTTGGGGAGGTGATGTGCTCTCTCTGGGCTCAGCTGTAAAACAGGGTTGAGAACCATCTCTACTTCACCGGATACTCTGAGGATAAGTGCATTGAGGCTCATGTGTGCTGGGGAGCCAGACGGACCCATACTGATGCTGTGTAATAATAATGCCTAGTGCTGTTCATGAGTGGATCTCAGAGCACTTTACAGAGACGCTCAGTAGCACTATCCTCATTTTACAGATGTAGAGAAACCAACAACGTCTTGGACTTTTTAAAGCTACTATTTCTCGTGTTGACATATCACAACTACTGCTGTGTGACATCACAGAGAAACATACTAAGGGGAAGAGTCAAGACTCACCTGGTCCCTAGTTCCAGTGTCGCTGAGGCGTCTAACTGCAGAGTTCAGCATCAGAAGCTTCTGACCAGAGAGACAGAGCTATTCCTCTGATGCACCAATCGCAAATCTAACCTTTTAAAGGGAGTGGAACCACGCAAAAAAAAGCAAACACAACTTACAAATACCAGAACTCTCCAGGCACCCCGCCCAGGGGCTGGGGAGAAGGTTTCCAGTGAAAACGTTAAACAGGGTCAAATCTAGTTCATGTTCCAGGTATCTGAATGTATTGCCCTTCAAAACAACCTCTGCAAGTCCAGCCAGGAAACTCCGGGTTCATGGATAAGCACACAACATTATCTGAAATGATTTGCATGCTGGGGCTGAGTGTTGATTCAGGTGGTGGAGTTGAATGGTCCCGATGAAGCCAAGAAGGAAGTTGGAGCTCTGTAGATCTTCCACTGATATAATAACGAGGCAGCTTAAAGCAGGAACTTTGCTATTTATGTTTCATTGAAACAGTGTCTTTGCCCATTGTCACAGCTCTGGAACAGTCACTGGTATTTAGGTTTACTTGAAACAGCATCTCTGCCTTTTGTCACAGATCCACAGGTCTGGTGCTCTTGAACAGTTCGGGAACAGTCCCTGGGAGGACCCCTTCAGTGCCCCAGACCTGCTTTAGGGTCACACTCTCACTAGGGTAAGCCTCTTGGCTTCACCACCTCCTTAGCCCGAACCTCGGAGCCTTCAGCACTCCACTTCGCACCATGAGCTCGCTTCAGAAAGTCCACCTGAGTTGGACACCTGAGAGAGACTTGAACACCCAAAGGGAGCAATGCTCCCACACGTTAAGCATGTGCAGTATGGTGGCCAGGTGCCTGGTTTTCGACCAGAATGTCTGGTCGAAATGGGGACCTGACAGCAAGGCCGGTGCAAGGAAGTTTCACGTCCTAGGCAAAACTTCCTTGCACCAGCCCTGCGCCGCCCCCCCACCCCCACACAGGAGCTCAGCCTCCCCCCCCTACAATGCCGGCCTCCCCCTGCCAGCTCCCCCCGCTCATGGGAGCTCAGCCTCCCCCCCACAATGCCACTCCCCCCCCAGCCAGGTCCCCCACCCGCAGGAGCTCAGCCTCCCCCCACCCACGGGCACTCAGCCCCCGTCCCACCACCCGTGACCCGCCGGCCGCGGAAGCTGAGCGGGGAGCCCGGGACAGCCTGGCGGCTCACAGAGGCTGCCCCGCAGCTCCCCACTCAGGCACTGAGCGCGGGGGCGGCAGGGTGGCTTTACCGCAGCTCCCCAATCAGGTGCTGAGCGGGGGGGGCAGCGGGGTGGCTCGTGGCAGCTGCCCCGTGGCTCCCCACTCAGGCGCTGAGCTGGGGGGCGGTGGGGCGGCTCATGGTGCCTGCCCCGCAGCTCCCCACTCAGCGCCGGTGGCGGGGTGGCTCACGGCGGCTGCCCCGCGGCTCCCCACTCAGCGCCTGAGCAGGGGGGGCGGTGGGGCGGCTCGCGGCGGCTGCCCTGCAGCTCCCCACACAGGCACTGGGGGGGGGGCGGGAGGCAGCTGCCCGCCGCCCCCCAAATCTTGGAGCCCTAGCCGACTGTGCGCCGGCCCTGATTGAAAGGTGATTTGATGATAGTGTGTGATTTCCTTCACAAGAAGAAAATTCTAGGTAAGTACTAAAGGGGTCTTTAATTTAGAGGAGAAAGGCACAACAAGAACCAGTGGCTGAAAGCTGAAGCCAGACAAATTCAAATTAGAAAGTAGGCACAATTTTGTAACAGTGACTAGCCATTGGAACAAATAACCAAGGGAAGTAATGTATTTTCCATCTCTTGATGTCTTTGCTGGCTGCCTTTCTGGAAGATGCTTTAGCCAAACACAAGTTATTTGTCTCAATACAGGGGTAACAGTGTAATTCAATAATACGGGAGGTCAGACAAGATGATCTAAAGGTCCCTTCTGGCCTTAAACTTAATGAAGCCTTAAAAAGCCTTAAGAAGTCCCCTCTGGCCTTAAACGTCATGAAGCTTGTGGATCACTGTGGGCGTTTCATTGACATCATGAAAACTGGCCCGGAAAAGTGCATGTCCGGGACTTTTTTCCCAGACCAGAAGATCATGGTAGGGGAAATTGAAATGCCCACTGTGATCCTTGGAGACCCCGCGTACCCTTTAATGCCGTGGCTCATGAAACCCTACACAGGGAGCCTTGACACCAGCAAGGAACGGTTTAACTACAGGCTGAGCCGGTGCCGAATGACTGTGGAGTGTGCTTTTGGCCGTTTGAAGGGCCGCTGGTGATCTCGATATGGGAAGCTGGACTTGGCCGAACACAGCATCCCCACGATTATATCCACGTGCTGTACCCTCCATAATATTTGTGAAGGGAAGAGTGAAATGTTCACTCAGGCGTGGACTTCAGAGGTTCAACACCTGGAGTCTGAATTTGCACAGCCAGAGAGCAGAGCTATTAGAGGGGCCCAGCGTGGGCCTGCAAGGATTAGGGATGCCTTGAGGGAGCAATTTGAGGCTGAAAACCACCAGTAATGTCTGCTGCCATGCATGGCCCTGAAGTGAAGTGGTTCCAATGTTATTAGTAATCTGTCATTGCTAAGCTGATTTGTGTTTGCTCAGCTGACTTGCGTTGCCTGTTTCTTTCCTGGGCTAAGGTATCTTTTACTTTATGCAATAATAAAGACTGTTTTCACATCCATTTATTAAAGAGAAAATACATGTATTAAAAAGAAACACAGCTGCTTGTGAGACAGAAAGGGCAAGGGGGGGTGGGTGGTCTGGGGAACGGTTCAATCACAGATTATGGTATGTCCTGCTTTCATACTCGGCCTTCCTGTCTGGAGTGCAGTGCAGTGAGTGCTGCACTTCAGGATGTCTATAATTCGGGATGGGGGTTGAGTGCAGTGGGTAAGGGTCATAGTTTCCAGGGCTGGGTGGTGAAGCTACAGGTGTTGGAGGCATCTGGTGTGGGCGATAAGAACCTGGATGTTGGGTGAAGTGGGCAGGAGGTGACATGGGGGCACAAGGCAGAGTTTTGGGACAATGGCTGCAGGGGGGGGCGGGCGTGGTACTGCTCCGCCTGCATGGCGACGAGCGCCTGGATAGAGTCTGCTTGGCGCGCCATGATGCTAATCAGTTCATTTGTGCTTTCCTGCCGGAGCTGCATGCTTTGTCGCTGGTGCAAAGTGTTTCCCTGGCGGAGCCTGCTTTCACTCTCCCTCCACTCCCGAGACTTTTGAGTCTCTTTAAGAGATTGGTTCAAAACTTCCTGCAACATGTCTTCTTTCGTTCTTCTGGGCCTCTTCCTGAGCCTTTGGAGTCTCTCAGCCGGTGATAAGAAGGACGGCGGAGATCTCAAAGCTGCATCTTAAAGGCAAAATGCAAAACTTAACAGAGGCATCATTGTTTTACACCAGACAGAGCAATGATTCCCCCACACTTAAGGAGGGCTCACACAGTCTCCAAAACAGCACAATTTTCCCATCCCAAACAGAGTGCACAGAACCCACGGGAACCCAAAATGGTGAGTAAGCACAGGGTCAAGAGGGACTGATTGTTTCACGGATGTACTGTCCGGAGGGTTTCTGTGCCTTGGGGAGAGCCAACAGCTGCAGGGGGAACCTACACTGAACACTGTCCCCACATTTTCCACAGGAGTTCGTCCTGGAAGATATCTCGCTGCTGAGGGTGACCGGGGAAGCAAGGGAGGGTCTTCTACTGCAATGCGGCTTCCGCCCTGGCCCATATGCAGCTTGCCTGTGTGCCGCAATGGTACCCCCGCCCCTCGTGGCACAGTGGCGCGGACTCGTTACCCTGACTGGGACAAGGACCACGGCAGCTCTCCCAATAAACCTGCGCAAGCACATTGCCCACAGTCTGGCTGAGACTTTCAAAGAGATTACAGTGGCCGATTTCTGTGATGTGATAGACCACATCAATGCGCTCTTCCGCATCTAGGCATGCATGCAGCCCAAACCCTCCTCGCCCAAGGACCCCGCACTGAAAAAAATCCTTCCCGAAAATAAAAGCTGCTTACCACGAACCTGCTCTTCTCTTTCTCCTCCACCGTGTACTGGCCGCTGCGACTGGCTCCCTTCCTCCTGGCTCGAGAAGAGCTCCTGGCTGCATGCCCCCAGGGAGTCAGGGGTTTCTCCCCCAGCCACAGCACCCTTGCTCCTGCTTTCTTCAACCCCCCCCCCCTCCTCCTGCCCCCGCTCTCCCGTGTCCACGGTGGTGCTCGGAACGGAGGTGGGGTCACCCCCAAGTATTGCGTCCACTTCTTTGTAGAATCGGCAGGTTGTGGGGGGAGCACCCAAACTGCTGTTTGCCTCGCGGGCTTTGTGGTACGCACTCTGCAGCTCCTTCACTTTTATCCTGCACTGCATTGTGTCATGGCCCCTTTCTATCATGGCGCTTGATAGCTGGCTGAAAGTATCGAAATTCCTCCGGCTGGAGCGCAGCTGGGACTGGACAGCTTCCTCCCTGGAAGTTACCTGGAAAGATGCGCTGAGAGCACTCCACGCCAGGCTGAGCAAACAGGAAGGGGATATTTAAAATTCCAAGGGAATTTAAAGGGTGGGACTGGCGGTTGGTCACCTGAGGCCAGGGCAGTAGAGTTTGAACTGATGACCAGAGTGGCTAGAACAGGCATTGTGGGATACTTCCGCATACTTATGGAGGCCAATAAGAGTGCATTGGGTGCCCACACTGGAGCCGCAGCGCACCAGCGGCAGAGCAACAACCATTATTCCTCTTGGGGAGGTGGAGTACCTGCAGCGCTGTACCTGCGGAGATGCAGCACTGTACGTGCCTTGCAAGTGTCGACGGTTAGTGAGGTATAGCGCTGTAGGCAGTTTTATTGCGCTGCAACTCGTGAGTGTAGCCAAGGCCTTTGTGTTCTTTAATTGGCCATTCAAGTTGAATAGTCCATTCAAGATGTGGAGGCTAAATACCTTGTGGGCATTACCACAGGAGCAAACATATTTTAAATAAATATGATGAGGTTTAACAAGGACAAGTGCAGAGTCCTGCACGTAGGACGGAAGAATCCCATGCACTGCTACAGACGAGGGACCGAATGCCTGGGCAGCAGTTCTGCAGAAAAGGACCTAGGGGTTATGGTGGACGAAAAGCTGAATGAGTCAACAGTGTGCCCTTGTTGCCAAGAAGGCTAACGGCATTTTGGGTTGTATAAGTAGGGGCATTTCCAGCAGATCGAGGGAAGTGATCATTCCCCTTTTGAGCAATCACAAGCTGCAATTAAACATAAACCACTGGCAGAGGGGTATAGGGTTGGTGGAAATCTGTCAAATCGTGGAAGTCAAAGAATGGCTAGGCAGATGGTGTCGGAGAGAAGGGTTTGGATTCTTTGACCATGGGATGGTGTGCCAAGAAGAAGGAGTGCTAGGCAGAGACGGGCTCCACCTGACGAAGAGAGGGAAGAGCATCTTTGGAAGCAGGCTGGCCAACCTAGTGAGGAGGGCTTTAAACTAGGTTCACCGGGGGAAGGAGACCAAAGCCCCGAGGTAAGTGGGGAAGTGGGATACCGGGAGGAAGCACAAGTACGTGAGTGCAAGAGGGGAGGGCTCCTGCCCCATACTGGGACAGCAGGACGATCGGTGAGTTATCTTAAATGCCTATACACAAATGCAAGAAGCCTGGGGAACAAGCAGGGAGAACTGGAAGTCCTGGCACAGTCAAGGAATTATGACGTAATTGGAATAACAGAGACTTGGTGGGATAACTCACACGATTGGAGTACAGTCATGGATGGATATAAACTGTTCAGGAAGGATAGGCAGGGCAGAAAAGGTGGGGGAGTTGCGTTGTATGTAAGAGGGCAGTATGACTGCTCAGAGCTCCAGTATGAAACTGCAGAAAAACCTGAGAGTCTCTGGATTAAATTGAGGTGTGAGCAACAAGGGTAATGTCGTGGTGGGAGTCTGCTACAGACCACCAGACCAGGGGGATGAGGTGGACGAGGCTTTCTTCCAGCAACTAACAGAAGTTACTAGATCACAGGCCCTGGTTCTCATGGGTGACTTTAATCACCCCGACATCTGCTGGGAGAGCAATACAGCAGTCCACAGACAATCCAGGAAGTTTTTGGAAAGTGTAGGGGACAATTTCCTGGTGCAAGTGCTGGAGGAACCAACTAGGGGAAAAGCTCTTCTTGACCTGCTGCTCACAAACAGGGAAGAAATAGTAGAGGAAGCAATAGTGGATGGGAACCTGGGAGGCAGTGACCATGAGATGGTCGAGTTCAGGATCCTGACACAAGGAAGAAAGGAGAGCAGTAGAATACAGAGCCTGGACTTCAGAAAAGCAGACTTTGACTCCCTCAGGGAACTGATGGGCAAGGTCCCCTGGGAGAATAACATGAGGGGGAAAGGAGTCGAGGAAAGCTGGCTGTATTTTAAAGAAACCTTATTGAGGTTGCAGGAACAAACCATCCCGATGTGTAGAAAGAAAAGTAAATATGGCAGGCGACCAGCTTGGCTTAACAGTGAAATCCTTGCTCGTCTTAAACACAAAAAAGCAGCTTACAAGAAGTGGAAAATTGGACAAATGACCAGGGAGGAGTATAAAAATATTGCTCAGGCATGTAGGAGTGAAATTAGGAAGGCCAAATCACACTTGGAGTTGCAGCTAGCTGGAGATGTTAGGAGTAACAAGAAGGGTTTCTTCAGGTATGTTAGCAACAAGAAGAAAGTGTGGTCCCCTTGCTGAATGAGGGAAGGGAACCTTGTGACAGAGGATGTGGAGAAAGCTAGTGTACTCAATGCTTTTTTTGCCTCTGTCTTCACAGACAAGGGCAGCTCCCAGACAGCTGCACTCCGCAGCACGGTATGGGGAGGTGACCAGCCCTCTGTGGAGAAAGAAGTAGTTCGGGACTATTTAGAAAAGCTGGATGAACACAAGTCCATGGGACCGGATGCACTGCATCCGAGGGTGCTAAAGGAGTTGGCCGATGTGATTGCAGAGCCATTGGCCATTATCTTTGACAAATCATGGCAATCGGGGGAGGTCCCGGATGACTGGAAAAAAGCTAATGTAGTGCCCATCTTTAAAAAAGGGAAGAAGGAAGATCCGGGGAACTACAGGCCAGTCAGTCTCACCTCAGTCCCTGGAAAAATCATGGAACAGGTCCTCAAGGAATCAATTCTGAACCACTTAAAGGAGGGGAAAGTGATCAGGAACGGTCAGCATGGATTCACCAAGGGCAAGTCATGCCTGACTAACCTAATTGCCTTCTATGATTAGATAACTGGGTCTGTGGATGAGGGGAAAGCAGTGGATGTGCTATTTCTTGACTTTAGCAAAGCTTTTGATACAGTCTCGCACAGTGTTCTTGCCAGCAAGTTAAAGAAGTATGGGCTGGATGAATGGACGGTAAGGTGGATAGAAAACTGGCTGGATGGTCGTGCTCAACGGGTAGTGATCAATGGCTCCATGTCTAGTTGGCAGCCGGTATCAAGTGGAGTGCCCCAAGGGTCGGTGCTGGGGCCGGTTTTGTTCAATATCTTCATCAACGACCTGGAGGATGGTGTGGACTGCACCCTTAGCAAGTTTGCAGATGACACTAAACTGGGAGGAGTGGTTGATACGCTGGAGGGTAGGGATAGGATACAGAGGGACCTAGACAAATTAGAGGATTGGGCCAAAAGAAATCTGATGAGGTTCAACAAGGACAAGTGCAGAGTCCTGCACTTAGGACGGAAGAATCCCATGCACTGCTGCAGACTAGGGACCGAATGGCCGGGCAGCAGTTCTGCAGAAAAGGACCTAGGGGTTACAGTGGACGAAAAGCTGAATATGAGTCAACAGTGAGCCCTTGTTGCCAAGAAGGCTAACGGCATTTTGGGCTGTGTAAGTAGGGGCATTTCCAGCAGATCGAGGGACGTGATTATTCCCCTCTATTCGGCACTGGTGAGGCCTCATTTGGAGTACTGTGTCCAGTTTTGGGCCCCACACTACAAAAAGGATTTGGATAAATTGGAAAGAGTCCAACGGAGGGCAACAAAAATGATTAGGGGGCTGGAGCACATGACTTATGAGGAGAGGCTGAGGGAACTGGGATTGTTTAGCCTGCAGAAGAGAAGAGTGAGGGAGGGATTTGATAGCTGCTTTCAACGACCTAAAAGGGGGTTCCAAAGAGGATGGATCTAGACTGTTCTCAGTGGTAGAAGATGACAGAACAAGGAGTAATGGTCTCAAGTTGCAGAGGGGGAGGTTTAGGTTGGATATTAGGAAAAACTTTTTCACTAGTAGGGTGGTGAAGCACTGGAATGGGTTACCTAGGGAGGTGGAGGAATCTCCTTCCTTAGAGGTTTTTAAGGTCAGGCTTGACAAAGCCCTGGCTGGGATGATCTAGTTGGGGTTGGTCCTGCTTTGAGCAGGGGGTTGGACTAGATGACCTCCTGAGGTCCCTTCCAACCCTGAGATTCTATGCTTCTATTGAGATTGCAGTAACAAACCATCCCAATGTGTAGAAAGAAAATTAAATATGGCAGGTGACCAGCTTGGCTTAACAGTGAAATTCTTGCTCGTCTTAAACACAAAAAAGAAGCTTACAAGAATGGGTGACTTGGTAGAGCTCGCTTAATTTACATTTCTCACAAAGAGCATTTCAATCACGTTCCCTGCTAGTGCCAAAATTCTCGTGTCATCCATCGTTTTAAGAAAAAATTATGATTCACTGTTGTTCTTTTGGTAGAGATCGGATCGTGAAAAATTAACACAATGAGCATTTCAACCCTGTTCACTGTCTGCATAATTGTCCTGAAACTGTCTTCTATGTGCCATTTTAATACACTGCTGGACTTTTGGCACAGATCGGTTCATGACTTTTACTCACAATCAGCATTATGAATCATAGAATCTCAGGGGTGGAAGGGACCTTAGGAGGTCATCTAGTCCAACCCGCTGCTCAAAGCAGGACCAATCCCCAACTTTTGCCCCAGATCCCTAAATGGCCCCGCCAAGGATTGAACTCACAACCCTAGGTTTAGCAGGCCAATGCTCAAACCACTGAGCTACCCCTCCCCCCTTCAAATCTGTTCACTGCTTGGGCCAAAATACTCCTGTAAGCCTCTTCTATGTGCAATTTTGATGCACTGCTGGTCTTTAGTAGATAGCAGTTCGAGAAAAAGTTTCACAAGGAGCCTTTCAATCCTCTTCAGGGCGAGAGCTTACGAGCTCCAGAAATCCTCCTACACAAATTGAATTGCTGGTGACTTGGAAGAGTTCACACAAAGAGCATTTCAATCACGTTCCCTGCTAGTGCCAAAATTCTCCTGTAATTGTCTTCTAAAACCCATGATGAATGTACTCCTGGTATATTGGTAAAGATCGGTTCGTGAAAAATTATCACAATGAGCTTTTCAACAATGTTCACTATCAGTGCATAATTCTCCTGAAATCGGCTTCTAAATGCCATTTTAATGCGCTGCTGATCTTTTGGTACAGATCGACTCGTGACATTTTCTCACAATCAGCATTACAATTCTGTTCTCTGCTTGTGCCAAAATACTCCTGTAAACCTCTTCTAAATGCCATTATAAAGAGGTTTACAGCTTTTCGTTTGGTAGACATCGTTCTGTTACAATTACTCGACGTTAGCATTTCCTTCCTGTTTACTGCAAGGGCCAGTTTTCTCTTGGAATCCTCCGTCACAAGGTTTGATGATGCACTGCTGCTCTTTTGATAGAACCAGGTGATTGAAACTTTGGCAATGAGCATTTCAATCCTTTTAACTGCTAGGGCAAAAATTCTCCTGTATTCATCATCTAAAAGCCATTACATGAATTTATAGTATCCTCGTAGAGATCGGTACGTAAAGATTTCTAACAATGGGCATGTAAATCAAGTTCATTGCTAGTGCCAAAATTCTTCTATAATCGTCTTCTAAAAACCATTGTGATGCTCTGCTGGTCTTTTCGTACAGATCGGTTCGTGACATTTTCTCACAATCAGCATTTCAATTCTGTTCTCTGCTTGTGCCTAAATACCTCTGTAAACCTCTTCTATGTGCTATTTTGATGCACTGTTGGTCTTTAGTAGGTAGCAGTTCGAGAAATTTTTTCACAATGAGCATTTCAATCCTCCTCTATGTTAGAGTTTAAGAGCGCCTGGAATCCTCCTCCATAAATTGAATTGCTGGTAACTTGGTAGAGCTCGCATAATGAAAATTTCTCACAAAGAGCATTTCAATCAAGTTCCGTGCTAGTGCAACAATTCTCCTCTAATCGTTTTAAGAAAGAATTATGATTCACTTTTGTCTAGCAAACGACCAGCTGTAAACCTCTTTATAATGGCATTTAGAAGTTGTTTACAGGAGTATTTTGGCACAAGCAGGGACCAGATTTGAAATGCTGATTGTGAGTAAATGTCAGGAACCGATTTGTACCAAAAGACCAACATCGCATTAAAATGGCATTTAGAAGGGATTTGAGGAGAATTACGCAGAGACAGAGATCAGGATTGAAATGCTCATTGTGATAATTTTTCACGAACCAATCTGTACCAAAAGACCAGCATTGGATCTCTATTGTTTTTAGAAGACGATTACAGGAGAATTTTGGAAATAGCAGTGAACAGAATTGAACTGCTGATTGTGAGAGAAAGTCACGATCCGATCTGTACCAAAAGACCAGCAGCGCATTAAAATGGCATTTAGAAGACGATTTCGGGCGAAGTATGCGCAGACAGTGAACAGGGTAGAAAAGCTCATTGTAATAATTTCCACGAACCGATCTGTACCATAAGACCAGCAGTGCCTCATAATGGTGTTTAGAAGACGATTAGAGGAGAATTTTGGCACTAGCAGGGAACGATTGAAGATTGATGTCTACCAATCGTCCAGTTGTACACCTCTTTATGATGGCATTCAGAAGAGGCTTACAGGGGTATTTTGGCACAAGCGGAGAAGAGAATTGAAATGCTGATTGTGAGTAAATGTCACGAACCGATTCGTACCAAAAGACCAGCACTGTATCTTTATTGTTTTTAGAAGACGATTACAGGAGCATTGTGGCAATAGCAGTGAACCTGAGTGAAAGGTTCATTGTGAGTAATTTTCACGAATCGATGTGTACCAAAATAATAACATTGCAGCATAATGTCTTAGTCATGCGGACTGCAGAAGAAATTTGGTAGTATCTGTGAACAGGGTTGAAATGCTTAGTGTGAGAAATCTTTACGAACTGATCTCTACCAAAAGACCAGCAGTTCAGCATAATAATTGGTGGAGAGGGCTTTCAAGAGGAATTTGGCACTAGCAATGAATAGGATTGAAATATTCATTGTTAGAAAGTGTCACGAACCAATCAATACCAAAAGACCAGCAGTGCCTCATAATGGTGTTTAGAAGAGGATTACAGGAGAATTTTAGTACAAGCAGTGAACAGAATTGAAATGCTGATTGTGAGAGCAAGTCACGATCCGATCTGTACCAAAAGACCAGCAGCGCATTAAAATGGCATTTAGAAGACGATTTCGGGCGAAATATGCGCAGACAGTGAACAGGGTTGAAAAGCTCATTGTGATAATTCTCACGAACCGATCTGTACCAAAAGACCAGCAGTTCAGCACAATGGCTTTTAGAAGACGATTACAGGAGCATTGTGCCAATAGCAGTGAACCTGAGTGAAAGGTTCATTGTGAGTAATTTTCACGAATCGATGTGTACCAAAATAACAACATTGCAGCATAATGACTTTGTCAGGCGGATTGAAGGGAAATTTGGTAGTAGCTGTGAACAGGGTTGAAATGTTTAATGTGAGAAATCTTTACGAACTGAACGCTCCCTCAATACCGGAAGTTCAGCGTAATAATTTGTGCAGATGTCTTTCCAGATGATTTTGGCACTAGCAATGAATAGGATTGAAATGTTCATTGTTAGAAATTGTCACGAACCGATCTCTATCAAAAGACCAGCAGTGCGTCAGAAAACCTTGTGGAGGAGGATTACAAGAGAAAACTGACCCTTGCAGTGAAAGGAAGGAAATGTTAATGTTGAATAATTGTAACAGAGTGATGTCTACCAAACGACCAGCTGTAAACCTCTTTATAATGGCATTTAGCAGAGGTTTACAGGAGTATTTTTGCACAAGCAGAGAAGAGAATTGAAATGCTGATTGTGAGGAAATGTCACGAACCGATTTGTACCAAAAGACCAGCAGCGCATTGAAATGGCATTTAGAAAACCATTTCAGGAGAATTATGCACAGACAGAGATCAGGGTTGAAATGCTCATTGTGTTACTATTTCACGAACCGATGTGTACCAAAAGACCAGCATTGTATCATTATGATTTTTAGAAGACGATTACAGGAGAATTTTGGCACTAGCAGCGATCTTCATTGAAATGCTCTTTGTGAGAAATTTTCATTAAGCGATCTCTACCATATCACCAGCAATTCAGCTTGTGGAGGAGATTTCCAGGAAATCTTTAGCTCTAGCCGTAAAGAGGATTGAAATGCTCCTTGTCAAAAATTTTCTCGAACTGCTATCTACTAAAGACCAGCTGTGCATCAAAATAGCACATAGAAGAGGTTACAGGAGTATTTTGGCACAAGCAGTGAACAGATTTGAAATGCTGATTGTGCGAAAATGTCACGAACCGATCTGTACCGAAATACCAGCAGAGCATCCTAATGGTTTTTAGAAGACGATTACAGAAGAATTTTGGAACTAGCAGTGAACTTGATTGAAATGCTCATTGTGAAAAATCTTCACGAACCGAGCTCTACCAAAAGACCTACAATGCAGCGTAATAATTTGTTGAGGAGGAGACCAAGCGAAAACTGTCACTAGCAGTTAAATGCTCATTGTGAGTCATTTTCTCGAACTGATCTCTACCAAAAGACAGTAGCGCTTCATAATGGCATTAGAAGATGCTTACAGGAGTATTGTGGCACTAACAGTGAACAGGATTGCACTGCTCATTGAGAGAAATTTTCACTAACAGCTCTCTACCAAAAGGCCTACAGTTCATAATAATGGTTGTGAAGAAGGAGTCCAGGAGAAATGATCACTAGCCGTTAACAGCCTTGAAATGCTCATTGTGAGAAAATTTACAAACCGATCTCTACCAAATGTCCAGCAGTGCATCATAATCGCACTTTGAAGATGCTTACAGGAGTATTTTGGCACAGGCAGTGAACAGGAATCAAATGCTCATTGTTAGAAATAGTCACGAACCGATCTCTTCCTATAGACCTGCAGTGCATCATCATTACTTGTGGAGGAGGATTCCAAGAGAAATTTGGCACTAGCAATGAACAGGATTGAAATGTTCATTGTTAGAAATTGTCACTAACCGATCTCTACCAAAAGACCAGCATGGCATCATAATTGTTTCTTAAGACGATTACAGGTTCCCAGACCAGTTTGTGTAAAAATATGGGAATCAAAATGGAGTTAGGGGACATGTGGCCTGGTCACATGCACTGGCATGCCTTGCTGTGTCATAGCAACCATTACTCATAGACTGGCTGAAACGTTCCCAGGGAGGACAAATCTTTCCCATGGACCATTGTCTTAGCTGATGGGCCATTAGCATGTCCTAACGTCTTCATTTTTGTCCCTGAAAGGCTAATTGTGTATTTCCAACTTCACATATTTCAGTAACACATAGACTCATAGACTCATAGAATATCAGGGTTGGAAGGTGTGACGAACTAGGACTGTTGTTAATGTTTTCCCTGAGTACTGTGTGGGTGCCTCGGTTTCCCCTATGCAGTGCTTGAGTTTCTAGGTGGTGGAACAAGGATGCATGAGTGTTACAGAGGGGCCTGGACACAGAGAATGGCTGACACTCTGTATCTTAGCAACCGATGGCCCCGGGCCCTCCCCTGCAAAGGTGAGAGCTGAAGGTGTTCGAACAAAGGGATCAGGTGACCTCCTGGCCCGGGAGGCAGACAAAGGGGGAGGAGGGGCTGGATAGTTTCAGTTTGGAGCTGGCCGGAGAAGAGGGGAGAGAGGCAGACAGGCTCTGGCCTCCCGGCCCCGTTTGGAGCTGTGGGGTGAAATGCAGGGAGCCCCCAGGCTGGGGTCTAAGCTCCCTGCCCCCCGGAAGGACCCGAATGAGGGGTCCTGGATGTACTGACAAGCTCTGGTTGGACTGTGTTCCTGGCATCTCTAATAAACCTTCTGTTCTACTGGCTGACTGAGACTCCCAGTGAATCCGGGGAAGAGGGGTGCAGGGCCGGACTCCCCTATACTCCGTGACAGAAGGGACCTTAGGAGGTCATCTAATCCAACCCCCTGCTCAAAGCAGGACCAATCCCCAATTTTTGCCCCAGATTCCTAAATGGCCCTCTCAAGGATTGAACTCACAACCGTGGGTTTAGCAGGCCAATGCTCAAACCACTGAGCTATCCCTCCCCCCAACAGCACATACATAGCAAAACTTCATAACTTCATATACAATGATAGCACATACAATACAATGAGATATTAATGTTTGGCAGATTAAGACTTTTAGAATGATACCTCACAAGGCATACTTTGTAGAAAGCATATCATAATTATATGACAGTGGTGAATATGGGGGTACCATGGTATCACACTTGGCATCTCCTGGCTAACCCTGCAGGATCCCCTCATTCATTGGTGAGAACAGGTCTTTTTCCCATCAAAATTCTGCCGACGACATTGCCAGAAACCAGTCAATATTGCACCCAGGCCCAAGACGGTTCAAGTAGATGTAGTTGCCCACATTGAAACACCTACTGAGGGAACTAGGGAACTTCCTCTTAAGTACCATGTGTGACGGGTTGGGATCACAGAAACCACCTTGGTGCTGCCACCTGGTGTGCCAAGGCTACGTCTGCCCCTGCTTTCCTGCCTTTTCCAGCTTGGGACTCCCGAATCCTGTCTGTTTTGAGCCAGATCCACTGATCTGCTGCAAACACAGACCCAGGTCCGAGCCACATCCCCTAACAGCCGCGAGCTGCCTGGAAGCAGCTCAGGAAGTGATCTTGCCTTTGACACCCAGGTGCCCAACTCCCAATGAGGTTCAAATCCTTAATAAATCCATTTTACCCCGTATAAAGCTTATACAGGGTAAACTCATAAATAGTTCACCTTCTGTTCCAAAGATAGAAAGATCTTTGCACTCCCCAGGTACCAACATGCACTCCAGGTAACTTAATAAGTAAAAACTGATTGTAATACGTACAGAAAGTAGGATTTAAGTGATTCCAAGTAGTTGCAGACAGAACAAAGTGAATTACTAAGTAAAATAAAATAAAACGCACACGTCTATGTCTAATCAAACTTAACACAGATATAAAAACCTCACCAGCTCCAGTTTTCTTCCTTTCACAGGCTCTAGAACTCATAGCCTGGGTCCAGCAATCGCTCACACCACCTATTGTCTTTGTCCTTTGTTCAGTCTTTTTCAGGTATGTCTCTGGGGGGGTGGAGAGCCTCTCTCTTTAGCCAGCTGAAGACAAAATGGAGGGGTCTTCCAAGGGTTTTTATAGCCTTTCCCCCACTCCCTGTGTAGCATCATCTTACCCTGGAGTTTTGGGATCACATGGGCAAGTCACATGTCCATGCACCCTAACCAGTCCAGCCAGTTGCATTCCTGGCCAGGCCCAGATGTGGATTGGGGTCTGCACCTCCTATTGTCTGTGTAAGGGTTTCTTGATTGGTCTCTTTACATGCACATACCTTTCTCAAGACATGATCCCAGGCTCTTACAAAGGCTATGTACAAAACCAGCAAATATAAAACCAATATTCCTAACTCCAACTCCAACAATGATACATGCATACACACAGGAGGAATAGATTCAGTAGGTCACAACTTTCACAGAGATATGTTACATGGCACATGTCGCATCAAACATATTCCAGTTACATCATGTATACATTGTGACAGACAGACAAGTGGGGTACAGAAGTCTGAGAGAAGGCAAATATACTGGCCATTGGATGAATAGTTTTCTGTTCCCTGAGTGACCAGAGCACGGGCTGCACTAGAGCAGGCAGGAACTTTCTGGAACCAATTTGAGGCGGGCAGGCTGATTGGGACACATGGAGCCAATTAGGAAGAATCGATTGAGACAGGCAGGCTGATCAGGGCACCTAGACAATAGGGTTTGGGGGGGAGCTCCCTTCGGTTTGTGGTGTTGCGTGCGAGGAGCTGAGAGCAAAAGGCACACAAGGAGTTGAGAGTGAGAAGAGTTGAAGGACTGAGGAGTACAAGCATCAGCAGACCATCAGGAGGAAGGTCCTGCAGTGAGCATAACGTAGGTTTTGGGTGGAGGCCGTGGGGAGGTGGCCCGGGGAGTTGTGGCTGTCGCGCAGCTGTTACGGGAAACCCTATAGACGACTGCAGTCCACGGGGCCCTGGGCTGGGGCCCGGGGTGGAGGGCGGGCCCGGGTTCCCTCCAGGCCTCCCGGCTCCTGATCAGACACAGGAGGAATTTGACTGTGGGTTCTACCAGAGGGGAAGGGCTCTGGGGCGATCAGAGTCCGCCAATAAGCGCAGGACTCACCGAGGTAGAGGAGGAACTTTGTCACAACATTTATAAGCCTCTCCCCTTAAAGCCTTATGGGGTTAACCGACACACCATGATGACACTTTGAGACTTTGAGAAGAAGAATGCAGACCCGACATCAAGGCTATGATTGCCACGTAGAGCCCCAGCCAGAGGTGCAGATACTGTTTGGGTGGGTATATGCAATGTCAGAGTATGAACTGGCTGTGTTGCGAGAACACATCCATGAGAACCTGGCCCCGGCGTTCATCCGAAGTCAGCTTCCCTAGGATCTGCTCACGTTCATCCACTCTGCCTCTGTCTCTTGAACTCCATCCGACGAGATGGCCATTATCGACTGAGAACCACACCCCAACCAGGAGCGGATCACATTAGTAAGGAACTACATCTGTTTTCCCCTGACCTATGAGAATGGGGGCTCTTCAACTCTGCCATGACTCTGCCCTGGGACGACACTTAAGGCAACACAAAACTCAATGATTAATGTCCCAGTTCTTCTGGTAGTCCCGTCTGTGCCCCACAACAGAGACCTTTGTCTCTTCCTGCAAGGTTTGTGCCCACACCAAGATCCCATGCCAAAACCCCTGTGGTCTCCCCCAACCTCTGGACACCCAATCTCAGTCATGGGAGGCCATTTCCTTGGATTTTGTGGTAGAACTGCCAGAATCCAGTGATTAAACGACTATCCTTACAGTGGTGGATTGCTATTCCCTAAAGACCCACTTTATTCCCACTGCCTGGGTTTACCCTCTGCAGAGGAAACAGTCCCGCTCCAGATAAACAATGTAATCTGTCTTCATGGCTTCCCAGATCATGTCACCTCTGACTGGGGTCTCCAGTTTACTGTCCACTTCTGGCATGAGCCCCCTACGTATATTAGGAGTGCACCTGTCCTCTGCCTACCATCCTCAGTCAAATGGCCAAATGGAAAGAATCAACCAGATCCTAGAGCAATATTTATGATGCTACACCAACCATCACTAGGGTGACTGGTTTTCCTGTTACCGTACCCCAAATTCTCATATAATAATGCAGACCATGCATCCAGAGGCCATAGCCCCTTCTTTGTCAACTATGGGTACCCCCACTCATTTCGCCCATAACTAATCACGTCCTCCTCCAACCCATTGGCCTTGGACCTAGTGCACCACATCCAAGAGAAAGTGAAAGGACACCTGGAGAAGGAAAGGAGGGCTACAAAAAGCACGGAGACAAGAATATACAACAAGGCCCCAACTACTCTGTAGGACAATGGTATAGCTTTCTCCTGAAAACCTCTGCATGGACAGACCCCCTCAGAAACTAGACTCACGTTTTCTTCACTCATACTGGTTTAGCTGAGAAATCAACCTGATCACCTTTGGGCTCCAGCTCCTTCAATCCCTCAGAGTCCACCTTGTATACCACATTTCACTTCTAAAATCCTACACTGAAGACACATTTCCCCAAAAAGCCCAATCACCGCCCCCATCAGCACAAGTACAAGGTCAGGAGGAATACGTTGTTTGCAAAGTCCTTGGTTCTAAGATCAAAGGGGGCAAATTATGGTACCTGACTGACTGGGAAGGTTACAACCCAAAGGAATACACATGGAGCCAGCAGAAAACATTCAAGCTCCTTCCATAGGAGCCACTATGAGAAACCTGGGCCCACATCACTCTGAGAGGAAAGGGAGGGGGCCTCAAATCTTGGGCCGTAGGGTTCATGGGAACAGTGTGTGATGGAACACACCCTTGTATTCGCACCCTACACACTAGTGTAATCAACTTTGTACAAGGTGTAACTCACAATGTATCATTTGATGTGACTTGTAATGTGCCACCATTTGCTGGTCAGTATTGTCCAGGTAAAATATTTGTGGCAACATTGTATGTGAAGTTATCAGATTCCTCTGTATGGTGTTCAAAACTCATGTAGCACCAAACTGGTCAAACAGGCCTGTCTTGAACAAAGTACGGTATGTTTGCCTTAATTTTTCATTTTTATTTTCATTTAAGCAGTAAACAGAGTCCTCAAGGAGGAAGGAATAAAAAAGGAAGCTCAAATAGGTGGAAAAAACAGCTGGGGAAAATCCTTCCACATCCTTCTTTGTCTCCTAATTCCCAGCTGGAAATGTTTTTCAAATGGATGTTTGAAACTATAAAAAGGAGCAAACACTCCAAGATACCCCTTTCTCTCTCCCTGCCCTTCACATTCTCTGCGCCTAAGAAGACAAAAGGAAACAGCCACTGGAGTTTGGGGGAAGGGTCCTGATCTGAAGAGTTTGCTCAGTAATCTTGCTGGAATCCTGGGGTGATCCTTTGCTTGGATCTAACATCGTTTGCTAATTTCGGTACTAGTGAGCATTTAATCTGATTTTTATGCCTCATGGCTTGTATTCACTTAAAATCTGTCTCATTGTAGTTAATACACTTTTTTTACTGTTTTATCTAATCCAGTGTGTTTAAGTTGAAGTGTCTGGGAAACTCTATATAAATTGATATATTATTCCCTTAAAGGACTACCAGCCTTAATATATTTGTACTGTCCAGGAGAGGGCTGGGCAGCACAGGAAATACATTTCTGGGGGGAAATCTGGGATTGGGGGGCATGTTGGGGTCACCCTGCAGTATAACCAAGGCTGGTGAGAGCAAGGGTGTAGCAGGCAGGCTGCAGTCACACACACACCCCCAGAGCATGGTTTGCATGCTGGAAGGACCAGCTTGAGCTATTACAGCTAGGCATTGTAAGACACGCAAGGTTGCAAGGCATGGTGACACAGCCCTCCGCTCCGGATTGTACACGGGTATGTAACACAGCCACATCCCAACTCTCCACCTGGTGCCACTACCCCCTGGTAGCTTGACCCGGCCTGACTCTGACTCCTAACTCAGGGTTCTGATCTCCAGTTTGTCTCCTGCTTCTGAGCTCTTGGCATCCTGGTGTAGCTGACTCTTGACTCCTGTCTCGTGACTGTGTGCTCTGGCTCTGGCCACTAGGTCTGGCTGCCATTGACCCAGCCGTGACAGCCAGACTAGATAATCAGATCAGGATAAGGAAAACTTTTTTGAACTAGTTAAAGCTGGTTACGATTCCCAACCTTTATGTGACAGAATCTGTGTCTGTCTCTTGTAGGTGTATATCTAGCCCCTATCACTGCAGTATCTGAGCCTTCCCCACCTTCAGGGTATTTATACTCACACTCTGCCTGTGAGGTAGGGGAGGGCTATTATAGGTTAGGGGAATGAGGCCCAGAGAGGCTGTGTCTGTGTCTTTTCTGCCAAATGAGGTATTTTTGTTACAGGGCAATAACTAATGAGCATCAGCTCTCACTGAATTAATATGCAAACTAGATACCATTAACTTAGGTTTGAACAGAGACTGGGAGGGGCTCGGTCAGTACATTCATTGAATCTATTTCCCCTAGTTAACTATCCTCACTCACACCTTTGTGTCAACTGTCCGAAATGGGCCATCTTGATTATCACTTCACAAGTTTTTTCCCCTGCTGATATAGTTCCTCTTAATTAATTAGTCTCCTAGAGTTGGTATAGGTACTTCCTCCTTTTCATGTTTCTCTAAATGTATAAATATCTGCTTACTGTATGTTCCATTCCATGCATCTGATGAAGTGAGCTGTAGCCCATGAAAGCTTATGCTGAAATAAATGTGTTAGTCTCTAAGGTGCCATAAGTACTCCTGTTCTTTTTGCTGACACAGACTAACATGGCTGCTACTCTGAAACCTGTAAAACCCTAGTGGAGACAAGGCACAGGGAGATTTCACTGTGACGTAGCTGGGTGAGGACAGCACTCCATGATCCACCTGGGTTCAACCTCACCTAGATACATTGCAGGAAAAGCTACAGCGCTTTGTCCTCACAGCAAGACAGCAGCGTGCATTAGCTCTCGCACTGTAAACATACCTTGCTTGGAAGTCAAGCCACACTGGAAATGACTTGCTCAAGATCACAGAAGGAGTCTGTGGCAGAGCAGGACTTGAACACAGGCATCCCAGAGACTAGGTGAGGACCCTAACCATGGAGCCTTCCTTCCCTTTACTGTAATTGTCTGTCTCAGCTGATGACATTTCAAAACAAAATATTCTCCATAACATCTCCTCCTCCTCTTACTACTGAAATGCCAAGTTCAAGGTTCTTGTTTTCCTGCCGGGGCATCGCCATCACCAGTGCTTAGAGCCAAGTAAGGACCACAGGGAAATACTCTACTTTGGGGCTGCTGGCTGCAGAGAAATTGCAGAACAGGGAGCTTGGGACATGATGGGTGAGCAAAACAGGAACTGCTTTCTAAATGGAAAAATCTAAAACAGACAATCAATTGGCAAGTCTGCTCAAGCTCCTGTTCATGGCCTGGTATCAGGAACTGGCTGTTGACTTAGAGGGTTCCAAGCAGCAGTGCTGCTCAGGGGCAGTTTCAAGGCACCTTTTAGTAGCATGGCTTTCATGACATCCACATCGTATTTACATTAGTGTGCCCAACAGCTTGGGACTTAGGCTTGGTCGACACCCAGGCTCTGTACTGCTATAACTATGTCCATTAGGGGCCCAACTTCTTGACTGATAGAGTTATCCAGTCATCTGAATGAGCTCTCTCCTGCCATCTATTGATGAACTGGAGGAAAAGACCCCATGAGCAGAGTTTACTTGCATAGACAGACCTACCTTGTCAAGGTGATTATAAGCCTGCGTGACCATTCCTCCTGGGCTGTCTGTGAGGGAGGACACACCTCCTTGCTGTTGAGCCCTTTGCACTGCAATCAATTAGTGGGGAATTAGCAGTCTTTAAAGCTCAGTCCGCTTGATCTGGGCTGGGCAATAGCGTGTCTATGAACCCTGGCCCTCAGGCAGGGCGGAGCACCAACAGTTAGGAGCTCTGGCCTGCAATCAGGACAGAGTAACACAGTTATAAGCCCAGGCCCTCAGGCAGGGATGGGGCAGCAAGCAGTTAGGGGCTCTGGCTTGCAACCAGGACAGAGTAACACAGTGTCAGGGCTCAGACAGCTGTGAGCACTAATACAGTGGCCTAATACAGTGAGGCAGCCACCCCAGGGGTGGCTATGTATCTGTATTTCAAATGTGGTTACACCTGAGTGACACACACTGGGCAAAATGTTTCCAGTCTAGACAGCTGGTGGTGAAGGACCTATTCTTCTTCGAGTGCTTGTTCATGTCAATTCTAATCAGGCGTGCGCGTGCTGTGTACACGACAGCCGGAAGATTTTTTCCCCTAGCAGTATCCGTAGAGTCGGCCTGGGTGCCCCCTGGAGTTGTGCCCTCATGGCGCTCAATATAGTGCCCTGCGATCTGAACCCCCCTTCATTTCCTTCTTACCGCCTGTGACAACTTGCTGGAACTCCCCGTTGCGCTTACCTCGGGAAGTGTGTGCTTCACAGTATTGTGTGTATATAGTTAGATTCAGGAGTAGTTTAGTGTAGATACTTTGCTCTCATAAGTTTTCTTTGGGAGTTCCCCCGCATACACACACTTTAAGATGTGCGCATACTACGGCAGGTTTACGCCGAAAAGTGACCTGCACACTTTGTGTTTGAAGTGTCTTGGGAAGGGTCACCTTAGGAAACATTGTAAAATCTGTAGAGGGTTTTGCCCCAGGACCCTCAAGGATAGAGAACAGCGCCTCTGAGGTCTGCTTATGGAGGCAGCACTTCAGCCTGAGGCGGCCCCGGCCCCAAGCAGTGCTCCGGCACCATCAGCGCGTGAGCTGGTGCTGAGGAAGGACTCCTCTAAGGATCCTTGGCCCCACGACGGCTCCGCGCACAGGTCCCAGGGATCTGTCAGGCACTGGTCTCACTCCCCGTTGCGCCATAAAAGAAAGAAGGCCGACAGAGGGCACTCCCCGACCAAGTCTAAAGACCAGGTGGATAGCAATCCCCCATCGGGTGCCCATTCGGTGGGGCCTCTGTTGACTCCTGCCTCAGGAGGGGTCCAGTTGAGTCCGGACCCGCACCACTTGCCAGTTCGCTGCCACAAGGACCTACAACTTCCCTCCACCCTGGAAGTGATCAAGGCGCATCGGACCTTCTGGAGCTGACAGCGCCACCCTCCCCCCCAAGGCAGAGAGGTCACCGGCACCAGTTCCTGGTCCAATCCACTCTGTGGGCAAGCCGAGGATGATGGTGGCAATGAGGGTATCATCCCCTGCGCGCCGATCTCCGGCACCGTGTGGGGGAGCCACTCCATTCCCCCAGTTGGCATCGCTCGCAGGGGCCGAGTGGCTCCACTCCTCTGTGGTCTTCACAGTCAAGGACCTTGGAGTCGGAAGTGGAGAAGGGGAGAAGATCCTGCTCCCATCGCGACCGACAGCCCTACCCGGCACCGTGGCCAGGACAGTGGCAGGCTCCTCAGTGGCCCTCCTGGACACCCTGAGCCTATCACCAAAACCAGGGGCAGAGCCAGGGTTCCAGACTGACATCGGTGGCCTTGGTGGCCTTTGGGCTGCCACACACGCCCTCCTCATAGCTGCAGGGGACCCATCCGGCAGCTGCTCTGATGTCGACGATCTCGGCACCAACCGCGACATCGACGATCTAGGTGCCGATCGCTGCACCATCCCCTAGTGGCAGGGCGCAGAGGAAACAAGGCCGTTCCGACAGTCCATGCAACTTTTTGTGGCTACGGCAGACAGAATGAAGGGTCTTTCAATCTCTTCTCAACAAATTTCATCGTGGATCATGTCCTGCATCTGAGATTGTTACAAACTGGCAGTGGTGCCTGCCCCTCTGCTCACTGCACACTCCGCCAGGACGCAAGCTTCTTGAGCAGCGTTCCTGGCGCAGGTTCCCACCCAGGAAATATGCAGAGCAGCGACATGGTCCTCCATCCATATTTTTACTGTGTGTTATGCAATTACAAAACAGGCCAGAGACAATGCGGCCTTTGGTAGAGCTGTGCTCCAATCAGTGGACAACTCCGACCCCACCTCTGTGACTTAGGCTTGGGAGTCACCTGATTGGAAATGACATGAACAAGCACTCAAAGAAGAAAAAATGGTTACTAACCTTTTCAAAACTGTTGTTCTTCGAGATGTGTTGTTCATGTCCATTCCAATATCCACCATTGCACCCTATAACTCCCATGTGTCCAATAGTTATCATACGATCTGTGGGCAGTTTCCTTTTTCCAATTGTTCTCAGTCCCACATAGGTAGCCTGGGAATGTTAGGACCAAGACTTTAATTGAGATGTGTAGTCTTAGAGTTTTTCTGAAATACTGGGATAGGCCCTTTTTACAGTGTGTTTCATGGTGCAATGTACATGAGGAGTAAAACAGGAATTTGGAGTAGTGATCTCACAAATGAGGTCTTCATATATACATTTCTTGGGATTAGTTACTACACAGTACTGTAAGTTTCACTGGGCAGGAGACGGAAGCAGCCAACTTCTCTGTTCCATTGGACTGGCCAGAATCACTGTGACCACACACTGAAGTTGTGATGTTAACAACATTCTTGGCATAACAAGCCGTGTGTGGTGCTCTTTAGGTTTGCATTGCTTTGTGACACACCAGTAGTTGATGTAGATCTAGTTGTTCCTTGCAGATGCTGTTTTCCTGATAACCTACTGAATGGACAGTAGCCTATTTATGAAATATTGCTGTCAGGATTCGATATTGGTAACCAGACACTGAACAAGGTTTAGCTGAATAACACGTGCCTTAGTTAGGATGCAGTGTCACTGATCCCAAATTATGACTGGTACTAACAGGAAATGTGTCTGTACAAATGGCAAGTTACATACAGCGGTGCTATGCTGAATTGATCAAACTCAAACGCAAGGGGGGGGGGGGGGACAGATGCAGAGTACAGTACAACCCCATAGTTACACAGAAACCTTCTCCCTCGATATACATTAGACATCTCACTGCATTTACTATACCCTGCATCACAAATATTTGGCTTGACTTGGTTACTTTGCAGGAACCAATCCCTGTACAGCAGGTGCTGTGCATGCACTGACCATGATATGACTTGCTCTTTATTTTATCTCTACATTCTTTGTCCCTTCTTATCTAGTTCAAACTAAATACTTGCTTGAGTGTTTTCCATCTTATTTTAGTTGGCTCAGGCATTCTGTCTTCTTGGCCTTCTGACTTATCTGATTTAACACAAACATTCTGTTTGCCACCGAATCATTTATTTCCTTCCCTAATCTTATCTTCCAAACATTAGGCCTCCCTCCGTGTGTTAATTACTCATGTCAGGCCAGGCCTTAGCTACATTCCCCTGCTTCTTTCTTTTCATATCAGCATTTGTTTCCTTTGCATCATATTCCTGTCTTTCTGTGCTTTCTTCAAGTTTATTACCCAGTAGCTCATTCCCAAAACTGCAAGGGGGGTAATCATTTGAACCACCATCTATATTAGGCTTAAAGTACGAAGTTCACCTTCTCTGGTACAGCTCACCCTGGGGTTTCCACTGGTGAATCAGTATTATTCCCAATTGCGTGTTGCTCAGCTATTAGCTGGGCAATGGGCACCAATTGGTCTGTTTTCCTTTGTACCCAATTCGTGGTGTTAATGGATAAGGGAGGTACAGGAGCAAAGGGCTTGTCACCAGCGATTCCCATTTGGTGTTGTCTGTCACAGCCTCTGTCACTTTCTCCTTGACCTAGTCAGAGGTAGGTCCCTTTCTTTTCAGTTTTTATTTTATTTAATTTTCCCCGGGAATTTATCAGTATTTATTACCACCACAACAAAAACAAGTGAAACTCAGTGCAAAAAACTATTAATGATTTTTCTGGGTAAATATCAGGGTTTATTTTGGTGGAAGGAAAGACCAAGTATTCAGTAGACTAATTCTTTGAATTCCGTTCATTAACGTGGTTTGCTGCAGAACTAAAACAGAACTCAAAACACAAGGCCACCTCTGAGTTTAAGAAAATAATATAGCTCTAATCTCCAAATAAAACTTTTCATTTGAATGAACTGTTTACTGTTGTAGACTTGGAACTATTAGGCTATAAATATTTACATTTAATAATTCGGCCATACCATTTGCAGCACATACACTCAACTTCATCCTTTTCTTCCGCTTTTGTTTTTTTTACACTTTAAATACTTCCTTGTGTTCTGAAACGTATTCTGATATAGATTTTCATTTTCTTCCTATTTTAGTGTGTCAGATCGTTAAACTGTTATCTGCTAACAGCTCGTGCACTTGGGCGTGAGCTTCATCAGTACGTTCACATGCACACGCACTTCAGACCTTGCATGTGTGCCTGTTTTTTGTGTGTATCTTCTAGAGCAGTGGTTCCCAAACTGGGGTTCGTGAACCCCTGGGGGATCGCGAAATGTTACAGGGGGCTCTCGGGAAAAAAATCCCTAATGGCGGACAGCTGTCCCTAGGAACAGCATGGGGCCAGCAGCCCGGAGCCCCTTGATTTCCAAGAGCTAAGCAAATCAAAGCAAGCATCTCTATCACACTGAGGAGATTTAAACTTCAAGACTCCTTATAAGAAATGGAAAGGGAGATCGGATATTTTTTGCTGTTTTTAAAATTAAATAGGCAGCTAGTATTGTTTTTAAAATGATGAAGAACAAGTTTAAGCTTTGTTGTAACGTGTGTTGTTTGCCTGGACTGCTCAAAACCTGAATGCTTGTGTAGGAGAAACTCTTTGAGTTGGCTTCTTAAATACCTTCATGCTGTTTCACATCTGATACTCCTTGATGAAACATAGGAGCCTGGTCTTATTCAAACTGATACAGTACAAGCTACGAAAGTGAGATCTTGGAAGCGTGTTGCCATTTTCATAATGTAATAAAAATACTGTAATGATAAATAATAATAATAGTGTGTAATAAGCATGTTATAAAAACAAATTTTATATTTCCAAGATCACTGCTTTTATAATTTATACTCAGGTAAAGGAGAAAATCCCTGGAAATTTTCATTTTTAGGCGGGGGTTTGCGAGACTTGACATTTTAGTGAAAGGGGTTCACAGGGTGTTAAAGTTTGGAAACCACTGTTCTAGAGCAATAAGAGCAAACCCATTAACTGCATTTTATGGGCAACTGTACTGGAATTATTACTTAAATACTATTTTTGGTCTAGCTACCAGAAATAACTGATACCACATATTGCACTAAACTTTATAATGAGATTTTTTTTCATCTTGCTTATATATGTAGGTCCTGATCCTGCCAAGATGTGTGCCTAATTTTAAGCATGCCTAGTTCAACCAGTGAATCTTCTCACATGCTTAAGGTAAACACATGTATAAATCTTTCAAAGATCGAGGCAATACATAGCTTTGTTTTCATACATTTGCTGCTATCAGTTTACCTGTGAGTAAGGCCCTTCATGTTCAGTTTTATTTTGTTTAAAAATTCCTGGGAATTTATCAGTATTTACTACCCCAAAAAAAGGGTGAAAATCTGAGCAAAAAATTAACTTCAGTTTTCTGGTAAATATTGGGGGACAGGAGGACAGTAAAAACAACATATGGAGAAAAGTGAGAATACTGGAAAGTAGTAAAAACTGAGAATGAAGGGCTTTGGCCATAGGGCCTGGGTCCCAATCTGAGTCAGAGAGGTGAGGTTCAGACAAAACCCATCCAGGGTGCAGATGGGAACAGTTTCCGACTCCACCCCGACAGCACACAGCTCTGTGCTGCCGCATGGCACCCTCTTGACCATAGCGCCCCTCAGTGGCCACCTGGGTGGCCATTTTCCTAAGGCCAGCCCTGCATCCAGGCTCCCCTGGCATGGTGTTGTTCCCACTGAGAAGTTGTGGTATCCCAGAGCACATACTGTGTCCCCAAGCAGCACAACCTCCTTCACTCTCTAATGACTAGTTGGACCCAACCTCCCTCCGTTGTGGTTAGGTTCATAGGTCCCATTCTCTACTGTACACATTTTTTTAGGATTCCTTGTCTACCTAGGAATAGCAATTATAACTGATACAGTCCAATTATTAATTTCCTGTGGTGCTCAAGGTCCAGGACCTTCTAGCCTTGCAAATTGCATTTGTCCCCACCAAGAGTATGAATTCCCCTTTCCACTCATGTGGTCCATGTGATGGGGTGTATCGACCCTGCACTGGGCCAATGGGGCTGGGCCAATCACTGTGGGCCCAGGAGGCCATGCCCCATTCCTCCTGCTGCGCATGCTCCAGATGGAAGGGACAGATAAAAGGAGGCAGCCCAGCTCAGTCTGAGCTGGCTGAGGAGGAGGAAGGACGTGTGCTGCTGGCTCCTGCAGAGGCACCTGTGACTCTCCAAGTGGTGGAAGCCATGGACTTGGACAATGCTGAGGATGACAGGCCAACTGTGGAAACTGACTGGGATGCCAAGCCTCTGCCAACCAGGGAAATGCCGGAGATGCACCTAGTGGTAGGAAGTGACCCAGGAAATGTGGTAGGAGTCAGTGTGTCAACCCTTAATGGAGAATCTCCCAGCTTCATAGGGCCCTAGGTCGGAACTTGGTGGAGTGGGTGGGACTGGGTTACCCTACCCCACCCAACTGGCCACTAAATGTGGCGACAGTTTGTTTGCCTGCCACAGGCAGGAGGTGCAGGGGCCTTAGACTATTTGTTTTCTCTGTAATGTCTGGGGGGTTTGTTTTGCACTGCCCAGAGGGCCATATCCCCAGTAGCTGTTTGCCTGCCCCAGCCAGGAGGCTCAGGGGCCATAGACTGATTGTTTGCTATGCCCTTTCAGAGTTCCTTGGCCCTCCTTGCTACCTGATCTCACAGGGAGTCCTGATGACTGTTTGACGTGGTGTACCAACCCCGCACGGGGGTGACCCCGCCCAACATGCAGGGCTCCCCATGACATGTGGTGGAGAATGTGGGCAACAGTCAGGCCCTGGTAAGAGGCCCAAAAGAGAAAAAACTAGGTGAGAAAGACCCCCCCACCCCACCAGCTAGTATGGATACCAAAAAGGTACTAAAATGGATGCCGGAAAACCAGCAGTAACAGGCCCAGCTGCTACAGAAAATGGGTGCCCAACAACAGCAGATGGCCCAGCACCAAGAACAGCAGCAGCACTTGATCATGGAGCTGGTGGCACAACACCAAGTCCAACAGGAGTGACTGGTTCAAGCGATGGCAGCGCTCCTACATCCACTGGGACAGCCTGGCATCGCTGCGATGAGCTGGGGAACAGAGAGCAGACTGAAAGGGTTACCAGTTAGACTGGCTATGATGGAGCCTGGAGATGACCAATAGGCCTTCTTGGTCACCTTTGAGTGAGTCACCACCACGAACTGCTGGGCTCCCGAGCACTGGGCTACACTAGTGGCCCCATACTTGACCGGGTCCGCACAAACTGTCTACCGCAACCTAGACGCTACTGATGCTCTTGATTATGCCAAAGTAAAGGCTGACATCTTAGGTCACTCTGGGTTAGCCTAGAAACATTCCGTGAGCGATTTCGATGGGAGAGATATCTCCCAGGAGAATGATCTTGGCAGTGGCCTAGAGACTCTGAGACTATTTCTGTTGATGGTTAGGTCCCAAGATGTTGACAGGACCTCCAGTGGTGGATGTCATCATCCTTGAACAGTTTACGCAGATTATTCCCCCGGGGGTGGGGAGGAGTGGTGGTCCATTGACACTGTCCAATGACTCTCACAAAGGCAGTGTCGCTGATGGAGAATTACTTAGCTGCAGAGGATCCTGGGATACAGATACCTAAACCAGGGAATCTTGGAAGCTGCCAGAAGGACCCATGTGAGAGACCACACAAAACTGAAGAACGGGGACCCTGGATTAGACCTGAATCATGGGGCGTGGGGGGGATAGGTTCCAACCTGGAAGCTACATGGAATCCCAGCACGAGGCCCCAGAGAAAATGAACAATCGATGTTATGAGTGTGACCAGGAGGGGCACTTCAGATGTGATTGCCCTTTATGGACTATAATTATGGCCATGCCTGGGTAGCAGGCACTCGGGCTCGGAAAAAAGGCCCACCCAAACTGATAGTAACTATGTGGATTGATGGCACTTAAGTAACAGGTATTGTCGACTCAGGGTGCAGGCAGATGCTCGTACGGGTCAAATTCGGAAAGCCACTGGCCCGGAAGAGGGCCTGTAGCAGGGTTGGACTCACCCCTGCGGCGCCTCCTGCTGGTTGTCCTGGGAATTAGCTCACCAGCCTCTGGAGCGCCCTCTGCAGGCCAGTGATCCGCCTGTCCACGCTGGCCCCGTGTCCCTCCCAGGACCCGGTGCCCTTTCAACTGGGGTGCTGCCCCCCTGGCAGTACCCCTAGATCTGGGTCTCCCCTCCCCAGGGGAACCCCCAACCCACTATCCCCACCTCGCCTCAGTCGTAGGCTACTGCCAGTCACCAGCTAGCCCCCACGCCCTGGGGCAGACTGCAGTATAAGCCACTCATCACAGGCAAAGGGGGTTTGGACCTGCTGCCTCAGCCTACCCGTGGGTTGCCCCCTGCAACCCCTGTACCTATTGGGCCTAACACTAGGCCGCAGCCTGGGGCTTTCCTAGCCGGAGCTCCCCAGCTCCTCTGGCCTTCCCCAGCCCTGCTCCAACCTAGGTACCTGGTCAGGTCCTCCAGCCAGGCCCTTCTCTCCCTAAAGGCAGAGAGAGAGTCTGTGAGACTGTTTACTCCAGGCCCACTGCCCTCTTATAGGGGCCAGCTGGGCCCTGATTAACTGGCCACACCTGTGGCTTCCTTGCCAATCAGCCCTCTCCCAGGGCTATTTCCAGCCCCTCCGGGCAGGAGCAGGGTTCCACCCTGCTACAGGGCCCTATATACCTCCTGTGCATCCACAGGGCTGTACAGCCATATCCCATCTCTAGGGTAAAGGCCGTCATGAAGAGACATGCTGGATCCGCCTGGCTGATAAGCTAGCATATCCCGTGTGTGACGGGTTGGTATCACAGAAACCCCCTTGGAGCTGCCACCTGGTGTGCCAAGACTACTTCTGCCCCTGCTTTCCTGACTTTTCCAGCTTGGGACTCCAGAATCCTGTCTGTTTTGAGCCAGGCCCGTCAGCCTGCTGCAAACCCAGACCCAGGTCTGAACCACATCCACTAACAGCTGTAGGCCTGCCTGGAAGCAGCTCAGGAAGTGATCTTGCCTTTGACACCCAGGTGCCCAACTACCAATGGGGTTCAAACCCTGAATAAATCTGTTTTACCCTGTATAAAGCTTATACAGGGTAAACTCATAAATAGTTCACCTTCTATTTCAAAGATAGAAAGATATGCACAGCTGTTTGCCCCCTCCAAGTACTAACACATACTCCAGGTAACTTAATGAGCAAAAAGTGATTTTAATAAGTACAGAAATCAGTATTTAAGTGATTCCAAGTAGTAACTGTGAAAGTAGAATGAATTATATTGTAATTATAATTCATTAAAGAAATGCTGCCTGAAGGGTTTGTTGAAATATAGTTGTCAGGAAGAGAAACATTAAGGAGTGTGAGACAATGGGTCCTCAAACTAATGTACTTAGAGAGCTCCTACTGAGCTAGGAGATTGGTAAACGTTAGTATGCAAATAAGATATGTATGTATATTAGTCAGTCTCTTCTCCCTTTGTTTTTTTATGTTAAGTTGGCTTTCCCTTATCTGTATAAATAAGTTAGCTTGAACTTTTGCATGAGACTCACATATATCTGGGTGCATTGGCAAAGCGCTTTGCTAATAAACAGAGTGGTCTGAAAATTTTGTGAGTCTTGAATCTGACTTTGACATAACAAACAGAACAAAATGAATTATTAAGTAAAATAAAACAAAACACGCACATCTATGTCTAATCACACTGAACACAGATAAAAACCTCACCAGTTCCAGCAAGCTTCCTTTTACAGGCTACAGTCCTCCTAGCCTGGGTCCAGCAATCGCTCACACCCCCTATTGTCCTTGTCCTTTGTTCAGTCTCTTTCACGTGTGTCCTTGGGGGGTGGAGAGCCTCTCTCTTTAGCCAGCTGAAGACAAGATGGAGGTGTCACCCTGGGGTTTAAATAGATTTTCTCCCCTGGATGGGTGCTCCTCCCCACTCCCTGTGTAGCGTCATGTTACCCTGGCATTTTGGGATCACATGGGCAAGTCACGTGTCCATGCACAGCTCAGCACAACCAGTCCCATGACATTCCTGGCCAAGCTCAGATGTGGATTGGTGTGCAACTTCTTTTGTCTGTTTAAGAGTTTCTTGACTGGCCTCTTTACCTGCACATTCCTTTCTCAAGACATGATCTCTTACAAAGGCTATGTATAAAACCAGCAAATATACAACCAATATTCATAACTTCAACTACAACAATGATACATGCATACAAACGGGAGGAATAGATTCAGTAGATCATAACTTTTACAGAGATATGTTACATGGCACATGTAGCATAAAACATACTCCAGCTACATATATACATTTATAAGCATCGCCCCATAAAGTCTTATAGAGACACCGTCACACCGTGGTCCTAGGTCGTGACTGCTGGTGGTTCAGGGAGGTCTTGCAGTGGGAGCACCAGCTGCCATTGGAAAGAAACACAAGACCACAAGTGTGACCAAGTGGGAATGTTCTTAATGTTTTCTCTGAATACTGTGTGGGTGCCTCAGTTTGCCCATGCATTTCTCAAGTATCTAGGTGGTGGGATAAGGGTGTGTGATTGATGCAGAGCCCTAGAGGGCCAGTGTGATGCAGCTGCACAGAGAATGACCGACACTCTGTCTCCTGGCAACTGATGGCCTGGGCCCACTCCCGTGCAAGTGCCAACTGAGGGTGTTGGAGAACAAAGAGATCAGATGACCTCCTGGCCCGGAAAAGAGACAAAGGCCAGCGGAGGGGCTGGAGAGTTTCAGTTTGGAGCGGGCTGGGGAAAGAGAGGGAGGCCCAGACCCAGGTTCTGGCTTCCCTGGCCCCAAGATGAACCTGACTGAGGGATCCTGTTCTCTGTACCTACAAGCTCTGTTTTGGACTGTGTTCCTGTCATCTAATAAACCTTCTATTTTACTGGCTGGCTGAGAGTCACGTCTGACTGTGCAATAGGGGTGCAGGGCCCTCTGGCTTCCCCAGGATCCCCACCTGTGCAGACTCATGTGGGAAGTGCACAGTCTGAAAAGGGGATGCTTAATGCTCCACGGTCAGACCCAGGAAGGTCGAAGCTGTGTAAGCTTCTTGTCCTGGAGACAGTATGCTCAGAGAGAGGAGGCTCCCCCAGATTCCTGACTGGCTTCGTATGGAATAGTTCCAGAGCGTTGCCTGGTGACTTCATGACACCTGGTGGCAGAGGTGGGATGTTCTGCACCCTATGGACAGAGCATCCTGCAGTAAGTGACTGGGGAGTAGTAAAACAAAGGTGGATTAACAAGGACCAGGCATGCTGAAGGCTCAGAGAGGAGCAGTTTCAGGGGACGAAGGAGCTACGCTTAACCCCTGGGAGTGTGTGACCAGCGAGAAGGACTGTTGCAGTAATGGGGTCCCCCTAGGGACTTCAGTGAGTGGTCCCGGGGGCGGAGGTGTCTGCGACTTGACCCTGGGAGAGAGGTGGTGACCTGGAGAAGGGCTGGCACACTAGGGGTTCTTCCTGGAAACGGTGGGGAGCTGAGAGCACACAGGCCTGTGAGTCCACAACAACTTGGGAACAGCGAAGTGATGGCCTATCACCATCTCCTTAAGAAGGACATTGTACACCTGTGCAAAAAAATGAGGGTTACGCATTGGAAAGTTCACCAAATCACAGTTAATCATGCAGCTGGAGGACAATGACTGCTCTAAGGAGCAGATTCCTGACCCAAATGGGGCTACAAGTGGATCTGGGAGCAGCTGGAGCAGTAGCCAGGCATCCCCAGGACTCCTGTCCCCAACCAGATGGGGGTCTTCATGATAGGGTTCCCCATCAGGGGACCGGAGACGGATGGGATTGGAGCTGAGTCTGAAGGAGCGAGAGGACCATGAGAGACAGCAAGAGCCTGAAAAAGAGCTGCAGGAGAAGCAGCAGCAGCATGAACTGGCGGTGATGGAGCGGAGAGGCATAGTGGACTTCCCAGGGGTGAGTGGGGATAGACCCTGGGGTGCCAGTTCCGCAGGGAACCTTGATGCTGAAGGGCTGTGTGACCTGGGTGAAGGTCCCAGGGATGAAGCCCCTCACCCTACCTATGGCCCGGATCCCTGGGCAGACACAGGAGGGGTCGGGGTGGCTGGTAGTTGGGGTTCTCCGGGATATCGGCTGTGAGGTCCTGTTGGGGAATGACTGTGTCTCTTTGGGACAGGATCCAGGCCCTGCTCCTGTAACGGCAGAGGATTTGAATTTGAATCCAGGGAACCAATTGCCTGAGACAGAAATGGTCAGTGAAAATGCAAATGATCTTGCTGGCAGCGGGGAGGAGCTGCTAAGCTCAGGATACCTGCCTGTCTGTAACCAGACCCCTGGGGATGTTCTCTGTATCTACAAGCTCTGTTTTTGACTGTGTTCCTGTCATCTAATAAACCTTCTGTTTTATTGGCTGGCTGAGAGTCACATCTAACTGTGGAGTTGGGGTTCAGGGCCCTCTGGCTTCCCCAGGGGCCCCGCCTGTGCGGACTCGCTGTGGGAAGTGCATGGTGTGAAAAGGGGATGCTGAATGCTCCAAGGTCAGACCCAGGAAGGTTGAAGCTGTGTAAGCTTCTTGCCCTGGAGACAGTATGCTCAGAGAGTCCTGACTGGCTTCGTATGGAGTAGTTCCAGAGCATTGCCTGGTGATTCCGTGACAACAAGCGAGGGAGCTCCTGAGCCAAAGGGAAGATGAAGGGTGGGAGGAGGAATCCCCTGACCAGATGGAAGAGCCCGGGCCTTCCTCCATAGAGACGGAAGTGCCAGAGGAAGCTGGGCATGAGTCGCTGAAGGTTGACGGTGACTTCATGAGGGAGCAAAGGGAAGACCCAACCTTGAGTCGCACATGGGAGCAACACTGAGGAGGAGGGGGTTGCCAACCAATGAGCACCCCAAGGACCCCCCCTTTGAGGTCCACAATGACCGCCTATACTGGGTGACCAAGGATCCACAGACCCAGGAGGTGACCCAACAACTGCTGGTGCCGCAGAAGTTCTGGCGATGTTCTGGCGAGACCTGCTGTATCTGGTGCCCTGGGCCCGACACGTGGGGCAGGAGACTCTACAGCGAGTAGCCCATAGGTTTTTCTAGTCCGGCATTCACAAAGAAGTGAGCAATTTCTGTGCCTCTTGTCCAGAATGCCAATGCACTGGCCCTAAAGGAATACCCAAGGCACCCCTGATCCCCCTCGTGGTGGTTGGATTGCCATTTGAGAGGATACGTAAAAAGAACAGGAGTACTTGTGGCACCTTAGAGACTAACAAATTTCTTTCAGCATAAACTTTCGTGGGCTACAGTCCCACTTCATCGGATGCATAGAATGGAACACACAGAAGTAAGATGTGTATATATACACACAGAAAAGGCAGAAGTTGCCATACCAATTCTAAGAGGCTAGTTGTAGTTGGTTAAACAGTTTAGCAATGTCATAACACTGTAAATGATGTACTGTTTCTTCAGTAGCTGAGCCCTTAACTCCATGAATTACAGGTTCAGAGAGAGTTTCTTCTGCCTGCTGGTCAAAATAGTTAACGTTTTGTTATATGCATATGCACATAGACATATTGTGACAAAGCTCTGTCCTTGTCTCCGTGGGTCCTGCATTTCCTGGCGGATTTCACTAGCCTCAGACGCTCACTGTGACCCTCCACGTAACCCTTTTCTCTCTAGAGACCAGGGTCACAGTCTACTGAGCCATTGTCATCATAAGCCAGCAAAGGAGATAAGGAGAAGCTATCCTTCCTTGCACAGTCTCTGTTGTCTCCCAGTCTTAGTGATTAATCAGGGGGCAAAGGGGGTGGGGGAAGCCCGGGCCCACCCTCTACTCTGGGCTCCAGCCCAGGGACCCTAATAGTATCAGCTATGGTAGCTGACCTTTTAAAAACAGGACTCGTACAATTCCCTGGGCTGCTTCCCCACAGCAGCCCCCACTTCCTCAAACTCCACTTCACCCTTACCTCAGGGCCTCCTTCCTTGTGCCTAATATGGTGTGTACAGCTCAATCTCTCCTACAGCGCAACTTTCCTCTCACAGCTCCGGATATGCGTGCCCACCTGACTAACTTGGAGGCTTTTAACTAGTTTCAGCCAGCCCCTGATTGGTTGCAGGTGTCTCAATCAACCTAGCATCCTCCCTGCCTTCTGGAAAGTTCTTAATTGGCCCCAGGTTTCTTAATTGACCTGGAGCAGCTTCCATTTACTTATCCTGGTACCAGGGATTTGTTTAGCCTAGGGATAACATATCTATCTCCCATCACTGTCCTATAGCCATCTAGCCTTGCCCCGTCACAATATATAGACATATTTTTCATATCACCCATTTCAAATAGGTCTCCAGATTCAGATAATCTTGCAATATATGCAATAATTTGATCTAGATTTTGGAGTCTCCTATTTTGAAAGATATCAGACTGCGGAATAGTCTTTTGGCCAGCTCTTGAGTCTTGTGCACATTCCTGATAAAATGCTAGTATGTCAATTAACAAAGATGAACACAGCAACAATACAGTAACACAGTAGCCAAATTCATACATATTTCAGTGATAAAGATTTAAAACCACAGGCACATGAACTTACTCTGGTCAATAAAATACATTTTTAAAGAACAGTTAAAGCTGGCCCAGCTAGTGGTTTCTATAAAGTCTCTGTAGACGATTGCATACTCAATGGTATGGCAGACTGAAATTAATTGACCAGTCTGTTATATATAAAGCAGTTAATTTTTCTTTTCCTGATGCCTGGGAGTTTCTTCACTGCACATGGATAGCTTCGTACTCATGGGGGAATTCTGTGCCCTCCAAAATTAAAAATTCTGCACCAAAAAAAAATTAAAATTCTGTGCACAATATTTCAAAATTCTTTATTTTTTTATTTGTCACAATAACACAATATAATCATGCCAGTTTCAATTATTTTGGTCATTTATTTAAAAATACCTGTCAGCAATTATGTCTCTAACAATACAGACAACAAAAAAGATCCAGGAAATGTTTTTTGACAACTAGATTCCTTGCTAGGCATATTAATACAGAACTCGGAGTAATAATTCATTTAAACTACAATACAGAACCGTATTTACCATTCCCGTCAGAAGCCGTGCAAAGGCTTGAGGGAGTCAGGGGTAATGAAGGAGCCGAGGGAGAGGGAAATAATTGCTGGAGGGAGCCTGGGTATGAACTTGGAGGGTTCTTGTAGGTGTGGGCGAGAGAAGTGTGGAACAGGTTTTTGGTGGGGACAGGAAGGGATTGTTAGGGAGCCTCCACCATACAGTCAGGCACATCTGCCCCTGTCCTCATGTGTCTCTACACCTCCCCATAAGCATATGTCCTTGCACCCCCACTCAGCCACCCATCCTCCCTAATGCCCTTCTCTCCCAGGATCCCCACTCCCGCCTGTCCCCAAGTGGCCCTGCACCCTCACAAAAATTCAGACCCTGCCTCAATCTGCCCCCCAGTAGACCTTCCGAACGCCAATCCGTGACCCTCTCCAGCAGTCCCATGTGCCCTACGCTCTCCATCTTACCATATCCCATTCCTCCTGACCTGACCCCATGGGCAGGGCACTGTGAGGAAGGCAGCCTCTAGAATCATAGAATCATAGAACATCAGGGTTGGAAGGGACCTCAGAAGGTCATCTAGTCCAACCCCCTGCTCAAAGCAGGACCAATCCCCAACTAAATCATCCCAGCCTGGGCTTTATCAAGCCTGACCTTAAAAACCTCTAAGGAAGTAGATTCCACCACCTCCCTAGGTAACCCATTCCAGTGCTTCACCACCCTACTAGTTTTTCCTAATATCCGACTTAAACCTCCCCCACTGCAACTTGAGACCATTACTCCTTGTTCTGAGATCTGCCACCACTGAGAACAGTCTAGATCCATCCTCTTTGTAACCCCCTTTCAGGTAGTTGAAAGCAGCTATCAAATCCCCCCTCATTCTTCTCTTCTGCAGACTAAACAATCCCAGTTCCCTCAGCCTCTCCTCATAAGTCATATGCTCCATCCCCCTAATCATTTTTGTTGCCCTCCGTTGGATTCTTTTCCATTTTTCCACATCCTTCTTGTAGTGTGGGGCCCAAAACTGGACACAGTACTCCAGATGAGGCCTCACAATATTGAATAGAGGAGAATGATCACATCCCTCGATCTGCTCCTACTTATACAGCCTCAAATGCTGTTAGCCTTCTTGCAACAAGGGCATACTGTTGTCTCATATTCAGCTTTTTGTCCACTGTAACCCTAGATCCTTTTCTGCAGAACTGCTGCCTAGCCATTCAGTCCCTAGTCTTTAGCAGCTGTGACGGGGCAAGGCCAGAGGGCTATAGGAAAGTGGTAAGGAACCAGTATGTTAGCCCCAGGCTAAACAAATTCCTGATACCTTATGGCAGTTGCTCCAGGTTAATCAAGACACCTGGGGCCAATTAA
Organism: Chelydra serpentina; assembly: GCA_037349315.1. Classification (NCBI taxonomy): domain Eukaryota; kingdom Metazoa; phylum Chordata; order Testudines; family Chelydridae; genus Chelydra; species Chelydra serpentina. The sequence goes on from JBAIAC010000056.1 coordinate 4,547,163, forward strand.
GAACTTTCCAGAAGGCAGGGAGGTTAATTGAGACACCTGCAGCCAATCAGGGGCTGGCTGAAACTAGTTAAAAGCCTCCCAGTGAGTCAGTGAGGGGCGCATGTCAGGAACTGTGGAAGGAGGTTGCGTGTGAGGAGCTGGGAGCAAGAGGCACTAGGAGCTGAGAGTAAGAGGGCGTACTGCTGGAAGATCCTGTGGTGAGGATAAAGAAGGTGTTGGGAGGAGTCCATGGGGAAGTAGCCCAGGGAGTTGTAGCTGTCGTGCAGTTGTTCCAGGAGGCACTCTAAACAGCTGCAATCCACAGGGCCCTGGGCTGGAACCCAGAGTAGAGGGTGGGCCCAGGTTCCCCCCAAGACTCCCAACTCCTGATCAGACACAGGAGGAGTTAACCTGGACTGTGGATTCTACTAGAGGGGAAGATCTCTGAGGCAAGCAGACTTCGCCAATAAGCGCAGGACCCACCGAGGTAGAGGAGGAACTTTGTCACAACTGGTGTAAGGAGTGGGATTTGGTGTGCACAGTGCGGCGGAAGAAGGAAGGTGTTTATTTAAAAAAAAAATAAAAAAAATAAGGGAGCGGGTTTATTTATTTATTTATTTTCACCACAATGGAAGAGGTAGTACGGGCACTGATAGAAGCCATGGATGCCCAGCAGGAGGCTACCCATGTCCAGGCAGCTGCCCAACAGGAGGCAGTACGGCTGCAGCAGGAGACCAATCGCCTGTTGATGGACCAGGCCGCTCAAGACCGTAGTATGTTGCGGGAACTGGTAAACCAAGTGAAGGCTCTTACAGAGATGAACCATGGCCATGATGGGATGCGGCACATACGGGCCAGCAATTGCCTGCAGAAAATGACAGGGACCGATGACATAGAGGCATGTCTCCTGGCCTTTCAGAGGACAGCCCTACGGGAGGCCTGGCCTCGAGATCAGTGGTCTGGCATCCTCGCCCCATTCCTGTTTAGGGAGGCCCAGAAGGCCTACTATGATCTGCCTGAAGAGGCTGCAGCAGACTACCCCCAGCTGAAAGCAGAGATCCTGGCCAGATCTGGGGTAACAACCGTAGTGCGGGCCCAGCGGTATCATGAGTGGAGGTACCAGGAAGACAAAACCCCGCGATCCCAATTGTATGACCTCATCCATCTCGCACGAAAGTGGTTGCAAACTGAGTCCCGGAGTCCAGAAGAGATACTAGAGGTTCTGGTCATCGACCGATACATGAGGGGACTACCGCCAGACCTTCGCGCATTGGTAAGCCAGAATGAACCCTCCACCTATGATGAGATTGTGGCAATGGTAGAGAGGCGAAGGACGGTGAGGGAACTGACCTGACCAGTTAAGGAAGCGGAACCCAGGGTTAAACTAGCAGCACCAAGCCCCAGATTTCGAGTGACTGGGCCACCAGGCGGGCCCAGGTGGAAAAAGAGAGGAGCTGAAGGCCCACCAGAGGCCATAAAGAGTCAGCGCACTGAGGGGGAAGAAGATTATGATGTTAGACTTCCCAAACCAAGAGACCGGGGAACGCCTAGGGTTCCATATAGATGTTATGCATGTGGTGAGTGGGGACACATAGCAGCACAGTGTCCCAGCACCGAGGAGCCTATGCAATGGGACTTGGGGGATTGGGAGGTCCCATGCTCCCTTATCCACCTTGCGGGCGTCGCATTAGCCCCGCATAACTACACTAGACCGGTGAAGATAAATGGAGTAGAGACTATAGCGCTTGTGGACTCCGGGAATGCAATCACCCTAATATCGGGTAAGCTGGTAAAAAGTAGCCAGGTGCTACAAGCCAAACGCGTAGCAGTGACGTGTGTGCATGGGGCCGTAAGCCATTACCCCACCATCCAGGTGGAGATAGAGGTTCAGGGGAACCCCATTGACGTGACAGTGGGTGTAGTTCCTAAACTCCCGTATCCTCTAGTCATTGGGAGGGACTAGCCAGGGTTTGATAATTTACTCCCCCCTGAGAGGTTGGAGACCCTGAGGGCAGTGACTTGTCACCGGGGGAATGTCAACCCCCGATGTTCGCTGAGATTTCTCAGGATCTGTTCTCAGTGCCCCAAAAGTCCCAGAAGACAAAAAGGGAGAGGAAGGCTGCAAAAGCTTTGGAAACCCGTATCCTGACCCAGGGCTAGAAGATCGCCCTAGTAGGCAGACGGACACGAGCAGCCAGAGAAACTACCACCACAGAAGGTGAGCCAGAGGCTGGCCCCAGCCATGATGGAAGTGAGCCGTTGGAAGCAACAGAGGCTGGCCCCTGGGAGCTCGGGCAGGTTAGTCCCGGGAGAGAGACTTTCAGGCGGGACCAGGCAGAGGACCCTAGATATGATAACGCCAGGAAACAGGTGGCTGAGATAGATGGAGTACCTGTGGATGGGAAGGTCCGGGGTCCAGGACCTTACTTTATAGTGAAGAAAGATCTCCTGTACCGTGTGGTGCAAATGCAGGAGCAAGAGATACATCAACTTCTGGTGCCACGAAAACATCAAAAAGCCATATTGAGCCTCGCCCACAGTCACCTATTTGGAGGACACCTAGGGGTAGAGAAAACCCAGGCACGGATCCTGTGGAGGTTCTTCTGGCCAGGAGTACATGAAGATGTCCGATGATACTACACCTCTTGTCCGGAGTGTCAGTTACATAGTCCGCGCCCGCACTTCCGGGCTCCTTTGATACCTCTTCCAATAATAGAGGTTCCTTTTGAACGTATTGCCATGGATCTGATAGGGCCCCTTGAGAAGACAGCTCGGGGCCACCAACATGTGCTTGTTGTACTGGACTATGCAACCCGGTACCCGGAAGCCGTTCCCCTATGCAACACGGCTTCCAAAACCATAGCTAAGGAGTTAGTACAGATCTTTGCCCGAGTTGGGTTACCCAAGGAGATATTGACTGATCAAGGGACACCTTTGGTGTCCAAGTTGATGAAAGATCTCTGTTCATTACTCCATGTACCAGCTCTACGGACCTCTGTATACCACCCGCAAACAGATGGCCATGTGGAAAGTTTCAATAGGACCCTCAAGGCCATGATCAGGAAAGTGGTGAGCCGGGATGGGAAAGATTGGGATACCCTATTACTTTACCTCATGTTCGCCATCCGGGAGGTTCCGCAAGCCTCCACAGGTTGCTCTCCGTACGAACTATTATACGGGCGCCACCCGCGGGGCATATTGGATATAGCAAGAGAAGCGTGGGAAGAGGAGCCAAATCCAGGAAGGAACATAGTTGAGCATGTACTACAGATGAGGGATTGGATAGCCCGAGTTACACCTATTGTACGAGAACACTTGGAGAAAGCACTTGGAGACCCAACGAACCCATTATAACCACCAAGCAAAGCTTTGACGGTTCCAACCAGGGGATCGAGTTATGGTCCTGGTGCCCACAGCAGAAAGTAAGCTGTTGGCCCAGTGGCAGGGACCCTACGAAGTGATCGAAGCCGTGGGAGAGGTGAACTATAAGGTGCGGCAGCCAGGCCGCAGGAAACCAGAGCAAATCTACCACATCAATCTTCTAAAACCTTGGCACGATCGAGAGGCATGCTTAGTCACCCAGGAGACCCTTCCCCAGGAGGATAACTTACATGAGCAAGTAAGGATATCACCTGACTTGACGCCGATCCAAAAGATTGAGGCAACTGACATGATTAATCACAACCGCGATGTGTTTTCTACAAAACCGGGGTGGACGACTGAGACCTATCACCATATCCGCACAATCGCCAGAGCCAAGGTAACGTTGAGACCCTACCGAATCCCAGCAGCCAAAAGGGAAGAAATCAAGGCCGAAGTGAAGAAAATGTTAGAATTAGGGGTGACTGAAGAATCTTACACTCAGTGGTCCAGTCCAATCGTTCTAGTGCCTAAACCTGACGGTACCACGAGATTCTGTAATGACTTTCGCCGACTGAATGAAGTATCCCAGTTCGATGCATACCCCATACCACGCATCGACGAACTGGTGGACCGACTGGGTAATGCTTGATTCTTGACTACACTGGATCTGACAAAAGGATACTGGCAGATTCCCCTGACCAAAGAAGCTAAAGAAAAGACAGCGTTCTCCACTCCGGATGGGCTATTCCATCCCTTTTGGGCTACATGGGGCCCCGGCCACATTCCAGCGCCTCATGGATAAGCTGCTGCGCCCCCATACTAGTTATGCAGCCGCATACCTAGATGATGTCGTCATCCATACGCCAGACTGGGGAACCCACTTGGAGAAAGTTGAGGCAGTACTGCGCACCTTAAGGTGGGCTGGCCTCACTGCTAATCCTGCTAAATGTGCCATAGGGCTAGCAGAGGCTAGGTACCTGGGATATATTGTAGGAAGGGGCATAGTAGAGCCCCAAATGAATAAGCTAGAGGCGATTCAAAACTGGCCCCGGCCGACCCGAAAGAAGCAGGTCCGCGCGTTCCTAGGTGTGGTAGGCTACTACCGACGTTTTATTCCTCACTTCGCTGCTAGGACAAGTCCCCTAACAGACCTGGTGAAAGCCCGAGGTCCAGACATGGTGAAGTGGACCGACGCAGCAGAGGGAGCGTTCACAGACCTTCGGACAACCCTTTGTAATGACCCTGTACTCATAGCCCCGGACTTTAACAAGGAATTTATTTTACAAACAGACGCTTCCGAGGTGGGGTTGGGGGCGGTTCTGTCGCAAATGGTGGGAGAAGAGGAACACCCGATCCTCTACCTAAGCAGAAAGCGTCTCCCAAGAGAACAGAAATACGCAGTAGTTGAGAGAGAATGCCTTGCTGTCAAATGGGCTATGGAGACCCTACGTTATTACCTCTTGGGCCGGCGATTTACTCTTGTGACGGACCATGCACCCCTCCAGTGGATGCAGCGGAATAGGGAAAAGAATGCAAGGGTCACCAGGTGGTTTGTCGGAGAAAAACAGAGTTCTCACTCTTATTTTGGGTGCAGCAAGGCAAGATACACTTTATTAACCTAAGCAATTGCAAAGAGGAGAGAGTGCACTAGGACACAGGGTTTCCCCCTCCTAGGCAGGTCTCTCAAAGATAAACAATTAAGGCAAGCATTTATACTTTTTGTTACATATAGTAATGATCAACAACTGCAATTTGTTTATACATATTCTTTCTTGTTATCTTGTTTTCCTCATTAATTTTGTTATGGTCTACATTCTATTCTTATCTCATACAAGATTATCCATCAAATGAATGTCCATCTGGGGAAGGATCACTGGGGACGCAGCTGGTAGTCGCCATCAGGTGCCCTGTCAGGATCTGATATGGGCTAAGTCCAGTCTTTAGGTTGGGAGTGGCCCTCATGCTTATCAATGCTAATGGCAGGACATCTGGCCATTTTAAGTTTGTTTCAGCACAGATCTTGGCCAGTTTATTTTTCAAAATCCCATTTTGACATTTCACTGTCCCAGCAGACTGCAGGTGGTGGGGACAGAAGAGGTTGTGTTGGATCTGCAAGGTTGCACATAACTCCTTTACAATCTGTCCAGTAAAATAAGTTCCACGATCACTGTTGATACTCACAGGGATGCCAAGTCGTGGTACAAAGTCCTTAAGCCGAAGCTTCACAATGGTCTTGGCATCTGCCTTTCTATAGGGAAAGGCCTCAACCCAGTTTGAAAATACATCAACTAAAACTAACACACATTCATAATTACAACATTTAAACATTTGAATAAAATCAATCTGAATATTTACAAAAGGTCCCCAGAGGGTATGTTGCTTTTCTAACTTCAACTACTTTTCAAATATTATATTGCTGGCAATATTATATTGCTGACCCTCCTCCCTCAGTGAATCTCCAGGAAAGGAAGATCAGCACTGTATATGACCAATACTACTCCAAACATCACAAAGCATTTTGAAGAAAGGCAAAGGTGTGTAAGTGGAAAATTCCTTTACAGGTTCAAGAGGTCGAGGGAGAAAATAAAAAGACGAAAGGAGCAGAGAACGAATAAATTCAGCTCTGCAGTGAAAAAGTTCAATTCGAAGGTAACAAAACTTGGCTTCTGCCCAAGGACACTGCCCACAGCCAAAACTTGGCTGACAGACAAGAAAGAGGGGGGCTTGAATATGCCCCAAAACTGTACAGACCTGCAAAAATAGCTAAGCCAGCAGGAAGGAACACAACAGATCTAAGACTACAAAGATGGAGAAAAACCCATTATTTCATTAACTGCAGCAGTCATTCCCCTTTTGCTCACATATATTAAAACCTTAATATTTCCTAATAGTATCCAAAACACTTTGTATTCCAAATTGGATAAAACAAGTATCTGCAATTAATGCATTTTGATTTAACCCTTCTATTTGATTCTGAGTTAGACTATCCTATAAAAATATTAAACACAACAATTCGGGCCACAAGACAAACACCACAAGACAGGACATAAAACACAGAACATAATTCCTATTGTGCCAGTAAATGCATGGTATGTTGATTGCTTTTCAGCTGGCATCAGTTTTCTCTGATTTTCTGAAAGACAAAAAGAACATAGGTCTACCCCTACTGGGCAGTCAGTCATTATTTAAACATTTATTTCTTATACAAATACCCTTGCTAATTTCAGGCAAAACAGAAGAATTACCCCCATATCTTTTCTGTGTTTTTCATAGGCAGATCAAATTTCAATGGCTTCTGTCTCTTAGGTGATTTGCATTAACACAGATGTTCTCGGCTTGCTTTTGAATTCAAAGTTATTAGCCGCTTAGAGACTATCTCAAAAGGAGACAATTAACTTTTAACTCCTGTTATTGCCCAGTCTTGCTACGACCAGGTGCAGACCCACCTGCAACCTTTTTCTTTCATACTCACAAACACGTTGCCCCGGGCTGGCCAGACCAAGGGTAGGAGCGACAGAGAGAGAGAGAGAGGTGGACGGAGGTTATCCTGTGCACAGGTTGTCCAGAGGTACGCAGCAAGAATCTCCAACTTGCTTCCACTCTTGGGTGTTTTCCCTTGGGGTCTCTAGGGGCATCGCTTTCAGAGACCTTTGCTCAGTATTCCAGTCCAGGCCAGCTGCCTGTGTCTTCTTCAGCGTCACCAAACCACACCAGCTCCAGGGTTGCAAAGGCAGACTGTTGGGTCCCACAAGGCAGCCAAGCTTTGCAAATGTAATCTCAGTCCTGTAACTTGTATTGCCTTTGGTTTACCTCTGTCTATATTTTTTCACAGCCAGCTGGGGCTGAAAGGAGTTTTTCTTTGTACTTGGCATGGTCTGTATCAATTCTTGACCTTGAACGCAAAGCAGTTTTCTCTTTATCTCTGGGCCAAGCTGAATTGTCAGATTAACCCGTTCCTTTCCTACCTTAACTAATTGGGAATATAAAGGAACAGAGGGGGTTAACAAAGTGGTCTGGGCAGGGAGGCATCCGGATGCTATAGACAAATTGCTCCCATTGTGTATCAGAGACTTTTTGGTAATGTAAGGGTTCCTCTAAAGTAGGTAAATTTATCTAAATCGAAGGTACCTTCTACTGGAAATAGTTTAGATGGATTTCCACGCGTGAAGGAATTCCAGTCTTTTAAATACCTGCAGGTTTTGGGACCATAATACACATACATGTGGTACGAAGGGGTACCCTTAGGGGGCGAGGGGGAATTCTTAGACTGTCCCCCACCCATTCTTCAATTTCAAGGAAACCGAGGGAGGCGCCTTGTCTGCTTAGCAGCAGCTCATAAATTAAGGAAATTCTCACTCCCTCTCTTCAGGCACTCAGACAGAAAAGATTTGTAGGAATGTCCACCACTCTCTCACACCTCCCTTTTGCAAAGAGCATCGGCTAGCCTCAAAGACGAAGCCGCATACTCTAATTGCCTCTGGTGAGGTGATTAGACCAGTCAGTGGATTAGATGGGAGTAGAAGAAGGAAGAAAGATAGAGTCACACACTCCTAGACCCAGGCAGATCCCTCGCCGGGCATGCCATGCAGAGACATCCGCCTCGGGTCGGATCTTTTACCGATCCACTACGATGTAGCCACCGAGCTTGCGTTAGAGAAATCCCTGGTCACGAGCAGCCAGCTTCTCAGGGTTCTCTGGCCGTCTTTCGGTGGCCCTCACTCATACTGACACTACAGGGGACGGGACAGAAGGATCTCAATTCGACCTCAGAGCTTCATCGCACGCTATGGCTTCCACTCTGAGGAATTATGAATGAGAGGCTCAGTTCCGCCCACACACACACACACAAACAAACAAACAAACACCAAGGCCTCTAATTCTTCACAATACGATGCATCTGTCATATACAGTAACATTAATACTGTATGTCCGGACTTTATGCAACCCTTGAGGCGGTAACAACCCCTCAGCACCGGTGCGGTATCCTAATGCATTAACCTTATGCATTAACCTTATTGGGGGTGGCAAAACTAAGTCCCCAGCACCACATCAAACTAACCTTATTGGGGGCGGCAAAACAGTTCCCCAGCACCGCTCAGCATCTGACCTTGCTGCACAATTAATAAGTTCAGATGGTGTAAGCCCAACAGGGACAGACGGCTCCACGGACAGTCCTCCTCCGACACCCCAATAGAGATTTCAAAAGGTCTCTTACCTCTATTGTGGCGCCATGGGGTTCAAAAGAGAACGATCCGGAGCAGCTGCCGCTGTCCCAGCAGGCGTTGCCATCCCGGACGAGCCCCCAAATTGTCGGAGAAAAACAGAGTTCTCACTCTTATTTTGGGTGCAGCAAGGCAAGATACACTTTATTAACCTAAGCAATTGCAAAGAGGAGAGAGTGCACTAGGACACAGGGTTTCCCCCTCCTAGGCAGGTCTCTCAAAGATAAACAATTAAGGCAAGCATTTATACTTTTTGTTACATATAGTAATGATCAACAACTGCAATTTGTTTATACATATTCTTTCTTGTTATCTTGTTTTCCTCATTAATTTTGTTATGGTCTACATTCTATTCTTATCTAATACAAGATTACAATAACCTCTCTCATAGTTATTTTCCCCTCGCCTCACAGAGTCCCCGCTTCTACAAATCTCGCGTTATCACAGCTAGAGTTAGCCTGACTCTTGCTCATATAGAGGCCTACATCCAAATTCCCTTTACAGACTTCCACAGGTTCTTATCCCTCCAATCATTCCAGTTCCGCATACGGCACAGGGCTGGATGCCACCATGGCAACGTTGATGGTCTGTCAAGAGCACACTGCCTGGCGTCCCAAGTTGCCCAACTCTATGGTGTTGAGCAGAGGGGGGGATTTGTGACGGGGCAAGGCCTGAGGGCTATAGGAAAGTGGTAAGGAACCAGTATGTTAGCCCCAGGCTAAACAAATCCCTGATACCTTATGGCAGTTGCTCCAGGTTAATCAAGACACCTGGGGCCAATTAAGAACTTTCCAGAAGGCAGGGAGGTTAATTGAGATACCTGCAGCCAATCAGGGGCTAGCTGAAACTAGTTAAAAGCCTCCCAGTGAGTCAGTGAGGGGCGCATGTCAGGAGCTGTGGAAGGAGGTTGCGTGTGAGGAGCTGGGAGCAAGAGGCACTAGGAGCTGAGAGTAAGAGGGTGTACTGCTGGAAGATCCTGTGGTGAGGATAAAGAAGGTGTTGGGAGGAGTCCATGGGGAAGTAGCCCAGGGAGTTGTAGCTGTCGTGCAGTTGTTCCAGGAGGCACTCTAAACAGCTGCAATCCACAGGGCCCTGGGCTGGAACCCGGAGTAGAGGGCGGGCCCGGATTCCCCCCAAGACTCCCAACTCCTGATCAGACACAGGAGGAGTTAACCTGGACTGTGGATTCTACTAGAGGGGAAGATCTCTGAGGCAAGCAGAATCCGCCAATAAACTCAGGACCCACCGAGGTAGAGGAGGAACTTTGTCACACAGTGCATGGGATTCTTCCGCCTAAATGCAGGAATCTGCACTTGTCCTTGTTGAACCTCTTCATATTTCTTTTGGCCCAATCCTCTAATTTGTCTAGGTCCCTCTGTATCCTATCCCTACCCTCCAGTGTATCTACCACTCCTCCCAGTTTAGTGTCATCTGCAAACTTGCTGAGGGTGCAGTCCACGACATCCTCCATATCATTAATGAAGATATTGAACAAAACCGGCCCCAGGATTGACTGGGGGTTGCTCCTGCCCAGGAGCGGCTGCTCTGGTGCCACAGTGACCCCTGGTGGGCAAAAAGGTGTAACTAAAGCACCTTTCTGGCAGAATGTATTTTCTGAGAAAAAAAATTCTGCATGGCACATGAATTCTGCATATGCGCAGTGATGCAGAATTCCCCAAGAGGTAATATTCTGGAGTCATTGGTCTGTGGGATGCACTCGGAAACAGCTTATGGTTATCATAATAACGTTTTTTCTTGTTTGTCCGCCATGAATTTATCTAGTTCTTTTTTGAACCCTGTTAGGGTCTTGGCCTTCACAACATCCTCTGGCAGGGAGTTCCACAGGTTGACTGTGCGTTGTGTAAAGAAATACTTCCTTTTGTTTGTTTTAAACCTACTGCCTTTTAATTTCATTTGGTGACCCCTAGTTCTTTTGTTATGAGAAGGCGTATATAACACTTTCTCTACACCAGTCATGATTTTATAGACCTCAATCATATCCCCACTTAGTTGTTTCTTTTCCAAGCTGAAAAGTCCCTATCTTATTAATCGCTCCTCATACGGAAAATGTTCCATACCCCTAATAATTTTTGATGCCCTTTTCTGAACCTTTTCCAATTCCAGTATATCTTTTTTGAGATGGGCCGATCATATCTGCACGCAGTATTCAAGATGTGGATTTATAGAGAGGCAATATGATATTTTCTTTCTTAATATCTATCCCCTTCTTAATGGGTAGGCCGCTTCCCTCTCTCTGCCTGAGTTGGTCCATCTCTAAAAGGAGGATATTGCTTTGGGCTCTAATGAGGAGACACCCTCTGCCCAAGCAGGGGGTTACTGGAAAGAAATGTGGCCAAGCTGCATTTTCAATGTATCATTTTTAACACCATTTGCCTCTCTGTACCTCCCATTTGCTACTCCCTTGAACTGGTATGGCCGACTGCCGCTCACTCATACTTATAGAATGATTCCCCTGCAGGTACTCACGGAAAAGCAGCTGCTGAACCAAAACCACTCCCCCAAGTGCTCACACTAAATTCCTCCCCCTGAGTGTCCAACCTAAATTACACCTCCTAGATTCTCACCTCAAACCTCTCCTCTTCTGGGTGCTCACCCTAAACTGCCCCCAAGGGTTCATCCTAACCATCAGACGGGTGAAGTTCTGGAACAGCCTTCCAAGGGAAACAGTGGGGCAAAAGACCTATCTGGTTTCAAGATTAAGCTAGATAAGTTTATGGAGGGGATGGTTTGATGGATAACATGATCTTGACAATTAATTGACCTTTGACTATCAGTGGTAAATAGGCCCAATGGCCGGTGATGGGATGTTAGAAGTTACTACAGAGAATTTTTTCCTGGGTGTCTGGCTGGTGAGTCTTGCCCACATGCTCAGGGTTCAGCTGATCGCCATATTTGGGGTCGGGAAGGAATTTTACTCCAGGGCAGATTGGCAGAGGCCCTAGGGGGTTTTCGCCTTCCTCTGCAGCATGGGGCATGGGTCACTTGCTGGAGGATTCTCTGCATCTTGAAGTCTTTAAACCATGATTTGAGGACTTCAATAGCTGAGACAGAGGTGAGAGGATTATTGCAGGAGTGGGTGGGTGAGATTCTGTGGCCTGCATTGTGCAGGAGGTCAGCCTAGATGATCATAATGGTCCCTTCTGACCCTAAAGTCTATGAGTATAATGTATTATTTTTTTAAAAAAAATATTATTTTCAAGGCCCTGACTCGTGATTTTTGAACACAATGGGATTGCCTTAAAAAAAGGCAGTCAGCTGCGAACCAGCTGAGCAGCGAACAGCAGAGAGGCAAACAGAAGGAGTTTGCCTGGGATCTGTCTGAGCGGAGGTACGCTAAGTGCTGCATTAGGGGGACTGCACTGGTGAGTATCTACATGTCTGTTGAGGGGACAGTTTGGCAGTTTGACCGTGTGCTTGATTGTTTGATTGCTTGTTTGAACAGTGTGAATTGGGAGTGCTTTGTTCCAGCTGGGCCTGACCGTTATAAAAAGGCAGTCAGCTGCGAACCAGCGAACAGCAGAGAGGCAAACAGAAGGAGTTTGCCTGGGAGTTCGCCTGGAGAGAGTCTGCTGAGGCTCCCCTCTTGCAGGTTTTCCTGAGTAGCTTCTGCCACAAGTAAGGAAGCTCTTAGCAGGAAGAGACTATGGATGCTGAGCGATCCACTGTTGTGACCTGCACAGGATGTGCCATGTTTGTCTTTCTTCCACAGGATAGAAGCGACTTTGTCTGTACAACGTTCAAGCTGATCTCCATATTGGAAGAGAAGATTCAAGGTCTGGAGAAACGAGTATCAACACTGCGTTCCATAAAAGAAAATGAGGATTTCCTGGATAGACGTCAGGATAGGCTTTGGCAGGCACAATGCTCTGAAGATTCAGAGCAGGCTACGCAGCGGGGACAGAAGGCCAGCGAGGATAATTGGCGGCATGTGACCTCCAGAAGAGGAAAGAGTACCAGAAAAGTCCATGTACCGGAAACGCAGTGTGACGTTATTGACAATAACTGGGACCATATAGATCATTGTTACAACCAAGGTCCTGTAGTGGCCCCAAATCTTGTATAAAGGGGGTCAAATGAGGTGTCTAAGACCGGGTTATGCTTGGCTGGTTATGATTATGCCGTTTATATGCATGTATCAGTGTTGTAGTTGAAGTTATGAATATTGGCTTTATACTGTATGTCTGTATTTCAAACTGGGGCTGGGCTTCTGGGACCCAGGACAAGCTATCAGCTCTGCCAGGCATGCTGATGGCCCATCAACTATACAATTAGCCCATTGAGAGGAGGCAGACACACCTTATGATTCAGTAAGGTATGCAGAGACTTGCCCATGTGACTCCAGACTCCATTTTGCTGTGATTTTCCACAGTAAGGAAAGAGGTGTCTTTACACCTGGAAGAAACTATAAAAGGCAACTGCCTCATCTCCATTTGGTCTTCATTTCCTGCTTCTTACCTCTGGAGGAACCTTTCTACACATGGAAGCTTTGAACAAAGGACTGAAGGACCCATCCCAGCTGGGGATGTAATCCAGAGACTTGATTTGAAACCTGCAGTATTCCATCTCTGCAAGCCTGAACCAAGAACTTTGCCATTACTGTATGTAATTGATTCCTTTTAACCAATTCTAGCTCTCACCTGTACCTTTTTCCTTTTATGAATAAACCTTTAGATTTTAGATTCTAAAGGATTGGCAACAGCGTGATTTGTGGGTAAGATTTAAGTTGTATATTGACCTGGCTCTGAGGTTCGGTCCGCTGGGATCGGGAGAACCTATTTTCTTTTACTGGGGCATTGGTTTTCATGACCATTTGTCCCCATAACGAGTGGCACTGGTGGTGAGACTGGGAAACTGGAGTGTCTAAGGGAATTGCTTGTGTGACTTGTGGTTAGCCAGTGGGGTAAAACCAAAGTCTCCTCTGTCTGGCTGGTTTGGTTTGCCTTAGAGGTGGAAAAACCCCAGCCTTGGGCTGTAGTTGCCCTGTTTGAAGCAATTTGTCCTGAACTGGCACTCTCAGTTGGGTCTTGCCAGAACCAGCATCGTTACTCGCAGATTCAGATGTGCAACCGTTTTCATGTTCTCTCCACAGGTACTAGTGCAGAGAGTGGAGTGGATGATACATCTGAGGGAACAGAGCAGAAGGAGACTCCACTGAGATGCACCGTCCTAGGGTGAGGGTTCCATGACCACCACTCCCAAGAGGAGGAGGGGGGTGGTGGTGGTCGGGGACTCTCTCCTCAGGGGGACTGAGTCATCTATCTGCCGCCCTGACCGGGAAAACCGAGAGGTATGCTGCTTGCCAGGGCCTAGGATTCGTGATGTGACGGAGAGACTGCCGAGACTCATCAAGCCCTCAGATCGCTATCCCTTCCTGCTTCTCCACGTGGGCACCAACGATACTGCCAAGAATGACCTTGAGTATAAAACTGCAGACTACATGGCTCTGGGAAGAAGGATAAAGGAGTTTGAGGCGCAAGTGGTGTTCTCGTCTATCCTCCCTGTGGCAGGAAAAGGCCGGAGTAGAGACCGTCGAATCGTGGAAGTCAACGAATGGCTATGCAGATGGTGTCGGAGAGAAGGGTTTGGATTCTTTGACCATGGGATGGTGTTCCAAGAAGAAGGAGTGCTAGGCAGAGACAGGCTCCACCTAACGAAGAGAGGGAAGAGCATCTCTGCAAGCAGGCTGGCTAACCTAGTGTGGAGGGCTTTAAACTAGGTTCACCAGGGGAAGAAGACAAAAGCCCCAAGGTAAGTGGGGAAGTGGGATACCGGGAGGAAGCACAAGTAGGTGAGTGCAAGAGGGGAGGGCTCCTGCCCCATACTGGGACAGCAGGACGATCAGTGAGTTATCTTAAATGCCTATACACAAATGCAAGAAGCCTGGGGAACAAGCAGGGAGAACTGGAAGTCCTGGCACAGTCAAGGAATTATGATGTAATGGGAATAACAGAGACTTGGTGGGATAACTCACATGATTGGAGTACAGTCATGGATGGATATAAACTGTTCAGGAAGGATAGGCAGGGCAGAAAAGGTGGGGGAGTTGCGTTGTATGTAAGAGAGCAGTATGACTGCTCAGAGCTCCAGTATGAAACTGCAGAAAAACCTGAGAGTCTCTGGATTAAATTGAGAAGTGTGAGCAACAAGGGTAATGTCGTGGTGGGAGTCTGCTACAGACCACCAGACCAGGGGGATGAGGTGGACGAGGCTTTCTTCCAGCAACTAACAGAAGTTGCTAAATCACAGGCCCTGGTTCTCATGGGTGACTTTAATCACCCCGATATCTGCTGGGAGAGCAATACAGCGGTGCACAGACAATCCAGGAAGTTTTTGGAAAGTGTAGGGGACAATTTCCTGGTGCAAGTGCTGGAGGAACCAACTAGGGGAAAAGCTCTTCTTGACCTGCTGCTCACAAACAGGGAAGAAATAGTAGAGGAAGCAACAGTGGATGGGAACCTGGGAGGCAGTGACCATGAGATGGTCGAGTTCAGGATCCTGACACATGGAAGAAAGGAGAGCAGTAGAAGAGAGACCCTGGACTTCAGAAAAGCAGACTTCGCCTCCCTCAGGGAACTGATGGGCAAGGTCCCCTGGGAGAACAACATGAGGGGGAAAGGAGTCGAGGAAAGCTGGCTGTATTTTAAAGAATCCTTATTGAGGTTGCAGGAACAAACCATCCCGATGTGTAGAAAGAAAAGTAAATATGGCAGGAGACCAGCTTGGCTTAACAGTGAAATCCTTGCTCGTTTTAAACACAAAAAAACAGCTTACAAGAAGTGGAAGATTGGACAAATGACCAGGGAGGAGTATAAAAGTATTGTTCAGGGATGCAGGAGTGAAATTAGGAAGGCCAAATCACACTTGGAATTGCAGCTAGCTGGAGATGTCAGGAGTAACAAGAAGGGTTTCTTCAGGTATGTGAGCAACAAGAAGAAAGTCAAGGAAAGTGTGGGCCCCTTGCTGAATGAGGGAGGGAACCTAGTGACAGAGGATGTGGAGAAAGCTAATGTACTCAATGCTTTTTTTGCCTCTGTCTTCACAGACAAGGTCAGCTCCCAGACGGCTGCACTCCGCAGCACGGTATGGGGAGGAGGTGACCAGCCCTCTGTGGAGAAAGAAGTAGTTCGGGACTATTTAGAAAAGCTGGACGAGCACAAGTCCATGGGGCCAGATGCACTGCATCCGAGGGTGCTAAAGGAGTTGGCCGATGTGATTGCAGAGCCATTGGCCATTATCTTTGACAAATCATGGCAATCGGGGGAGGTCCCGGATGACTGGAAAAAAAGCTAATATAGTGCCCATCTTTAAAAAAGGGAAGAAGGAAGATCCAGGGAACTACAGGCCAGTCAGTCTCACCTCAGTCCCTGGAAAAATCATGGAACAGGTCCTCAAGGAATCAATTCTGAACCTCTTAAAGGAGAGGAAAGTGATCAGGAACAGTCAGCATGGATTCACCAAGGGCAAGTCATGGCTGACTAACCTAATTGCCTTCTATGATGAGATAACTGGCTCTGTGGATGAGGGGAAAGCAGTGGATGTGCTATTTCTTGACTTTAGCAAAACTTCTGATACAGTCTCCCACAGTATTCTTGCCAGCAAGTTAAAGAAGTATGGGCTGGATGAATGGATGGTAAGGTGGATGGTCGCGCTCAACGGGTAGTTATCAATGGTTCCATGTCTAGTTGGCAGCTGGTATCAAGTGGAGTGCCCCAAGGGTCGGTGCTGGGGCTGGTTTTGTTCAATATCTTCATTAACGATCTGGAGGATGGTGTGGACTGCACCCTTAGCAAGTTTGCAGATGACACTAAACTGGGAGGAGTGGTTGATACGCTGGAGGGTAGGGATAGGATACAGAGGGACCTAGACAAATTAGAGGATTGGGCCAAAAGAAATCTGATGAGGTTCAACAAGGACAAGTGCAGAGTCCTGCACTTAGGACAGAAGAATTCCATGCACTGCTACAGACTAGGGACTGAATGGCCGGGCAGCAGTTCTGCAGAAAAGGACCTATGGGTTACGGTGGACAAAAAGCTGAATATGAGTCAACAGTGTGCCCTTGTTGCCAAGAAGGCTAATGGCATTTTGGGTTGTATAAGTAGGGGCATTTCCAGCAGATCGAGGGACGTGATCATTCCCCTCTATTCGGCACTGGTGAGGCCTCATTTGGCGTACTGTGTCCAGTTTTGGGCCCCACGCTACAAGAAGGATGTGGATAAATTGGAAAGAGTCCAGCGGAGGGCAACAAAATTGATTAGGGGGCTGGAGCACATGACTTATGAGGAGAGGCTGAGGGAACTGGGATTGTTTAGCCTGCAGAAGAGAAGAATGAGGGGGGATTTGGTAGCTGCTTTCAACTACCTGAAAGGGGGTTCCAAAGAGGATGGGTCTAGACTGTTCTCCGTGGTAGAAGATGACAGAACAAGGAATAATGGTTTCAAGTTGCAAAGGGGGAGGTTTAGGTTGGATATTAGGAAAACCTTTTTCACTAGTAGGGTGGTGAAGAACTGGAATGGGTTACCTAGTGAAGTGGTGGAATCTCCTTCCTTAGAGGTTTTTAAGGTCAGGCTTGACAAAGCCCTGGCTGGGATGATTTAGTTGGGGTTGGTCCTGCTTTGAGCAGGGGGTTGGACTAGATGACCTCCTGAGGTCCCTTCCAACCCTGAGATTCTATTATTCTATGACTATACTGCAGACAGGTCAGGCTATAAAAGAGATTGGATTTCCTGGTGAACATCAATATCACACCATTGACATCGATGCTGCTATACAGGAATGTTTAGTTTATTTTAATCAAAATTTTTCATCAAAATTGCAGCTTCATCACTTGCTAAGCTGGGCCCAAGCAAACAATAGGCCTTTTAATGCAGCCAAATGTAATGTCATGCATCTAGGAACAAAGAATGCAGGCCATATTTACAGAATGGAGGACTCTATCCTGGAAAGCAGTGACCCTGAAAAAGGAGTCGTGATGGGTAATTGCTGAACATGAGTTCCCAGAACAATGCTGTGGCCAAAAGGGCTGGCACAATCATTGGCTGCATAGATGGGGGAATCTCAAGTAGGCTTAGAGAAGTTATATTATTGGCACAGAAGTGAGTGTGTCCAGTTTTGGTGTCCACAATGCAAGAAGGATGCTGATAAAATAGAAAGGGTTCAAAGAAGAGCCACGAGAATGATTAAAAGACTGGAAAACCTGCGTTATAGTGAGAGACTGAAAGAGCTTAATCTATTTCTCTGAGAGAGAAAGTTAAGGGTGACTTGGTCACAGTACCTACATGGGGAACAAAAATTTGATAATAGGCTATTCCTTCTGGTAGACAAAGGTATAGCAAGGTCCAGTGGCTGGAAGTTGAAGCTAGACAACATCAGACTGAAAATAAGGAGCACCTATTTAAGAGTGAGGGTATTTAGACACTTGAACAATTTACCATAGGTCATGGTGAATTCTCCCTCACTGGCCATTTTAAAATGAAGACTGGATGTTTTTCTAGAAGATCTGCTCTTGTTCAAACAGGAATTAATTTGGGGAAGTCCTGTGGCCTGGGTGATCCAGGAGGTCAGAGTAGATGATCACAGTGGTCCCTTCTGGCCTTGGAATCTAGGAATCGCTTCCAGTGGGAGATGTAAATATGGGTTAGGTCACAGCAGAGCCAGGTTTTGAGAGGAGGAAGAATGTTTGAAAAGACAAAGTGAGCTTGGAGCCGAGAGGCTGGCACTGTCCAGAGAGTCAGCTGTCTGTCTAGGATTTTATAATGGCACCCAGTGCCATAGTACCTGTGTGCCCCATTACAGCAATTTCTGCAGGAATGACACACCTAATTATAGGATGTATGTAGGAATGGTGCATCACTATTTGCTCTCTGTCACGGAGTGTGGGGGAGTCAGGCCCTGCACCCCTCTTCCCAGTATTCAATGTGACTCTCAGCCAGCCAGTAGAACAGAAGGTTTATTAGGGTTGTCAGGAAAGAGTCCAAACAGAGCTTGTAAGTATGACCAGGACCCCTCAGCTGGGGCCTTCTGGGGGGGCAGGGAGCTTAGACCCCAGCTCTGGGGCTCCCTGCGTTTCACCACCCAGCTCCAAACTGAAAACAAACAGCCAAACCCTCCAGCAGGCTCTTCCCCTCCCCCGGGGCCCCTCCTCTAGCCTGTCCATCCTCCCAGCCAAAGGTGTCACCTCCCAACCCCCGTCCTGGCTCATGTTACAGCCTCAGGTAAAGTCTCGCATTCCCGATGCAGCCTTTCCCAATGCAGCCAGCCTCTCAGGTCAAATCCATCTCGCTCTCTACTCCGTCACACTCTCGTTCAAGCAAATTCATTAAGGGAAGTCCTATGGCCTGTGTGTAACAGGGCCTCCTCGGCCCTTCTTCAGTCTCGGTCTACAAAACCAGACAGAGACCCTTTTGCTGGTCCAACGCCCTGTGCAGTTTATTTATAACTGAGTCCCACCACCCTAACAGCATACATAGCACTTTTACCAAGCAGGGGAGAGCAATCTCTCTCTCCTCCTCACTGCCTACTTTCCCCCTGTGCTCGTCCTTCCTGGGCCTCCTTGTGGGTTCTGGCTAATGGCTTAAATAGCCTTTCTGCCCTGCCCACCCACAAACTAGGCACAGCCTCGCATAGGCGTGCGCAGCACATTTCATTAGGGTGTGCACCCAGGGAGCCCTGCCCTAGCCCCGCCCCCACCCACTCCCTCCCACTTCCAGCCCGCCTCAAAGCCCCCAACCCCCCGTGCTCCTTGTCCCCTGACTGCTCCCTCCTGGGACCCCACCCCCTAGCTAAGCCTCCCTGCTCCTTGTCCCCTGACTGCCCCCTCCTGAAACCCCCCCCCACTGTAACTGCCTCCCTAGGACCCTACCCCCTACCTGTCCCCTGACTGCCCCGACCCCTCTCCACACCCCCGCCCCTGACAGCCCCCCCTTAACCCATCCAACCCCCCCTGCTCCTTGTTCCCTGACCGCCCCCTCCAGAGACCCCCCCTGCCCCCTAATCACCCCCTGGGACCCCTCCAACTATCCAACCCCCATCCCCTGACTGCCCTGGCCCCTAGCCACACCCCCACCCCTGACAGGCCCCCTGGGACTCCCACGCCCTATCCAGCGCCCCCATTCCATGTCCCCTGACTGCCCATCCCCTGACTGCTACCTCTGTAGAGCTGTTTTAACCCCTCCCAGGCACGAACAGGTAACCACCCCGCTACACCCACCCATGTCCCTTTTCCCATCTCTCTCTGCTCCCCACCTCCTGGCATCTCTGTCTAGTGGCTGCTCCCACCCACACATTCAAAGTGGCAGAGGAAGTTTCCCCTCCTTGGGTGGGAAGGTTGCCTAGTGGTTAAAGCACAGGGTTCAGGTGTTCTGGGTTTGAGTCTCTGCTCTGCCAAAGACTCCCTGCTTAGCCTTGGGAAAGTCACTTAACCTCTGTGTGCCCTAGATCCCACCTGCCAAATGGGGCCAATACTGACCCTGCCTCCTAGGCTAAATCCATTCATTGCTGTGTGATGGTGGGAGAAATGGAGATACTAGCTCCACACAGAGTGGGGTCAGTGCTTCAGCCCTGCAGCTTCTGCCACTAGGGTGGCTGGGCCTCCCGAGCCGGGGACTTCAGCCCCACATCTTCTTCCAGGGTCCAGGCCTTCTCCTCTCTGCCCCAGTGTGGCTCCTCTTACCCCTCCCCCCTCCCGAGTGCAGCTCCTGCCGGGGTCCGGGGCTTCTCCTCCCCCACCCCAGCTCATCTCCTCTCCCCCACCAGTGCAGCTCCTGCCGGGGTCTGGGGCTTCTCTGCCCCCTAGCTTCTGCCGGACCCCGGCTTCTCCCCCATCCCAGTGCAGCTCCTGCCGGGATCCGGGGCTTCGCCTCCCCCGCCCCAGCTTGGCTCTTCTCCCTACGCCCCTTAAGTGCTTCTTGATTGGGCACTTAACCTGCACATTCCTTTCTCAAGAAATACAACCGATATTCATAACTTCAACTACAACAATGATACATGCATACAAACAGGAGGAATAAATTCAGTAGGTCATAACTTTCACAGAGATATCATGTAGCATAAAACATGTGCTACATGGCACATGTAGCATAAAACATATTCTAGTTACATATATACATTTATAAGCATCTCCCCATAAAGTTTTATGGGGAACACCGTCACACCCTCCTCCTGAACTTACTGCCAGAGACTTGGACACTGTCCATGGCGGAGGCAGTACACATAAAGCCCTTGTTTGTCTTTGGTCACACCCCTTTTCAGTACGGGCACACCACATGGTGTCATTCGTAATGGTTTTAGCAAAATGCGAGATTCCTGGTCCCCGGGCGCCTGTAAATGTGTTGGGGTGTAGTATTGCTAACAGGATACAGATAGCAATACCTGTTAAGGCGTATGAACCTCGGCATTTAGCTCTCAGTGCCATGAGGCGACGTGCCTCAGTTTCCCCTTTCACACAGCAGCCTGGGCCTGTTATGCTTTTGCTGTTGTGCCAAGCTTCCAGCCGGTTACCCGATATAGGCCGACAGGTAACATGCTTGTACGACCGTGAGGTCACCATCCCAAGCATGTACAACAGTTTTTCCCACCAATCAGGTATGTTCCCCATCTTGAAAGGGTTGACCCTCAGTGTTAACTCCTTTGTTATAACCCACAGATGAAGTAGGGAAAGACACAGGATTACCCACCCGTCTGTGTATCCTGGTAGGCACTCTGATGCAGATTCTTCTGCCTCTTTGGAGCAGGCTCCTAAATCAGGCATGTGCTTGAGGCTCCGGCAAGGAAAGGGTGTACTGCAACCCGGCCTGCCCTCGGCCCCTCCCTCTGGAATTTCTCTGGGCTGGTTCCCATCCCCTTGTGTGGCTTCACCCATGCAGAGACTTGCTCCCTTCTGCTTTGAAGAGAGAGATTTACCTCCTACCCCTGTAGCAAGAACAACCTCTTTCTTGGACACCCAAGTATCTGTTCCCAACAGGTCAGCTGGACGGACTCCCCGCTCCAGGAGGTCTGACCCCCAGCTTTCCCTTCTAACCTGATCCACAGGAGAGGGGTCTGGCATCTGAAATGCAGACTTTTCACGCTCCTCCTGGGCAAGATCCTCCTGACAAAAGGTGAGCGGGCTCTCCGGCCCCCCCTCACCTTCCCTCCCTGGGCCTTTGTCTGGGCCAGACACTCCCGTGTCCCCCCGAAGAGAAGGTGACCCTGGTCCAGCTGTGGGCTCCCAGCTGCAAGCTAAGATAGACCCTTCAGTGGCCCGCAAAATTCCCCCCTTGCTATGAGGTAGAACATTCCCCTCCCCCGGGGAGATGATTACAGGACAGGAACTGGCCACAGCCACCCCTGCCGCCACAGCTGCAGTCCCTGTGACTTCGCCCCCCCCTCTGGGGTTTTCAGCACCAGGTTCCTGCTTGCTGCCACCCAGCCCTGGGACAGATTCTGCCACAGCAAAGAAATCATTTCCCAGTAGAAACGGTGCAAAATTGTGTGACACTGTTGCCACAGTTAGCCTAGCCTGCAAGTTTTCCGTTTGCATGTGTACTTTTGCCAGAGGTGCAATGACTTTGTAGCCACCCACCAGCTCCAATTCTGCCACTTTACCCGGCAACCAATCCTTCTCTTGGATCAGGTCCCTCCTGACTATAGAAATTTCAGCACCTGTATCTCTCAACCCAGTGATTACCTTCCCATTCAGTCTAACCGCATGCACATGCTCACTGCTTGGTGGTGTAGAAGTCAACTTCACAAACCCTGTGTGGAAAGAGGCAGCAGCTTCATGGGCCACTTGATGCCTGTTTTCACTCAGCAGGGGACACTTATCTCTCAGGTGCTCAGTGGACTTACATTGATAGCACCTCCTGGGCTCCTCTGATTGTACAGGGAATTTGGGACGAGTACTAGGGGAATGGGGAGGTGAGCGCCCAGCCTCCTTCTTCCCAGGGGTAACACGGTGACTCTGTTTTCCTTCGACCCTGTACCCCTCTGCCAGTGGTTTATGCTTAATTGCAGCTTGCGCCTGCTCATAAGAGTCTGCAAACCCAGCTAATTCACCCACGGCTTTTACCTGTTTGTCCCACAAGTATTGTTTTACATCATCACTGCACATATTCAGGAATTGTTCCTGAGCAACCAAATCACACATTCCCTCAAAGCTTGTGATGCCTTTTCCCCTCACCCACTTATCTACCAGAACTGTCATTTCATTTGCATAAGCCACGTAACTTAACCCATCTCCCCTCTTAAGACTCCTGAATTTAACCCTGTAGGTTTCAGGTGTAACCTGAAACTGTTTCAAAACTAGTTCCTTAAATTTACCATAATTGGAGGCATCCCCAATGGGCATCTTATTGAATATGTCCAGAGCTCTGCCAGTCAATTTGGCTATCAAGGTGGTCATTTTTTGATCTTCAGGGATCGCATGGAAGGAGCACAGTCTCTCGACGGTGATAAAATATTCGGCTATATCCTTGGATTCATCATACTGGGGGCACAGACGCTCCCATTTGGGGATTTTTGGGGAAGCGGAGCCGGCCGCTGAAGGGTTGCGACTCTTCAACTCTGCAACAGCCAGTTCATGCTTCTGGGCCTCCATAGCTCTCTTGTGGGCCGCCTCCTCTGCTTCCATAGCTCTCTTGTGGGCCGCCTCCTCCTGGATTCTTTCTGCTTCCATAGCTCTCTTGTGGGCCAGCTCCTCTGCTTCCATAGCTCTCTTGTGGGCCGCCTCCTCCCGGATTCTTTCTGCTTCCATAGCTCTCTTGTGGGCCAGCTCCTCTGCTTCCATAGCTCTCTTGTGGGCCTCCTCAGCTCTCTTGTGGGCTTCTGTCTCTGCACTAATTTCCAGCGTACGTAATTCGATTCGTCTCCGATGTTCGTTTTCTTTCTCTGTTATTTCGAGTCTGGCAAGGTCCAGTTTTACCGTGGCCTCGCTTACAGACATCTTATTGCTGTCTGGTGCTGGGCCACGCCCCTCTGCAGTTCACTGAAATGGGACTGCACTCAGATCAGGAGCTCTTCAGTTAAGAGACTTTCCCAGCTTCCCCGATCTTCACTCTTACTTATTTGATTTCCTTTTCTGTCCCTACTTCCCTTACCCGAAATAAGCAAACAGAAAATAACAAACCAGTAACCACTTTGTCTGTTTTTCAGCCACCACACTTAAAACTCACTTAAAATCACTACCAGTACGTCAAAGCAATCAGCTGTGCACAGATCCTGCTCGACTACGCCACTGTGACGGGTTGGGACCACAGAGACCGGCTTGGTGCTGCCACCTGGTGTGCCAAGGCTACTTCTGCCCCTGCTTCCAGGCCTTTTCCAGCTTGGGACTCCCGAATCCTGTCTGTTTTGAGCCAGATTCCACTGATCTGCTGCAAACACAGACCCAGTTCCGAACCAAGTCCACTCACCACTGTAAGGCCCCTGGAAGCGCTCTTGCCTTTGACACCCAGCTGCTCAACTCCAAGGAGGCTCAAACCCTTAATAAATCCGTTTTACCCTGTATAAAGCTTATACAGGGTAAACTCATAGATAGTTCGCTTTCTATTTCAAAGATGGAAAGATATGCACCACTGATCGCTTTCCCAAGGCACTAAGTCGTACTCAAGGAAACTTAATAAGTAAAAAGTGATTTTAATAAGTACAGAAAATAGAATTTAAGTGAGTTCAATTAGTGACAGACAGAACAAGGTGAATTACCGAATAAAATAAAAGAGAACACGCAGTTCTATGTCTAATCACCCTGTGTACAGATAAACCCCTCACTGGGTCCAGCAATCACTCACCCCCCTAATGTCTTTGTCCTCTGTTCAGTCTCTTTCAAGTCTCCTTGGGGGGTGGAGAGCTTCTTCCTTTAGCCAGCTGAAGACAAAATGGAGCGGTTTCCTTGGGGTTTAAATAGATTTTTCTCCTCTGGGTGGAGACCCCTCCCTCTCCCTGTGTAGCATCCAGTTACCAAATGGAGTTGGGGTCACATGGACCAGTCACATGCACAACTCAGTTCCAGACCAGCCACATTCCTGGCAAAGTTTCGATGTGGATTGGTGACTGCAAGTTCTATTGTCTGTTAAGTGCTTCTTGATTGGGCACTTAACCTGCACATTCCTTTCTCAAGAAATACAACCGATATTCATAACTTCAACTACAACAATGATACATGCATACAAACAGGAGGAATAAATTCAGTAGGTCATAACTTTCACAGAGATATGTTACATGGCACATGTAGCATAAAACATATTCTAGTTACATATATACATTTATAAGCATCTCCCCATAAAGTTTTTTGGGGAACACCGTCACAGTGTCCATTTATCCTTTTGCGTAAGGACTGTCCAGTTTGACTGATGTACATAGGAGAGGGGCATTGCTGGCATATTATGGCATATATTATATTGGTGGATGTGCAGGTGAATGAACCGGTGATGGTGTGGCTGATCTGGTTAGGTCCTGTGATGGTGTTCCTGGTGTAGATATGTGGGCAAAGCTGGCATCGAGGTTTGTTGCATGGATTGGTTCCTGAGTTAGAGTTATTATGGTGCGGTGTGTAGTTGCTGGTGAGAATATGCTTCAGGTTGGCGGGTTGTCTGTGGGCGAGGACTGGCCTGCCTCCCAAGGCCTGTGAAAGTGAGGGATTGTTGTTCAGGATGGGTTGTAGAGCACTGATGATCCGTTGGAGAGGTTTTAGCTGAGGACTGTAAGTGATGGCCAGAGGAGTTCTGTTGGTTTCTTTCTTCGGTTTGTCTTGCAGCAGAAGGCTTCTGGGTACACGTCTGGCCCTGTTGATCTGTTTTCTTAAGTGGGTATTCACCCACGAAAGCTTATGCTTCAATACCTCTGTTAGTCTATAAGGTGCCACAGGACCCTTTGTCGCTTCTACAGATCCAGACTAACACGGCTACCCCTCTGATACTTGAAGGTATAGATTGTCCCCAAATGTGAAATAGTTGTGGGTGAGGACAAAATCACAAAGTTCAGCCACCAGGTTAGCTGTGGC
The DNA here is from genome assembly GCA_037349315.1 of Chelydra serpentina. NCBI lineage: Eukaryota > Metazoa > Chordata > Testudines > Chelydridae > Chelydra > Chelydra serpentina. The sequence continues at coordinate 4,572,720 of JBAIAC010000056.1, forward strand.
AATATTGGGGATACTGTTCCTGACAGTTTGTAGTCCATCGTTGTGTGGAATGTTAGTGTAGAGGGCTTCTACATCCATAGTGGCCAGGATTGTGTTGTCTGGAAGATCACCGATGGATTGTAGTTTCCTCAGGAAATCAGTGGTGTCGCGAAGATAGGTGGGAGTGCTGGTAGCATAGGGCCTGAGGAGAGAGTCCACATAGCCAGACAATCCTGCTGTTAGGGTGCCAATGCCTGAGATGATGGGGCGTCCAGGATTCCCAGGTTTATGGATCTTGGTTAGCAAATAGAATACCCCTGGTCGGGGTTCTAGGCACGTGTCTGTACAAATTTGTTCTTGTGCTTTTCCAGGGAGTTTCTGGAGCAGATGGTGTAGTTTCTTTTGGTACTCCACAGTGGGGTCAGAGGATAATGGCCTGTAGAATGTGGAGTTACAGAGCTGCCTGACAGCTTCTTGTTCATATTCCAACTTATTCATGATGATGACAGCTCCTCCTTTGTCAGCCTTTTTGATTATGATGTTAGAGTTGTTCCTGAGGCTGTTGATGGCATTGTGTTCAGCACGGCTGAGGTTATGGGGCAAGTGATGCTGCTTTTCTACAATTTCAGCTCGTGCACGGTGATGGAAGCAGTCTATGTAGAAGTCCAATTTGTTGTTTCGACCTTCAGGAGGAGTCCACACAGAATCCTTCTTTTTGTAGTTTTGGTAGGAAAGATTCTGTGGGTTAGTCTGTTGTACAGAGGACTGTTGGAAATATTCTTTGAGTTGGAGACGTCGAAAGTAGGATTCTAGGTCACCGCAGAGCTGTATCATGTTCGTGGGTCTGGAGGGACAAAAGGAGAGGCCCCGAGATAGGACAGATTCTTCTGCTGGGCTGAGAGTATAGCTGGAAAGATTAACAATATTGTCGGGTGGGGTAAGGGAACTACTGTTGTGGTTCCTTGTGGCATGCAGCAGTGTAGATAGTTTAGTGTCCTTTTTCTTTTGTAAAGAAGCAAAGTTTGTGTTGTAAATGGCTTGTCTAGTTTTTGTAAAGTTAGTCCATGAAGACGTTTGTGTGGAAGGTTGGTTTTCCATAAGAGTATCCAGTTTTGAGAGCTCAGTCTTAATCTTTCCCTGTTTGCTGTATAGGATGTTGATCAGGTGGTTTCGCAGTTTCTTTGAGAGTGTGTGGCACAATCTCTCAGCATAGTCTGTTTGTTGTGTTTCTGGAAGCCCGGGTTCCTGGAGTCAAATGATGAGGTGAGAATCTCAGCACTCATTTTTAAAACACTTTCTTGCTGGGAGCAAGGCAACAGGTAGTCTGGTGAAGAATGGAAATATCATGGTGTGTCTTTGCTAAGCTGTAGGGTTTTTCCCCTGCCCCCATTCCTTGCCAAAGAATGGCCACTTAGTAGGTTGACACATGACTGAGGAGGAAGCTTGACCTTTGTCTCTGAGGAACTGATTTAGCCACTCCCCAGACTAATCTGGGAAATACACTTCACTCATGATTTCAGAACACGTTCATAACTTAACATATAACACTGCTACAAGAATCCTGCCCTGAAATTACTGATCAGCAAGTTATCAGTGTGACGTTGCACTCCATAGTGCTTTATAAAAATATGCATATGAGTGTAAATACGATGTAACTGGAATATGTTTATGCCAAAGCTCTCTTGTAAGGTATCATCATTACAAAGCTGATAATCTACTGAGCATGTCCATCCCATTTGTATGAATGTATCGTTCCTGTATCTGAAATTAGGAAAATGAAATATAATTCTGAGGTTCTATTGTATTTATGCAAAGTGCGGGCCATTAACTGCGGTTTAAAATCTTGATGGCTCCCATTGACTAGGACAATTGAATATAGATGGCTCTGTATACCTGCAAGCCTTCACTGAATATGTGTCGGCCAGTCCTAAAAGAATGGAGGGAGGCTCACAGGATATGTGAACATGTCATATGATATTAGAATCCATATTTAAGCTGGTGCTTTTCCATTTAGAAGGAGGGGTGGGAACTCAGAAAGAGACAAAGGATTCCAGCCTTCTGCCAAAGCTAGAAAAGGGGGTGGAACAGAACAAAGGAGACCAGTCATGTGAAATTCCCTGATTTTCACCTAAGATGCCTGCTGCAACTAACAAGAATTGTGGAAAAGGATTGGGCCCAGACTAGGAAGGAGTCTAGTCTGTGAAAGAAGCTGATTGGAACATCTCTAAGGGTGAGATTTACCTGTATTCAGTTTCTTAATGTATTAGGCTTAGTCTTGCGTGTTTTGTTTTGTTTTGCTTGGTAACTTACTTTGTTCTGTCTGTTATTACTTGAAACCACTTAAATTCTACTTTCTATACTTAATAAAATCACTTTTGTTTATTAATTAACCAAGAGTACGTGATTAATACCTGGGAGAGTAAACAATGTTACAGAGGAAAATTTATGAGTTTACCCCGTATAAGCTTTTATACAGAGTAAAACGGATTTATTTGGGGTTCGGATCCCATTGGGAACTGGGTGTCTGGGTTCTGGAGATAGGTGACCTGCTGAGCAGTTTTTGGTTAAAGTTTACAGGTTTGGAGGCGTGGACAAGACCTGGGTCTGTGTTTCAGCAGCCCAGCATAACTGGCTCAACAAGGCAGGGTTCTGAAGTCCCAAGCTGGCAGGGAAAATGGGCTCACAGGTAAATTCAGCACATCAGGTGACAGTCCCAAGGGGGTCTCTGTGACCTAACACATCACAATTAGTTTTTAAATGATACTTCACAAGGCATACCTTGTACAAATACTATGACTATAGTGTGTAGGGTGTGAACACAGGAGTATTTTCTGTCACAGTGGGGCACTGACACACCCCACACATTAACCCTATGTGATGCATGGTTAACTAGATAATGAGAAAGGGTGGTTTACTCTTTGCAGAGATCCAGAGATACAGGCATGACTGATGCCTGGCTGTTTGGGGCCTGAGGCCTATGGCCCCATGCCCATGGAGAGTCTGAAAAGACAATGGCCCCTCCTATTGTCCAGACATTTGGCACCTAGCAGTGACCATCTGGAGAACAAAGGGCTAAGACACAGGGTCAGGTAATAATGTTTGCCAGGGAACAATAACAAAGAACAGAGGAGGCACCAGTGGGGTTGTTAAGTGTGGGCTCCTAGAGGCCAGAGACGCTCCTGGACTGGGACTAAGAGGGGGTCAGACAGCTCTGTTCTCTGGCACTGACCCAGATGGATCAGGCTGTAGCTTTCTGTTCTCTGGGCTAACCAAGGACTTTCTACGCTGTGTTCCAGACATCTCATAAACCCTGCTGCATTTACCACACTGGCTGGGAGTTACTGCACATTAGAATTGCCAATTTTGTAATATTTAAAAACCGGACACTCCAGCAGGTGTGCTGGAACCTCCCCCATCCTGCCTCTGCCCCGCCTCTTTCCCCCAAGGCCCCGCCTCCTGTTCACTTCTCTGCCCCCTCTCACTGTCACTCACTGCTGTCCCCCTGACCCCCACTTCTTCTCCCCTCTTCCCAGGTGGCAGAGACTTGTGGAGCTGGGGCTGGGAGTTGCAGCCACCTGAAGCTGGTAGGAGGTGACCCCGTCTGAGTATGGGCTGGAGCGGGTGATGGCCTCCCCACCTCCCTCGCCTACAGTAACCAGTTGTCATAAATATAAAGGGAAGGGGGAGAGGGTCAAATGCAGTGCTATAAAATCCTCTTACCAGTAAAGGGTTAAAAAATGGAGGTAGCCAGACTGACACCTGACCTGGCTGGCATCTAACCAATAGGGGAACAAAATACTTTCAAATCCTGGGAGGGGGGAAGGTGTGTGTGTCTCTTTGTGTAAGACAGAGTCATCTTAAAAAACAAAAAGTACCTGCAAAAAATCAATCTCCTCAACCAGTCATCTTCTCACCAAACCTCACTTTTCTAAAGTAAGTTTAGTCAGCATTGCAAGTAGGTTTCTGTTTGTTTTGCTTGGTGAGCTTTCCCTGTGTTAAAGGGAGGGGTTATTCCTGTTTTTTCTGTAACTTTAAGGTTTTGCCCAGAGGGGGAATCCCTCTGAGTTTGAAAATTAAGTACCCTGTAAAATAGTTACCATCCTGATTTTACAGAGATAATTTTACCTTCTTTGTTTTAATAAAATCCTTCTTTTAAGAAGCTGACTGTTTTCTATGGTTTTAAAACCCAGGGGGTGGGTTTTTAGATCACTGTGTAACCAATTGGCTAGGAGATTGTTCTCAAGCTTCCCAGGAAAGCGGGTGTACGGGCTTAAAAGGGTATTTTTGGGGAAAGGGGAACTTCAAGTGGTTCCTTTCCTGGATTCCTGTTTAAAACACTTAATGGTGTCAGTAAAAAAAGCATTTCTCAGGGTGCAGGGAATTTTGTACCTTGGGGGTTTTAACCTAAGCTGGTAAAAATAAGCTTAGGAGCGCTTCATGCGGGTCCCCAAGTCTTTACCCTAAAGTTTAGAGTGGGGAGGGAGCCCTGACACCAGTCTTTGGGTGTCCGGTCAGGAATCTGCTGCCTAGAATGGTCATCCTCCTCCAGCCGCATGATTAACTGGGCTTTAGTGAGCTTCCCAATGGGTAGCCCTCTCTTTTTGCACAGGGTTACAATGCTCTTCTTAAGGAGAAGGCGATAGGCCATCACTTCACTGCTCCCACGTTGCTGTGGATCCGCAGGCCTGGGTGCTCTTAGCTCCCCACCGTTTCCAGGAAGAACCCCAAGTGTGCCAGCCCTTCTCCAGGTCACCGCCTCTTTGCCAGGGTTGAGCTGCAGCTCCTCCGCCCCTGGGTCCACTCACGGCATCCCCAGGGGACCCCTGTCACTGCAAAATACCTTCTCTCTCCCAGGGCCAAGCCGCAGGCTCCTCCGCACCGGGACTGCTCACTGCATCCCCCAGGGGGACCACCTCATTGCACAGTCCTTCTCGCTGGTCACACACTCCCAGGGGTTAAGCGTAGCTCCTCCGCTCCCTGAAACCGTTCCTCCGTGAGCCTTCAGCACGCCTGGTCCTCGTTAGCCCCACTTCGTTCTACTGCTCCCCAGTTACTTACTGCAGGAAGTGCCGTTCACGGGGTGCAGAACATCCCACCTCTGCCACCAGTTGTCACGGAGTATAGGGGAGTCCGGCCCTGCACCCCTCTTCCCCGGATTCACTGGGAGTCTCAGCCAGCCAGTAGAACAGAAGGTTTATTAGAGATGCCAGGAACACAGTCCAACCAGAGCTTGTCAGTACATCCAGGACCCCTCAGTCGGGTCCTTCCGGGGGGCAGGGAGCTTAGACCCCAGCCTGGGGGCTCCCTGCATTTCACCCCACAGCTCCAAACGGGGCCGGGAGGCCAGACCCTGTCTCCCCTCTTCTCCGGCCAGCTCCAAACTGAAACTATCCAGCCCCTCCTCCCCCTTTGTCTGCCTCCCGGGCCAGGAGGTCACCTGATCCCTTTGTTCGAACACCTTCAGCTCTCACCTTTGCAGGGGAGGGCCCGGGGCCATCGGTTGCTAAGATACAGAGTGTCAGCCATTCTCTGTGTCCAGTCCCCTCTGTAACACTCATGCATCCTTGTTCCACCACCTAGAAACTCAAGCACTGCATAGGGGAAACCGAGGCACCCACACAGTACTCAGGGAAAACATTAACAACAGTCCTAGTTCGTCACACCTTCCAACCCTGATATTCTATGAGTCTATGAGTCTATGTGTTACTGAAATATGTGAAGTTGGAAATACACAATTAGCCTTTCAGGGACAAAAATGAAGACGTTAGGCCATGCTAATGGCCCATCAGCTAAGACAATGGACCATGGGAAAGATTTGTCCTCCCTGGGAACGTTTCAGCCAGTCTATGAGTAATGGTTGCTATGACACAGCAAGGCATGCCAGTGCATGTGACCAGGCCACATGTCCCCTAACTCCATTTTGATTCCCATATTTTTACACAAACTGGTCTGGGAACCTGTAATCGTCTTAAAAAACAATTATGATGCCATGCTGGTCTTTTGGTAGAGATCGGTTAGTGACAATTTCTAACAATGAACATTTCAATCCTGTTCATTGCTAGTGCCAAATTTCTCTTGGAATCCTCCTCCACAAATTATGATGATGCACTGCAGGTCTATAGGTAGAGATCGGTTCGTGACTATTTCTAACAATGAGCATTTGATTCCTGTTCACTGCCTGTGCCAAAATACTCCTGTAAGCATCTTCAAAGTGCGATTATGATGCACTGCTGGACATTTGGTAGAGATCGGTTTGTAAAGATTTCTCACAATGAGCATTTCAAGGCTGTTAATGGCTAGTGATCATTTCTCCTGGACTCCTTCTTCACAACCATTATTATGAACAGTAGGCCTTTTGGTAGAGAGCTGTTAGTGAAAATTTCTCTCAATGAGCAGTGCAATCCTGTTCACTGTTAGTGCCACAATACTCCTGTAAGCATCTTCTAATGCCATTATGAAGCGCTACTGTCTTTTGGTAGAGATCAGTTCGAGAAAATGACTCACAATGAGCTTTTAACTGCTAGTGACAGTTTTCGCTTGGTCTCCTCCTCAACAAATTATTATGCTGCATTGTAGGTCTTTTGGTAGAGCTCGGTTGGTGAAAATTTTTCACAATGAGCATTACAATCAAGTTCACTGCTAGTGCCAAAATTCTCCTGTAATCGTCTTCTAAAAATCATAATGATACGATGCTGGTCTTTTGGTACAGATCGGGTCGTGAAAAATTATCACAATGGGCATTTCAACCCTGTTCTCTTTCTGTGCATAATTCTCCTGAAACCGTTTTGTAAATGCCATTTTAATGCGCTGCTGGTCTTTTGGTACATATCGGTTATTGACATTTTCTCACAAATCGGTTCGTGACATTTTCTCACAATCAGCATTTCCATTCTCTTCTCTGCTTGTGCCAAAATAATCCTGAAAAAGCTCTTCTAAATGCCATTTTAAAGAGGTTTAGAGCTGGACGTTTGGTAGACATCAATCTTCAATCGAGTTCCCTGCTAGAGCTAACATTCTCCTGTCATCGTCTTCTAAAAACCATTATGCTGAACTGCTCGTCTTTTGGTACAGATCGGTTCGTGACAATTTCTAACAATGAACATTTCAATCCTATTCATTGCTAGTGCCAAAATCATCTTGAAAGACTTCTCCACAAATTATTATGCTGAACTTCCGGTATTGTGGGAGAGTTCAGTTCGTAAAGATTTCTCACATTAAGTATATCAACCCTGTTCACAGCTACTACCAAATTTCCCCTGCAATACGCCTGACAAAGTCATTATGCTGCAATGTTGTTATTTTGGTACACATCGGTTCGTGAAATTTAGTCACAATGAGCATTTCAATCAAGTTTACTGCTAGTGCAATAATTCTCCAGTAATCCTCTTCTAAAAACCATTGTGCTGAACTGCTGGTCTTTTGGTACAAATCGGTTCGTGAGAATTATCACAATGAACTTCTCAACCCTGTTCAGTTTCTGCGCATACTTCGCCCGAAATCGTCTTCTAAATGCCATTTTAATGCGCTGCTGGTATTTCGGTACAGATCGGTTCGTGACTTTCTCTCACAATCAGCATTTCAATTCTGTTCACTGCTTGTACCAATATTCTCCTGTAAACCTCTTCTATGTGCTATTTTGATGCACTGCTGGTCTTTAGTAGATAGCAGTTCGAGTATAATTTTCACAAGGAGCATTTCAATCCGCTTCACGGCTAGAGTTTAAGAGCTCCTGGAAGGCTCCTCCACAAGCTGAATTGCTGGTGACTAGGTAGAGATCGCTTAATGAAAACTTCTCACAAAGAGCATTTCAATCAAGATCCCTGCTAGTGCCAAAATTCTCCTGTAATCGTCTTCTAAAAATCATAATGATACAAGGCTGGTCTTTTGGTAAAGACCAGTTCGTGAAAAATTATCACAATAAGCATTTCAACCCTGATCTCTGTCTGTGCATAATTCTCCTGAAATGGTTTTCTAAATGCCATTTCAATGCGCTGCTGGTCTTTTGGTACAAATCGGTTCGTGACATTTCCTCACAATCAGCATTTCCATTCTCTTCTCTACTTGTTCCAAAATTAATTAACCAGTCAGGATGCTTTTACTATGTTAGTAACCAATTAAGTTTTCTACTTGCTGTGAGAATAATAAATCTATAAACTAAATATTTCCCCTGTCATGCTGTTTAAATATGACTATTACTATAGTAAATGAAACAATGAATTCACACTCCTGTGGCTCTTTGGGGTAATGCTGATCATTAATTTGGCTCCTGGACCACTGAGGTCTGAGTATCACTGCTCTAAAATGAAGGTTGTTCTAATTGAAACGACAGGCCCAGGGCTTAAATTCAGAGGGAGCTGTCCGGAGCGTTTTCTAACCTCCTGGAGTTTTTATAGCAGGTCGGGGGCAGGGACACTAGGGGGCTCTGGGAAATATTCCATGAGAATTTAGTTCGGGTGGAGAGGCAGAACCTGCATGCTCATTGCCAGACTTACTTCGGCTGTTTGGAGAGTAATAGCTGACGGTTTTCTGGGCATCACCATAGTCGTAGATGACGGGCACGGCGGGGCCATTATTGGTCTTGCAGACACCAGCGCCGTATTTCACTGGGTATTTCTGGGTGACACAAATGCAGCAAGCAGCCAGGGTTAGTTTCTGTCCCTGTGTCAGGGCAGCTCCCGTACAGACAAGGCAGCCTTGACTGGCACACGCTCGCTGGGTGATTTGTTCAGTCAGTGCTGCTGCCCACACGGACCAGCCCTGGGGCACAGCAGTGACCCCAGCAGTGGGCAGGGAAATCTGGCATGTCAAGGTGTCACTTGGAGTGGATTTATCGCAGCCTTTTTGGGTCCGTGCAGCACATAACACCGTGGGGCCCTGGTCTGGTTTTGGGGGGGGAGGGGAGGTCTGCTAGGAGCTGCCACAATGCGGGCAGTAAGTGATGAGCGGGTGAGAATCAGCATGTGTCCAGCACCATTGCCCGCTGCCCTGGCACTGAGGAGATGCCACTGCTAAGACGCTGAACCCCAAAGCTGGGTCTCAAGGGTGTGTCAAGGGCTTGGCCTAGCACTAAAGCAACTGTGTCCAATGCCCCGCCCCCCCCCCCTCCCCAGGATGTGAGGTGCAGTCAGTCTCTGTGGCCTGTTTAGCCTCTCTGCTGAGTCTGCTAGCACATCTGTGCCAATGGGGTGGCTGGTTTGGGATGTGAACACCAGCAAGTGGCTGAGACCAGCCAGCTCACCTCACACCAAGGTCACGGTCAGATTCCAATGGGCTGCATCGAGGGGAAGGCTCCTTGTCCCATTATCAGCCTCTGGCCCCCCCAGCATGGAGCATTTGTAGCATGTTGAGGATTTGCCCAACTCAGTTCCTCCATCTACACTGATGCCAGCAGAACCCTCCTGCACTTTTCCCTTCAAAGCCCCCAGCCCAGAGCCATCACCTGGTAGAGTGTGAGGAGGTTCCCCGCATCGGAGAACAGGAAGCCGGTCTCGGTGTGGTACCTCAGGATGGACCTGTTCTTCCATTCCTTCAGGAGTGTCTTGTTGGTTACGTGCCACACGGACAGGTCCTGAGCTTGCAGATCATAATAACCAGGGTTCTGAAAAGCAAGGACCCAGTTGAAACTTCCTAACCACATCCCTGGTACTTACCCAGCAACCCATCCCCAGGACATCTGGGCACCTCCTCAGCTGTGGCTCATGCCACACAAAGCAGAGAAGCACCATCCCCATTGTACGGGGGAGAACTGAGGCACAGAGACTAGGAGACTTGCCCTAGGTCACACAGTGGGCCTGTGGCAGGGCAGGGAATGGAGCCCAGGGCTGACAAGTCATTCGCTAGCACCTTGACCACTGACCCATCCCTCCCATATAAACCCCATGCCCGTGTCCCCCCAGCTGCCCATGAGTATTCAACCACATTCTAATGCACCCTCACTTCCCAGCAGGTAGCTATTGAACATAAGAATGGCCATACTGGGTCAGACCAAAGGTACATCAAGCCCAGTATCCTGTCCTCTGACAGTGACCAATGGCAGGTGCCCCAGAGGGAATGAACAGACAGGTTATCATCAAGTGATCCATACCCTGTCATCCAATCCCAGCTTCTGGAAAACAGAGGCTAGGAACACCATCCCTGCCCATCCTGGCTAATAGCCATGGATGGGCCTATCTTCCATTAATCTATCTAGCTCCCTTTTGAACCCTGTTATAGTATTGGCCTTCACAACACCCTCTGGAAAGGAGTTCCAGAGGTTGACAGTGTGTTGCGTGAAAAAATACTTTCTTGTGTTTGTTTTAAACCTGCTACCTATTAATTTCATTTGGTAACCCCTTGTTCTTGTATTATGAGAAGGAGTAAATAACACTTCCTTCTTTACTTTCTCTATAGCACTCATGATTTTATAGATCTCTATCATATCCCCCCTTAGTCTCCTCTTTTCCAAACTGAAAAGTCCCTGTTTTATTAACCTCTCCTCATACGGAATAATTTTCGTTGCTCTTTTCTGAACCTTTTCTAATTCCAATATATCTTTTTTGAGATGGGGCGACCACATCTGCCTGCAGTATTCAAGGTGTGGGCGTACCATGGATATATATAGAGGCAATATGATATTTTTTGTCTTTTATCTATCCTTTTCGTAATGATTTCCAACATTCTATTAACTTGTTTGACTTCCCCGCTGCACGTTGAGTGGATGATTTCAGAGAACTATCCACAATGACTCCAAGATCTCTTTCTTGAGTAGTAATAGCAAATTTAGACCCCATCATTGTATATGTATAGTTAGGATTATGTTTTCCAATGTGCATCGGAAGGGGAGGGATAGCTCAGTGGTTTGAGCATTGGCCTGCTAAACTCAGGGTTGTGAGTTCAATCCTTGAGGGGGCCATTTGGGGATCTGGTGCAAAAATTGGGGATTGGTCCTGCTTTGAGCAGGGGGTTGGACTAGATGACCTACTAAGGTCCCTTCCAACCCTGATATTCTATGATTACTTTGCATTTATCAACATTAAATTTCATCTGCCATTTTGTTTCCCGTCACCCAGTTTTGTGAGATCCTTTTGTAATTCTTTGCAGTCTGCCTGGGACTTAACTATCTTGAGTAGTTTTGTATTATCTGCAAATTTTGCCATCTCACTGTTTATTCCTGTGAGGGTTCCCTCCCTACTCTAAACCCTAGGGTAAAGACGTGGGGACCCGCATTCAGAGCCCCTAAGCTTATTTTTACCAGCTTAGGTTAAATCCCCCAAGGTACAAAATTCCCTGCACCCTGAGAAATGCTTCTTTCGCTGCCACCATCAAGTATCGAACAGAAATCCAGGAAAGGAATCACTTGAACTTCCCTCCCCCCCCCAAAATACCCCCTCAAGCCATACACCACCTTTCCTGGGGAAGCTTGAGAACAATCTCCCAACCAATTGGTTACACAGTGATCTAAAAACCCACCCCCTGGGTCTTAACACCATAGAAAACAGTCAACTTCTTAAAAGAAGGATTTTATTAAAAATAAAGAAGGTAAAATCATCTCTGTAAAATCAGGATGGTAACTATTTCACAGGGCACTATATTTCCAAACTCAGAGAGATTTCCCCCTCTGGACAAAACCTTAAAGTTACAGAAAACCAGGAATAACACCCCCCCGCCCTTGCCCCTTCTAACACAGGGAATACACCAAGCCGAAATTAAACAGAAATCTATGCGCTATGCTATCTAAACTTACTTCAGAAAAGGGAGGTTTGATTTTCTGCAGGTTCCTTCTGTCTTCCAAGATCACTCTCTCTCAGACAAAGACACACACACAAAGCCTTCCCCCCTCCTAAGATTTGAAAGTATCTTGTCCCCTTCTTGGTCAGATGCCAGCCAGGTCAGGTGTCAGTCTGGCTACCTGTATTTCTTAACCCTTTACTGGGAAGAGGATTTTATAGCACTGCATCAGACCCTCTCCCCGTTCCCTTCATTTATGACACGCCCCCCAAATCACCGATAGTGTGAAACACTGGCTGTGATTTCTTCCTGGAGCTCTAAAAGAAAACAAAATTAATAAGACACATGCATCTCCAATATACTAATAACTGGATAAAGACTACCAATATTGTCCACATTGCAAGAACAATTTTAACCAGTTGGTTCTTCGTAGTAGACCCTTTCAGGCCACTCAGCGTCTTCTCCTTCCTCAGCAGTAAACTGACAAACCTTCAATTCTCGGGGAAAAAAGGGCTTTAGAGAATTAACATGGTACACTTTAGGCTTGAGAGTTGTGGTGGGGGATGCAATGAGATAGTTCACAGCTCCCAGGCGTTCTTGGACCGTAAATGGCCCTTCCCATGACGCTTCCCTCTTATGGGCCTGGAGTGCCTTCAAGACCATGACCTGGTCCCCTACTTTAAAGGAACGCTCTCTGGCATGTTTATCATACCAGGCCTTTTGCTCTTCCTGAGCCTGTTTTATGTTTTCTCTAGCAAGGGCTAAAGAGTCTCAGAGGGTGTTTTGTAGGTTGCTTACAAAGTCCAGAATGTTAGTTCCCGAAGAAGGCGTAAACCCCTCCCATTGCTATTTCACCAGCTGTAATGGCCCTTTAACCTCGCGGCCATACACAAGTTCAAATGGTGAAAACCCTAAACTGGGCTGTGGTACAGCCCTGTAGGCAAAGAGCAACTGCTGTAACACTAGGTCCCAATCGTTGGAGTGCTGGTTTACTAATTTACGTATCATGGCTCCCAAAGTTCCATTAAACTTCTCCACCAGACCATTTGTTTGATGGTGGTAAGGGGTGGCAACCAAGTGGTTCACCCCATGAGCTTCCTACAGGCTTTTCATGCTCCCTGCCAGGAAATTAGTTCCCGAATCAGTAAGGATGTCGGCGGGCCAACCTATCCTGGCAAAAATCTCTGTTAATGCCTGGCATACTCTTTTAGCCCGTGTGTTGCTCAGAGCTACTGCTTCTGGCCATCGGGTGGCAAAATCCATGAAAGTCAGTATGTAGTGCTTTCCTCTGGGTGTCTTTTTTGGAAAAGGACCCAGAATATCCACAGCTACCCGCTGAAATGGAACTTCAATTATGGGGAGTGGCTGGAGAGGGGCTTTGATCTGGTCTTGGGGTTTTCCCACTCTTTGGCACACCTCACAAGACCGGACATAGGTAGAAACATCCTTGCCCATTCCCTCCCAGTGGAATGACCGCCTCAAAGGGTCTTTGGTGCTGTTCACCCCAGCATGACCACTAGGATGATCATGGGCTAAGCTCAAGAGCTTTAGCCGGTACTTAGTCGGAACCACCAACTGTCTCTGAGGTCTGAGGCCAGTCTTCCTGGTGTCCACCAGAAAGAGTCTCCTTATATAGAAGTCCTTTTTCTATAACAAACCGGGATCGATTAGAAGAGGTGAGAGGCAGTGGGGTGCTCCATCCCACTGTACAAGCTCTCTGTAGGCTTTCATCTGCTTCCTGCTCGGCTTTGAACTGTTCCCTAGATGCTGGAGACATCAGGTCCTCACTGGGTTGTGGACCTGGCCTAGGTCCCTCTGGAAGCGATGTAGGTGATGGGTTTGTTTCCGTTGACTGTGAACCGCTCTCCGCTGGTGCACAATGTGGTAATTCAGGCTCTGGCTGAGCCTCTTGTATGGGGTTATTGGCTGCTGCTGCCATTGCAGGCTCGGTGGTGCCCTCGGGTGTTGGCACGGTAGATGGGGTTGCAAGCGCTGGACTCAGTGCTGGCAATGGTTATGGTGCTGGTTGCTTCGCCAGTTCCGGTTCTGAGACTGGCTTTGGTCGGGTTTCTGTGATTGGATCTACGACGGCTGTTGCAGTCGTTGGCAGGGTATCCGGTTCCACCACCTCTATCCGGGTCTCTGGTAGTACAGATGGGGTTCTGGTGGAAGTCTCAGGAACAGAGCTAGGTGTGACAGCTTGCTTAGCCTGGCTGCCAGTGACCATTCCCACCCCATTCACACAATTGGTCAAGTCTTCCCCCAGCAACATGGGAATGGGATAATCATCATAGACTGCAAAAGTCCAATTTCCTGACCAGCCCTTGTACTGGACAGGCAACACGGCTGTAGGTAAATCAAAAGAGTTGGACTTGAAGGGTTGAATTGTCACTTGTGCCTCTGGGTTGATTAAGCTGGGGTCCACTAAGGATTTGTGGATAGCCGACACTTGTGCTCCAGTGTCCCTCCACGCTGTAACCCTTTTTCCGCCCAAACTCACCGTTTCCCTTCGTTCCAAGGGTATCTGGGAGGCATCTGGGCCTGAGGACCTTTGGTGTGACCCCGGTGCAATGAACTGTATTCTGTTGGGTTTCTTGGGGCAGTTGGCCTTCACATGCCCCAATTCGTTACATTTGAAACGCAGAAAATATTCCGCAATATCACGGGATTCATCATACGGTGGACATAGTCGCTCCCATTTGTGGGTTGTTGGGGAAGGATTATTAGTGTTATCCGGTAGATTTTGCTCCGCCCTGGTCTTCTCCATCTCCAGGGCATGCTTCCTCTCTCTGTCTTTCTCCTCCTCAGCATGCTTCCTCTCTCTTTCTTTCTCCTCCATAGCATACTTCCTCTCTCTTTCTTTTTCCTCCTCAGCATGCTTCCTCTCTCTTTCTTTCTCTTCCTCAGCATGCTTCCGCTCTCTTTCTTTCTCCTCCATCTCCATCTGTCTAACTTGTAGCAGTCTTGCATGTTTCTTCTCCTCCTCATCAGCTTGTAGCCGGGCTATCTCAAGTTCAATAGCTGCTTCACTGGCAGTCATCTTAGCCTTTCTGTTTTTAATCTGTCTTAACCCGATAGAGTTAGAAAAGAAAAAAAAACTTGCTTGGGTATTCCCTGTAGGGGTTAACTACCTGCTTTCATATGTAGATACTCTAGCTCCTAGCAGCTTAACCCCTCCCCCCTCCCTGCTTCCAGCAGCTACAGGGAAGAGTCAGAGAGAAGAAGAAAAATTCTAAACTCCCTGTGTCTGGTTCAAAAAAAATCTCTGGTTCAATATATCCCACCGCTCTGCCACCATGTCAGGGTTCCCTCCCCACTCTAAACCCTAGGGTAAAGACATGGGGACCCGCATTCAGAGCCCCTAAGCTTATTTTTACCAGCTTAGGTTAAAACCCCCAAGGTTCAAAATTGCCTGCACCCTGAGAAGTGCTTCTTTCGCTGCCACCATCAAGTATCTAACAGGAATCCAGGAAAGGAATCACTTGAACTTCCCTCCCCCCGAAAATACCCCCTCAAGCCGTACACCCCCTTTTCTGGGGAAGCTTGAGAACAATCTCCCAATCAATTGGTTACACAGTGATCTAAAAACCCACCCCCTAGGTCTTAACACCATAGAAAACAGTCAGCTTCTTAAAAGAAGGATTTTATTAAAAATAAAGAAGGTTAAATCCTCTCTGTAAAATCAGGATGGTAACTATTTTACAGGGCACTATTTTTCCAAACTCAGAGAGATTTCCCCCTCTGGACAAAACCTTAAAGTTACAGAAAACCATAAATAATGCCCCACCCCCCGCCTCTTCTAACACAGGGAATACACCAAGCCAAAATTAAACAGAAATCTATGCGCTATGCTATCTAAACTTACTTCAGAAAAGGGAGGTTTGATTTTCTGCAGGTTCCTTCTGTCTTCCAACATCACTCTGACTGACAAAGACACACACACAAAGCCTTCCCCCCTCCTAAGATTTGAAAGTATCTTGTCCCTTTTTTGGTCAGATTCCAGCCAGGTCAGGTGTCAGTCTGGCAAATTTCTTAACCCTTTACTGGTAAGAGGATTTTATAGCACTGCATCAGACCCTCTCCCCCTTCCCTTCATTGATGACAACTCCTTTTTCCAGATCGTTTATGAATATGTTAAATAGGACTGTCCCAGTCCAGACCCCTGGGGGACAACACTATTTACCTCTCTCCATTCTGAAAACTGACCATTTATACCTGCCCTTTGTTTCCTATCATGTAACTAGTTACCAATCCATGAGAGAACCTTCCCTCTTATCCCATGACTGCTTATTTTGCTTATTGGCCATGGAGAAGGGGACCCCACCTTGTAGTCGTCGCTGGTGGAGCCCACCGCGGAGCCGAAGGTGTTGTAATTGGCCCAGTTGCCCTCTCCATCTGCGTAGTTGCTGTTGCTCCCCTGCTGGCTGGACCAGCGATCGCCATTGGTGCACTTGCCGTAGACGTTGTTCTCGTGCACGCTGGCCACCAGTGTCCAGCCGCCCCCCTTGGTGGTCATGTCGCAGAAGGTCTGGTAGGTCTCGCCATTCTCGGTGCACAGGGTGTAAATCCCATCTGCAGGGGGCAGGTTGGGAAGGGGGGAGCACCGAGCTGGTCAGCCAGGGCTGGAGAAAGGGGAAGGACCCTCTCGGAAGCAGCCATTAAATGGGAAACACCCAGGTGAGGAGCTTCTAATGCGCTGCAGCAGGGCGCAAACCCGGAGTCACTGAAGCAGGATGTGCCCCTGCATCCAGGAGCTGAGCGGCCCAATTCCCAGGGGCACTAAATCCCCCTTGGCAGCAGGAAGTGAGTGCAAATTACAGGGACTCCAAGAGGACGGGGACTGAGCCTTTTCACACTCAATCTGTAGCACTTTCATGAAACCGGTGTATTTAAAGCGCCACACTCCTTTGTGTGGACACCATTTATACTGGCTTTTTGTGTACGGTCACCCACAAAGGATTATCCAGATGTACTGGAATTAAAAGTATAATGTGTTGAAACCAGATAGCTAAGAGGATGAGGAAAGATCTTTTATTGGACCAACATCTGTTGGTGAAAGAGAGAGAAGTGTTCGAGCCACACAGAACTCTTCTGTGAAAGCCTAGCTCGAAAGTGCATCCCTCTGAGCAAGACACGCTGGTCTGGTAATAGATATTGCCTCACCCACCTTGTCTCTCTGTTATCCTGGGACTGACTAAAGCAGATGTCAGGAGAGTTGATAAACAGGTTTTCTCCAGACAAAGGAAAGGGGCCAACACCTTAAACCCAGAGGTGCTGAAACTAGGGGTGCTGGGGGTGTGGCAGCACCCCCTGCCTGGAAGAGGTTTCCATCATATATGGGGTTTACAGTTTGGTTCAATGGCTCTCAGCCCCGCCATTATACAAATTGTTCCAGCCCCTGCTGCTCAAAAAAGAGGTGGCCAAATTCAGTGGGTGAATCATCTGTATGGGAGGCAGCATGAAGAGCTCATCTGCACTGTAGAAATCACCAGTGGGGTGAAGACAGACTGGCTCCCACCCCAGCAGGAACAGGAATGCTGGCCAGATCCATTTCAAACCTCTCTCGTTTTACTACAATAAACTGGTTTGACTGTTTATCTAGCCTGACCCGGTGCTTTGACTGAACTGAGGTGATTGTTAGCTCCAGTCAAGATAACAAGCTGTTGTTCCTGTTCTGTGCAGCGCTAGGGGCCATGTGCTGCAGAGAGATGTCTCCGCGGAGCTCGGGGGCTGGAGTTCACTGAGTAACCAGGTAGACAAGGTTTGGGCTGGGAGAGCCCTGAGGAGTTTACTGGCAAGGCAGACAGGCTGGAGCAGGACGGAGATTTCCACTGCTGCATAGCTCCCGCTTGCTGGGGCTGTCAGGGCTAGCAGAGTGTCTCACAGTGATGGGTATCCACAGCAGCTTGTCAGAGCCAGCCCTGGTAATGTGGTTTCCCCACGGCAAGGCAGGTGCCTCTGCTCCCAGCACAAAGATGCCTGGGTGCATCTGAACCAACTGGACCCAGCTGTCACCTTTACACTGGGTCTGGAGCACCCAACAGAAGCCAAGCAGCTGCTGGCAGGTCCAGGGATGCTTCCTCCACACTCGCCTCCAGCCCCGTCCCGGGTGGCTTTCATTTCCTTGCAGCTGCGGGGCAGGCTCTGGTAGCTCTGGCCACTCAGGGAGCAGGACGGGTCTTCCCATTTCTCCAGCAGGTCACGGATGGCGAGTTTCAGTTCAGCAGCACCCACGCTCTCGGCTGCACAGGGAGTTACTTGGGTTAGTTAGGAGTTTTCTCTGTTACCATGTATGGGGACAGAATGGCATATCCCACCCTTCCGCAGCATTACCAACTCACGAGCTCAAAATCATGAGTTAGATCTCCCAAAATCAGGATGTTTTGCCCCAGAATCATGAATTTGGGTTTTATTAAAAGACTATGTTGTGTTGTTTCAGTTTGCCTTTTGATAGCTGAATTTCCCCAGCCCAGCGGTTCACAACGGTTGTGTGACAATTAGTGTTTCCTACTCTCCCAAATGTATCGGGGAAAGGGATTTTATGCCACTACAGGAGCTCTCGCCACACCCCCTCCCCATATGCCCATCCCCTGCCCAGCAATTAATGCTACACCTCACCCCCAAAATCAATCTTGTCTTCCCAGTTCTCACATCAGATCTGCCTCCACGTCTGCCTCTTGCATCAAATCTGTCTTTCCCCTAGCCCTCAAATCAGCTCAGCCCCCATACCGGTGCTGTGTCCAGCCCCTATCCAGCCCTGCCCCCAGCCCCATATCTACCCAGCTCCCCCGAGCATCCCATCAGTTCTGCTCCTCCTACAGCTCCAAGGGTTCATCACTCCTCCCAGGCTTGGGGGGGGTTGCAGCAGCACCCCCATCCCCTCCTGCCTTCCCAGGTTCGGTTTTGCAGGGGCGACGGGGAGGAGCAGAGGAACCATACTATCCCTTTTGCTCACAGGAGGGGAGGGGAAAGTGGAGCTGCGCTGAGCCGCTGGACTCTTTAGCTCCCTCCTGTGAGAAGGGGAGTAGAGGGGGAGAGGCTCTGCCAGCTTCCTGAGGGTTGAACTCCAAGGGGGCGGCTGGAGCATCTCATGTCGCAGCGAGTGGAGCTCCCGCCCCAGCTGACATGCTGCCACTCATGACGAATCATGAGAGTTGGTCACAGTGGAGATCCCAAACCCTGGGGACAGGGACGGGGCACAACGCTGTGATGGGGCAGAGCAGATGTGTCAAGGTATAAATGCTCTGGATGGGATCCACAGAGGGACTTTAAAGTGGAACTGATGCATTTTAAACCCTGTTCCACATCCTTAAATCAGCAGCAGAAGATCTTTATAGATTTGAGAAACAGAGATAGGGACTAGGTTTCAGAACTGGCTGAGTGGGAGTGGCTGGAGGCTCAGGGCTTTTGAAAATCAGGTCACTTATTTAGGAGTCTTTTGGGGCCAAGATTTTCAGACTGATTTTGGGTGCCCAACTAAAGATACCTGAGGCCCCTTTAAGGTGTCTCAAGATTGACACCCAAAATTGCTCATCACTTTTGAAACTCTTGGCTTCAGAGTCAAAGTTTTTGTACTTGGACAGTCAGCTCTTTGGGGCTGGGATCATCTTCCTGTTCTGGGTTTGTACAGCACCTGGCACCACAGGGGCCTGGTCCAGGAGTGGGGCGCCTAGGCATGACCGTAACCCTGAGTAATAAAAGTAATACCTTTAGGCACCCACCTCTGCAAATCTTGGCTCCAGAAAATGGACAGAAGAAATTCAATGGAGTGGGTTCCTTGTGAGCTAGGGGTGGAAGGAGGTTGCCTGCCAGTTGGGGTTATTATTGCCTCACTTGTGTACCAACAAAGCCTTCCCTGTAGCAACCCGCCCAGCTCTTCCACTGCATGTATCACAGCCCTGAGACCCCAGCGGCAGGGTCAGAGTTTGGGAGAATTATTTCCTAGAAGAGGAAAACTAAACAGTCACTTACCGCAAGGGGTCTCCCTGGTCACTGAGATGAGGAGCAGCAGGAGAGCGAGTTGCTTCATTGTTGACTTTGCAGCAGGGAAAACAGTAAATCATCTCGTTAATAGCCAGGCTAGGGCTAGTTAGTGTCACAGAGCACAGGAGGTGGGGGAGCAGCTCCTCCCCAAATCTCCTGTTCCCAGGACTGCCCTGGCTCTCTGCATAACCTGCCCATGAGTTCAGTGGGTGTTTGCCAGAGTGGGGATGGCCTTGCAGTAACATCCTTAGAGCAGTTTTCATATTCAGAGCCGACAGGTGAGCCGGGCTGGGAGGGGAGCACCAGGGATCATAGAATCATAGAATCTCAGGGTTGGAAGGGACCTCAGGAGGTCATCTAGTCCAACCCCCTGCTCAAAGCAGGACCAACCCCAACTAGATCATCCCAGCCAGGGCTTTGTCAAGCCTGACCTTAAAAACCTCTAAGGAAAGAGATTCCACCACCTCCCTAGCTAACCCATTCCAGTGCTTCACCACCCTACTAGTGAAAACGTTTTTCCTAATATCCAACCTAAACCTCCCCCTCTGCAACTTGAGACCATTACTCCTTGTTCTGTCATCTTCTACCACTGAGAACAGTCTAGATCCATCCTCTTTGGAACCCCCTTTTAGGTAGTTGAAAGCAGCTATCAAATCCCCCCTCACTCTTCTCTTCTGCAGGCTAAACAATCCCAGTTCCCTCAGCCTCTCCTCATAAGTCATGTGCTCCAGCCCCCTAATCATTTTTGTTGCCCTCCGTTGGACTCTTTCCAATTTATCCACATCCTTTTTGTAGTGTGGGGCCCAAAACTGGACACAGTACTCCAAATGAGGCCTCACCAGTGCCGAATAGAGGGGAATAATCACGTCCCTCGATCTGCTGGAAATGCCCCTACTTATACAGCCCAAAATGCCGTTAGCCTTCTTGGCAACAAGGGCACACTGTTGACTCATATTCAGCTTTTCATCCACTGTAACCCCTAGGTCCTTTTCTGCAGAACTGCTGCCCAGCCATTCGGTCCCTAGTCTGTAGCAGTGCATGGGATTCTTCCGTCCTAAGTGCAGGACTCTGCACTTGTCCTTGTTGAACCTCATCAGATTTCTTTTGGCCCAATCCTCTAATTTGTCTAGGTCCCTCTGTATCCTGTCCCTACCCTCCAGTGTATCAACCACTCCTCCCAGTTTAGTGTCATCTGGAAACTTGCTAAGGGTGCAGTCCACACCATCCTCCAGATCGTTGATGAAGATATTGAACAAAACCGGCCCCAGCACCGACCCTTGGGGCACTCCACTTGATACCGGCTGCCAACTAGACATGGAGCCATTGATCACTACCCATTGAGCACGACCATCCAGCCAGTTTGCTATCCACCTTACCGTCCATTCATCCAGCCCATACTTCTTTAACTTGCGGAAGGGGAAACTGAGGCACACCGCCTCCTGGCACTGGTGGCTAAATGCCAAGGCACCTACACTTCAACAGATATTGCTGTCTGTATTCTGTTAGCAACACTATACCCCAACATATTTTCAGGCACCCAGGAACCAGGAACCCCAAAACTTGCTAGAACACTTATGAACAACAGCATGTGACCAAAGACAAACAGGGATTTTATATGTACTGCCTCCGCCATGGACAGTGTCCAAGTCTCTGGCAGTAAGTTCAGGAGGAGGGTGTGACGGTGTACCCCATATGGCCTTATGAAGAGATGCTTATAAATGTATATGATATAACTGGAATATGTTTTATGCTACATGTGCCATGTAACATATCTCTGTAAAAGTTATGATCTACTGAATCTATTGCTCCTGTTTGTATGCATGTATCATTTTTGTAGTTGAAGTTATGAATATTGGTTGTATACTTGCTTGTTGTCTACATAGCCTTAGTAAGAGCATTTGCTCAAGATCTGGAGAAAGGAATGTTCAGACAAAACAGACAAAAGACAAAAGAACCTGGAGACACCAATCCACATCTGATCTTTGCCAGGAATGTGGCTTGGCTGATAAGGAACTGAGTTGTGCATGGACATGTGACTTGCCCATGTGACCCCAAAACTCCATTTTGTAACTGGATGCTACACAGGGAGAGGGAGGGGTGTCCACCCAGAGGAGAAAGTCTATTTAACCCCCTGGGAGACCCCTCCATTTTGTCTTCAGCTGACTAAAGAGAGAACCTCTCCACCCCCCAACGACATACCTGAAGGAAACTGGAACAAAGGACAATAACTATCAGGGGCGTGAGTGATTGCCAGACCCAGGCTAGGAGGACCGTAGTCTGTAAAAGGAAGTTTACTGGAACTGGTGAGGTTTTTATCTGTATTCAGTGTGATTAGACATAGACTTGTGTGTTTTATTTTGTTTTACTTGGTAATTTACTTTGTTCTGTCTGTTACTACTTGGAACCCCTTAAATCCTACTTTCTGTACTTATTAAAATAACTTTTTACTTATTGATTAACCTGGAGTACTTGTTAGTACCTGTAGGGGTGGGGGGGACAGCTGTGCATACCTCTCTATCTGTGATATAGAGGGCGAACTATTTATGAGTTTACTCTGTATACGCTTTATTCAGGGTTTGAATGGATTCATTCAGGGTTTGAACCCCATTGGAAGTTGGGCACCTGGGTGTCAAAGGAGAGAACACTTCCTAAGCTGCTTCCAGGCAAGCCTATTGCTGTTAGGGGACGTACCTCAGACCTGGGTCTGGGTTTGCAGCAGACTAGCAGGTCTGGCTCAAACCAGACAGGATTCTGGAGTTCCAAGCTGGAAAAGGCAGGAAAGCAGGGGCAGGAGTAGTCTTGGCACACCAGGTGGCAGCTCCAAGTGGGTTTCTGTGATACCAACCCGTAACACCTGCCATATAGAGAAACTATATAAGGTGGGGAGTGACGTCATGATTTATCTTCACTCCCCCACAACTCAACACCTGAAAGAAGCTCTAGAAGACAAAGGACTTGGAACAGGAGAGGGGAACCCAAGCTGCAAGGCAGATAGATGCAGCTTGTGCCTTAATAATTAATTAAAGAACTAATTAATAAAAATAATTAAAATAATTACTAATTATTGATTAATGGTTAATTAATATATAGTGATTATATAAATGAATGATTAAAGTAACGATTAATACATCAATGAACATTGATTAATTAACTGACAATTAATTGATAACTAATTATTGATTAATAAAGATAATAAAAATGAATTAATAATGAAATCCGCCATGAGTAGACAGCCGGCTTGGAAAACTCCAGCCCAAAGGGTTGAAGTCTGGCAAAGTTAGATGGAACTGAGAACAGGGTCTTGCCATGGACAGTGTGAGGCAATAATAATTGGGTGTGCAACCAGCCCCACCTATAGCAAGGGGAGGAAGCATAGCCTAGTGGATGGAGCATTGGACTGGGATTTAGGAGACCTACAGTCTATTCCTGGCTCTGTCAGTGGATTGCTGGATGACCTTGGGAAAGTTACATCTGTGACAGATGCAGAGCTACGAAGAGAGGGACTAAGTCAAAGACTTTTGTATCAACTTTATCAGTGTGATCTGTATCTTTAGGGGCTGGCAAGTGATTGTATTCCTGACTCCATGGATGAAAGAAAAGCTGTTTTCTCAAGGAAAGAAAAACAACAGTTGGGTAATTAATACAAAACTCCAACACAGAAATAATGTCGGTAACAAGGCTTGTGAATTTTGGCGCACTGGGGATTATCATTGACTGGTTTGACCTGGCTCAAGAGGCCTACGAAGGAAAAAGTAACTATACCGTATAAAAGATCAACCTAATCAAAGTAGGGTCCAGGAATTGACCTGAATTGGTGACCAGACAGGACCTGTGGCAGGATTTGAAGTACTTAAAAACCTGACAGGGTCTCCCTGGGGGCGGTGGTGAGCACCTGCTGAGATAGACCTCGGATATGCTGTTTATTAGGTTCTGAGACGTTTGCTCGGAAATGCTCTTGTTGTGAATAAACGACTTCGTTTTCTGAGAGCTGGCTGATCACTGCCTAACCCAGCCACGGCCTGGCAGAAAACAGGGCTGCAGCTGCTGAACTGACCTCACCTCTGCTGAGTTGATCATTGTGAATTGTAGCCCAGGCCCTGCTCTGGAGGGAGGGGATTGCAGAATCCAGCCCTGAGAAGAGTGACAGCTGAAGGCCTAACATCAAAGTGGGAGTCCCTCGAGGAGACATGAGGGGGTGAGAGGTACAGCTAACTCAGGAGTCATGACAACTTCATCACCTCCTGGGCCTTATTCCCCGCGTCTGTAACGTTGGGATAACTGTGCCTCCTGCCTTGGTAAAGTGCTTTGAGATCTAGGGACCCAGAGCGCTAGCCAAGGGCTAGGTGTTCGTAAGGAAAGCAATGCCTGATCCTGACTGGTGCTGAGAACCTCTCAGCCCTCTCTGGGTTGCAAGGAGAGTAAATCACACCGAGACCCCAGCCCACTTCACTTTCTTTATTTGCATCACAGATGTCCATAGCTGAGGCCATAATTCTCCTCCCAGGGAGCAACTCTAGCTGGAGCGAAGCAGCGTCTTTTACTGGGTCACGCCAGCCTTTCCGGACTCAGCGATAGAACAGCATTCAATCATCTCCTTGGATACGCTCCAGTGCTGATGGGTTCCATACCCGTTCCAGTCAAAGGCAGGGAAATCACCACACTGAATTGGGTTCCCTTCTGGAAAGAACCCTCCTCCACCTATGCAGTGCTGGGGAGAGAACAGAGGAATTGCCAGGCAGGAGCAGAGCAGGGCCCCATCTAGCCGCTCCCCTGTGTCCAGGCCAGTGCCAGCTGCTTCAGAGGAAGGTGCAAGAAACCCTGCTATAGCCAGTTGGCAAATAATCTGCCCACAGAGAAAGTAACCTCCTGACTCCCCTCCCCCCGCACAGTCAGAGGTCAGCTAATGTCCTGAAGCATGAGGGTTTAAATCCCTTCCCAGCTCTTGGGACCAGAGCCTCCATTGCCCTGACTTTTGTGAAGTTACTTACTCTGGGGCAATGGGCCCCCAGATGCCAGCATTTGCCACTCCCTTGGCACTGGTGTGAACGCCCGCACAAGGGCCAGGGCTGGTTTAGGCCATTGGGTTTTGTTGTTTTTATTTATTATTTGCATTGCAGTACCACTTCGGAGCCCCAGTCCTGGGCAGGCCTTCTGGTGCTAGGTGCTGTACAGACTCAGAACATAAACATGGCTCATTCCCCAAGGTGCTCACAATTTATCCCTTACCATAGGAGTTTGGGGGAGCCCTGCACTGGGAAGATTGGCGGGGGCCAGAAAGCCTGATGCAGGAATCCCTGCAGGAGGTTCTCTGACATGTGCCATGCAGGAGGTCAGACTAGAAGATCCATCATAGTGAGCCTTGTGGCCTTTGCATCTATGGATCTGTGAAGGCACCAGAGAAGGGGCTGCATTGGTGTGTATCACACCCAAGAACAGAAATCAAGTCATAGAATCATAGAATATCAGGGTTGGAAGGGACCTTAGGAGGTCATCTAGTCCAACCCCCTGCTCAAAGCAGGACCAATCCCCAATTTTTGCCCCAGATCCCCAAATGGCCCCCTCAAGGATTGAACTCACAACCCTGGGTTTAGCAGGCCAATGCTCAAACCACTGAGCTATCCCTCCCCCCTGTCTTGAGTCTTGAGCTTTGAGCTGGAGAGGCAGCATGGCCTAGTGAATAAAGCACTAGACTGGGAATCAGGCGATCTGGGTTTTATTCCTGGCTCTGCCTCTCTGTGCCTCAGTAAAACGGGGGATGGTGATACTGACCTCCTCTGTGCAGCACTTAAAGATTTGATGAAAAAAGCCATACAAGAGCTAGGGCCCTACCAAATTCATGGTCAATTTCATGGTCATAGGATTTTTAAAATAATAAATTTAAGTATTTCAGCTACTTATATCAGAAATTTCACACTGTTGTAATTGTAGGGGTCCTGACCCAAAAAGCAGTTGTGGGGGGCTGGGGGCAAGGTTATTGTAGGGGTGGTTGCAGAACTTCTCCCCTTACTTCTGTGCTGCTGCGGGTGGCAGCGCTGCCTTCAGAGCTGGGCAGCTGGAGAGCGGCGGCTGCTGGCCGGGAGCCCAGCTCTGAAGGCAGAGCCACCGCCAGTAGCAGCGCAGAAGTAAGGGTACCATGGTATGGTATTGCCATGCTTACTTCTGCGCTGACACTGGTGGGGCGCTACTTTCAGAGCTGGGACCAACAGCCATTGCCTTTCAGCTTCCCAGCTCTGAAGTCAGCACAGACTTAAGGCCCTGCATAGGTGCCGACTCCGTGGGTGCTCCGGGGCTAGAGCACCCACGGGGAAAAATTGGTGGGTGCAGAGCACCCACTGGCAGCTCCCCGCCAACCCCGGGGCCCACGCCTAGCTCCCCGCCAGCCCTGGGACCCACCGCAAACTCACCTCAGCACCGGGAGATGTTGCGGGGCCCTGCCCCCGCCGCTGGGCGACGTTGCGTCGGCGTCGGGGGCGGGGCCCCGCAATGTCACCCGGCTTCAGGGGCGGGGCCCTGCAGCATCACCTGGCGTCGGGGGCGGGGCCCGGCGTTGGGGGCGTTGCCCGGCGTCAGGGGCGGGGCCCGGCGTCAGCCCCCACCGGCGCAACCGGAAGTCGGCTCCTGTGCTTCAGGGTGGCAATGCCGGGACCCCCCTAAAATAACCTTGTGACCCCCTGCAATTCCCTTTTTGGGTCTGGACCCCCAATTTAAGAAATGCTGGTCTCCAACATGAGATCTCCATAGTATAAGGTAAAAGCACACAAAAGACCAGATTTCACGGTCCATAATGCATTTTTCATGGCCATGAGTTTGGTAGGGCCATCGATACAACTCAGAGCCCCATGGACCTCTCTGGGTCAGGAGCAGACCGCAAGTGGGTTTCATTCACTCTTGGCTTCCCATGGCAGACGCTTTGGCTGCAGGCTCCCTGCTGGCAGAAAGTACACCTTGAAAGACTTCCCAGTGGTGCGAAGTGCCCACAGCAGCTTCTGACAACAGAGCTCCTGTGAGCTGTTCCCTCCCAGCAAGTCTCCCCAAAGGAGAGATGTAACATCCACCCACTTGGCCTGTTTTGGGGGATGATTGCCTCCATGGGTACAGCTGTCCCTGCGGGCACAGGGGTCACAAACTGAACCTACCCTGCACCAGTGCTCAAAGCAGTTCTTGTGCAGCCAGCCAGCTCTGATAGTGACACTAGGCAGCCCCAAGGCTGATCAGCTGACCTTTGCTCCACAGCTAACCCCCACGCTTGCCAGATACTCACATGCTCGGTGTTACAGCCGGTGACTTTCAGCCCAGCACACAGAGCCATGGCCACCTTCTCAGCATTAAACACGTGGAACTGGATGTAGCCTGGAGCAAATTCAGCTGGTGACAGAAAAGGGGAGGTCAGGATCATTATTTGCCGTGGAGAGGAGGAGAGAAGGAACAGTGCGCCGATCTCAGCTTGTCCCCTTCAGTAAGTCCGTGTGTGTGAACTGGGAATGACCGGGGACTAAGGATCAGGAACTCCAGCCCCAGAGATCATCAGGAATTACCAGTCTCAGCCAGGCCATTCACAGCTCTGTCACTTGCAGGGCATCTTTACATTCCTAAGAGCTGTTTCGTGTGCAGTTGCCATGTAGCATGTTAAAGTGGGGAACGCACACTGTGCTCTCTCCTGGGAATTTTCCATTTGCTCTCTCTTATTTCATCATTTCCCCTTTCTCTAAATCAGTGATACTCGGACGGCAGCTTGGCAGCTGCAAGTGACTCTTTAATGTGTCTCCTGCGGCTCTTTGCAGCACATGATATTAAAACACTGTGTGATTTAATTATTAACCAATCTAAGTTATTAACCAATCAGGATGCTTTTACTATGTTATTAACCTGTTAAGTTATCAACTGGCGGTAATTTATTAACTTATTTGCTGTGAGAATAATAGATAAATATTTTGTCCGTCATACTGTTTAAATATGCATAGTACTATAGTAAATGAAAAAATGAATTCACACTCCTGTGGCTCTTTTTGGTAA
Organism: Chelydra serpentina; assembly: GCA_037349315.1. Taxonomy (NCBI): domain Eukaryota; kingdom Metazoa; phylum Chordata; order Testudines; family Chelydridae; genus Chelydra; species Chelydra serpentina. The sequence continues at coordinate 4,600,401 of JBAIAC010000056.1, forward strand.
TGTTGATCACTAATTTGACTCCTGAACTTCTGAGGTCTGAGTATCTCTGCTCTAAAATGAAGATCATCTGGACAGGAACAGGCCCTGGGCTTAAATTCAGAGGGAGCTGTCCAGAGCAGCGCTCTGGTAAATATTTTCAACAGCCCTGTAATTTTTATACCATGTTGGGAGAAGGGACATGGGGGGGGGGGGGGGGATATTCCTGGGGGAATTCTGTGGCACTGCACAATGCAGAATTTTGCAGAAATTAATGTTTTTTGCGCAGAATTTCCTTTCCCCCACAGAAATGGGCTGCAGTGCTGCTGGCCACCAGTAGGTGCTGCTGGACCCAGCAGAGCTCAGCTTGCACATAGAAGACACTGGCGGGGGCAGGAGGAGAGAGCTAGAGGGTTCCCAGCAGCTAAGGGAAGGAGGCAACGTGCAGCAAACTCTGTGCAAGACCTGCCCAGGCCCCAGCATTAGGCTGTCTCTCCCTTTGGATCCCTGGGCTCTGAGGAGGAGGGCGGGTGCCTGGGCTTTGGGGGGGCCCTGCAGCTGGGCTCAGGGGCGGGGGGCGGGTATCTGGGCAAAGTGGGGCCACCGCGGGGCTCTGAGGGAGAAGGGGGTTCAGGTATACTTGCTGGGGGTGGGGGCCTGCGGCTATGCTCTGGGAGGAAGGGGGTGTGACTGTCTGTCCCCCCGGTTGGGCCCTGGGGGAGAGGAGGTAGAGTAGCAGGATCTGGGTTGTCACAGGAGTTTCTTTAACTCTCTACTCCTGGAGGAAAATTTTTGTGTTTCTGTATTGTTACAGACATACTTGCTGACAGGTATTTTGAAATAAATTGCCAAAATAATTGAAACTAGAGTGACAAGTAAAATGTGCAGAATTTTAAAATATCGTGTGCAGAGTTTTTAATTTTTTGGCACAGAATTCCCCCAGGAGTGAGAATTTAAGCCCTGGGCAGAGCTGATCTGTGCGGCTGGAGAGGCAGAATCCGCACGCTCACTGCCAGACTTACTTCGGCCGTTTGGAGAGTAATAGCTGGCTGTTTTCTGGGCATCGCCATAATCATAGAAGACGGGCACGGCGGGGCCATTGTTAGTGTTGCAGACGCCAGCGCCGTATTTCACTGGGTATTTCTGGGCGACACAAACGCAGAGAGCATCCAGTGTTAGTTTCTGTCCCTGGGGCAGGGCAGCTCCCGCACAGAAAAGGCAGCCTTGACTGGCACACGCTCGCTGGGTGATTTGTTCAGTCAGTGCTGCTGCCCACACGGACCAGCCCTGGGGCACAGCAGTGACCCCAGCAGTGGGCAGGGAAACCTGGCATGTCAAGGTGTCACTTGGAGTGGATTTATCACAGCCTGTTTGGGGCAGGGACTGTTGTTCTGTTCTGGGTCCATGCAGCACCTAGCACCGTGGGGCCCTGGTCTATGGGTAGTCTGCTAGGGGCTGGCACAGTGCGGGCAGTAAATGATAATAGGTGAGAATCAGCATGTGTCGAGCATCATTGCCCACCGCCCTGGCACTGAGGAAATACCTCTGCTAGGACACCTGAACCCCAAAGCCGGGAGAATTAGGAATGGCAAGGATAGCTTGCCCCCTTCGCACTCCCCTTCCAAACTCCCTCTCAAACTCCCCTGTTTGCAGCCCCTGTTCGCAAAGCTGCAAGTAGTTCTATTTTACTTAAACTGAACTTGTGAAATCGATATTACAAAGTCGAACGTGTGAATCCACACTAAGGACAGTAATTCGACTTTGTGAGTCCACACTAACGGGGCAAGCGTCGACATTGCAAGCAGTGCACTGTGGGTAGCTATCCCACAGTTCCCGCAGTCCCCACTGCCCATTGGAATTCTGGGTCGAGCCCCCAATGCCTGCTGGGGCAAAAAATGTGTCGAGGGTGGTTTGGGGTAAATGTCGTCATTCAATCCTCACTCCCGCCCTCCCTCCGTGAAAGCGCCGGCAGGCAATCAGTTCGCGCCCTTTTCTGGTGATTGACAGCGCTGACGCCACAGGACCGCGAGCATGGAGCCCTCTGCGATAATCGCTGCTGTTCTGTCCGTTGTCAACACCTCGTGCCTTATCATCCACCTTTTCCAGAAGCAGATGCTGATAAATCGGGCGAGGAGGCAACTGAAGCGCCATGAGGACATTGATTCTGAGATGGGCACACACCTCTCACAACCCCGCTCCCTGGACATCATGGTGGCAATGGGTCATGTTGATGCTGTGGAACGGCGATTCTGGGCAAGGGAAACAAGCACTGACTGGTGGGACCGCATAGTGCTGCAGGTCTGGGATGAATCCCAGTGGCTGTGAAACTTTCGGATGCGTAAGGGCACTTTCCTCGAATTTTGTGAGCTGCTGTCCCCTGCCCTGAAGCGCAAGGACACCAGGATGCGAGCAGCCCTGACTATCCAGAAGCGAGTGGCCATAGCCCTCTGGAAGCTTGCTACGCCTGACAGCTACCGGTCAGTCGCGAATCAATTTAGAGTGGGCAAATCTACCGTGGGGGTTGCTGTGATGCCAATGCAATCGTTGACCTGCTGCTCTCAAAGGTAGTGACCCTGGGAAACGTTCAGGTGATCATAGATGGCTTTGCTGCGATGGGATCCCAAACTGCGGTGGGGCTATTGATGGAACTCACATCCGAATCCTGGGACCGGACCACCAGGGCAGCCAGTACATTAACCAAAAGGGCTACTTTTCTATGGTGCTGCAAGCACTAGTGGACCATAAAGGATGTTTTACCAACATGAACGTCGGATGGCCGGGCAAGGTTCATGACGCTCGCGTTTTCAGGAACTCTGGTCTGTTTAGAAGGCTGCAGGAAGGTATTTACTTCCCGGACCAAAAAATAACTGTTGGGAATGTGGAGATGCCTATAGTGATCCTCGGGGACCCGGCCTACCCGCTAATGCCCTGGCTCATGAAGCCGTACACAGGCGCCCTGGACACTGAAAAGGAGCTCTTCAACTACAGTCTGAGCAAGTGCAGAATGGTGGTGGAGTGTGCTTTTGGGCGTCTCAAGTGGAGATGGAGAAGCTTATTGACTCGCTCTGATCTCAGCCAAACCAATATCCCCATTGTGATTGCAGCTTGCTGTGTGCTCCACAATCTCTGTGAGAGCAAGGGGGAGACGTTTCTGCGGGGTGGGAGGTTGAGGCAAATCGCCTGGCTGCTGATTACGCGCAGCCAGACACCCGGGCGATCAGAAGAGCCCAGCAGGACGCGCTGCGCATCCGGGAAGCTTTGAAAGCTAGCTTCCAGAGTGAACAGGGTAACCTGTGACTATTACCTTTGTGTAAGCAGAACCTGAACCTGCCTGTTTCTTTACCCAGTTAATGTTGCCTATCCTCTCCAATTTCCAAACCCCTTCCCCCCCCTTCCTACACTGCTTTAAAAATAAAATAAATGAAACATTGTTCATTAAAACCGTCTTCTTTATTAAGAATTTCTCGGTAAAGGGTTGAAACTGGGATGCATACTGCGGTTGGGGAGCGGGTGGAGTGATGGAAAGGATGCTTCCAAACTCGGGGAATGACAGGTTCCTGCTCCTAGAGCAGTCCGCAGTGGTGGACTGCTTGTTTCAATGGAGCCTGCTACCCCTCCTTTTTGGAACTCTGTGATGGGGGGGCCTATGTGACTTTGTGCCCTGGGATGGCAGTTACAGATCCCCTGATGCGTGGCTCTGTCATGCAGGCTACTGACCGCTGCATAAGATCTGTAACCGCCCTCCCTCACCAGAAACTCAGAGCCCCCCCACACAGAGCATGAAAACCACCTCCCAGAATGACCATGGTGCTTAGTGAATGCAATGGGAGTGTGACGCTCTGGTGAACCTGTCCCCCTGTCTGTACCATGGTACAGGCGCCTATTGTCTCCAATTACCAACCCCCTTCTCTCCCTTCAAACACACCGTCCTTTATAAGGAAATCAAGGAAACAGTACTTTACAGAAAAGTAATTTTTATTAAGGACAGCACAGTTATGGGATGAAACTTGGACGGGGGCTAGGGTGGGGTGCGATTGGAGGGAAAGAAAGGACCCATCAAATCTTGGGGAATGAGAGCCTTCTGCTACTTGAGCAGTCCACAGGGGTGGAGTGATTATTTCCACGGCCCCTGCCACCCCTCGTTCTCGGGACTTTGGGTGAGGGAGGGATTGGACTTTGTGGCGGGGGAGGGCGGTTAGAAATCAAATAGAGCGGGGCTCTTTCATCCTGCCTCCGGTCCTGCAGAACATCTACAAGGCGCCGGAGCGTGTCCGTTTGATCCCTCATTCGTCCAAACAGCGTTTGAATCGCCTGCTGGTCTTCCTGCCGCCACCTGTCCTCCCATTCGCTGTATAATCGCTGGTATTGCGACATGTTCTCCCTCCACTGGGTCTGCTGTGCCGCCTCGGTTTGGGAACAGACCATAAGTTCTGAGAACATCTTGTCCCGTGTCCTTTTCTTTCGCCGCCTGATCTGCGCCAGCCTCTGGGAGGGGGATGCACGGGTACTGCAGGAGACGCTCGCAACTATGGGATGGGAGAAAGGGAGTGAATTCCTCACAAGGATACATTTTCCCGAACAATGAATATACTCTTTCCCTGGGAACAAGACCATGCACACTACCTATCACATGTGCACTCAGTACAAGGTTGAATATTCTGTCTTTATATTGAGTGCCTGGGGTCTTGGTGTACAGATCACACAAGCGGTGCCGGACAACAGAATTCTGCTATCTGGAGGCCATGGTAAGCCGTAGACTTTTGGCTGCTGAGAGCTTACTTTACAGCAGTGCCCTCCTCTCATGTTCCAAGCACAGCTCCTAGCGGTGACCAGTTCATGCTTCCGGCAAACCGCTCAGCATGAACGGTTCGCCTCCCCGCCCCCTCCCCTCGCATGGCTGGTCCCGGGAAAGGTCCCTGCAAGCTGGCAGTGAACCGCTCACCGTGAATGGTTCACCTCCCCGCCCCCACCGCGTGGCTGGAAACCGCCGTGTAGAGTTATTTAAAGGAACAGGCAATCAGTCCCCATACTAAAATACCCCTAATTCAAACCAGGGCACCATGACTGATATCACTCTGATGAGGATTACGGGAAAGAGAAAGACCGTATGCTGCGTGAATGCCAGCAAACACCGGGGCCGTATGCCGCCATGCTTTGCAAGACAATGATACTGGAGTACCTGCTACTAGCCTGGTGCAGAAAAGTTTCCTACCATGGAGGAGACAATAAGGCCGCTCTCCCCAGCAACCTGATGCAAAGGCTTTCACAGTAGCTCCAGGAGAGCTTCGTGGAGATCTCCAAGGAGGATTTCTCATCTATCCTCAGACATATTGACAGACTTTTCGAGTAGCTGCACTGGCAACGACTAAAAACTAAAGTGCCTAGGGCAAACTAAGCAATAAAAACCCATTGCTAACATACCATGCCAATTCTATTCAAAATAAATGTTTAAAACACTGACCTGCTGATCCTTCCCCTGATTCACGGTCCGGGTTACCGCCTTGGGAGGGTTGGTAGGAGATCTCAGTCAGGGTGATGAAGAGATCCTGGCTGTCGGGGAAAACAGCGTTGAAAGCGCTGTCGACTGCCTCGTCCTCCTCATCTCCTTCCTCATCTTCCCCATCCACGAAAACCTCCGAGGAAGTGGCCGTAGATAAGACCCCCATCGTCGGAGTCCACGGACACTGGTGGGGTAGTGGTGGCGGCCCCTCCTAGAATTGCATGCAGTGCCTCGCAGAAACGGCATGTTTGGGGCTGGGATCCGGAGCGTCCGTTTGACTCTTTGGTCTTCTGGTACGCTTGTCGCAGCTCCTTGATTTTCACGCGGCACTGCATTGCATCCCGGCTGTATCCTCTGTTACCCCAAGGGGAGTAAGGTAACGCTTCAGAGAGAAAGTACTAGAGAAATGGGTGTGTGTGGGGGGGAAAGATAGAAAAGGAAAGTCCCTTTTCTCAGAAGAGCAGACTCGGCTCCCTCACGGATCTGTCACCAGTGGATTTAGCTTACAATAAGGGTGTCCCTCCCTCCCTGTGTGATGTAATTAAAATGAAGAAAAGACAAGGTAATATGGTACAACAGGTAAGTATATTAAGGGTAACGGTACAGAGAACTGAAAAAAACGAAGGGAAAAAACTCAAACTTAACCATACAGTGATTCAGTGACTGGCTTTAGAAGCTTGAAGCTCAGACCCACAAAACCTCCCTTGGTATTCAGAGAAACAATAAATAAAACCCCAATACAGAAACCTTTTCCTATGATTTAGGCGCAGTGGACACAGCATACAGAGGTGAAGCCCAGGACCTTCTACTCTCCGGCTGATTTGGAGCCTTTGAGGAGGACTACTGGGGAGTCCTGATGACTGTTGGATTTTGTTGCAGGCAGGGAGACCCTCCGGGATGATGGACACCAGGAAAGCAGGACCCTCCAGAGGTAAAATGGATTCAGTTTGCTGTGGCAGGGATAGTGAGGACAGGCCTCTCCTTCCTTAACCTCGCTGCAGGATAGATGGTACTCTTCTCTCTAGCTCTGGAGTGTTAGGAAGACCCGATCGTGCACGTGCTGCTGCTGGAAGGGACAGCCCTGCCCAGGTGCTGAGCAAGTCTTTATATAGCCTTTTTGGTGGGAAAAACTGGTTCAGTCCGGTTTGAGCCAGGGAAATCCAGTGTCTTTTTAACAGTAAGCTAGCCTGCTTAGAGAGATGGAGTCTGAGAGTCACAGATGATATACTCCATATTGGATTTCATTAAAACCAGTGATTTACATAAACTTTACCTTATACACACTATTAAAACAGCTAATTAAACACATTTAAACAACACCAACACAACATTTCTTACTAACACCTCTCTCCTTCATGGCTTTTGAGACCTTCTCGTAGATCTTCGCATTCCGTTTTTTCGATCGCAGCTCCGAAAGCATGGACTCATCGCCCCACACAGCGATCAGATCCAAGACTTCCCGATCAGTCCATGTTGGGGCCCTCTTTCTATTCTGCAATTGCATGGTCACCTCTGCTGGAGAGCTCTGCATCGTTGCCTGTGCTGCTGAGCTCGCCACAAAGTCCAAACAGGAAATGAAATTCAAACTGGTCAGACAGGAAAAGGAATTCAAATTTTCCCGGGGCTTTTCCTGTGTGGCTGTTCAGAGCATCCGAGCTCGGACTGCTGTCCAGAGCGTCCACGGAGTGGTGCACTGCGGGATAGCTCCCGGAGCTATTAGCGTCGAATTCCATCCACAGTAACACGAATTCGACATGGCCATGTCGAATTTAGCGCTACTCCCCTCGTCGGGGAGTACAGAAATTGAATTAAAGAGCCCTTTATATCAAAATAAATAGCTTCGTACTGTGGACGGGTGCAGGGTTAATTCGAGTTAACGCTGCTAAATTTGACATAAAGTCCTAGTGTAGACCAGGCCTTAGTGTGGACGCAATTTGACGGTATTGGCCTCTGGGATCTTTCCCACAGTGCAACATTTGACCGCTCTGGACAGCAGTCTGAGCTCAAATGCTCTGCCCAGGTACACAGGAAAGCCCTGTGAACTTTTGAATTTCATTTCCTGTTTGGCCAGCGTGGTGAGCTGCAGTTGAGTGCAGACCTCATCAGCAGGCCATGATGGAGTCCCAGAACCGAAGACGAGCTCCAGCGTGGCCCGAGCGTGAGGTACGCGATCTGATCGCAGTATGAGGAGACGAAATCATGCTAGCAGAGCTACGGTCCAAAAGAAGAAACGCCAATACATATCCCAAAGTCTCCAAGGGCATGCAGGACAGAGGCTACAACAGGGACGTGCAACAGTGCCGTGTTAAAATTAAGGAGCTCAGGCAAGCCTACCAAAGAACCAGAGATGGAAACGGCCGTTCTGGGTCAGAGCCCCAGAAATGCCGCTTCTATGATGAGCTGCATGCCATTCTAGGGGGTGCAGCCAGCACTGACCCAACCATGTGGTATGACTCCGTATGTGGATCATCAGAAACCACAGAGAAGCATTTTCGGGGAGAGGAAGATGATGATAACGATGCTCAAAATAGCGCACAGACACAGCAAGGAAGCGGAGAAGCCCTTTTCCCCAACAGCCAGGAATTCTTTGTCACCCTGGAGCCAGTACCCTACGAACCCACCCAAGGCAAGCTTGATGCCAGAGAAGGAACCTCTGGTGAGTGTAGCTCTGTTAAATTAATACATGTTTGATAAGCAAGCGTGTTTAATGATTAATTCGCGGCCAGTACAGCTACAGCTACTGGAAAACTCTGTTAACATGTTCGGGGATGGTGCAGAAATCCTCTGGGGACATCTCCAGAAAGCTCTCCTGGATGTACTCCCAAAGCCTGTGCAAAAGGTTTCTGGGGAGGGCAGCCTTCTCCTGTGCTCCGTGGTAACACACTCTACCACACCAGGCCAGTAGCACGTAGTCTGGAATCATTGCTTTGCAAAGCATGGCGGCGTATGGTCCCGGTGTTTGCTGGCATTCAAGCAACATCCGTTCTTTATCTGTCTGTGATATCCTCAGAAGAGTGATATCATTCATGGTCACCTGGTTGAAATAGGGGAATTTTATTAAGGGGGTATTCAGAGGGGCTCCGTCCCTGCTGGGCTGTTTGCCTGTGGCTGAACGGAAATCTTCCCCGCTGCAACCCACGCGGTGCGGGGAGGGGGAACAGCGAACATCTTGGATGTGTGTCTGTGTGTGTGTGTGGGGGGTATCGATTAGGTTTGCGCTGCATTTGAACCCGAAAACCGCCGTCCCTCCCTTTTCAATTGCCAACCACTTTTAAATTGCCAGCCCAAAGGCTGTTTGTTATGGGAAATGAGGGGGTTGCTGTTTGAAAACAATCCCACATGTTATGAAGGTTAAAGAAGTCTATAGACTGTGGCTTACCGTGGCTGCCTGCAAGCCAAATTCTGTTGCCCGCCGGACCTGCTTGTGTGATCTCTCACACCAAACCGGCAGACCCTCAATATAACAGGCAAAGTACAACCTTGGACCAAATGCACATGTGCTATGTAATGTTTGGAGCATTGTTCTCTAATATGTGTCTTTTAAACTACTCCTCTCCCATTTGTTTCCTCCCGCAGCTGCAAATGTTTCAACGCCACCCCTTTCATCACCGTCCCAGAGGCTAGCGAGATTAGAAGTAAAAAAAAAAGGAATCGAGACGATATGTTCTCAGAACTTATGGAATCCTCCCACACTGAAGCTGCCCAGCAGAATGCATGGAGGCAGACACTGTCGGAGTCCAGGAAGGCAGTATTTGATCGTGCGGACAGGTGGCGTGAGGAAGAGAGACAGCGGCGGGATGAAGAGAGTAGGTGCCGTCAGCGTGCAGAGAGAAGGCAGGATGCAATTCTCAGGATACTGGAGGATCAAACGGAAATCCTCAGGTTTATGGCTGAGGAAAGGTGTATGGTTCAGGAAAGGCCGCCTGAGCCCAGACCGCCGCTACAGCCCCTGTGTAACCAACAGCCATCCTCCCTGAGTTCCATAACCTCATCACCGAGACGCCGAAGAACGCGTTTGGGCGGCATCCGTGCACCCAACCACTCAAGCCAAGAGAACAGTCCAAGCAACGAAAGGCTGGCATTCAATAAGTTTTAAAGTGCTGTGTGTCCTTGTCCTTCCCTCATCCCCTCCTCCACCACCCATCCTGGTGCTTCCCTTCCTCCACCATCCATCCAGTTACCCCCATAGTTCCTCCTATTTGTTTGACGAATTAATAAAGAATGCATGATTGTTAAGCAACAATGACTTTATTGCCTCTGCAAGCGGTGACCGCTGGGTGGTGGGCAGGGCGGTTTGGTTAAAGGAAAGTAGAATGAATCAAGGGGTGGGGCTTTTCAGTAATGGGGAAAAACAGAAATTTCACACAGCATCCTGGCCATTCAGGAAACTGGTTTTCAAAGCTTCCCTGATGCGCAACGCACCCTGCTGTACTCTTGTAATAGCCCTGGTGTCTGGCTGCGCATAACCAGCGGCCAGGTGATTTGCCTCAACCTCCCACCCCGCCATAAACATCTCCCCCTTACTCTCACAGATACTGCAAGCAGTAATAATAATGGGAATATTGATTTCGCTGAGATCTAACCTAGTCAATAAACTGCACCAGCGAGCTTTTAAATGCCCAAATGCACATTCCACCACCATTCTGCACTTGCTCAGCCTATAGTTGAAAAGGTCCTGACTACTGTCCAGGCTACCTGTGTATGGCTTCATGAGCCATGTCATTAAGGTGTAGGCTGGGTCCCCAAGGAAAACTATTGGCATCTCAACATCCCCAACAGTTATTTTCTGGTCTGGGAAGAAAGTCCCTTGCTGCAGCAGCTGAAACAGACCAGAGTTCCTGAAGATGCGAGCGTCATATACCTTTCCCGGCCATCCCACGTTGATGTTGGTGAAACGTCCCTTATGGTCCACTAGTGTTTGCAGCACCATAGAAAAGTAGGCCTTTTGGTTAATGTACTGGCTGCCCTGGTGGTCCGGTGCCAAGATAGGGATATGGGTTCCGTCTATCGCCCCACCACAGTTCAGGAACCCCATTGCTGCAAAGCCATCCAGTATGACCTGCACATTTCCCAGAGTCACAATCCTTGGTACCAGCAGCTCTGTGATAGCCTTGGCTACTTGCATCACAACAGCCCCCACTGTAGATTTTCCCACCCCAAATTGATTCGCGACTGACCGGTAGCTGTCTGGCGTTGCAAGCTTCCACAGGGCTATTGCCAGTCGCTTCTCTACTGTGAGGGCTGCTCTCAGAATCATAGAATAACAGGGTTGGAACGGACCTTAGGAGGTCATCTAGTCCAACCCCCTGCTCAAAGCAGGACCAATCCCCAATTTTTGTCCCAGATCCCTAAATGGCCCCCTCAAGGATTGACCTCACAACCCTGGGTTTAGCAGGCCAATGCTCAAACCAGTGAGCTATCCCTCCCCCCTTTGGTGTTCTGGCGCTTCAGGGCAGGGGAAAGCAACTCACAAAGTTCCATGAAAGTGCCATTACGCATGCAAAGGTTTCGCAGCCACTGGGATTCATCCCAGACCTGCAGCACTATGTGGTCCCACCAGTCTGTGCTTGTTTCCCGGGCCCAGAATCGGCGTTCCACTGTATCAACAAGCCCCATTACCACCATGATGTCCACCTTGCGGGGGGGCCTTTTTTGAGAGAGGTCTGTGTCCATGTCCTCATCACTGTCCTCAGGGTGCTGCCGTCACCCCCTCGCCTGCTGTAGCTGTAGCAGTTCCTGGTTCTCGTTCTCCATATACTCCTGGACAATGCGCGTGGTGTTCATAAGGGCGATAACAGCTGCGATGATCTGATTGGGCTCCATGCTTTCCCTGGTATGGTGTCTACAGGACAGCAGAGTTGGAGCAGAAGCGGCGGGTGGATAACAATGGTGTCAGCAATATGGCGCCTGCACGAAAAAAGGCGCAAAAGGATTTTGGGCTCCCCCCTCCGCTGCTGCTTTCTCAGAGGGAGGGGGGAAGCAAGGGTTAGGCTTCTTTCTTTCTAACAGCAGATGGTACAATACGCAGGGAGCAAGGGTTAGGTGCCTTCCCTTCTAATTGCAGATGGTTCAACAGGCTTGATATCCATCATCATCTCCTGGCCCCCTCAAGGATTGAACTCATAACCCCAGGTTTAGCGGGCCAACATTCAGACCGCTGAGCTATCCCTCTGCCCATATTATAGTGTGACTGAATCCCCACTAGACCTAATGTCCAGGTGTACGCTGGAGATGTATGGTAATTGTGAGCTGAGCAGGCTCCATGCTTGCCGTAGCAAACCCGGAAACCCCAGACCGCTGAGCTATCCCTCTGCCCGTGTTCCAGGCAGTACTGAATCTCCCTTAAACAAAACATAAAAAAGAGAATGACCAGAGTCACTCTGGTCACTCCCATTTATGTCCAAGCGCCCCCAGCCAGCCACACCATAGGCCCGCCAGGAGCACACAGGGAATGATGAATTTCAAGCCTACTGTACAATTTGCAGCTAGAAGGCAAGGAGTTTATGCTGTGTAATCCCACAACTACCAGCCTCAGGCGGAATGGCCCCCTCAAGGATTGAACTCGCAACCCTAGGTTTAGTAGGCCAACGCTCAGAACGCTGAGCTATTCCTCTGCCCAGACTACAGTGCGACTGAATCCCCACTAGACCTAATGTCACGGTAATTGTGAGCTGAGCAGGCTCCATGCTTGCCGTAGCAAACCCAGAAACCCCGTAAACCGAGGAAAAAAGGCGCGAAAAAGATTGCTTTCACGGAGGGAGGGAGGGACATGGCTTGACGACATGTACCCAGAACCACCAGCGACAATGTTTTCTGCCCCATCAGGCTTTGGGATCGCAACCCAGAATTCCAATGGGTGGCAGAGACTGCGGGAACTGTGGGATAGCTACCCACAATGCAACGCTCCGATAGTAGACGCTAGCCCCGATACTGTGGACACAGTCCATCGACCTCATGGTCTTAAGGCTCTTAAGTGGGGACACACACAATTGATTCCATAAATTCGGGTTTTAAAATATCGACTTCTATAATTTCGACCTAATTCTGTAGTGTAGACGTACCCTTAGTGTAGACCAGGCCTCAGAGACAAAGATCAAGCTTCCTCCTCAGCCAGGTGTCAACCTGCAAAATGGTCATTCTTTGGCAAGGAATGGGGGCAGGGAAAAAAAACCCTACCGCTTAGCGAAGACACACCATGACATTTCCATTCTTCACCAGACTACCTGTTGCCTTGCTCCCAGCAAGAAAGTGTTTTAAAAATGAGTGCTGAGATTCTCACCTCATCATTTGACTCCAGGAACCCGGGCTTCCAGAAACACAACAAATATATTGTGAGACTCATGATAACATTGCAACAGCTGGCAAGACTGTGTTTGCAAAATGCTGCCTGGGGCTTTAGGAACATCAGTGGCAATCTGTCATGCATGCTGTGTAGGCCGCTCATCTGGGGTAGATCAGTTTAGAGTCCAAAAACTTCAAATGAAATGATTTGGTTTCAAATTTTTCACAGGAAATTTTGTTTTTTTTTTTAATGGAAAAATTTCAAAGTGGGATGAAAAATTTTGGTTTCATTTTGAATTTTTTGTTCAAAAGTTAAAAATCAAACTGTTTTATGAAATATTTTTCCTAGCTCTTCAGGCCAGATTGGACCCCTGTGATCATCTAGTCTGGCCCCCTGTATAGTGCAGTGTGACAGAGTGCTAGGTATAAAAGCCGGCGTCAGCACTCGTCACAGGAGCTCCAATCAGGCAAAGCAGATTGGAACTGACTGGGAAGCTGTGCCTAGTTTGTGGGCGGGCAGGGCAGAAAGGCTATTTAAGCCATTAGCCAGAACAAACAAAGAGGCCCAGGAAGGACGAGCACAGGGGGAAAGCAGGCAGTGAGGAGGAGAGAGAGATTACTGCCCGCATTGTGGCAGCTCCTAGCAGACCTCCCCTCCCCCCCCAAAACCAGACCAGGGCTCCACAGTGTTATGTGCTGCACGGACCCAAAAAGGCTGCGATAAATCCACTCCAAGTGACACCTTGACATGCCAGATTTCCCTGCCCACTGCTGGGGTCACTGCTGTGCCCCAGGGCTGGTCCGTGTGGGCAGCAGCACTGACTGAACAAATCACCCAGCGAGCGTGTGCCAGTCAAGGCTGCCTTGTCTGTACGGGAGCTGCCCTGCCACAGGGACAGAAACTAACCCTGGGTGCTTGCTGCATTTGTGTCACCCAGAAATACCCAGTGAAATACGGCGCTGGTGTCTGCAAGACCAACAATGGCCCCGCCGTGCCCGTCATCTACGACTATGGTGATGCCCAGAAAACCGTCAGCTATTACTCTCCAAACAGCCGAAGTAAGTCTGGCAATGAGCATGCAGGTTCTGCCTCTCCACCTGAACTAAATTCTCATGGAATATTTCCCAGAGCCCCCTAGTGTCCCTGCCCCCGACCTGCTATAAAAACTCCAGGAGGTTAGAAAACGCTCCGGACAGCTCCCTCTGAATTTAAGCCCTGGGCCTGTCGTTTCAATTAGAACAACCTTCATTTTAGAGCAGTGATACTCAGACCTCAGTGGTCCAGGAGCCAAATTAATGATCAGCATTACCCAAAAGAGCCACAGGAGTGTGAATTCATTGTTTCATTTACTATAGTAATAGTCATATTTAAACAGCATGACAGGGGAAATATTTAGTTTATAGATTTATTATTCTCACAGCAAATAAGTTAATAACTTAGTGCCTGTAGAAAACGTAATTGGTTACTAACATAGTAAAAGCATCCTGACTGGTTAATTACTTAGATTGGTCAATAATGAAATCACAGGGTTTTCATATCATGTGCTGCAAAGAGCAGCAGGACACACATTAAAGAGAGACTTGTGGTTGGCAAGCCACAGTCTGAACAGAACTCATTTAGAGAAAGGGAAAATGATGAAACAAGAGAGAGCAAATGGAAAATCCCCAGCAGAGTGCACGGTGTGTGTTCCCCACTTTAACATGCTACATGACAACTGAACACAAACCAGCTCTTAGGAATTTAAAGATGCTGTGAAAGTGACAGATCTGTGAACAGCCCGGCTGAGACTCTCAGTTCCTGATCATTTGTGGGACTGGAGTTCCTGATCCGTAGTCCCCGGTCATTCCCAGTTCAAAGGGACTAGCTGGAATCGGAGCTCTCTCCCTTCTCTCCACCTGTCCATGGCAATCAATGGTCCTGACCTCCCCTTTTCTGTCACCAGCTGAATTCGTCCCTGGCTACATCCAGTTTTGCGTGTTTAATAATGAGAAGGCGTCCATGGCTCTGTGTTCTGGGGTGAAAGTGACCGGCTGTAACACCGAGACTGTGAGTATCTGGCCAGTGTGGGGATTCGCTGTGGAGCAAGGGCCAGCTGATCAGTTTTGGGGCTGCCTAGTGTCACTGTCAGAGCTGGCCGGCTGCACAAGGACGCTTTTAGCTTGGCACTGGCGCAATCTGGGTTCAGTTTGTGCCCCCTGTGCCTGCAGGGACAGCTGTGCCTGCAGAGGCAATCATCCACCATGGTAGGCTACAAAGAGTCCTGTGACACCTTATAGACTAACAGATGAATTGGAACATAAGCTTTCGTGGGTGAATACCCACTTCTTCATGGTAGGCTAGGAGGTGGATGTTACATCTCTTGCTTGGGGGGCCATGTTGGAGGTTGGGGGGGAACAGCTCACAGGAGCTCTTTTGTCGAAAGCTGCTGTGGGCACTTTGCACTACTGGGAAGTCTTTGAAGGTGGAATTTCTGCTACCAGGGGGCCTGCAGCCAAAGCGTCTGCCATGGGGAGCCGAGAGTGACTCAAATCCACTCACGGTCTGCTCCTCACCCAAAGAGGTCTATGGGCCTCTGCGCGATCGCATTTGTAATAATACTCCCTAGCTCTGGTATGGCTTTTTTCGTCAAATCTTAAATGCTGCACAGAGAAGTCAATATCATCATCCCCATTTTATAGAAAGGGAAACTGAGGCATGGAACGGAACAGCCAGGGATAAAAGCCAGATCACCGGAGTCCCAGTCTAGTGCTGTATCCACTAGGCCACACTGCCTCCCCAGGTCAAGATTCGATTTCTGTTCTAGGGTGTGAGACACAGGTTGCAGACAGTGCACCAACACAGCCCTTTCTCGGGTGCCTTCACAGATCCACAGATGCAAAGGTCAGATGGGCCAGTATGATAGATCTTGTAGTCTGACCTCCTGCATAGCACATGCCAGAGAACCTCCCACAGGGATTCCTGCATCAAGCGTTCTGGCCCCTGCCAAACTTCCAGTGCAGGTTTTTCCCAAACTCTACGGTAAGGGTTAAATTGTGAGCTCCTTGGAACAGGGGCAGTATTTCTGTTCCGTATGGCACCCAGCACCAGAGGGTGTGCCCAGGACTGGGGCTCCGAAGAGGTACTGCGATGCAAACAATAAATAATACCACCACCACTCAGTGACTTAAACTTGCCCTTCCCCTTGTGCAGACATTCACACCAGCGTAAAGAGACTGGCAAATGCTGGCATCTGGGGACCCATTGGGTAAATAACTGCACAAAAGTCAGGGCAATGGAGACTCTGGTCCCAAGAGTTAGGAAGGGCTTTAAACCCTTATGATTCAGGGCATTAGCTGACTTCTGATGGGGGATGTCAGGAGATAACTTACTTTGTGGGCAGATTATTCGCCACACTGCCATTGCAGGGTTTCTTGCACCTTCCTCTGAAGCAGCTGGCACTGGCATGGAGACAGGAGAGCGGCTAGATGGGCCCCTGCTCTGCTCTCATCTGGCAACTCCTCTGTTCTCTCCCCAGTACTGCATAGGTGGAGGAGGGTTCTTCCCAGAAGCGAACCCAATTCAGTGCGGCGATTTCCCTGCCTTTGCCTGGAACGGGTACGGAACCCATCAGCACTGGAGCGTATCCAAGGAGTTGATTGAATCCGCAGTGCTGCTGTTCTACCGCTGAGTCCGGAAAGGCTGGCTTGACCCAGTGAACGACGCTGCTTTGCTCCAGCCACAGCTGCACCCTGGGAGGAGAAATGCTGGCCTCAGCTGTAAACATCTGTGATGCAAATAAAGAAAGTGAAGTGGACTGGGGTCTCGGTGCGATTTACTCCCCTTGTGACCCAGAGAGGGCGGAGAGGTTTTGAGCACTAGTCAGGATCAGGCACTACTCTCATTACGAACACCTAGCCCTCAGCTAGCGCTCTGGTTCCCTAGATCTCAAAGCACTTTACCAAGGCGGGCGGCGCAGTTATCGCAACATTATAGACGTGGGGAATAAGGCCCAGGAGGTGATGAAGTTGTCACGACTCCCGAGTTAGCTGCACCTCTGAGCCCCTCATGTCTCCTTGAGGGACTCCCACCTTGATGTCAGGCCTTCAGCTGTCACTCTTCTTGGGGCTGGATTCTGCAATCCCCTCCCTCCAGAGCAGGGCCTGGCCTGCAATTCATAACCATCAGCTCAGAGGTGAGGTCAGTTCAGCATCTTCTGCCCTGTTCTCTGCCGGGCCATGGCTTGGTTAGGCAGTGACCAGCCATCTCTCAGAAAGCTAAGTCCCATTTAATCACAACCAAAGCATTTCCGAGCAAACGTCTCTGAACACAATAAACAGCATATCCAAGGTCTAGCTCAGTAGGTGCTCACCACTGACCCCAGGGTGACCCTGTCAGGTTTTTAAATACTTCAGATCTTGCCACAGGTCCTGTCTGGTCACCATTTCAGGTCCGTTCTTGGACCCTCCTTTGATCAGGGCTGATCTTTTATACAGTATCGTTACTTTTTTTTCCTTATGCCTCTTGAACCAGGTCAGACCAGTCAATGATATTGCCTAGGTGGGCCAAATTTCACAAGCCTTGTTACTGGCATTGTTTCTGTTTTGGAGATTTGTGTTAATTACCCCCCTGTTGTCTCTGTTTCCTTGGGAAAAAACTTATTTCATCCTCGTTAGCCAATCACTAACCAGCCCCTAAAGATACAGATCACACTGATAAAGTGAATAGAACAGGAGTACTTGTGGCA
The DNA here is from genome assembly GCA_037349315.1 of Chelydra serpentina. NCBI lineage: Eukaryota > Metazoa > Chordata > Testudines > Chelydridae > Chelydra > Chelydra serpentina. Next base: position 4,617,882 of record JBAIAC010000056.1, read on the forward strand.
CCTTAGAGACTAACAAATGTATTTCAGCATAAGCTTTCATAGGCTATAGCCCACTTCATCGGATGCATAGAATGGAACACACAGAAGGAAGATGTATATATACACACACAGAAAAGGTGGAAGTTGCCATACCAATTCTAAGAGGCTATTTAATTTAGATGAGTTCAGTAGAAGCTTCTTTGATTATGGTAGCTAAATTCCCTGAAGATTCCCCTATGGCAATCAGGGTCCAGACACTCCAAGAAGAGAAAAGATTTAAACTCCCCAAATAAGCAGTTAAATGCCTCTGATTGTACACACTGTTACTAGACTATAAAAACATACCAAGTAAGATGTGACCTGGGGTGCCTAGGGTAGCCCTCACTGAAAATGCCACAGTCACGGCAGGCTGCAGAAAGGAGGGCAGATTCTCCCAAAACTGGTGGCTAACACTGTAGTTATATTCACCAACCATCCCAAACTGTGCTCCTGATCCCCCCCACTGGTTATCAAGAAGCTTAAAAAGAAATCACACATCCCCCTTTATTGCATTCCAGTTCTCTGGCTTCCTATCAGCACATAGGTCCAGCACAGTGAGAAGTTATTTAAAACCTCTGCTCACTATAACAAAATGTTCTTCTGACCCACAGGGCCAGTCACATTGCCAGGTCGATGATAGTTTGGATCTTACCCAAAATGCCACTCTGTCAGCCAATCCTTTAGTACCTAGAACTAAAGGTTTATTATAAAGAAAAAAGAAAGAACAGGAGGAGAGTTGTTAAATGGTAAAGCAGTCGTATACATACAGAGACTTCAAAGTCCATATATCAGGTTCTTAGCAGTATTGGTGAGTTTGCTGGCTTGAAAGTCCCTCTGGAATCATCCAAAACTTGGATGGGTTATTCAGTCCTTTGTTTGGAGCTTCATTTTGCAGAGAAGTGAGTCCAGAGGTGAGAAGCAGGATTGAAGACAAAATGGGAGATGATGCAGCTGCCTTTTTATATCTATTGCCACGTGGCTTGTACTTCCTTTCTCCCAAACACCAACTCATAGAACATGGCATGCAAAAACCTTGGAGTCCCCTTTCTCCTATCCCCAATGCAGACAGTCTGTATTCACTCAGCATGCTGGCTCTGTGGTGACTGAGCGGTCACGGTGCTTGATTACAATCCTGAAAGTTGTGGGTTTGGCTCTTGCTCAACTAGCTCACCCAGCTGCAAAACGGGTACCCAATCCATCGGGTTAGGGCACTCAAAGGCAGCTGGACGTGATGCTGGCACGTCCCTCCCTTGTCTACTGTTGGCTATGAAACAGACATGCCACAACGACACCATCCTGCTAAGCCATTGGCTTGGGGGAATTTTGATCCTGGGGCTGTAACAATGTGATGTGACGCAGTAAGGAGTGGGACGGATTTGACCTGGGAGTGTTGCCGGGGAGGTTCATTGGGACTGTCTGCATTGGGGATGGGAGACTTCCCCTGAAGGAAGATACCTGAGGCTGTAACATGAGCCAGGAGGGGGTTGGGAGAGCTGACACCTTTGCCTGGGAATCTAGACAAAGGTGTCAGCTCTCCCAACCCCCCTCCTGGCTCATGTTACAGCCTCAGGTATCTTCCTTCAGGGGAAGTCTCCCATCCCCAATGCAAAGGCTGGGGTCTAAGCTCTCTGCCCCCCTCCGCCCCCAGAAGCACTTGATTGAAGGATCCTGGTTGTACCTACAAGCTATGTTTGGGACCGTTCCTGTAATCCAATAAACCTTCCATTTTACTGGCTGGCTGAGAGTCACGGTGATTCCCAGGTAGAGGGGTGCAGGGGCCTGACTCCCCCACACTCCGTGACAAACTCCCAGTGCAACACTGACATAAATTCATGGGAAAGCCAAGCCCTCGACCTACCAAAATGGAAATGGACCTTGTGGCAAAGACCCCAGTATTTGCAGATCTAACAAAGACAACAGGTAATGGAGAAACGGAAAAGGAGGAAAGAACATGCCGTAGCCCGACTCAACAATCCACATCCTCCCCTTCCACTGGGAAATGTTTGCCTCAACCATGCCAAGAGCTGGGGATCCCAGATCAGTCTCATTAGTCACCTGCAGATCCTCCAGTGATAGCTGGCTATCATTTTATGGAAGACAATCATCCCCCAATGCAGAGGTATCTCCAATAGTGATAAATTCGCCTCTTCAGCCACTAGAGAGCAGACACAACCACACAAAACCACCCAGCAAGCTTCCCATTCATTATCATATTGGCATGCCTGAACCCAGCTGTGGAGAGAGCCAGGTAAAGCCATATAGCGTAGTTCTATCTCCCTGCCCCATTCAGTCCTTGGCATCCTCGCTGAGACTGCCCCAAAGATGCTATCCTTTGCTAATGACAGATAGATTTTAGTTCTCTTCCAACTGGGCTGATGGATTTGTGCCGAGACCTGTGAGCCAGGTTGTTCTGCTGTAGCAGCGATTCATCTTGAAATAGTAAAATATCTGAATGCGGGGAGGAGCCTCTCTGCCCACATATAGCAGATTGGTTTATTCAGCCCAGTGCAGTAGTTCTTTAAAGGTCAGATAATCTTCAAGAGCAAAATGAGCAGCTTCATGAACAGTAGGGAAAACAAACATAGGAGAAAACAGCTACCCGTGAACTCCACAAGAGAGACTTGAACTGTGTCACCAACTCTCATGAGTTTATTACAAGTATTCCGACATTTGGTGTTGGGTATAAAACTTCAGATCCTGGAGTCATGTTATTTTGTGAGAATCTCAGCTTTCTTTTTTTTTAAAGTAAGATTCCCACCCTTTCTGGTTGTGGCCTGACTCTTGAGTTTTGAATGCGTGGGGTGGGCAGTACTGCCCTGATCTTTGGCAAATACCTCTTTTATGTGAAAGAACAAACCCGAGAGACCTTCCTGGAATGTCCATTGGATGCTGTTCCTGTGCTAGGGAGGGTAAATCTATAGCTACCTAATTTGTATAGAGCCAGGAACGTTTATTGCATCTGGGCTGACTGGTTAAGCGGGGGTTTAGAGAGATGAAAAAAGAAGCAGCTGTTGTATGGACCTGTTTGTTTTAATTCCGCTATCATCAGCCCCCCCACTTCCATCCCCTCACAGGGGATCCTGAGTGGAATGAAGTAGAGCAGATGCACCAGGCCTTCAGGAAGACATCAAAGGTGAACTGGCCTGTGTAGAGATGCCAATGGGCCTAGATGCCCTTGTGGACCTTGCCATCTGCATAGATGATCAGCTGTGAGAACAAAATGAGGAGAAAAGTGGTCTCCTGAAGTTCCTCTACCATGTATCGATAAAGGGTCCTGTGGCACCTTAGTGGGTATTCACCCACGAAAGCTTATGCTTCAATACCTCTGTTAGTCTATAAGGTGCCACAGGACCCTTTGTCGCTTCTACAGATCCAGACTAACACGGCTACCCCTCTGATACTCTACCATGTATGGTGACCTCAACTTCTGTATTGCCCATTGAACCTACACAAGCCGATCTGGCTTGTGAATGGCTCATACCTGAAGAAAAGGAACAGCGCCATGAGAACCACCTCTGCTTCTATTGTGGTGAACCTGACCACGCCATTTCAGCCTGCCCAGTATGAACGCCAAGGAGCTTGGGAGACAAGCCAAAGCATATCATAATTATATAACAGTGGTGAATATGGGGGTACCAGGGTATCACACTTGGCATCTCCTGGCTAACCCTGCAGGATCCCCTCATTCATTGGTGAGAACAGGTCACTTTCCCATCAAACTTCTGCCGATGACATGGCCAGAAAACAGTCAATATCGCACCAAGGCCCAAGAAGGTTCAAGTAGATGTAGTTGCCCACATTGAAACCCCTACTGAGGGAACTATAGAACTTCCTCTTAAGTACCATGACGACACTTTGAGAAGAAGAATGCAGAAAGCCTCCCCCGACATCAAGGCTATGACTGCCAAGTAGAGCTCCAGCCAGAGGTGAAGACAATGTTTGGGCAGTGTGGCAGAGCTCCGATCTTGTCCCTGTGGGTCCCGTGCTTCTAGGCGGTTTATGCTAGCCTCAGAGGATGGTGAGAGAACTCCCACAGTTCCTGTTGTCCCTCTGGGCATATTGCAGAACAGTTTAGCCTCCTGTCCTGCCAGAGGCCTGTCTTCTCTTTGTAGTGGCAGGTTGGTGGGGGGAACCCGGGCCCGCCCTCTACTCTGGGTTCCAGCCCAGGGACCCTAATGGTAGCAGCTGTTGGCTGCTGACCTCGCACTGCCAGAGTTGCTACAATTCCCGGGCCACTTCCCCACAGCTCTCCCGCTTCTCCCTTCTTCACCCTTACCTGAGGGCTCCCTTACCAATGGCTTGAGAGTTGCCTTATTTACTCAGCCCTTCAGTAGCAGCAGCAGCACTTCCTCTCCTCTGGCTCCCTGGCTCTTCCTCAGCCTGACTGGAGTGAGCCCTTTTATATGCTCAGAAGAGCCTTAATTAGGGTCAGGTGTTCACTTCACCTTAATGGCCTCACCTGACTCTTTGCAGGTTAATTAGAGTCAGGTGTTCTCATTAGCCTGGAGCAGTCCCTGCTCTGGTCAGTTAGGGAACAGAAAACTGCTAACCCAATGGCCAGTATATCTGCCTTCTACTATTCTGTTGTACCGAACTGGCCTGGGTCTATCACAGCGGGTATATGCAATGCCAGAGTATGAACTAGCTGTTTTGTGAGAACACATCCATGAGAACTTGGCCCAGAGGTTCCGAAGTCAGCTTCCCTAACCAGTGCTCCGGTCCTTTTCATACAAAAATGATGGCAGCCTCTGCTTCTGTGTCGATTGCTGAGCCCTAAATCAGATAACAGTCCAGAACTGTTACCCACTACCCCTAAACACTGAGTTATTAGACTGTGTGGGGGTCACCCACATATTCACTGAACTGAATCTCTGGGGCATTTACAATCTTGTCCATATCCAAGAAGGAGACAAATGGAAAACCGCCTTTCAGACCTGCTATGGCCACTTTGAATATTTAGTCATGCCATTTCAACTGACTAATGCCTCAGCAATGTTCCAGCACTACATTACCAATGTGTAGGGCTGTGATTTGGTCACAGAGGTCACGGAAGGCATGGAATTAGTGACTCCCAGAGACCTCCGTGACTTGAACCCCCCGTGCCTGGGAGCTGCAGGGTCCCCTGCCTCCCGTGGAGGCTGGGAACTGCAGGGGCCCCGAGCTCCCAGTCACAGAGGATAGTGGGGGTGCCCCACAGCTCCCAACTGGGGTGGGGTACAGGGGCGCCCCAGAGCTCCCAAGTGGCAGGGAGACCCTGAGCTCCTAGCCACCGTGGACAGCAGGGTTCCCGGAAGCTCCCAGCTACTGAGGGCGGTGGGAGACCCTGGAGCCCTTGGGCTGCCGCAGACGGTGGTGGTGGTGGGGCCCTGGAGCTCTGAGCCACCACAGGTGTCAAGGGTACCCTGAGCTTGGAGCCACAGGCGGTGGGAGGACCTTGCAGCTCTGAGCCAAGAACCCCTGGGTGATGTGGAGGGAGGGAGAGGATAGCTCAGTGGTTTGAGCATTGGCCTGCTAAACCCAGGGTTGTGAGTTCAATCCTTGAGGAGGCCATTTAGGGATCTGGGGCAAACATTGGGGATTGGTCCTGCTTTGAGCAGGGGGTTGGAGTAGATGGTGCCTTCTAAGGTGCCTTCCAACCCGGATATTCTATGGGTACGTCTACACTACAGAATAAGGTCGAAATTATAGAAGTCGATATATTAAAACCCGAATTTATGGAATCGATTGTGTGTCCCCCCACTAAAGAGCATTAAGACCATGAGGTCAATTGACTGTGTCCACAGTAGCGGGGCTAGCATCGACTTTCGGAGCATTGCATTGCGGGTAGCTATCCCACAGTTCCCGCAGTCTCCGCCGCCCATTGGAATTCTGGATTGCGATCTCAAAGCCTGATGGGGCAGAAAACATTGTCGCTGGTGGTTCTGGGTACATGTCGTCAAGCCATCAAACGTCCCTCCCTCCCTCCCTCCGTGAAAGCAATCTTTTTCGCATCTTTTTTCCGGGGTTTCCGTGTTTGCTACAGAAGCCTGCTCAGCTCACAATTACCGTACATCTCCAGCGTACGCCTGGAGATTAGGTCTAGTGGGGCTTCAGTCACGCTATAATACAGGCAGAGGGATAGCTCAGCGTTCTGAGCATTGGGCCGCTAAACCCAGGGTTGCGAGTTCAATCCTTGAGGGGGCCATTTCGCCTGAGGCTGGTAGTCGTGGGACTGCACAGCAGCAGCTCCTTGCCTTCTAGCTACAGATCGTACAATATGCATGAAATTCGTGTGCTCCTGGCTGGCGGCCTATGTTGTGGCTGGCCGGGGGTGCTTGGAGATAAACGGGAGTGACCAGAGTGACTCTGGTCATTCTCTTTATTACGTTTTGTTTAAGGGAGATTCAGTACTGCCTGGAACACAGGCAGAGGGATAGCTCAGCGGTATGAGCGTTGGCCCGCTAAACCTGGGGTTGCGAGTTCAATCCTTGAGGGGGCCAGGCGATGAGGATGGCTATCAAGCATATTGTACCATCTGCTGCTAGAAGGGAAGGCGCCTAACCCTTGCTCACCGCATATTGTACCATCTGCAGCTAGAAGGAAATGAGCCTAACTCTTGCTCCCCACTCCCTCTGTGAAAGCAACTGAGGGAGGAGCTCAAAATCCTTTCGCGCCTTTTTTCATGCGGGCGCCATATTGCTGACACCATTGTTATCCACCCGCCGCTTCTGCTCCCACTCTGCTGTCCTGCAAACAGCATACCAGGGAAAGCATGGAGCACGATCAGATCACCGAACTGTTATCGCCCTTTTGAACACCACGCGCATTGTCCAGGAGTATATGGAGAACAAGAACCAGGAGCTGCTACAGCAACAGGAGGCGAGGAGGCGACAGCAGCACCCTGAGGACAGTGATGAGGACATGGACACAGACTTCTCTCAAAAAAGGCCCCCCCGCAAGGTGGACATCATGGTGGTAATGGGGCTTGTTGATACAGTGGGCCGATTCTAGGCCCGGGAAACAAGCACAGACTGGTGGGACCACATAGTGTTGCAGGTCTGGGATGAATCCCAGTGGCTGCGAAACTTTCGCATGCGTAAGGGCACTTTCATGGAACTTTGTGAGTTGCTTTCCCCTGCCCTGAAGCGCCAGAACACCAAGATGAGAGCAGCCCTCACAGTAGAGAAGCGACTGGCGAGAGCCCTGTGGAAGCTTGCAACGCCAGACAGCTACCGGTCAGTCGCGAATCAATTCGGAGTGGGAAAATCTACAGTGAGGGCTGTTGTCATGCAAGTAGCCAGGGCGATCACCAAGCTGCTTGTACCAAGGGTTGTGAGTCTGGGAAATGTGCAGGTCATAGTGGATGGCTTTGCAGCAATGGGGTTCCCGAACTGTGGTGGGGCGATAGACGGAACCCATATCCCTATCTTGGCACCGGACCACCAAGCCAGCGAGGGTAACCGAAAGAGTTACTTTTCAATAGTGCTGCAAGCACTGGTGGATCATAAGGGACGTTTCACCAACATCAATGTGGGATGGCCAGGAAAGGTACATGACGCTCGCATCTTCAGGAACTGTGGTCTGTTTCAGCTGCTGCAGCAAGGGACTTTCTTCCTAGACCAGAAAATAACTGTTGGGGATGTTGAGATGCCAATAGTTTTCCTTGGGGACCCAGCCTACACCTTAATGACATGGCTCATGAAGCCATACACAGGTAGCCTGGACAGTAGTCAGGACCTTTTCAACTATAGGCTGAGCAACTGCAGAATGGTGGTGGAATGTGCATTTGGGCATTTAAAAGCTCGCTGGTGATGTTTATTGACTAGGTTAGATCTCCGCGAAAACAATATTCCCATTATTATTAATGCTTGCTGTGCGCTCCACAATATCTGTGAGAGTAAGGGGGAGACGTTTATGGCGGGGTGGGAGGTTGAGGCAAATCACCTGGCCGCTGGTTATGCGCAGCCAGACACCAGGGCTATTACAAGAGTACAGCAGGGTACTCTTGTAATACATCAGGGAAGCTTTGAAAACCAGTTTCCTGAATGGCCAGGATACCAAGTGTGAAATTTCTGTTTTTCCCCATTACTGAAAAGCCCCGCCCCTTGATTCATTCTACTTTCCATTAAACAAACCGCCCTGCCCACCCCCATTCGGTCACCGCTTGCAGAGGCAATAAAGTCATTTTTGCTTAACAATCATGCATTCTGTATTAATTCGTCAAACAAATAGGGGGAACTATGGGGGTAACTGGATGGATGGTGGAGGAAGGGAAGCACCAGGATGGGTGGTGGAGGAGGGGATGAGGGAAGGACAAGGACACACAGCACTTTAAAACTTATTGAATGCCAGCCTTTCATTGCTTGGACTGTTCTCTTGGCTTGAGTGGTTGGGTGCACGGATGCCGCCCAAACGCGTGCTTCGGCGTCTCGGTGATGAGGTTATGGGACTCAGGGAGGATGGCTGTTGGTTACACAGGGGCTGTAGCGGCGGTCTGGGCTCGGGCGGCCTTTGCTGAACCATACGCCTTTCCTCAGCCATAAACCTGAGGGTTTCCGTTTGATCCTCCAGTAGCCTGAGTATTGCATCCTGCCTTCACCCTAACCCTAACCCTGACGCCACCTACTCACTTCAGCCCGCCAGTCATTGTCTTCAGCACGTCACCTGTCCGTGCGATCAAATTCTGCCGTCCTGGACTACCTCACTGTGTGCGTCCACGAATTCTGCTGGGCAGTTTCAGTGTGGGAGGACTGCATGAGCTCTGTGAACATATCATCTCGATTCCTTTTTTTTTTAACTTCTAATCTTTGCTAGCCTCTGGGACGGTGATGAAAGGGGTGGCGTTGATACATTTGCAGCTGCGGGAGGAAACAAACAGGAGAGGAGTAGTTTAAAAGACACATATTAGAGAACAATGCTCCAAACATTACATTGCACATGTGCATTTGGTCCAAGGTTGCACTTTGCCTGTTAGATTGAGGGTCTGCCGGTTTGCTGTGAGAGATCACACAAGCAGATCCGGCGGGCAACAGAATTCGGCTTGCAGGCAGCCACAGTCTATATGCTTCTTTAACCTTCATAACATGTGGGAATGGTTTCAAACAGAAACCCCTTATTTCCCATAACAAAGAGCCTCTGGGCTGGCAATTTAAAAGTGGTTGGCAATTGAAAAGGGAGGGGCGGCGGTTTTCGGGTTAACGTGCAGCGCGAAACTAATCGACCCCACACACACACACAGACACACATCCAAGATGTTTGCTGTTCCCCCTCCTCCCACCGCGTGGGTCACAGCGGGGAAGATTTCCATTCAGCCACAGGCAAACAGCCCAGCAGGGACGGACCCCTCTGAATCCCCCCTTAATAACATTCCCCTATTTCAACCATGTGACCATGAACGAGATCACTCTTCTGAGGATATCACAGACAGATAAAGAATGGATGTTGCTTGACTGCCAGCAAACACCGGGACCATATGCCACCATGCTTTGCAAGGCAATGATTCCAGATTATATGCTACTGGCCTGGCGTGGTAGTGTGTTACCAAGGAGCACAGGATAAGGCTGCCCTCCCCAGAAACCTTTTGCACAGGCTTTGGGAGTACACCCAGGAGAGCTTTCTGGAGATGTCCCCGGAGGATTTCCCCTCCATCCCCGAACAGGTTAACAAACTTTTCCAGTAGCTGTAGCTGTACTGGCCGTGAATTAATCATTAAACACGCTTGATTATAAAAAAATGTATTAATTTAACAGAGCTACACTCACCAGAGCTACACACATCCAAGCTTGCCTTGGATGGGTTCGTAGGGTATGGCTCCAGGGTGAGAAAGAGTTCCTGGCTGTCGGGGAAAAGGGCTTCTCCGCTTCCTTGCTGTGTCTGTGCGCTATTTTGAGCATCGTTATCATCATCTTCCTCTCCCCGAAAATGCTTCTCTGTTGTTATGATGAGGAATTCCACTTACGGAGTATTACCACATGGGTGGGTCAGTGCTGGCTGCACCCTAGAATGGCATGCAGCTCATCATAGAAGCGGCATTTCAGCGGCCTGACCCAGAACGGCCGTTTCCATCTCTGGTTCTTTGGTAGGCTTGCCTGAGCTCCTTAATTTTAACGTGGCACTGTTGCCTTTCCCTGTTGTAGCCTCTGTCCTGCATGCCCTTGGAGACTTTGGCATATGTATTAGCGTTTCATCTTTTGCACCATAGCTCAGCTAGCACGGTTTCGTCTCCTCATATTGCGATCAGACGGCTTACCTCACGCTCGGTCCACGCTGGAGCTCGTCATCGGTTCTGGGACTCCATCATGGCCTGCTGATGAGGTCTGAATTCAGCTGCAGCTCACCACGCTGGCCAAACAGGAAATGAAATTCAAAAGTTCACGGGGCTTTTCCTAGGTACCTGAGTAGAGCATTCGACCCAGACTGCTGTCCAGAGCGGTCAAATGTGGAATAGGATTGAAATGTTCATTGTTAGATATTATCACGGACCGATCTCTACCAAAAGAACAACAGTGCCTCATAATGGTTTTTAGAAGAGGATTACAGGAGTATTTTGGCACTAGCAGTAAACTTGATTGAAATGCTCATTGTGAGTTATTTTCACGAACCGATGTGTACCAAAATAACAACATTGCAGCATAATGACTTTGTCAGGCGGATTGCAGTGAAATTTGCTAGTATCTGTGAACAGGGTTGAAACGCTTAGTGTGAGAAATCTTTACGAACTGATCTCTACCAAAAGACAAGCAGTTCAGCATAATAATTGGTGGAGAGGGGTTTCAAGAGGAATTTGGCAATAGCAATGAATAGGATTGAAATGTTCATTGTTAGAAATTATCACGGACCGAACTCTACCAAAAGAACAGCAGTGCCTCATAATGGTTTTTAGAAGAGGATTACAGGAGAAATTTGGTACAAGCAGTGAACAGATTTGAAATACTGATTGTGAGAGAATGTCACGAACCTATCTGTACCAAAAGACCAGCAGCGCATTAAAAGGCATTTAGAAGACGATTTCAGGCGAATTATGCGCAGACAGTGAACAGGGTTGAAAAGCTCATTGTGATAATTCCCACGAACCGATCTCTGCCAAAGGACCAGTGGTTTAGCACAATGGGTTTTTGAAGACGATTACAGGAGAATTCTGGCACTAGCAGAGAACTTTTTTTGAAGATTGATGTCTACCAAACATCCAGTTGTACACCTCTTTGTAATGGCAATTATAAGAGGTTTACAGGAGTATTTTGGCACAAGCAGAGAAGAGAATTGAAATGCTGATTGTGAGGAAATGTAACGAACCGATTTAACCAAAAGACCAGCATCGCATTAGAATGGCATTTAGAAAGGGATTTCAGGGGAATTACGCACAGAGAGAGATCAGGGTTGAAATGCTCATTGTGATAGTTTTTCACGAACCGATCTGTACCAAAAGAACAGCATTGTATCTTTATTGTTTTTAGAAGACGAGAACAGGAGAATTTTGGCACTAGCAGTGAACTAGATTTAAATGTTCATTGTGAGTAATTTTCACGAACCGATGTGCACCAAAATAACAACATTGCAGCATAATGACTTTGTCAGGCGGATTACTGGAGAATTTTGGTACAAGCAGTGAACAGAATTGAAATGCTGATTGTGTGAGAAAGTCACGATCCGATCTGTACCAAAAGACCAGCAGCGCATTAAAATGGCAGTTAGAAGACGATTTCGGGCGAAGTTTGCGCTGAGAGTGAACTGGGTTGAAAAGCTCATTGTGATAAATCTCACGAACCGATGTGTACCAAAAGACCAGCAGGTCAGCACAATGGTTTTTAGAAGAGGATTACAGGAGAATTTTGGCACTAGCAGTAAACTTGATTGAAATGCTCATTGTGAGTAATTTTCACGAACCGATGTGTACCAAAATAACAACATTGCAGCATAATGACTTTATCAGGCGGATTGCAGGGGAAATTTGCTAATATCTGTGAACAGGGTTGAAACGCTTAGTGTGAGAAATCTTTACGAACTGATCTCTACCAAAAGACCAGCAGTTCAGCATAATAATTGGTGGAGAGGGGTTTCAAGAGGAATTTGGCAATAGCAATGAATAGGATTGAAATGTTCATTGTTAGAAATTATCACGGACCCGATCTCTACCAAAAGAACAACTGTGCCTCATAATGGTTTTTAGAAGAGGATTACAGGAGAATTTTGGTACAAGCAGTGAACAGAATTGAAATGCTGATTGTGTGAGAAAGTCACGATCCGAGCTGTACCAAAAGACCAGCAGCGCATTATAATGGCAGTTAAAAGACGATTTCGGGCGAAATATGCGCTGACAGTGAACTGGGTTGAAAAGCTCATTGTGATAATTCTCACGAACCGATGTGTACCAAAAGACCAGCAGTTCAGCACAATGGTTTTTAGAAGAGGTTTACAGGAGAATTTTGGCACTAGCAGTAAACTTGATTGAAATGCTCATTGTGAGTTATTTTCACGAACCGATGTGTACCAAAATAACAACATTGCAGCATAATGACTTTGTCAGGCGGATTGCAGTGAAATTTGCTAGTATCTGTGAACAGGGTTGAAACGCTTAGTGTGAGAAATCTTTACGAACTGATCTCTACCAAAAGACAAGCAGTTCAGCATAATAATTGGTGGAGAGGGGTTTCAAGAGGAATTTGGCAATAGCAATGAATAGGATTGAAATGTTCATTGTTAGAAATTATCACGGACCGATCTCTACCAAAAGAACAGCAGTGCCTCATAATGGTTTTTAGAAGAGGATTACAGGAGAAATTTGGTACAAGCAGTGAACAGACTTGAAATACTGATTGTGAGAGAATGTCACGAACCTATCTGTACCAAAAGACCAGCAGCGCATTAAAAGGCATTTAGAAGACGATTTCAGGCGAATTATGCGCAGACAGTGAACAGGGTTGAAAAGCTCATTGTGATAATTCCCACGAACCGATCTCTGCCAAAGGACCAGCGGTTTAGCACAATGGGTTTTTGAAGACGATTACAGGAGAATTTTGGCACTAGCAGAGAACTTTTTTTGAAGATTGATATCTACCAAACGTCCAGTTGTACACCTCTTTGTAATGGCAATTATAAGAGGTTTACAGGAGTATTTTGGCACAAGCAGAGAAGAGAATTGAAATGCTGATTGTGAGGAAATGTAACGAACCGATTTAACCAAAAGACCAGCATCGCATTAGAATGGCATTTAGAAAGGGATTTCAGGGGAATTACGCACAGAGAGAGATCAGGGTTGAAATGCTCATTGTGATAGTTTTTCACGAACCGATCTGTACCAAAAGAACAGCATTGTATCTTTATTGTTTTTAGAAGACGAGAACAGGAGAATTTTGGCACTAGCAGTGAACTAGATTTAAATGCTCATTGTGAGTTATTTTCACGAACCGATGTGTACCAAAATAACAACATTGCAGCATAATGACTTTGTCAGGCGGATTACTGGAGAATTTTGGTACAAGCAGTGAACAGAATTGAAATGCTGATTGTGTGAGAAAGTCACGATCCGATCTGTACCAAAAGACCAGCAGCGCATTAAAATGGCAGTTAGAAGACGATTTCGGGCGAAGTTTGCGCTGAGAGTGAACTGGGTTGAAAAGCTCATTGTGATAAATCTCACGAACCGATGTGTACCAAAAGACCAGCAGGTCAGCACAATGGTTTTTAGAAGAGGATTACAGGAGAATTTTGGCACTAGCAGTAAACTTGATTGAAATGCTCATTGTGAGTAATTTTCACGAACCGATGTGTACCAAAATAACAACATTGCAGCATAATGACTTTATCAGGCGGATTGCAGGGGAAATTTGCTAATATCTGTGAACAGGGTTGAAACGCTTAGTGTGAGAAATCTTTACGAACTGATCTCTACCAAAAGACCAGCAGTTCAGCATAATAATTGGTGGAGAGGGGTTTCAAGAGGAATTTGGCAATAGCAATGAATAGGATTGAAATGTTCATTGTTAGAAATTATCACGGACCCGATCTCTACCAAAAGAACAACTGTGCCTCATAATGGTTTTTAGAAGAGGATTACAGGAGAATTTTGGTACAAGCAGTGAACAGAATTGAAATGCTGATTGTGTGAGAAAGTCACGATCCGAGCTGTACCAAAAGACCAGCAGCGCATTATAATGGCAGTTAAAAGACGATTTCGGGCGAAATATGCGCTGACAGTGAACTGGGTTGAAAAGCTCATTGTGATAATTCTCACGAACCGATGTGTACCAAAAGACCAGCAGTTCAGCACAATGGTTTTTAGAAGAGGTTTACAGGAGAATTTTGGCACTAGCAGTAAACTTGATTGAAATGCTCATTGTGAGTTATTTTCACGAACCGATGTGTACCAAAATAACAACATTGCAGCATAATGACTTTGTCAGGCGGATTGCAGTGAAATTTGCTAGTATCTGTGAACAGGGTTGAAACGCTTAGTGTGAGAAATCTTTACGAACTGATCTCTACCAAAAGACAAGCAGTTCAGCATAATAATTGGTGGAGAGGGGTTTCAAGAGGAATTTGGCAATAGCAATGAATAGGATTGAAATGTTCATTGTTAGAAATTATCACGGACCGATCTCTACCAAAAGAACAGCAGTGCCTCATAATGGTTTTTAGAAGAGGATTACAGGAGAAATTTGGTACAAGCAGTGAACAGACTTGAAATACTGATTGTGAGAGAATGTCACGAACCTATCTGTACCAAAAGACCAGCAGCGCATTAAAAGGCATTTAGAAGACGATTTCAGGCGAATTATGCGCAGACAGTGAACAGGGTTGAAAAGCTCATTGTGATAATTCCCACGAACCGATCTCTGCCAAAGGACCAGCGGTTTAGCACAATGGGTTTTTGAAGACGATTACAGGAGAATTTTGGCACTAGCAGAGAACTTTTTTTGAAGATTGATGTCTACCAAACGTCAAGTTGTACACCTCTTTGTAATGGCAATTATAAGAGGTTTACAGGAGTATTTTGGCACAAGCAGAGAAGAGAATTGAAATGCTGATTGTGAGGAAATGTAACGAACCGATTTAACCAAAAGACCAGCATCGCATTAGAATGGCATTTAGAAAGGGATTTCAAGGGAATTACGCACAGAGAGAGATCAGGGTTGAAATGCTCATTGTGATAGTTTTTCACGAACCGATCTGTACCAAAAGAACAGCATTGTATCTTTATTGTTTTTAGAAGACGAGAACAGGAGAATTTTGGCACTAGCAGTGAACTAGATTTAAATGTTCATTGTGAGTAATTTTCACGAACCGATGTGCACCAAAATAACAACATTGCAGCATAATGACTTTGTCAGGCGGATTACTGGAGAATTTTGGTACAAGCAGTGAACAGAATTGAAATGCTGATTGTGTGAGAAAGTCACGATCCGATCTGTACCAAAAGACCAGCAGCGCATTAAAATGGCAGTTAGAAGACGATTTCGGGCGAAGTTTGCGCTGAGAGTGAACTGGGTTGAAAAGCTCATTGTGATAAATCTCACGAACCGATGTGTACCAAAAGACCAGCAGGTCAGCACAATGGTTTTTAGAAGAGGTTTACAGGAGAATTTTGGCACTAGCAGTAAACTTGATTGAAATGCTCATTGTGAGTAATTTTCACGAACCGATGTGTACCAAAATAACAACATTGCAGCATAATGACTTTATCAGGCGGATTGCAGGGGAAATTTGCTAATATCTGTGAACAGGGTTGAAACGCTTAGTGTGAGAAATCTTTACGAACTGATCTCTACCAAAAGACCAGCAGTTCAGCATAATAATTGGTGGAGAGGGGTTTCAAGAGGAATTTGGCAATAGCAATGAATAGGATTGAAATGTTCATTGTTAGAAATTATCACGGACCCGATCTCTACCAAAAGAACAACTGTGCCTCATAATGGTTTTTAGAAGAGGATTACAGGAGAATTTTGGTACAAGCAGTGAACAGAATTGAAATGCTGATTGTGTGAGAAAGTCACGATCCGAGCTGTACCAAAAGACCAGCAGCGCATTAAAATGGCAGTTAAAAGACGATTTCGGGCGAAATATGCGCTGACAGTGAACTGGGTTGAAAAGCTCATTGTGATAATTCTCACGAACCGATGTGTACCAAAAGACCAGCAGTTCAGCACAATGGTTTTTAGAAGAGGTTTACAGGAGAATTTTGGCACTAGCAGTAAACTTGATTGAAATGCTCATTGTGAGTTATTTTCACGAACCGATGTGTACCAAAATAACAACATTGCAGCATAATGACTTTGTCAGGCGGATTGCAGTGAAATTTGCTAGTATCTGTGAACAGGGTTGAAACGCTTAGTGTGAGAAATCTTTACGAACTGATCTCTACCAAAAGACAAGCAGTTCAGCATAATAATTGGTGGAGAGGGGTTTCAAGAGGAATTTGGCAATAGCAATGAATAGGATTGAAATGTTCATTGTTAGAAATTATCACGGACCGATCTCTACCAAAAGAACAGCAGTGCCTCATAATGGTTTTTAGAAGAGGATTACAGGAGAAATTTGGTACAAGCAGTGAACAGACTTGAAATACTGATTGTGAGAGAATGTCACGAACCTATCTGTACCAAAAGACCAGCAGCGCATTAAAAGGCATTTAGAAGACGATTTCAGGCGAATTATGCGCAGACAGTGAACAGGGTTGAAAAGCTCATTGTGATAATTCCCACGAACCGATCTCTGCCAAAGGACCAGCGGTTTAGCACAATGGGTTTTTGAAGACGATTACAGGAGAATTTTGGCACTAGCAGAGAACTTTTTTTGAAGATTGATGTCTACCAAACGTCAAGTTGTACACCTCTTTGTAATGGCAATTATAAGAGGTTTACAGGAGTATTTTGGCACAAGCAGAGAAGAGAATTGAAATGCTGATTGTGAGGAAATGTAACGAACCGATTTAACCAAAAGACCAGCATCGCATTAGAATGGCATTTAGAAAGGGATTTCAAGGGAATTACGCACAGAGAGAGATCAGGGTTGAAATGCTCATTGTGATAGTTTTTCACGAACCGATCTGTACCAAAAGAACAGCATTGTATCTTTATTGTTTTTAGAAGACGAGAACAGGAGAATTTTGGCACTAGCAGTGAACTAGATTTAAATGTTCATTGTGAGTAATTTTCACGAACCGATGTGCACCAAAATAACAACATTGCAGCATAATGACTTTGTCAGGCGGATTACTGGAGAATTTTGGTACAAGCAGTGAACAGAATTGAAATGCTGATTGTGTGAGAAAGTCACGATCCGATCTGTACCAAAAGACCAGCAGCGCATTAAAATGGCAGTTAGAAGACGATTTCGGGCGAAGTTTGCGCTGAGAGTGAACTGGGTTGAAAAGCTCATTGTGATAAATCTCACGAACCGATGTGTACCAAAAGACCAGCAGGTCAGCACAATGGTTTTTAGAAGAGGTTTACAGGAGAATTTTGGCACTAGCAGTAAACTTGATTGAAATGCTCATTGTGAGTAATTTTCACGAACCGATGTGTACCAAAATAACAACATTGCAGCATAATGACTTTATCAGGCGGATTGCAGGGGAAATTTGCTAATATCTGTGAACAGGGTTGAAACGCTTAGTGTGAGAAATCTTTACGAACTGATCTCTACCAAAAGACCAGCAGTTCAGCATAATAATTGGTGGAGAGGGGTTTCAAGAGGAATTTGGCAATAGCAATGAATAGGATTGAAATGTTCATTGTTAGAAATTATCACGGACCCGATCTCTACCAAAAGAACAACTGTGCCTCATAATGGTTTTTAGAAGAGGATTACAGGAGAATTTTGGTACAAGCAGTGAACAGAATTGAAATGCTGATTGTGTGAGAAAGTCACGATCCGAGCTGTACCAAAAGACCAGCAGCGCATTAAAATGGCAGTTAAAAGACGATTTCGGGCGAAATATGCGCTGACAGTGAACTGGGTTGAAAAGCTCATTGTGATAATTCTCACGAACCGATGTGTACCAAAAGACCAGCAGTTCAGCACAATGGTTTTTAGAAGAGGTTTACAGGAGTATTTTGGCACAAGCAGAGAAGAGAATTGAAATGCTGATTGTGAGGAAATGTAACGAACCGATTTAACCAAAAGACCAGCATCGCATTAGAATGGCATTTAGAAAGGGATTTCAGGGGAATTACGCACAGAGAGAGATCAGGGTTGAAATGCTCATTGTGATAGTTTTTCACGAACCGATCTGTACCAAAAGAACAGCATTGTATCTTTATTGTTTTTAGAAGACGAGAACAGGAGAATTTTGGCACTAGCAGTGAACTAGATTTAAATGTTCATTGTGAGTAATTTTCACGAACCGATGTGCACCAAAATAACAACATTGCAGCATAATGACTTTGTCAGGCGGATTACTGGAGAATTTTGGTACAAGCAGTGAACAGAATTGAAATGCTGATTGTGTGAGAAAGTCACGATCCGATCTGTACCAAAAGACCAGCAGCGCATTAAAATGGCAGTTAGAAGACGATTTCGGGCGAAGTTTGCGCTGAGAGTGAACTGGGTTGAAAAGCTCATTGTGATAAATCTCACGAACCGATGTGTACCAAAAGACCAGCAGGTCAGCACAATGGTTTTTAGAAGAGGTTTACAGGAGAATTTTGGCACTAGCAGTAAACTTGATTGAAATGCTCATTGTGAGTAATTTTCACGAACCGATGTGTACCAAAATAACAACATTGCAGCATAATGACTTTATCAGGCGGATTGCAGGGGAAATTTGCTAATATCTGTGAACAGGGTTGAAACGCTTAGTGTGAGAAATCTTTACGAACTGATCTCTACCAAAAGACCAGCAGTTCAGCATAATAATTGGTGGAGAGGGGTTTCAAGAGGAATTTGGCAATAGCAATGAATAGGATTGAAATGTTCATTGTTAGAAATTATCACGGACCCGATCTCTACCAAAAGAACAACAGTGCCTCATAATGGTTTTTAGAAGAGGATTACAGGAGAATTTTGGTACAAGCAGTGAACAGAATTGAAATGCTGATTGTGTGAGAAAGTCACGATCCGAGCTGTACCAAAAGACCAGCAGCGCATTAAAATGGCAGTTAAAAGACGATTTCGGGCGAAATATGCGCTGACAGTGAACTGGGTTGAAAAGCTCATTGTGATAATTCTCACGAACCGATGTGTACCAAAAGACCAGCAGTTCAGCACAATGGTTTTTAGAAGAGGTTTACAGGAGTATTTTGGCACAAGCAGAGAAGAGAATTGAAATGCTGATTGTGAGGAAATGTAACGAACCGATTTAACCAAAAGACCAGCATCGCATTAGAATGGCATTTAGAAAGGGATTTCAGGGGAATTACGCACAGAGAGAGATCAGGGTTGAAATGCTCATTGTGATAGTTTTTCACGAACCGATCTGTACCAAAAGAACAGCATTGTATCTTTATTGTTTTTAGAAGACGAGAACAGGAGAATTTTGGCACTAGCAGTGAACTAGATTTAAATGTTCATTGTGAGTAATTTTCACGAACCGATGTGCACCAAAATAACAACATTGCAGCATAATGACTTTGTCAGGCGGATTACTGGAGAATTTTGGTACAAGCAGTGAACAGAATTGAAATGCTGATTGTGTGAGAAAGTCACGATCCGATCTGTACCAAAAGACCAGCAGCGCATTAAAATGGCAGTTAGAAGACGATTTCGGGCGAAGTTTGCGCTGAGAGTGAACTGGGTTGAAAAGCTCATTGTGATAAATCTCACGAACCGATGTGTACCAAAAGACCAGCAGGTCAGCACAATGGTTTTTAGAAGAGGATTACAGGAGAATTTTGGCACTAGCAGTAAACTTGATTGAAATGCTCATTGTGAGTAATTTTCACGAACCGATGTGTACCAAAATAACAACATTGCAGCATAATGACTTTATCAGGCGGATTGCAGGGGAAATTTGCTAATATCTGTGAACAGGGTTGAAACGCTTAGTGTGAGAAATCTTTACGAACTGATCTCTACCAAAAGACCAGCAGTTCAGCATAATAATTGGTGGAGAGGGGTTTCAAGAGGAATTTGGCAATAGCAATGAATAGGATTGAAATGTTCATTGTTAGAAATTATCACGGACCCGATCTCTACCAAAAGAACAACTGTGCCTCATAATGGTTTTTAGAAGAGGATTACAGGAGAATTTTGGTACAAGCAGTGAACAGAATTGAAATGCTGATTGTGTGAGAAAGTCACGATCCGAGCTGTACCAAAAGACCAGCAGCGCATTATAATGGCAGTTAAAAGACGATTTCGGGCGAAATATGCGCTGACAGTGAACTGGGTTGAAAAGCTCATTGTGATAATTCTCACGAACCGATGTGTACCAAAAGACCAGCAGTTCAGCACAATGGTTTTTAGAAGAGGTTTACAGGAGAATTTTGGCACTAGCAGTAAACTTGATTGAAATGCTCATTGTGAGTTATTTTCACGAACCGATGTGTACCAAAATAACAACATTGCAGCATAATGACTTTGTCAGGCGGATTGCAGTGAAATTTGCTAGTATCTGTGAACAGGGTTGAAACGCTTAGTGTGAGAAATCTTTACGAACTGATCTCTACCAAAAGACAAGCAGTTCAGCATAATAATTGGTGGAGAGGGGTTTC
The DNA here is from genome assembly GCA_037349315.1 of Chelydra serpentina. Lineage (NCBI taxonomy): Eukaryota > Metazoa > Chordata > Testudines > Chelydridae > Chelydra > Chelydra serpentina. Next base: position 4,638,527 of record JBAIAC010000056.1, read on the forward strand.
AAGAGGAATTTGGCAATAGCAATGAATAGGATTGAAATGTTCATTGTTAGAAATTATCACGGACCGATCTCTACCAAAAGAACAGCAGTGCCTCATAATGGTTTTTAGAAGAGGATTACAGGAGAAATTTGGTACAAGCAGTGAACAGACTTGAAATACTGATTGTGAGAGAATGTCACGAACCTATCTGTACCAAAAGACCAGCAGCGCATTAAAAGGCATTTAGAAGACGATTTCAGGCGAATTATGCGCAGACAGTGAACAGGGTTGAAAAGCTCATTGTGATAATTCCCACGAACCGATCTCTGCCAAAGGACCAGTGGTTTAGCACAATGGGTTTTTGAAGACGATTACAGGAGAATTCTGGCACTAGCAGAGAACTTTTTTTGAAGATTGATGTCTACCAAACGTCCAGTTGTACACCTCTTTGTAATGGCAATTATAAGAGGTTTACAGGAGTATTTTGGCACAAGCAGAGAAGAGAATTGAAATGCTGATTGTGAGGAAATGTAACGAACCGATTTAACCAAAAGACCAGCATCGCATTAGAATGGCATTTAGAAAGGGATTTCAGGGGAATTACGCACAGAGAGAGATCAGGGTTGAAATGCTCATTGTGATAGTTTTTCACGAACCGATCTGTACCAAAAGAACAGCATTGTATCTTTATTGTTTTTAGAAGACGAGAACAGGAGAATTTTGGCACTAGCAGTGAACTAGATTTAAATGTTCATTGTGAGTAATTTTCACGAACCGATGTGCACCAAAATAACAACATTGCAGCATAATGACTTTGTCAGGCGGATTACTGGAGAATTTTGGTACAAGCAGTGAACAGAATTGAAATGCTGATTGTGTGAGAAAGTCACGATCCGATCTGTACCAAAAGACCAGCAGCGCATTAAAATGGCAGTTAGAAGACGATTTCGGGCGAAGTTTGCGCTGAGAGTGAACTGGGTTGAAAAGCTCATTGTGATAAATCTCACGAACCGATGTGTACCAAAAGACCAGCAGGTCAGCACAATGGTTTTTAGAAGAGGTTTACAGGAGAATTTTGGCACTAGCAGTAAACTTGATTGAAATGCTCATTGTGAGTAATTTTCACGAACCGATGTGTACCAAAATAACAACATTGCAGCATAATGACTTTATCAGGCGGATTGCAGGGGAAATTTGCTAATATCTGTGAACAGGGTTGAAACGCTTAGTGTGAGAAATCTTTACGAACTGATCTCTACCAAAAGACCAGCAGTTCAGCATAATAATTGGTGGAGAGGGGTTTCAAGAGGAATTTGGCAATAGCAATGAATAGGATTGAAATGTTCATTGTTAGAAATTATCACGGACCCGATCTCTACCAAAAGAACAACAGTGCCTCATAATGGTTTTTAGAAGAGGATTACAGGAGAATTTTGGTACAAGCAGTGAACAGAATTGAAATGCTGATTGTGTGAGAAAGTCACGATCCGAGCTGTACCAAAAGACCAGCAGCGCATTAAAATGGCAGTTAAAAGACGATTTCGGGCGAAATATGCGCTGACAGTGAACTGGGTTGAAAAGCTCATTGTGATAATTCTCACGAACCGATGTGTACCAAAAGACCAGCAGTTCAGCACAATGGTTTTTAGAAGAGGTTTACAGGAGTATTTTGGCACAAGCAGAGAAGAGAATTGAAATGCTGATTGTGAGGAAATGTAACGAACCGATTTAACCAAAAGACCAGCATCGCATTAGAATGGCATTTAGAAAGGGATTTCAGGGGAATTACGCACAGAGAGAGATCAGGGTTGAAATGCTCATTGTGATAGTTTTTCACGAACCGATCTGTACCAAAAGAACAGCATTGTATCTTTATTGTTTTTAGAAGACGAGAACAGGAGAATTTTGGCACTAGCAGTGAACTAGATTTAAATGTTCATTGTGAGTAATTTTCACGAACCGATGTGCACCAAAATAACAACATTGCAGCATAATGACTTTGTCAGGCGGATTACTGGAGAATTTTGGTACAAGCAGTGAACAGAATTGAAATGCTGATTGTGTGAGAAAGTCACGATCCGATCTGTACCAAAAGACCAGCAGCGCATTAAAATGGCAGTTAGAAGACGATTTCGGGCGAAGTTTGCGCTGAGAGTGAACTGGGTTGAAAAGCTCATTGTGATAAATCTCACGAACCGATGTGTACCAAAAGACCAGCAGGTCAGCACAATGGTTTTTAGAAGAGGATTACAGGAGAATTTTGGCACTAGCAGTAAACTTGATTGAAATGCTCATTGTGAGTAATTTTCACGAACCGATGTGTACCAAAATAACAACATTGCAGCATAATGACTTTATCAGGCGGATTGCAGGGGAAATTTGCTAATATCTGTGAACAGGGTTGAAACGCTTAGTGTGAGAAATCTTTACGAACTGATCTCTACCAAAAGACCAGCAGTTCAGCATAATAATTGGTGGAGAGGGGTTTCAAGAGGAATTTGGCAATAGCAATGAATAGGATTGAAATGTTCATTGTTAGAAATTATCACGGACCCGATCTCTACCAAAAGAACAACAGTGCCTCATAATGGTTTTTAGAAGAGGATTACAGGAGAATTTTGGTACAAGCAGTGAACAGAATTGAAATGCTGATTGTGTGAGAAAGTCACGATCCGAGCTGTACCAAAAGACCAGCAGCGCATTAAAATGGCAGTTAAAAGACGATTTCGGGCGAAATATGCGCTGACAGTGAACTGGGTTGAAAAGCTCATTGTGATAATTCTCACGAACCGATGTGTACCAAAAGACCAGCAGTTCAGCACAATGGTTTTTAGAAGAGGTTTACAGGAGTATTTTGGCACAAGCAGAGAAGAGAATTGAAATGCTGATTGTGAGGAAATGTAACGAACCGATTTAACCAAAAGACCAGCATCGCATTAGAATGGCATTTAGAAAGGGATTTCAGGGGAATTACGCACAGAGAGAGATCAGGGTTGAAATGCTCATTGTGATAGTTTTTCACGAACCGATCTGTACCAAAAGAACAGCATTGTATCTTTATTGTTTTTAGAAGACGAGAACAGGAGAATTTTGGCACTAGCAGTGAACTAGATTTAAATGTTCATTGTGAGTAATTTTCAGGAACCGATGTGCACCAAAATAACAACATTGCAGCATAATGACTTTGTCAGGCGGATTACTGGAGAATTTTGGTACAAGCAGTGAACAGAATTGAAATGCTGATTGTGTGAGAAAGTCACGATCCGATCTGTACCAAAAGACCAGCAGCGCATTAAAATGGCAGTTAGAAGACGATTTCGGGCGAAGTTTGCGCTGAGAGTGAACTGGGTTGAAAAGCTCATTGTGATAAATCTCACGAACCGATGTGTACCAAAAGACCAGCAGGTCAGCACAATGGTTTTTAGAAGAGGATTACAGGAGAATTTTGGCACTAGCAGTAAACTTGATTGAAATGCTCATTGTGAGTAATTTTCACGAACCGATGTGTACCAAAATAACAACATTGCAGCATAATGACTTTATCAGGCGGATTGCAGGGGAAATTTGCTAATATCTGTGAACAGGGTTGAAACGCTTAGTGTGAGAAATCTTTACGAACTGATCTCTACCAAAAGACCAGCAGTTCAGCATAATAATTGGTGGAGAGGGGTTTCAAGAGGAATTTGGCAATAGCAATGAATAGGATTGAAATGTTCATTGTTAGAAATTATCACGGACCGATCTCTACCAAAAGAACAGCAGTGCCTCATAATGGTTTTTAGAAGAGGATTACAGGAGAAATTTGGTACAAGCAGTGAACAGACTTGAAATACTGATTGTGAGAGAATGTCACGAACCTATCTGTACCAAAAGACCAGCAGCGCATTAAAAGGCATTTAGAAGACGATTTCAGGCGAATTATGCGCAGACAGTGAACAGGGTTGAAAAGCTCATTGTGATAATTCCCACGAACCGATCTCTGCCAAAGGACCAGTGGTTTAGCACAATGGGTTTTTGAAGACGATTACAGGAGAATTCTGGCACTAGCAGAGAACTTTTTTTGAAGATTGATGTCTACCAAACGTCCAGTTGTACACCTCTTTGTAATGGCAATTATAAGAGGTTTACAGGAGTATTTTGGCACAAGCAGAGAAGAGAATTGAAATGCTGATTGTGAGGAAATGTAACGAACCGATTTAACCAAAAGACCAGCATCGCATTAGAATGGCATTTAGAAAGGGATTTCAGGGGAATTACGCACAGAGAGAGATCAGGGTTGAAATGCTCATTGTGATAGTTTTTCACGAACCGATCTGTACCAAAAGAACAGCATTGTATCTTTATTGTTTTTAGAAGACGAGAACAGGAGAATTTTGGCACTAGCAGTGAACTAGATTTAAATGTTCATTGTGAGTAATTTTCACGAACCGATGTGCACCAAAATAACAACATTGCAGCATAATGACTTTGTCAGGCGGATTACTGGAGAATTTTGGTACAAGCAGTGAACAGAATTGAAATGCTGATTGTGTGAGAAAGTCACGATCCGATCTGTACCAAAAGACCAGCAGCGCATTAAAATGGCAATTAGAAGACGATTTCGGGCGAAGTTTGCGCTGAGAGTGAACTGGGTTGAAAAGCTCATTGTGATAAATCTCACGAACCGATGTGTACCAAAAGACCAGCAGGTCAGCACAATGGTTTTTAGAAGAGGTTTACAGGAGAATTTTGGCACTAGCAGTAAACTTGATTGAAATGCTCATTGTGAGTAATTTTCACGAACCGATGTGTACCAAAATAACAACATTGCAGCATAATGACTTTATCAGGCGGATTGCAGGGGAAATTTGCTAATATCTGTGAACAGGGTTGAAACGCTTAGTGTGAGAAATCTTTACGAACTGATCTCTACCAAAAGACCAGCAGTTCAGCATAATAATTGGTGGAGAGGGGTTTCAAGAGGAATTTGGCAATAGCAATGAATAGGATTGAAATGTTCATTGTTAGAAATTATCACGGACCCGATCTCTACCAAAAGAACAACAGTGCCTCATAATGGTTTTTAGAAGAGGATTACAGGAGAATTTTGGTACAAGCAGTGAACAGAATTGAAATGCTGATTGTGTGAGAAAGTCACGATCCGAGCTGTACCAAAAGACCAGCAGCGCATTAAAATGGCAGTTAAAAGACGATTTCGGGCGAAATATGCGCTGACAGTGAACTGGGTTGAAAAGCTCATTGTGATAATTCTCACGAACCGATGTGTACCAAAAGACCAGCAGTTCAGCACAATGGTTTTTAGAAGAGGTTTACAGGAGTATTTTGGCACAAGCAGAGAAGAGAATTGAAATGCTGATTGTGAGGAAATGTAACGAACCGATTTAACCAAAAGACCAGCATCGCATTAGAATGGCATTTAGAAAGGGATTTCAGGGGAATTACGCACAGAGAGAGATCAGGGTTGAAATGCTCATTGTGATAGTTTTTCACGAACCGATCTGTACCAAAAGAACAGCATTGTATCTTTATTGTTTTTAGAAGACGAGAACAGGAGAATTTTGGCACTAGCAGTGACCTTGATTGAAATGCTCATTGTGAGTAATTTTCACGAACCGATGTGTACCAAAATAACAACATTGCAGCATAATGACTTTATCAGGCGGATTACTGGAGAATTTTGGTACAAGCAGTGAACAGAATTGAAATGCTGATTGTGTGAGAAAGTCACGATCCGATCTGTACCAAAAGACCAGCAGCGCATTAAAATGGCAGTTAGAAGACGATTTCGGGCGAAGTTTGCGCTGAGAGTGAACTGGGTTGAAAAGCTCATTGTGATAAATCTCACGAACCGATGTGTACCAAAAGACCAGCAGGTCAGCACAATGGTTTTTAGAAGAGGATTACAGGAGAATTTTGGCACTAGCAGTAAACTTGATTGAAATGCTCATTGTGAGTAATTTTCACGAACCGATGTGTACCAAAATAACAACATTGCAGCATAATGACTTTATCAGGCGGATTGCAGGGGAAATTTGCTAATATCTGTGAACAGGGTTGAAACGCTTAGTGTGAGAAATCTTTACGAACTGATCTCTACCAAAAGACCAGCAGTTCAGCATAATAATTGGTGGAGAGGGGTTTCAAGAGGAATTTGGCAATAGCAATGAATAGGATTGAAATGTTCATTGTTAGAAATTATCACGGACCCGATCTCTACCAAAAGAACAACAGTGCCTCATAATGGTTTTTAGAAGAGGATTACAGGAGAATTTTGGTACAAGCAGTGAACAGAATTGAAATGCTGATTGTGTGAGAAAGTCACGATCCGAGCTGTACCAAAAGACCAGCAGCGCATTATAATGGCAGTTAAAAGACGATTTCGGGCGAAATATGCGCTGACAGTGAACTGGGTTGAAAAGCTCATTGTGATAATTCTCACGAACCGATGTGTACCAAAAGACCAGCAGTTCAGCACAATGGTTTTTAGAAGAGGTTTACAGGAGAATATTGGCACTAGCAGTAAACTTGATTGAAATGCTCATTGTGAGTTATTTTCACGAACCGATGTGTACCAAAATAACAACATTGCAGCATAATGACTTTGTCAGGCGGATTGCAGTGAAATTTGCTAGTATCTGTGAACAGGGTTGAAACGCTTAGTGTGAGAAATCTTTACGAACTGATCTCTACCAAAAGACAAGCAGTTCAGCATAATAATTGGTGGAGAGGGGTTTCAAGAGGAATTTGGCAATAGCAATGAATAGGATTGAAATGTTCATTGTTAGAAATTATCACGGACCGATCTCTACCAAAAGAACAGCAGTGCCTCATAATGGTTTTTAGAAGAGGATTACAGGAGAAATTTGGTACAAGCAGTGAACAGACTTGAACTACTGATTGTGAGAGAATGTCACGAACCTATCTGTACCAAAAGACCAGCAGCGCATTAAAAGGCATTTAGAAGACGATTTCAGGCGAATTATGCGCAGACAGTGAACAGGGTTGAAAAGCTCATTGTGATAATTCCCACGAACCGATCTCTGCCAAAGGACCAGTGGTTTAGCACAATGGGTTTTTGAAGACGATTACAGGAGAATTTTGGCACTAGCAGAGAACTTTTTTTGAAGATTGATGTCTACCAAACGTCAAGTTGTACACCTCTTTGTAATGGCAATTATAAGAGGTTTACAGGAGTATTTTGGCACAAGCAGAGAAGAGAATTGAAATGCTGATTGTGAGGAAATGTAACGAACCGATTTAACCAAAAGACCAGCATCGCATTAGAATGGCATTTAGAAAGGGATTTCAGGGGAATTACGCACAGAGAGAGATGAGGGTTGAAATGCTCATTGTGATAGTTTTTCACGAACCGATCTGTACCAAAAGAACAGCATTGTATCTTTATTGTTTTTAGAAGACGAGAACAGGAGAATTTTGGCACTAGCAGTGAACTAGATTTAAATGTTCATTGTGAGTAATTTTCAGGAACCGATGTGCACCAAAATAACAACATTGCAGCATAATGACTTTGTCAGGCGGATTACAGGAGAATTTTGGTACAAGCAGTGAACAGAATTGAAATGCTGATTGTGTGAGAAAGTCACGATCCGATCTGTACCAAAAGACCAGCAGCGCATTAAAATGGCAGTTAGAAGACGATTTCGGGCGAAGTTTGCGCTGAGAGTGAACTGGGTTGAAAAGCTCATTGTGATAAATCTCACGAACCGATGTGTACCAAAAGACCAGCAGGTCAGCACAATGGTTTTTAGAAGAGGTTTACAGGAGAATTTTGGCACTAGCAGTAAACTTGATTGAAATGCTCATTGTGAGTAATTTTCACGAACCGATGTGTACCAAAATAACAACATTGCAGCATAATGACTTTATCAGGCGGATTGCAGGGGAAATTTGCTAATTTCTGTGAACAGGGTTGAAACGCTTAGTGTGAGAAATCTTTACGAACTGATCTCTACCAAAAGACCAGCAGTTCAGCATAATAATTGGTGGAGAGGGGTTTCAAGAGGAATTTGGCAATAGCAATGAATAGGATTGAAATGTTCATTGTTAGAAATTATCACGGACCCGATCTCTACCAAAAGAACAACAGTGCCTCATAATGGTTTTTAGAAGAGGATTACAGGAGAATTTTGGTACAAGCAGTGAACAGAATTGAAATGCTGATTGTGTGAGAAAGTCACGATCCGAGCTGTACCAAAAGACCAGCAGCGCATTAAAATGGCAGTTAAAAGACGATTTCGGGCGAAATATGCGCTGACAGTGAACTGGGTTGAAAAGCTCATTGTGATAATTCTCACGAACCGATGTGTACCAAAAGACCAGCAGTTCAGCACAATGGTTTTTAGAAGAGGTTTACAGGAGTATTTTGGCACAAGCAGAGAAGAGAATTGAAATGCTGATTGTGAGGAAATGTAACGAACCGATTTAACCAAAAGACCAGCATCGCATTAGAATGGCATTTAGAAAGGGATTTCAGGGGAATTACGCACAGAGAGAGATCAGGGTTGAAATGCTCATTGTGATAGTTTTTCACGAACCGATCTGTACCAAAAGAACAGCATTGTATCTTTATTGTTTTTAGAAGACGAGAACAGGAGAATTTTGGCACTAGCAGTGAACTAGATTTAAATGTTCATTGTGAGTAATTTTCACGAACCGATGTGCACCAAAATAACAACATTGCAGCATAATGACTTTGTCAGGCGGATTACAGGAGAATTTTGGTACAAGCAGTGAACAGAATTGAAATGCTGATTGTGTGAGAAAGTCACGATCCGATCTGTACCAAAAGACCAGCAGTTCAGCACAATGGTTTTTAGAAGAAGTTTACAGGAGAATTTTGGCACTAGCAGTAAACTTGATTGAAATGCTCATTGTGAGTAATTTTCACGAACCAATGTGTACCAAAATAACAACATTGCAGCATAATGACTTTGTCAGGCGGATTGCAGAGGAAATTTGCTAGTATCTGTGAACAGGGTTGAAACGCTTAGTGTGAGAAATCTTTACGAACTGATCTCTACCAAAAGACCAGCAGTGCCTCATAATGGTTTTTAGAAGAGGATTACAGGAGAATTTTGGTACAAGCAGTGAACAGAATTGAAATGCTGATTGTGGGAGAATGTCACGAACCGGTCTGTACCAAAAGACCAGCAGCGCATTAAAATGGTATTTAGAAAGGGATTTCATGGGAATTATGCACAGACAGAGATCAGGGTTTAAATGCTCATTGTGATAGTTTTTCACGAACCGATCTGTACCAAAAGACCAGTATTGTATCTTTATTGTTTTTAGAAGAGGATTACAGGTGAATTTTGGCACTAGCGGTGAACTTGGTTTAAATGTTCATTGTGAGTAATTTTCACGAACCGATGTGCACCAAAATAACAACATTGCAGCATAATGAGTTTGTCAGGCGGATTGCAGGGGAAATTTGCTAGTATCTGTGACAGGGTTGAAACGCTTAGTGTGAGAAATCTTTACGAACTGATCTCTACCAAAAGACAAGCAGTTCAGCATAATAATTGGTGGAGAGGGGTTTCAAGAGGAATTTGGCAATAGCAATGAATAGGATTGAAATGTTCTTTGTTAGAAATTATCACGGACCGATCTCTATCAAAAGACCAGCAGTGCCTCATAATGGTTTTTAGAAGAGGATTACAGGAGAATTTTGGTCAAGCAGTGAACAGAATTGAAATGCTGATTGTGTGAGAAAGTCACGATCCGATCTGTACCAAAGACCAGCAGCGCATTAAAATGGCATTTAGAAGACGATTCAGGCGAAGTATGCGCTGACAGTGAACTGGGTTGAAAAGCTCATTGTGATATTTCTCACGAACCGATGTGTACCAAAAGACCAGCAGTTCATCACAATGGTTTTTAGAAGAGGTTTACAGGAGAATTTTGGCACTTGCAGTAAACTTGATTGAAATGCTCATTGTGAGTAACGTTCACGAACCGATGTGTACCAAAATAACAACATTGCAGCATAATGACTTTGTCAGGCGGATTGCAGGGGAAATTTGGTAGTAGCTGTGAACATGGTTGAAATTTTTAATGTGAGAACTCTTTACGAACTGAACGCTACCTCAATACCGGAAGTTCAGCGTAATAACTTGTGCAGATGTCTTTCTAGATGATTTTGGCAATAGCAATGAATAGGATTGAAATGTTCATTGTAAGTAATTGTCACGAACCGATCTCTATCAAAAGACCAGCACTGCGTCAGAAAACCTTGTGGAGGAGGATTACAAGAGAAAACTGACCCTTGCAGTGAAAGGAAGGAAATGTTAATGACTGAGATCAGGGTTGAAATGCTCATTGTGATAATTTTTCACGAACCGATCTGTACCAAAAGACCAGCACTGTATCATTATGATTTTTAGAAGACGATTACAGGAGAATTTTGGCACTAGCAGGGAACGTGATTGAAATGCTCTTTGTGAGAAATTTTCATTAAGCGATCTCTACCTAGTCACCAGCAATTCTGCTTGTGGAGGAGAATTCTAGGAGCTCTTAAGCTCTAACCGTGAAGAGGATTGAAATGCTCCTTGTGAAAATTATACTCGAACTGCTATCTACTAAAGACCAGCAGTGCATCAAAATAGCACATAGAAGAGGTTTACAGGAGTATTTTGGCACAAGCAGTGAACAGACTTGAAATGCTGATTGTGCGAAAATGTCACGAACCGATCTGTACCGAAATACCAGCAGCGCATCCTAATGGTTTTTAGAAGACGATTACAGGAGAATTTTGGCACTAGCAGTGAACTTGATTGTAATGCTCATTGTGAAAAATCTTCACGAACCGAGCTCTACCAAGAGACCTACAATGCAGCATAATAATTTGTTGAGGAGGAGACCAAGCGAAAACTGTCACTAGCAGTTTAAAGCTCATTGTGAGTCATTTTCTCGAACTGATCTCTACCAAAAGACAGTAGCGCTTCATAATGGCATTAGAAGATGCTTACAGGAGTATTGTGGCACTAACAGTGAACAGGATTGCACTGCTCATTGAGAGAAATTTTCACTAACAGCTCTCTACCAAAAGGCCTACAGTTCATAATAATGGTTGTGAAGAAGGAGTCCAGGAGAAATGATCACTAGCCGTTAACAGCCTTGAAATGCTCATTGTGAGAAATCTTTACAAACCGATCTCTACCAAATGTCCAGCAGTGCATCATAATCGCACATTGAAGATGCTTACAGGAGTATTTTGGCACAGGCAGTGAACAGGAATCAAATGCTCATTGTTAGAGAAATAGTCACGAACCGATCTCTTCCTATAGACCTGCAGTGCATCATCATAATTTGTGGAGGAGGATTCCAAGAGAAATTTGGCACTAGCAATGAACAGGATTCAAATGTTCATTGTTAGAAATTGTCACTAACCGATCTCTACCAAAAGACCAGCATGGCATCATAATTTTTTTTTAAGACGATTACAGGTTCCCAGACCAGTTTGTGTAAAAATATGGGAATCAAAATGGAGTTAGGGGACATGTGGCCTGGTCACATGCACTGGCATGCCTTGCTGTGTCATAGCAACCATTACTCATAGACTGGCTGAAACGTTCCCAGGGAGGACAAATCTTTCCCATGGACCATTGTCTTAGCTGATGGGCCATTAGCATGGCCTAACGTCTTCATTTTTGTCCCTGAAAGGCTAATTGTGTATTTCCAACTTCACATATTTCAGTAACACATAGACTCATAGACTCATAGAATATCAGGGTTGGAAGGTGTGACGAACTGTTGTTAATGTTTTCCCTGAGTACTGTGTGGGTGCCTCGGTTTCCCCTATGCAGTGCTTGAGTTTCTAGGTGGTGGAACAAGGATGCATGAGTGTTACAGAGGGGCCTGGACACAGAGAATGGCTGACACTCTGTATCTTAGCAACCGATGGCCCCGGGCCCTCCCCTGCAAAGGTGAGAGCTGAAGGTGTTCGAACAAAGGGATCAGGTGACCTCCTGGCCCGGGAGGCAGACAAAGGGGGAGGAGGGGCTGGATAGTTTCAGTTTGGAGCTGGCCGGAGAAGAGGGGAGACAGGGTCTGGCCTCCCGGCCCCGTTTGGAGCTGTGGGGTGAAATGCAGGGAGCCCCCAGGCTGGGGTCTAAGCTCCCTGCCCCCCGGAAGGACCCGACTGAGGGGTCCTGGATGTACTGACAAGCTCTGGTTGGACTGTGTTCCTGGCATCTCTAATAAACCTTCTGTTCTACTGGCTGACTGAGACTCCCAGTGAATCCGGGGAAGAGGGGTGCAGGGCCGGACTCCCCTATACTCCGTGACAGAAGGGACCTTAGGAGGTCATCTAATCTAACCCCCTGCTCAAAGCAGGACCAATCCCCAATTTTTGCCCCTCAAGGATTGAACTCACAACCCTGTGTTTAGCAGGCCAATGCTCAAACCACTGAGCTATCCCCCCGCCCAACAGCACATACATAGCAAAACTTCATAACTTCATATACAATGATAGCACATACAATACAATGAGATATTAATGTTTGGCAGATTAAGACTTTTAGAATGATACCTCACAAGGCATACTTTGTAGAAAGCATATCATAATTATATGACAGTGGTGAATATGGGGGTACCAGGGTATCACACTTGGCATCTCCTGGCTAACCCTGCAGGATCCCCTCATTCATTGGTGAGAACAGGTCATTTTCCCATCAAAATTCTGCCGACGACATTGCCAGAAACCAGTCAATATTGCACCCAGGCCCAAGACGGTTCAAGTAGTTGTAGTTGCCCACATTGAAACACCTACTGAGGGAACTAGGGAACTTCCTCTTAAGTACCATGTGTGACGGGTTGGGATCACAGAAACCACCTTGGTGCTGCCACCTGGTGTGCCAAGGCTACGTCTGCCCCTGCTTTCCTGCCTTTTCCAGCTTGGGACTCCCGAATCCTGTCTGTTTTGAGCCAGATCCACTGATCTGCTGCAAACACAGACCCAGGTCCGAGCCACATCCCCTAACAGCCGCGGGCTGCCTGGAAGCAGCTCAGGAAGTGATCTTGCCTTTGACACCCAGGTGCCCAACTCCCAATGAGGTTCAAATCCTTAATAAATCCATTTTACCCCGTATAAAGCTTATACAGGGTAAACTCATAAATAGTTCACCTTCTGTTCCAAAGATAGAAAGATCTTTGCACTCCCCAGGTACCAACATGCACTCCAGGTAACTTAATAAGTAAAAACTGATTGTAATACGTACAGAAAGTAGGATTTAAGTGATTCCAAGTAGTTGCAGACAGAACAAAGTGAATTACTAAGTAAAATAAAATAAAACGCACACGTCTATGTCTAATCAAACTTAACACAGATATAAAAACCTCACCAGCTCCAGTTTTCTTCCTTTCACAGGCTCTAGAACTCATAGCCTGGGTCCAGCAATCGCTCACACCACCTATTGTCTTTGTCCTTTGTTCAGTCTTTTTCAGGTATCTCTTTGGGGGGGGTGGTGGAGAGCCTCTCTCTTTAGCCAGCTGAAGACAAAATGGAGGGGTCTTCCAAGGGTTTTTATAGCCTTTCCCCCACTCCCTGTGTAGCATCATCTTACCCTGGAGTTTTGGGATCACATGGGCAAGTCACATGCACCCTAACCAGTCCAGCAAGTTGCATTCCTGGCCAGGCCCAGATGTGGATTGGGGTCTGCACCTCCTATTGTCTGTGTAAGGGTTTCTTGATTGGTCTCTTTACATGCACATACCTTTCTCAAGACATGATCCCAGGCTCTTACAAAGGCTATGTACAAAACCAGCAAATATAAAACCAATATTCCTAACTCCAACTCCAACAATGATACATGCATACACACAGGAGGAATAGATTCAGTAGGTCACAACTTTCACAGAGATATGTTACATGGCACATGTCGCATCAAACATATTCCAGTTACATCATGTATACATTGTGACAGACAGACAAGTGGGGTACAGAAGTCTGAGAGAAGGCAAATATACTGGCCATTGGATGAATAGTTTTCTGTTCCCTGAGTGACCAGAGCAGGGGCTGCACTAGAGCAGGCAGGAACTTTCTGGAACCAATTTGAGGTGGGCAGGCTGATTGGGACACATGGAGCCAATTAGGAAGAATCGATTGAGACAGGCAGGCTGATCAGGGCACCTAGACAATAGGGTTTGGGGGGGAGCTCCCTTCGGTTTGTGGTGTTGCGTGCGAGGAGCTGAGAGCAAAAGGCACACAAGGAGTTGAGAGTGAGAAGAGTTGAAGGACTGAGGAGTACAAGCATCAGCAGACCATCAGGAGGAAGGTCCTGCAGTGAGCATAACGTAGGTTTTGGGTGGAGGCCGTGGGGAGGTGGCCCGGGGAGTTGTGGCTGTCGCGCAGCTGTTACAGGAAACCCTATAGACAACTGCAGTCCACGGGGCCCTGGGCTGGGGCCCGGGGTGGAGGGCGGGCCCGGGTTCCCTCCAGGCCTCCCGGCTCCTGATCAGACACAGGAGGAATTTGACTGTGGGTTCTACCAGAGGGGAAGGGCTCTGGGGCGATCAGAGTCCACCAATAAGCGCAGGACTCACCGAGGTAGAGGAGGAACTTTGTCACAACATTTATAAGCCTCTCCCCTTAAAGCCTTATGGTGTTAACCGACACACCATGATGACACTTTGAGACTTTGAGAAGAAGAATGCAGACCCGACATCAAGGCTATGATTGCCACGTAGAGCCCCAGCCAGAGGTGCAGATACTGTTTGGGTGGGTATATGCAATGTCAGAGTATGAACTGGCTGTGTTGCGAGAACACATCCATGAGAACCTGGCCCCGGCGTTCATCGAAGTCAGCTTCCCTAGGATCTGCTCACGTTCATCCACTCTGCCTCTGTCTCTTGAACTCCATCTGACGAGATGGCCATTATCGACTGAGAACCACACCCCAACCAGGAGCGGATCACATTAGTAAGGAACTACATCTGTTTTCCCCTGACCTATGAGAATGGGGGCTCTTCAACTCTGCCATGACTCTGCCCTGGGACGACACTTAAGGCAACACAAAACTCAATGATTAATGTCCCAGTTCTTCTGGTAGTCCCGTCTGTGCCCCACAACAGAGACCTTTGTCTCTTCCTGCAAGGTTTGTGCCCACACCAAGATCCCATGCCAAAACCCCTGTGGTCTCCCCCAACCTCTGGACACCCAATCTCAGTCATGGGAGGCCATTTCCTTGGATTTTGTGGTAGAACTGCCAGAATCCAGTGATTAAACGACTATCCTTACAGTGGTGGATTGCTATTCCCTAAAGACCCACTTTATTCCCACTGCCTGGGTTTACCCTCTGCAGAGGAAACAGTCCCGCTCCAGATAAACAATGTAATCTGTCTTCATGGCTTCCCAGATCATGTCACCTCTGACTGGGGTCTCCAGTTTACTGTCCACTTCTGGCATGAGCCCCCTACGTATATTAGGAGTGCACCTGTCCTCTGCCTACCATCCTCAGTCAAATGGCCAAATGGAAAGAATCAACCAGATCCTAGAGCAATATTTATGATGCTACACCAACCATCACTAGGGTGACTGGTTTTCCTGTTACCGTACCCCAAATTCTCATATAATAATGCAGACCATGCATCCAGAGGCCATAGCCCCTTCTTTGTCAACTATGGGTACCCCCACTCATTTCACCCATAACTAATCGCGTCCTCCTCCAACCCATTGGCCTTGGACCTAGTGCACCACATCCAAGAGAAAGTGAAAGGACACCTGGAGAAGGAAAGGAGGGTTACAAAAAGCACGGCGACAAGAATATACAACAAGGCCCCAACTACTCTGTAGGACAATGGTATAGCTTTCTCCTGAAAACCTCTGCATGGACAGACCCCCTCAGAAACTAGACTCACGTTTTCTTCACTCATACTGGTTTAGCTGAGAAATCAACCTGATCACCTTTGGGCTCCAGCTCCTTCAATCCCTCAGAGTCCACCGTGTATACCACATTTCACTTCTAAAATCCTACACTGAGGACACATTTCCCAAAAAAGCCCAATCACCGCCCCCATCAGCACAAGTACAAGGTCAGGAGGAATACGTTGTTTGCAAAGTCCTTGGTTCTAAGATCAAAGGGGGCAAATTATGGTACCTGACTGACTGGGAAGGTTACAACCCAGAGGAATACACATGGAGCCAGCAGAAAACATTCAAGTGCCATAGGAGCCACTATGAGAAACCTGGGCCTACATGTCACTCTGAGAGGAAAGGGAGGGGCCTCAAATCTTGGGCCGTAGGGTTCATGGGAACAGTGTGTGATGGAACACACCCTTGTATTCACACCCTACACACTAGTGTAATCAACTTTGTACAAGGTGTAACTCACAATGTATCATTTGATGTGACTTGTAATGTGCCACCATTTGCTGGTCAGTATTGTCCAGGTAAAATATTTGTGGCAACATTGTATGTGAAGTTATCAGATTCCTCTGTATGGTGTTCAAAACTCATGTAGCACCAAACTGGTCAAACAGGCCTGTCTTGAACAAAGTACGGTATGTTTGCCTTAATTTTCATTTAAGCAGTAAACAGAGTCCTCAAGGAGGAAGGAATAAAAAAGGAAGCTCAAATAGGTGGAAAAAACAGCTGGGGAAAATCCTTCCACATCCTTCTTTGTCTCCTAATTCCCAGCTGGAAATGTTTTTCAAATGGATGTTTGAAACTATAAAAAGGAGCAAACACTCCAAGATACCCCTTTCTCTCTCCCTGCCCTTCACATTCTCTGTGCCTAAGAAGACAAAAGGAAACAGCCACTGGAGTTTGGGGGAAGGGTCCTGATCTGAAGAGTTTGCTCAGTAATCTTGCTGGAATCCTGGGGTGAGAATGTTTGCTTGGATCTAACATCGTTTGCTAATTTCGGTACTAGTGAGCATTTAATCTGATTTTTATGCCTCATGGCTTGTATTCACTTAAAATCTGTCTCATTGTAGTTAATACACTTTTTTTACTGTTTTATCTAATCCAGTGTGTTTAAGTTGAAGTGTCTGGGAAACTCTATATAAATTGATATATTATTCCCTTAAAGGACTACCAGCCTTAATATATTTGTACTGTCCAGGAGAGGGCTGGGCAGCACAGGAAATACATTTCTGGGGGGAAATCTGGGATTGGGGAGCATGTTGGGGTCACCCTGCAGTATAACCAAGGCTGGTGAGAGCAAGGGTGTAGCAGGCAGGCTGCAGTCACACACACACCCCCAGAGCATGGTTTGCA
Source organism: Chelydra serpentina (assembly GCA_037349315.1). Lineage (NCBI taxonomy): Eukaryota > Metazoa > Chordata > Testudines > Chelydridae > Chelydra > Chelydra serpentina. Next base: position 4,655,742 of record JBAIAC010000056.1, read on the forward strand.
TGCTGGAAGGACCAGCTTGAGCTATTACAGCTAGGCATTGTAAGACACGCAAGGTTGCAAGGCATGGTGACACAGCCCCCCGCTCCGGATTGTACACGGGTATGTAACACAGCCACATCCCAACTCTCCACCTGGTGCCACTACCCCCTGGTAGCTTGACCCGGCCTGACTCTGACCCCTAACTCAGGGTTCTGATCTCCAGTTTGTCTCCTGCTTCTGAGCTCTTGGCATCCTGGTGTAGCTGACTCTTGACTCCTGTCTCGTGACTGTGTGCTCTGGCTCTGGCCACTAGGTCTGGCTGCCATTGACCCAGCCGTGACAGCCAGACTAGATAATCAGATCAGGATAAGGAAAACTTTTTTGAACTAGTTAAAGCTGGTTACGATTCCCAACCTTTATGTGACAGAATCTGTGTCTGTCTCTTGTAGGTGTATATCTAGCCCCTATCACTGCAGTATCTGAGCCTTCCCCACCTTCAGGGTATTTATACTCACACTCTGCCTGTGAGGTAGGGGAGGGCTATTATAGGTTAGGGGAATGAGGCCCAGAGAGGCTGTGTCTGTGTCTTTTCTGCCAAATGAGGTATTTTTGTTACAGGGCAATAACTAATGAGCATCAGCTCTCACTGAATTAATATGCAAACTAGATACCATTAACTTAGGTTTGAACAGAGACTGGGAGGGGCTCGGTCAGTACATTCATTGAATCTATTTCCCCTAGTTAACTATCCTCACTCACACCTTTGTGTCAACTGTCCGAAATGGGCCATCTTGATTATCACTTCACAAGTTTTTTCCCCTGCTGATATAGTTCCTCTTAATTAATTAGTCTCCTAGAGTTGGTATAGGTACTTCCTCCTTTTCATGTTTCTCTGAATGTATAAATATCTGCTTACTGTATGTTCCATTCCATGCATCTGATGAAGTGAGCTGTAGCCCATGAAAGCTTATGCTGAAATAAATGTGTTAGTCTCTAAGGCTAGGTCTACACTACCCCCCCCTATCGAACTAAGGTACGCAACTTCAGCTACGTGAATAACGTAGCTGAAGTCGAAGTACCTTAGTTCGAAGGAAAAAGCACTTACCCGGGGTCCAGACGCGGCGCGCAGGCTCCCCCGTCGACTCCGCCTACTCCGTTCGTCGAGCTGGAGTACCAGCGTCGACAACGGAGCACTTCCTGGTTCGATTTATCGCGTCTTGACAAGACGCGATAAATCGAACCCAGAACATCGATCCGACGCGTTCGACGCGACGCGTAAGTATAGACCTACCCTAAGGTGTCACAAGTACTCCTGTTCTTTTTGCTGACACACACTAACATGGCTGCTACTCTGAAACCTGTAAAACCCTAGTGGAGACAAGGCACAGGGAGATTTCACTGTGACGTAGCTGGGTGAGGTCAGCACTCCATGATCCACCTGTGTTCAACCTCACCTAGATACATTGCAGGAAAAGCTACAGCGCTTTGTCCTCACAGCAAGACAGCAGCGTGCATTAGCTCTCGCACTGTAAACATACCTTGCTTGGAAGTCAAGCCACACTGGAAATGACTTGCTCAAGATCACAGAAGGAGTCTGTGGCAGAGCAGGACTTGAACACAGGCATCCCAGAGACTAGGTGAGGACCCTAACCATGGAGCCTTCCTTCCCTTTACTGTAATTGTCTGTCTCAGCTGATGACATTTCAAAACAAAATATTCTCCATAACATCTCCTCCTCCTCTTACTGCTGAAATGCCAAGTTCAAGGTTCTTGTTTTCCTGCCGGGGCATCGCCATCACCAGTGCTTAGAGCCAAGTAAGGACCACAGGGAAATACTCTACTTTGGGGCTGCTGGCTGCAGAGAAATTGCAGAACAGGGAGCTTGGGACATGATGGGTGAGCAAAACAGGAACTGCTTTCTAAATGGAAAAATCTAAAACAGACAATCAATTGGCAAGTCTGCTCAAGCTCCTGTTCATGGCCTGGTATCAGGAACTGGCTGTTGACTTAGAGGGTTCCAAGCAGCAGTGCTGCTCAGGGGCAGTTTCAAGGCACCTTTTAGTAGCATGGCTTTCATGACATCCACATCGTATTTACATTAGTGTGCCCAACAGCTTAGGACTTAGGCTTGGTCGACACCCAGGCTCTGTACTGCTATAACTATGTCCATTAGGGGCCCAACTTCTTGACTGATAGAGTTATCCAGTCATCTGAATGAGCTCTCTCCTGCCATCTATTGATGAACTGGAGGAAAAGACCCCATGAGCAGAGTTTACTTGCATAGACAGACCTACCTTGTCAAGGTGATTATAAGCCTGCGTGACCATCCCTCCTGGGCTGTCTGTGAGGGAGGACACACCTCCTTGCTGTTGAGCCCTTTGCACTGCAATCAATTAGTGGGGAATTAGCAGTCTTTAAAGCTCAGTCCGCTTGATCTGGGCTGGGCAATAGCGTGTCTATGAACCCTGGCCCTCAGGCAGGGCGGAGCACCAACAGTTAGGAGCTCTGGCCTGCAATCAGGACAGAGTAACACAGTTATAAGCCCAGGCCCTCAGGCAGGGATGGGGCAGCAAGCAGTTAGGGGCTCTGGCTTGCAACCAGGACAGAGTAACACAGTGTCAGGGCTCAGACAGCTGTGAGCACTAATACAGTGGCCTAATACAGTGAGGCAGCCACCCCAGGGGTGGCTATGTATCTGTATTTCAAATGTGGTTACACCTGAGTGACACACACTGGGCAAAATGTTTCCAGTCTAGACAGCTGGTGGTGAAGGACCTATTCTTCTTCGAGTGCTTGTTCATGTCAATTCTAATCAGGCGTGCGCGCGCTGTGTACACGACAGCCGGAAGATCTTTTCCCCTAGCAGTATCCGTAGAGTCGGCCTGGGTGCCCCCTGGAGTTGTGCCCTCATGGCGCTCAATATAGTGCCCTGCGATCTGACCCCCCCTTCAGTTCCTTCTTACCGCCTGTGACAACTTGCTGGAACTCCCCGTTGCGCTTACCTCGGGAAGTGTGTGCTTCACAGTATTGTGTGTATATAGTTAGATTCAGGAGTAGTTTAGTGTAGATACTTTGCTCTCATAAGTTTTCTTTGGGAGTTCCCCTGCATACACACACTTTAAGATGTGCGCATACTACGGCAGGTTTACGCCGAAAAGTGACCTGCACACTTTGTGTTTGAAGTGTCTTGGGAAGGGTCACCTTAGGAAACATTGTAAAATCTGTAGAGGGTTTTGCCCCAGGACCCTCAAGGATAGAGAACAGCGCCTCTGAGGTCTGCTTATGGAGGCAGCACTTCAGCCTGAGGCGGCCCCGGCCCCAAGCAGTGCTCCGGCACCATCAGCGCGTGAGCTGGTGCTGAGGAAGGACTCCTCTAAGGATCCTTGGCCCCATGACGGCTCCGCGCACAGGTCCCAGGGATCTGTCAGGCACTGGTCTCACTCCCCGTTGCGCCATAAAAGAAAGAAGGCCGACAGAGGGCACTCCCCGACCAAGTCTAAAGACCAGGTGGATAGCAATCCCCCATCGGGTGCCCATTCAGTGGGGCCTCTGTTGACTCCTGCCTCAGGAAGGGTCCAGTTGAGTCCGGACCCGCACCACTTGCCAGTTCGCTGCCACAAGGACCTACAACTTCCCTCCACCCTGGAAGTGATCAAGGCGCATCGGACCTTCTGGAGCTGACAGCGCCACCCTCCCCCCCAAGGCAGAGAGGTCACCGGCACCAGTTCCTGGTCCAATCCACTCTGTGGGCAAGCCAAGGATGATGGTGGCAATGAGGGTATCATCCCCTGCGCGCCGATCTCCGGCACCGTGTGGGGGAGCCACTCCATTCCCTCAGTTGGCATCGCTCGCAGGGGCCGAGTGGCTCCACTCCTCTGTGGTCTTCACAGTCAGGGACCTTGGAGTCGGAAGTGGAGAAGGGGAGAAGATCCTGCTCCCATCGCGACCGACAGCCCTACCCGGCAGCTTGGCCAGGACAGTGGCAGGCTCCTCAGTGGCCCTCCTGGACACCCTGAGCCTATCACCAAAACCAGGGGCAGAGCCAGGGTTCCAGACTGACATCGGTGGCCTTGGTGGCCTTTGGGCTGCCACACACGCCCTCCTCATAGCTGCAGGGGACCCATCCGGCGGCTGCTCTGATGTCGACGATCTCGGCACCAACCGCGACATCGACGGTCTAGGTGCCGATCGCTGCACCATCCCCTAGTGGCAAGGCGCAGAGGAAACAAGGCCGTTCCGACAGTCCATGCAACTTTTTGTGGCTATGGCAGACAGAATGAAGGGTCTTTCAATCTCTTCTCAACAAATTTCATCGTGGATCACGTCCTGCATCTGAGATTGTTACAAACTGGCAGTGGTGCCTGCCCCTCTGCTCACTGCACACTCCGCCAGGACGCAAGCTTCTTGAGCAGCGTTCCTGGCGCAGGTTCCCACCCAGGAAATATGCAGAGCAGCGACATGGTCCTCCATCCATATTTTCACTGTGCGTTATGCAATTACAAAACAGGCCAGAGACAATGCGGCCTTTGGTAGAGCTGTGCCCCAATCAGTGGACAACTCCGACCCCACCTCTGTAACTTAGGCTTGGGAGTCACCTGATTGGAAATGACATGAACAAGCACTCAAAGAAGAAAAAATGGTTACTAACCTTTTCAAAACTGTTGTTCTTCGAGATGTGTTGTTCATGTCCATTCCAATATCCACCATTGCACCCTATAACTCCCATGTGTCCAATAGTTATCATACGATCTGTGGGCAGTTTCCTTTTTCCAATTGTTCTCAGTCCCACATAGTTAGCCTGGGAATGTTAGGACCAAGACTTTAATTGAGATGTGTAGTCTTAGAGTTTTTCTGAAATACTGGGATAGGCCCTTTTTACAGTGTGTTTCATGGTGCAATGTACATGAAGAGTAAAACAGGAATTTGGAGTAGTGATCTCACAAATGAGGTCTTCATATATACATTTCTTGGGATTAGTTACTACACAGTACTGTAAGTTTCACTGGGCAGGAGACGGAAGCAGCCAACTTCTCTGTTCCATTGGACTGGCCAGAATCACTGTGACCACACACTGAAGTTGTGATGTTAACAACATTCTTGGCATAACAAGCCGTGTGTGGTGCTCTTTAGGTTTGCATTACTTTGTGACACACCAGTAGTTGATGTAGATCTAGTTGTTCCTTGTAGATGCTGTTTTCCTGATAACCTACTGAATGGACAGTAGCCTATTTATGAAATATTGCTGTCAGGATTCGATATTGGTAACCAGACACTGAACAAGGTTTAGCTGAATAACACGTGCCTTAGTTAGGATGCAGTGTCACTGATCCCAAATTATGACTGATACTAACAGGAAATGTGTCTGTACAAATGGCAAGTTACATACAGCGGTGCTATGCTGAATTGATCAAACTCAAACGCAAGGGGTGGGGGGACAGATGCAGGGTACAGTACAACCCCATAGTTACACAGAAACCTTCTCCCTCGATATACATTAGACATCTCACTGCATTTACTATACCCTGCATCACAAATATTTGGCTTGACTTGGTTACTTTGCAGGAACCAATCCCTGTACAGCAGGTGCTGTGCATGCACTGACCATGATATGACTTGCTCTTTATTTTATCTCTACATTCTTTGTCCCTTCTTATCTAGTTCAAACTAAATACTTGCTTGAGTGTTTTCCATCTTATTTTAGTTGGCTCAGGCATTCTGTCTTCTTGGCCTCCTGACTTATCTGATTTAACACAAACATTCTGTTTGCCACCGAATCATTTATTTCCTTCCCTAATCTTATCTTCCAAACATTAGGCCTCCCTCCGTGTGTTAATTACTCATGTCAGGCCAGGCCTTAGCTACATTCCCCTGCTTCTTTCTTTTCATATCAGCATTTGTTTCCTTTGCATCATATTCCTGTCTTTCTGTGCTTTCTTCAAGTTTATTACCCAGTAGCTCATTCCCAAAACTGCAAGGGGGGTAATCATTTGAACCACCATCTATATTAGGCTTAAAGTACGAAGTTCACCTTCTCTGGTACAGCTCACCCTGGGGTTTCCACTGGCGAATCAGTATTATTCCCAATTGCGTGTTGCTCAGCTATTAGCTGGGCAATGGGCACCAATTGGTCTGTTTTCCTTTGTACCCAATTCGTGGTGTTAATGGATAAGGGAGGTACAGGAGCAAAGGGCTTGTCACCAGCGATTCCCATTTGGTGTTGTCTGTCACAGCCTCTGTCACTTTCTCCTTGACCTTCACACTAGTCAGAGGTAGGTCCCTTTCTTTTCAGTTTTTATTTTATTTAATTTTCCCCGGGAATTTATCAGTATTTATTACCACCACAACAAAAACAAGTGAAACTCAGTGCAAAAAACTATTAATGATTTTTCTGGGTAAATATCAGGGTTTATTTTGGTGGAAGGAAAGACCAAGTATTCAGTAGACTAATTCTTTGAATTCCGTTCATTAACGTGGTTTGCTTCAGAACTAAAACAGAACTCAAAACACAAGGCCACCTCTGAGTTTAAGAAAATAATATAGCTCTAATCTCCAAATAAAACTTTTCATTTGAATGAACTGTTTACTGTTGTAGACTTGGAACTATTAGGCTATAAATATTTACATTTAATAATTCGGCCATACCATTTGCAGCACATACACTCAACTTCATCCTTTTCTTCCGCTTTTGTTTTTTTTACACTTTAAATACTTCCTTGTGTTCTGAAACGTATTCTGATACAGATTTTCATTTTCTTCCTATTTTAGTGTGTCAGATCGTTAAACTGTTATCTGCTAACAGCTCGTGCACTTGCTGGGCGTGAGCTTCATCAGTACGTTCACATGCACACGCACTTCAGACCTTGCATGTGTGCCTGTTTTTTGTGTGTATCTTCTAGAGCAGTGGTTCCCAAACTGGGGTTCGTGAACCCCTGGGGGTTCGCGAAATGTTACAGGGGGTTCTTGGGAAAAAAATCCCTAATGGCGGACAGCTGTCCCTAGGAACAGCATGGGGCCAGCAGCCCGGAGCCCCTTGACTTCCAAGAGCTAAGCAAATCAAAGCAAGCATCTCTATCACACTGAGGAGATTTAAACTTCAAGACTCCTTATAAGAAATGGAAAGGGAGATCGGATATTTTTTGCTGTTTTTAAAATTAAATAGGCAGCTAGTATTGTTTTTAAAATGATGAAGAACAAGTTTAAGCTTTGTTGTAACGTGTGTTGTTTGCCTGGACTGCTCAAAACCTGAATGCTTGTGTAGGAGAAACTCTTTGAGTTGGCTTCTTAAATACCTTCATGCTGTTTCACATCTGATACTCCTTGATGAAACATAGGAGCCTGGTCTTATTCAAACTGATACAGTACAAGCTACGAAAGTGAGATCTTGGAAGCGTGTTGCCGTTTTCATAATGTAATAAAAATACTGTAATGATAAATAATAATAATAGTGTGTAATAAGCATGTTATAAAAACAAATTTTATATTTCCAAGATCACTGCTTTTATAATTTATACTCAGGTAAAGGAGAAAATCCCTGGAAATTTTCATTTTTAGGCGGGGGTTTGCGAGACTTGACATTTTAGTGAAAGGGGTTCACAGGGTGTTAAAGTTTGGAAACCACTGTTCTAGAGCAATAAGAGCAAACCCATTAACTGCATTTTATGGGCAACTGTACTGGAATTATTACTTAAATACTATTTTTGGTCTAGCTACCAGAAATAACTGATACCACATATTGCACTAAACTTTATAATGAGATTTTTTTTCATCTTGCTTATATATGTAGGTCCTGATCCTGCCAAGATATGTGCTTAATTTTAAGCATGCCTAGTTCAGCCAGTGAATCTTCTCACATGCTTAAAGGTAAACACATGTATAAATCTTTCAAAGATCGAGGCAATACATAGCTTTGTTTTCATACATTTGCTGCTATCAGTTTACCTGTGAGTAAGGCCCTTCATGTTCAGTTTTATTTTGTTTAAAAATTCCTGGGAATTTATCAGTATTTACTACCCAAAAAAAAGGGTGAAAATCTGAGCAAAAAATTAACTTCAGTTTTCTGGTAAATATCGGGGGACAGGAGGACAGTAAAAACAACATATGGAGAAAAGTGAGAATACTGAAAGTAGTAAAAACTGAGAATGAAGGGCTTTGGCCATAGGGCCTGGGTCCCAATCTGAGTCAGAGAGGTGAGGTTCAGACAAAACCCATCCAGGGTGCCGATGGGAACAGTTTCCGACTCCACCCCGACAGCACACAGCTCTGTGCTGCCGCATGGCACCCTCTTGACCATAGCGCCCCTCAGTGGCCACCTGGGTGGCCGTTTTCCTAAGGCCAGCCCTGCATCCAGGCTCCCCTGGCATGGTGTTGTTCCCACCAAGAAGTTGTGGTATCCCAGAGCACATACTGTGTCCCCAAGCAGCACAACCTCCTTCACTCTCTAATGACTAGTTGGACCCAACCTCCCTCCGTTGTGGTTAGGTTCATAGGTCCCATTCTCTACTGTACACGTCTGTTAACGTATAAGGATTTTTTTAGGATTCCTTGTCTACCTAGGAATAGCAATTATAACTGATACAGTCCAATTATTAATTTCCTGTGGTGCTCAAGGTCCAGGACCTTCTAGCCTTGCAAATTGCATTTGTCCCCACCAAGAGTATGAATTCCCCTTTCCACTCATGTGGTCCATGTGATGGGGTGTATCGACCCTGCACTGGGCCAATGGGGCTGGGCCAATCACTGTGGGCCCAGGAGGCCATGCCCCATTCCTCCTGCTGCGCATGCTCCAGATGGAAGGGACAGATAAAAGGAGGCAGCCCAGTGTGACGGGTTGGGACCACAGAGACCTGCTTGGTGCTGCCACCTGGTGTGCCAAGGCTACTTCTGCCCCTGCTTCCAGGCCTTTTCCAGCTTGGGACTCCCGAATCCTGTCTGTTTTGAGCCAGATTCCACTGATCTGCTGCAAACACAGACCCAGGTCCGAACCACGTCCACTCACCACTGTAAGGCCCCTGGAAGCGCTCTTGCCTTTGATACCCAGCTGCTCAACTCCAAGGAGGTTCAAACCCTTAATAAATCCGTTTTACCCTGTATAAAGCTTATGCAGGGTAAACTCATAAATAGTTCGCCTTCTGTTTCAAAGATAGAAAGATATGCACAGCTGTTTGCCTTCCCACAGGTAACAACTCGTACTCCAGAAAACTTAATAAGTAAAAAGTGATTTTAATAAGTACAGCAAGTAGGATTTAAGTGATGTCAAGTAATGACAGACAGAACAAAGTGAATTACTGAATAAAATAAAATAGAACACGCAGTTCTATGTCTAATCACCCTGTGTACGGATAAACCCCTCACTAGGTCCAGTAAACAAGCTATCTTCCTTCTAGCCTGGGTCCAGCAATCACTCACCCCCCTAATGTCTTTGTCCTTTGTTCAGTCTCTTTCAGGTCTCCTTGGGGGGTGGAGAGCTTCTTTCTTTAGCCAGCTGAAGACAAAATGGAAGGGTCTCCCCCGGGCTTTTATAGTCTTTTTCCCCTCCCTGTGTAACATCCTGTTACCATGGAGTTTTGGGATCACCTGGGCCAGTCACCTGTCTATGCACCCTTCTGCAACCAGCCTAACCAGTTGCATTCCAGACCCGGCCCCAATGTGGATTGGGGTCTGCAACGTCTTTTGTCTGTTAAGTGCTCGCATTTAACAGGCACATTCTTTGCTCCAAAGATGATCCCATGCACTTACAAAGGCTATGTACAAAACCAGCAAATATAAAACCAATCTTCATAACTCCAACTACAACAATGATACATGCATAAAAACAGGAGGAGTAAATTCAGTAGGTCATAACTTTCACAGAGATATGTTACATGGCACATGTAGCATAAAACATATTCTAGTTACATATATACATTTATAAGCATCTCCCCATAAAGTTTTATGGGGAACACCGTCACACCCAGCTCAGTCTGAGCTGGCTGAGGAGGAGGAAGGACGTGTGCTGCTGGCTCCTGCAGAGGCACCTGTGACTCTCCAAGTGGTGGAAGCCATGGACTTGGACAATGCTGAGGATGACAGGCCAACTGTGGAAACTGACTGGGATGCCAAGCCTCTGCCAACCAGGGAAATGTCGGAGATGCACCTAGTGGTAGGAAGTGACCCAGGAAATGTGGTAGGAGTCAGTGTGTCAACCCTTAATGGAGAATCTCCCAGCTTCATAGGGCCCTAGGTCGGAACTTGGTGGAGTGGGTGGGACTGGGTTACCCTACCCCACCCAACTGGCCACTAAATGTGGCGACAGTTTGTTTGCCTGCCACAGGCAGGAGGTGCAGGGGCCTTAGACTATTTGTTTTCCCTGTAATGCCTGGGGGGGTTGTTTTGCACTGCCCAGAGGGCCATATCCCCAGTAGCTGTTTGCCTGCCCCAGCCAGGAGGCTCAGGGGCCATAGACTGATTGTTTGCTATGCCCTTCCAGAGTTCCTTGGCCCTCCTTGCTACCTGATCTCACAGGGAGTCCTGATGACTGTTTGACGTGGTGTACCAACCCCGCACGGGGGTGACCCCGCCCAACATGCAGGGCTCCCCATGACATGTGGTGGAGAATGTGGGCAACAGTCAGGCCCTGGTAAGAGGCCCAAAAGAGAAAAACTAGGTGAGAAAGACCCCCCACCCCACCAGCTAGTATGGATACCAAAAAGGTACTAAAATGGATGCCGGAAAACCAGCAGCAACAGGCCCAGCTGCTACAGAAAACGGGTGCCCAACAACAACAGATGGCCCAGCACCAAGAACAGCAGCAGCACTTGATCAGGGAGCTGGTGGCACAACACCAAGTCCAACAGGAGTGACTGGTTCAAGCGATGGCAGCGCTCCTACATCCACTGGGACAGCCTGGCATCGCTGCGATGAGCTGGGGAACAGAGAGCAGACTGAAAGGGTTACCAGTTAGACTGGCTATGATGGAGCCTGGAGATGACCAATAGGCCTTCTTGGTCACCTTTGAGTGAGTCACCACCACGAACTGCTGGGCTCCCGAGCACTGGGCTACACTAGTGGCCCCATACTTGACCGGGTCCGCACAAACTGTCTACCGCAACCTAGACGCTACTGATGCTCTTGATTATGCCAAAGTAAAGGCTGACATCTTAGGTCACTCTGGGTTAGCCTAGAAACATTCCGTGAGCGATTTTGATGGGAGAGATATCTCCCAGGAGAATGATCTTGGCAGTGGCCCAGAGACTCTGAGACTATTTCTGTTGATGGTTAGGTCCCAAGATGTTGACAGGACCTCCAATGGTGGACGTCATCATCCTTGAACAGTTTACGCAGATTATTCCCCCGGGGGTGGGGAGGAGTGGTGGTCCATTGACACTGTCCAATGACTCTCACAGAGGCAGTGTCGCTGATGGAGGATTACTTAGCTGCAGAGGATCCTGGGATACAGATACCTAAACCAGGGAATCTTGGAAGCTGCCAGAAGGACCCATGTGAGAGACCACACAAAACTGAAGAACGGGGACCCTGGATTAGACCTGAATCATGTTGGGTGGGGGGGGAGGGGGATAGGTTCCAACCTGGAAGCTACATGGAATCCCAGCACGAGGCCCCAGAGAAAATGAACAATCGATGTTATGAGTGTGACCAGGAGGGGCACTTCAGATGTGATTGCCCTTTATGGACTATAATTATGGCCATGCCTGGGTAGCAGGCACTCGGGCTCGGAAAAAAGGCCCACCCAAACTGATAGTAACTATGTGGATTGATGGCACTTAAGTAACAGGTATTGTCGACTCAGGGTGCAGGCAGATGCTCGTACGGGTCAAATTAGGAAAGCCACTGGCCCGGAAGAGGGCCCTATATACCTCCTGTGCATCCACAGGGCTGTACAGCCATATCCATCTCTAGGGTAAAGGCCATCATGAAGAGACATGCTGGATCCGCCTGGCTGATAAGATAGCATATCCCGTGTGTGACGGGTTGGTATCACAGAAACCCCCTTGGAGCTGCCACCTGGTGTGCCAAGACTACTTCTGCCCCTGCTTTCCTGACTTTTCCAGCTTGGGACTCCAGAATCCTGTCTGTTTTGAGCCAGGCCCGTCAGCCTGCTGCAAACCCAGACCCAGGTCTGAACCACATCCACTAACAGCTGTAGGCCTGCCTGGAAGCAGCTCAGGAAGTGATCTTGCCTTTGACACCCAGGTGCCCAACTACCAATGGGGTTCAAACCCTGAATAAATCTGTTTTACCCTGTATAAAGCTTATACAGGGTAAACTCATAAATAGTTCACCTTCTATTTCAAAGATAGAAAGATATGCACAGCTGTTTGCCCCCTCCAAGTACTAACACATACTCCAGGTAACTTAATGAGCAAAAAGTGATTTTAATAAGTACAGAAATCAGTATTTAAGTGATTCCAAGTAGTAACTGTGAAAGTAGAATGAATTATATTGTAATTATAATTCATTAAAGAAATGCTGCCTGAAGGGTTTGTTGAAATATAGTTGTCAGGAAGAGAAACATTAAGGAGTGTGAGACAATGGGTCCTCAAACTAATGTACTTAGAGAGCTCCTACTGAGCTAGGAGATTGGTAAACGTTAGTATGCAAATAAGATATGTATGTATATTAGTCAGTCTCTTCTCCCTTTGTTTTTTTATGTTAAGTTGGCTTTCCCTTATCTGTATAAATAAGTTAGCTTGAACTTTTGCATGAGACTCACTGTAGCAAGGTCTCGGACTCACCCCTGCGGCGCCTCCTGCTGGTTGTCCTGGGAATTAGCTCACCAGCCTCTGGAGCGCCCTCTGCAGGCCAGGGATCCGCCTGTCCACTCTGGCGCCGTGTCCCTCCCAGGACCCGGTGCCCTTTCAACTGGGGTGCTGCCCCCTGGCAGTAGCCCTAGATCTGGGTCTCCCCTCCCCAGGGGAACCCCCAACCCACTATCCCCACCTCGCCTCAGTCGTAGGCTACTGCCAGTCACCAGCTAGCCCCCGCGCCCTGGGGCAGACTGCAGTATAAGCCACTCATCACAGGCAAAGGGGGTTTGGACCTGCTGCCTCAGCCTACCCGTGGGTTGCCCCCTGCAACCCCAGTACCCGGTCGGGCCTTACCAGGCCTGCAGCCTGGGTTTCCTAGGCCAGAGCTCCCCAGCTCCCTTGGCCTTTCCCCAGCCCTGCTCCACTCCAGGTACCCTGCTTAGGTCCTCCAGCCAGGCCCTTCTCTCCCTAAAGGCAGAGAGAGAGTCTCTGCTCCAGGCCCACTGCCCTCTTATAAGGGCCAGCTGGGCCCTGATTAACTGGCCCCAGCTGTGGCTGCCTTGAATCAGCCCAGCTTTCAGCCTCAGCCCTCTCCCAGGGCTATTTCCAGCCCCTCCGGGCAGGAGCGGGTTCCACCCCGCTACACTCACCTATATCTGGGTGCATTGGCAAAGCGCTTTGCTAATAAACAGAGTGGTCTGACAAATGTTGTGAGTCTTGAATCTGACTTTGACATAACAAACAGAACAAAGTGAATTATTAAGTAAAATAAAACAAAACACGCACATCTATGTCTAATCACACTGAACACAGATAAAAACCTCACCAGTTCCAGCAAGCTTCCTTTTACAGGCTACAGTCCTCCTAGCCTGGGTCCAGCAATCGCTCACACCCCCTATTGTCCTTGTCCTTTGTTCAGTCTCTTTCACGTGTGTCCTTGGGGGGTGGAGAGCCTCTCTCTTTAGCCAGCTGAAGACAAGATGGAGGTGTCACCCTGGGGTTTAAATAGATTTTCTCCCCTGGATGGGTGCTCCTCCCCACTCCCTGTGTAGCGTCATGTTACCCTGGCATTTTGGGATCACATGGGCAAGTTACGTGTCCATGCACAGCTCAGCACAACCAGTCCCATGACATTCCTGGCCAAGCTCAGATGTGGATTGGTGTGCAACTTCTTTTGTCTGTTTAAGAGTTTCTTGACTGGCCTCTTTACCTGCACATTCCTTTCTCAAGACATGATCTCTTACAAAGGCTATGTATAAAACCAGCAAATATACAACCAATATTCATAACTTCAACTACAACAATGATACATGCATACAAACGGGAGGAATAGATTCAGTAGATCATAACTTTTACAGAGATATGTTACATGGCACATGTAGCATAAAACATACTCCAGCTACATATATACATTTATAAGCATCGCCCCATAAAGTCTTATAGAGACACCGTCACACCGTGGTCCTAGGTCGTGACTGCTGGTGGTTCAGGGAGGTCTTGCAGGAGTGGGAGCACCAGCTGCCATTGGAAAGAAACACAAGACCACAAGTGTGACCAAGTGGGAATGTTCTTAATGTTTTCTCTGAATACTGTGTGGGTGCCTCAGTTTGCCCATGCATTTCTCAAGTATCTAGGTGGTGGGATAAGGGTGTGTGATTGATGCAGAGCCCTAGAGGGTCAGTGTGATGCCAGCTGCAGAGAATGACCAACACCCTGTCTCCTGGCAACTGATGGCCTGGGCCCCTCCCCTGCAAGTGCCAACTGAGGGTGTTGGAGAACAAAGAGATCAGATGACCTCCTGGCCCGGAAAAGAGACAAAGGCCAGTGGAGGGGCTGGAGAGTTTCAGTTTGGAGCGGGCTGGGGAAAGAGAGGGAGGCCTAGACCCAGGTTCTGGCTTCCCTGGCCCCAAGATGAACCTGACTGAGGGATCCTGTTCTCTGTACCTACAAGCTCTGTTTTGGACTGTGTTCCTGTCGTCTAATAAACCTTCTATTTTACTGGCTGGCTGAGGGTCACGTCTGACTGTGCAATAGGGGTGCAGGGCCCTCTGGCTTCCCCAGGATCCCCACCTGTGCAGACTCATGTGGGAAGTGCACAGTCTGAAAAGGGGATGCTTAATGCTCCAAGGTCAGACCCAGGAAGGTCGAAGCTGTGTAAGCTTCTTGTCCTGGAGACAGTATGCTCAGAGAGAGGAGGCTCCCCCAGATTCCTGACTGGCTTCGTATGGAATAGTTCCAGAGCGTTGCCTGGTGACTTCATGACACCTGGTGGCAGCGGTGGGATGTTCTGCACCCTATGGACAGAGCATCCTGCAGTAAGTGACTGGGGAGTGTCACGGAGTATAGGGGAGTCCGGCCCTGCACCCCTCTTCCCCGGATTCACTGGGAGTCTCAGCCAGCCAGTAGAACAGAAGGTTTATTAGAGATGCCAGGAACACAGTCCAACCAGAGCTTGTCAGTACATCCAGGACCCCTCAGTCGGGTCCTTCCGGGGGGCAGGGAGCTTAGACCCCAACCTGGGGGCTCCCTGCATTTCGCCCCACAGCTCCAAAAGGGGCAGGGAGGCCAGACCCTGTCTGCCCCCCTCCCCTCCTCTTCCCAAGCCAGCTCCAAACTGAAAACACACAGACAAAAACTTCCCCTCCCCCGGGGGCTCCTCCTCTCGCCTTTTGTCCGTACTCCCAGCCAAAGGTGTCACCTCCCAACCCCCGTCCTGGCTCATGTTACAGCCCCAGGTAAAGTCTCCCTTTCCTAATGCAATGCCGCAGGTCCCAGGGAACCTCCCCCACAAACCTCCCAGGTTGAATCCACCTCACTCTCTACTCCGTCACAGGGAGTAGTAAAACAAAGGTGGATTAACAAGGACCAGGCATGCTGAAGGCTCAGAGAGGAGCAGTCTCAGGGGACGAAGGAGCTACGCTTAACCCCTGGGAGTGTGTGACCAGCGAGAAGGACTGTTGCAGTAATGGGGTCCCCCTAGGGACTTCAGCGAGTGGTCCCGGGGGCGGAGGTGTCTGCGACTTGACCCTGGGAGAGAGGTGGTGACCTGGAGAAGGGCTGGCACACTAGGGGTTCTTCCTGGAAACGGTGGGGAGCTGAGAGCACACAGGCCTGCGAGTCCACAACAACTTGGGAACAGCGAAGTGATGGCCTATCACCATCTCCTTAAGAAGGACATTGTACACCTGTGCAAAAAAATGAGGGTTACGCATTGGAAAGTTCACCAAATCACAGTTAATCATGCAGCTGGAGGACAATGACTGCTCTAAGGAGCAGATTCCTGACCCAAATGGGGCTACAAGTGGATCTGGGAGCAGCTGGAGCAGTAGCCAGGCATCCCCAGGACTCCTGTCCCCAACCAGATGGGGGTCTTCATGATAGGGTTCCCCATCAGGGGACCGGAGACGGATGGGATTGGAGCTGAGTCTGAAGGAGCGAGAGGACCATGAGAGACAGCGAGAGCCTGAAAAAGAGCTGCAGGAGAAGCAGCAGCAGCATGAACTGGCGGTGATGGAGCAGAGAGGCATAGTGGACTTCCCAGGGGTGAGTGGGGATAGACCCTGGGGTGCCAGTTCCGCAGGGAACCTTGATGCTGAAGGGCTGTGTGACCTGGGTGAAGGTCCCAGGGATGAAGCCCCTCACCCTACCTATGGCCCGGATCCCTGGGCAGACACAGGAGGGGTCGGGGTGGCTGGTAGTTGGGGTTCTCCGGGATATCGGCTGTGAGGTCCTGTTGGGGAATGACTGTGTCTCTTTGGGACAGGATCCAGGCCCTGCTCCTGTAACGGCAGAGGATTTGAATTTGAATCCAGGGAACCAATTGCCTGAGACAGAAATGGTCAGTGAAAATGCAAATGATCTTGCTGGCAGCGGGGAGGAGCTGCTAAGCTCAGGATACCTGCCTGTCTGTAACCAGACCCCTGGGGATGTTCTCTGTATCTACAAGCTCTGTTTTTGACTGTGTTCCTGTCATCTAATAAACCTTCTGTTTTATTGGCTGGCTGAGAGTCACATCTAACTGTGGAGTTGGGGTTCAGGGCCCTCTGGCTTCCCCAGGGGCCCCGCCTGTGCGGACTCGCTGTGGGAAGTGCATGGTGTGAAAAGGGGATGCTGAATGCTCCAAGGTCAGACCCAGGAAGGTTGAAGCTGTGTAAGCTTCTTGCCCTGGAGACAGTATGCTCAGAGAGTCCTGACTGGCTTCGTATGGAGTAGTTCCAGAGCATTGCCTGGTGATTCCGTGACAACAAGCGAGGGAGCTCCTGAGCCAAAGGGAAGATGAAGGGTGGGAGGAGGAATCCCCTGACCAGATGGAAGAGCCCGGGCCTTCCTCCATAGAGACGGAAGTGCCAGAGGAAGCTGGGCATGAGTCGCTGAAGGTTGACGGTGACTTCATGAGGGAGCAAAGGGAAGACCCAACCTTGAGTCGCACATGGGAGCAACACTGAGGAGGAGGGGGTTGCCAACCAATGAGCACCCCAAGGACCCCCCCTTTGAGGTCCACAATGACCGCCTATACTGGGTGACCAAGGATCCACAGACCCAGGAGGTGACCCAACAACTGCTGGTGCCGCAGAAGTTCTGGCGATGTTCTGGCGAGACCTGCTGTATCTGGTGCCCTGGGCCCGACACGTGGGGCAGGAGAAGACTCTACAGTGAGTAGCCCGTAGGTTTTTCTAGTCCGGCATTCACAAAGAAGTGAGCAATTTCTGTGCCTCTTGTCCAGAATGCCAATGCACTGGCCCTAAAGGAATACCCAAGGCACCCCTGATCCCCCTCGTGGTGGTTGGATTGCCATTTGAGAGGATACGTAAAAAGAACAGGAGTACTTGTGGCACCTTAGAGACTAACAAATTTCTTTCAGCATAAACTTTCGTGGGCTACAGTCCCACTTCATCGGATGCATAGAATGGAACACACAGAAGTAAGATGTGTATATATACACACAGAAAAGGCAGAAGTTGCCATACCAATTCTAAGAGGCTAGTTGTAGTTGGTTAAACAGTTTAGCAATGTCATAACACTGTAAATGATGTACTGTTTCTTCAGTAGCTGAGCCCTTAACTCCATGAATTACAGGTTCAGAGAGAGTTTCTTCTGCCTGCTGGTCAAAATAGTTAACGTTTTGTTATATGCATATGCACATAGACATATTGTGACAAAGCTCTGTCCTTGTCTCCGTGGGTCCTGCATTTCCTGGCGGATTTCACTAGCCTCAGACGCTCACTGTGACCCTCCACGTAACCCTTTTCTCTCTAGAGACCAGGGTCACAGTCTACTGAGCCATTGTCATCGTAAGCCAGCAAAGGAGATAAGGAGAAGCTATCCTCCCTTGCACAGTCTCTGTTGTCTCCCAGTCTTAGTGATTAATCAGGGGGCAAAGGGGGGGGGGAAGCCTGGGCCCACCCTCTACTCTGGGCTCCAGCCCAGGGACCCTAATAGTATCAGCTATGGTAGCTGACCTTTTAAAAACAGGACTCGTACAATTCCCTGGGCTGCTTCCCCACAGCAGCCCCCACTTCCTCAAACTCCACTTCACCCTTACCTCAGGGCCTCCTTCCTTGTGCCTAATATGGTGTGTACAGCTCAATCTCTCCTACAGCGCAACTTTCCTCTCACAGCTCCGGATATGCGTGCCCACCTGACTAACTTGGAGGCTTTTAACTAGTTTCAGTCAGCCCCTGATTGGTTGCAGGTGTCTCAATCAACCTAGCATCCTCCCTGCCTTCTGGAAAGTTCTTAATTGGCCCCAGGTTTCTTAATTGACCTGGAGCAGCTTCCATTTACTTATCCTGGTACCAGGGATTTGTTTAGCCTAGGGATAACATATCTATCTCCCATCACTGTCCTATAGCCATCTAGCCTTGCCCCGTCACAATATATAGACATATTTTTCATATCACCCATTTCAAATAGGTCTCCAGATTCAGATAATCTTGCAATATATGTGTGACAGTTTGGGGCCACAGAGACCTGCTTGGTGCTGCCACCTGGTGTGCCAAGGCTACTTCTGCCCCTGCTTCCAAGCCTTTTCCAGCTTGGGACTCCCGAATCCTGTCTGTTTTGAGCCAGATTCCACTGATCTGCTGCAAACACAGACCCAGGTCCGAACCAAGTCCACTCACCACTGTAAGGCCCCTGGAAGCGCTCTTGCCTTTGACACCCAGCTGCTCAACTCCAAGGAGGTTCAAACCCTTAATAAATCCGTTTTACCCTGTATAAAGCTTATACAGGGTAAACTCATAAACAGTTCGCCTTCTATTTCACAGATAGAAAGTATGTACACCTGTTTGCTCTCCCTTTGCACTAAGTCGTACTCAAGGAAACTTAATAAGTAGAAAATGATTTTAATAAGTACAGAAAATAGAATTTAAGTGAGTTCAATTAGTGACAGACAGAACAAGGTGAATTACCGAATAAAATAAAAGAGAACACGCAGTTCTATGTCTAATCACCCTGTGTACAGATAAGCCCCTCACTGGGTCCAGCAATCACTCACCCCCCTAATGTCTTTGTCCTCTGTTCAGTCTCTTTCAAGTCTCCTTGGGGGGTGGAGGGCTTCTTCCTTTAGCCAGCTGAAGACAAAATGGAGAGGTTTCTTCGGGGTTTAAATAGATTTTTCTCCTCTGGGTGGAGACCCCTCCCTCTCCCTGTGTAGCATCCAGTTACCAAATGGAGTTAGGGTCACCTGGACCAGTCACATGCACAACTCAGTTCCAGACCAGCCACATTCCTGGCAAAGTTCAAATGTGGATTGGTGACTGCAAGTTCTATTGTCTGTTAAGTGCTTCTTGATTGGGCACTTAACCTGCACATTCCTTTCTCAAGAAATACAACCGATATTCATAACTTCAACTACAACAATGATACATGCATACAAACAGGAGGAATAAATTCAGTAGGTCATAACTTTCACAGAGATATGTTACATGGCACATGTAGCATAAAACATATTCTAGTTACATATATACATTTATAAGCATCTCCCCATAAAGTTTTATGGGGAACACCGTCACACCCTCCTCCTGAACTTACTGCCAGAGACTTGGACACTGTCCATGGCGGAGGCAGTACACATAAAGCCCCTGTTTGTCTTTGGTCACACCCCTTTTCAGTACGGGCACACCACATGGTGTCATTCGTAATGGTTTTAGCAAAATGCGAGGTTCCTGGTCCCTGGGCGCCTGTAAATGGGTTGGGGTGTAGTATTGCTAACAGGATACAGATAGCAATACCTGTTAAGGCGTATGAACCTCGGCATTTAGCTCTCAGTGCCATGAGGCGACGTGCCTCAGTTTCCCCTTTCACACAGCAGCCTGGGCCTGTTATGCTTTTGCTGTTGTGCCAAGCTTCCAGCCGGTTACCCGATATAGGCTGACAGGTAACATGCTTGTACGACCGTGAGGTCACCATCCCAAGCATGTACAACAGTTTTTCCCACCAATCAGGTATGTTCCCCATCTTGAAAGGGTTGACCCTCAGTGTTAACTCCTTTGTTATAACCCACAGATGAAGTAGGGAAAGACACAGGATTACCCTCCCGTCTGTGTATCCTGGTAGGCACTCTGATTCAGATTCTTCTGCCTCTTTGGAGCAGGCTCCTAAATCAGGCATGCGCTTGAGGCTCTGGCAAGGAAAGGGTGTACTGCAACCCGGCCTGCCCTCGGCCCCTCCCTCTGGAATTTCTCTGGGCTGGTTCCCATCCCCTTGTGTGGCTTCACCCATGCAGAGACTTGCTCCCTTCTGCTTTGAAGAGAGAGATTTACCTCCTACCCCTGTAGCAAGAACAACCTCTTTCTTGGACACCCCAGTATCTGTTCCCAACAGGTCAGCTGGACGGACTCCCCCCTCCAGGAGGTCTGACCCCCAGCTTTCCCTTCTAACCTGATCCACAGGAGAGGGGTCTGGCATCTGAAATGCAGACTTTTCACCCTCCTCCTGGGCAAGATCCTCCTGACAAAAGGTGGGCGGGCTCTCCGGCCCCCCCTCACCTTCCCTCCCTGGGCCTCCCTCTGGGCCAGACACTCCCGTGTCCCCCCGAAGAGAAGGTGACCCTGGTCCAGCTGTGGGCTCCCAGCTGCAACCTAAGATAGACCCTTCAGTGGCCCACAAAATTCCCCCCTTGCTATGAGGTAGAACATTCCCCTCCCCCGGGGAGATGATTACAGGACAGGAACTGGTCACAGCCACCCCTGCTGCCACAGCTGCAGTCCCTGTGACTTCGCCCCCCCCTCTGGGGTTTTCAGCACCAGGTTCCTGCTTGCTGCCACCCAGCCCTGGGACAGATTCTGCCACAGCAAAGAAATCATTCCCCAGTAGAAACGGTGCAAAATTGTGTGACACTGTTGCTACAGTTAGCTTAGCCTGCAAGTTTTCCGTTTGCATGTGTACTTTCGCCAGAGGTGCAATGACTTTGTAGCCACCCACCAGCTCCAATTCTGCCACTTTACCCGGCAACCAATCCTTCTCTTGGATCAGGTCCCTCCTGACTATAGAAATTTCAGCACCTGTATCTCTCAACCCAGTGATTAACTTCCCATTCAGTCTAACAGCATGCACATGCGCACTGCTTGGTGGTGTAGAAGTCAACTTCACAAACCCTGTGTGGAAAGAGGCAGCAGCTTCATGGGCCGCTTGATGCCTGTTTTCACTCAGCAGGGGACACTTATCTCTCAGGTGCTCGGTGGACTTACATTGATAGCACCTCCTGGGCTCCTCTGATTGTACAGGGAATTTGGGACGAGTACTAAGGTAATGGGGAGGTGAGCGCCCAGCCTCCTTTTTCCTAGGGGTAACACGGTGACTCTGTTTTCCTTCGACCCTGTACCCCTCTGCCAGTGGTTTACGCTTAATTGCAGCTTGCGCCTGCTCATAAGAGTCTGCAAACCCAGCTAATTCACTAACTGCTTTTACCTGTTTGTCCCACAAGTACTGTTTGACATCATCACTGCACATATTCAGGAATTGTTCCTGAGCAACCAAATCACACATCCCTTCGAAGCTTGTAATGCCTTTTCCCCTCACCCACTTATCTACCAGAACTGTCATTTCATTTGCATAAGCCACATTACTTAAACCATCTCCCCACTTGAGACTCCTGAATTTAACCCTGTAGGTTTCAGGTGTAACCTGAAACTGTTTCAAAACCAGTTCCTTAAATTTACCATAATTGGAGGCATCCCCAATGGGCATCTTATTGAATATGTCCAGAGCTCTGCCAGTCAATTTGGCTATCAAGGTGGTCATTTTTTGATCTTCAGGGATCGCATGGAGGGAGCACAGTCTCTCGAAGGTGATAAAATATTCGGTTATATCCTTGGATTCATCATACTGGGGGCATAGACGCTCCCATTTGGGGATTTTTGGGGAAGCGGAGCCGGCCGCTGAAGGGTTGCGTCTCTTCAACTCTGCAACAGCCAGTTCATGCTTCTGGGCCTCCATAGCTCTCTTGTGGGCCACCTCCTCTGCTTCCATAGCTCTCTTGTGGGCCAGCTCCTCTGCTTCCATAGCTCTCTTCTGGGCCGCCTCCTCCCGGATTCTTTCTGCTTCCATAGCTCTCTTGTGGGCCGCCTCCTCCTGGATTCTTTCTGCTTCCATAGCTCTCTTGTGGGCTTCTGTCTCTGCACTAATTTCCAGCGTACGTAATTCGATTCGTCTCCGATGTTCGTTTTCTTTCTCTGTTATTTCGAGTCTGGCAAGATCCAGTTTTACCGTGGCCTCGCTTACAGACATCTTATTGCTGTCTGGTGCTGGGCCACGCCCCTCTGCAGTTCACTGAAACTGGACTGCACTCAGATCAGGAGCTCTTCAGTTAAGAGACTTTCCCAGCTTCCCTGATCTTCACTCTTACTTATTTGATTTCCTTTTCTGTCCCTACTTCCCTTACCCGAAATAAGCAAACAGAAAATAACAAACCAGTAACCACTTTGTCTGTTTTCCAGCCACCACACTTAAAACTCACTTAAAATCCCTACCAGTACGTCAAAGCAATCAGCTGTGCACAGATCCTGCTCGACTACGCCACTGTGACAGGTTGGGGCCACAGAGACCTGCTTGGTGCTGCCACCTGGTGTGCCAAGGCTGCTTCTGCCCCTGCTTCCAGGCCTTTTCCAGCTTGGGACTCCCGAATCCTGTCTGTTTTGAGCCAGATTCCACTGATCTGCTGCAAACACAGACCCAGGTCCGAACCAAGTCCACTCACCACTGTAAGGCCCCTGGAAGCGCTCTTGCCTTTGACACCCAGCTGCTCAACTCCAAGGAGGTTCAAACCCTTAATAAATCCGTTTTACCCTGTATAAAGCTTATACAGGGTAAACTCATAAATAGTTCACTTTCTATTTCAAAGATAGAAAGATATGCACCACTGAGCGCTTTCCCAAGGCACTAACTCGTACTCAAGGAAACTTAATAAGTAAAAAGTGATTTTAATAAGTACAGAAAATAGGATTTAAGTGAGTTCAATTAGTGACCGACAGAACCCTAAAATAAAATAAAACACGCACGTCTATGTCTATTCAAAGTTAACACAGATAAAAGCCTCACCGGATTCGGATATTTTCCTTTTTACAGGTTTCAGTGTAGTAGCCGTGTTAGTCTGTGTCAGCAAAATGAAAATAAGAAAGAAAAACTTGTAGCACCTTAGAGACTAACAAATTTATTTCAGCATAAGCTTTCGTGGGTTAGTACCCACTTCATCAGACGCATGGAATGAAATTATATTTCAGACAGATATTTATACAGTCAGAGAAACATGATGGTCCAGGTGTATAGACCAATCTTAAGAGGCTAATTATTTGAGAGGAAACATGACAGCAGGGGAAGAAAAAGCTTTTGAAGTGATAAACAAGATGGTCACACAGGTGTGAATGAGGATCGTTAACTTAAGGGAAATAGATTCAATTAACATAATGGCCGAGCCATTCCAAATCTCGATTTAATCCGGAGGCAACGCAATCTAGTTTGCATATCAATTCGAGTTCAATAGTTTCTCTTTGAAGTCTGCTTTTGGAGTTAATCTGTCGCAACACTGCTATCCTCAAATCTGTCATTGAGTGATCAGGGAGGTTGAAGTGTTCTCCTACTGGTTTTTGAATGTTATGATTCCTGATGTCAGATTTATGTCCATTTATTCTTTTGCGTAGAGACCGTCCGGTTTGGCCAATGTACATGGCAGAGGGGCATTGCTGGCACATGATGGCATATATCACATTGGTAGATGTGCAGGTGAATGAGCCCCTGATGGTGTGGCGGATGTGATTAGGCCCTGTGATGGTATCACTTGAATCGATATGTTGACAGAGTTGGCATCATGTGCCAGCAATGCCCCTCTGCCATGTACATTGGCCAAACCGGACGGTCTCTACGCAAAAGAATAAATGGACATAAATCTGACATCAGGAATCATAACATTCAAAAACCAGTAGGAGAACACTTCAACCTCCCTGATCACTCAATGACAGATTTGAGGATAGCAGTGTTGCGACAGATTAACTCCAAAAGCAGACTTCAAAGAGAAACTATTGAACTCGAATTGATATGCAAACTAGATTGCGTTGCCTCCGGATTAAATCGAGATTTGGAATGGCTCGGCCATTATGTTAATTGAATCTATTTCCCTTAAGTTAACGATCCTCATTCACACCTGTGTGACCATCTTGTTTATCACTTCAAAAGCTTTTTCTTCCCCTGCTGTCATGTTTCCTCTCAAATAATTAGCCTCTTAAGATTGGTCTATACACCTGGACCATCATGTTTCTCTGACTGTATAAATATCTGTCTGAAATATAATTTCATTCCATGCGTCTGATGAAGTGGGTACTAACCCACGAAAGCTTATGCTGAAATAAATTTGTTAGTCTCTAAGGTGCTACAAGTTTTTCTTTCTTATTTTCATTTTCCTTTTTACAGGCTGTAGAATCAGCCTGGGTCCAGCTGAGTCCAGCGGCCTCTCACACCCCCCTAGTGTCTTTGTCCTTTGTTCAGTTCCCCTCAGGAATGTCCTTGGGGGGGTGGAGAGCCTCTCCCTTTAGCCAGCTGAAGACAAAATGGAAGGGTCTTGCAAGGGCTTTTATAGCCTTTCTTCCTCTCCCTGCGTAGGATCCAGTTGCCCTGGAGTTTTGGGATCACATGGGCAAGTCACCTGCCCATGCGCCCTAACCAGTCTAACCAGTTGCATTCCAGACCCGGCCCCAATGTGGATTGGGGTCTGCAACGTCTTTTGTCTGTCAAGTGCTCCCATTTAACAGGCATTCTTTGCTCCAAAGATGATCCCATGCACTTACAAAGGCTATGTACAAAACCAGCAAATATAAAACCAATCTTCATAACTCCCACTACAACAATGATACATGCATACAAACAGGAGGAGTAAATTCAGTAGGTCATAACTTTCACAGAGATATGTTACATGGCACATGTAGCATAAAACATATTTTAGTTACATATATACATTTATAAGCATCTCCCCATAAAGTTTTATGGGGAACACCGTCACAGGGGCCATGCAGGTACCCATAGTAGTGCCACTGACTTGAAGGTATATAGAAGCGACAAAGGGTCCTGTGGCACCTTATAGACTAACAGAGGTATTGAAGCAAAAGCTTTCGTGGGTGAATACCCACTTCTTCGGATGCAAGCAGTGGAAATGTCCAGAGGCAGATATAAATGTGCAGGGAAGATTCAGGCTAGAGATAACGAGGTAAGCTTAATCAGGGAGGGTGAGGCCCTCTTCTAGCAGTTGAGGTGTGAACACCAAGGGAGGAGAAACTTTTTTTGTAGTTGGCTAGCCATTCATAGTCTTTGTTTAGTCCTGAGCTGATGGTGTCAAATTTGCAAATGAACTGAAGCTCTACAGTTTCTCTTTGGAGTCTGGTCCTGAAGTTTTTTTTGCTGCAGGATGGCTACCTTTAGGTCTGCAATTGTGTGTCCAGGGAGGTTGAAGTGTTCTCCTACAGGCTTTTGTATATTGCCATTCCTTATATCTGATTTGTGTCCATTTATCCTTTTGCGTAAGGACTGTCCAGTTTGACCGATGTACATAGCAGAGGGGCATTGCTGGCATATTATGGCATATATTACATTGGTGGATGTGCAGGTGAATGAACCGGTGATGGTGTGGCTGATCTGGTTAGGTCCTGTGATGGTGTTCCTGGTGTAGATATGTGGGCAAAGCTGGCATCGAGGTTTGTTGCATGGATTGGTTCCTGAGTTAGAGTTATTATGGTGCGGTGTGTAGTTGCTGGTGAGAATATGCTTCAGGTTGGCGGGTTGTCTGTGGGCGAGGACTGGCCTGCCTCCCAAGGCCTGTGAAAGTGAGGGATTGTTGTTCAGGATGGGTTGTAGAGCACTGATGATCCGTTGGAGAGGTTTTAGCTGAGGACTGTAAGTGATGGCCAGAGGAGTTCTGTTGGTTTCTTTCTTCGGTTTGTCTTGCAGCAGGAGGCTTCTGGGTACACGTCTGGCCCTGTTGATCTGTTTTCTTAAGTGGGTATTCACCCACGAAAGCTTATGCTTCAATACCTCTGTTAGTCTATAAGGTGCCACAGGACCCTTTGTCGCTTCTACAGATCCAGACTAACACGACTACCCCTCTGATACTTGAAGGTATAGATTGTCCCCAAATGTGAAATAGTTGTGGGTGAGGACAAAATCACAAAATTCAGCCACCAGGTTAGCCGTGGCAGTATCGGGGATACTGTTCCTGACAGCTTGTAGTCCATCGTTGTGTGGAATGTTAGTGTAGAGGGCTTCTACATCCATAGTGGCCAGGATTGTGTTGTCTGGAAGATCATCGATGGATTGTAGTTTCCTCAGGAAATCAGTGGTGTCGCGAAGATAGGTGGGAGTGCTGGTAGCATAGGGCCTGAGGAGAGAGTCCACATAGCCAGACAATCCTGCTGTTAGGGTGCCAATGCCTGAGATGATGGGGCATCCAGGATTCCCAGGTTTATGGATCTTGGTTAGCAAATAGAATACCCCTGGTCGGGGTTCTAGGCACGTGTCTGTACAAATTTGTTCTTGTGCTTTTCCAGGGAGTTTCTGGAGCAGATGGTGTAGTTTCTTTTGGTACTCCACAGGGGGTCAGAGGATAATGGCCTGTAGAATGTGGAGTTACAGAGCTGCCTGGCAGCTTCTTGTTCATATTCCAACTTATTCATGATGACGACAGCTCCTCCTTTGTCAGCCTTTTTGATTATGATGTTAGAGTTGTTCCTGAGGCTGTTGACGGCATTGTGTTCAGCACGGCTGAGGTTATGGGGCAAGTGATGCTGCTTTTCTACAATTTCAGCTCGAGCACGGCGACGGAAGCAGTCTATGTAGAAGTCCAATTTGTTGTTTCGACCTTCAGGAGGAGTCCACGCAGAATCCTTCTTTTTGTAGTTTTGGTAGGAAGGATTCTGTGGGTTAGTATGTTGTACAGAGGACTGTTGGAAATATTCTTTGAGTTGGAGACATCGAAAGTAGGATTCTAGGTCACCGCAGAGCTGTATCATGTTCGTGGGTCTGGAGGGACAAAAGGAGAGGCCCCGAGATAGGACAGATTCTTCTGCTGGGCTGAGAGTATAGCTGGAAAGATTAACAATATTGTCGGGTGGGGTAAGGGAACTACTGTTGTGGTTCCTTGTGGCATGCAGCAGTGTAGATAGTTTAGTGTCCTTTGTCTTTTGTAAAGAAGCAAAGTTTGTGTTGTAAATGGCTTGTCTAGTTTTTGTAAAGTTAATCCATGAAGAAGTTTGTGTGGAAGGTTGGTTTTCCATAAGAGTATCCAGTTTTGAGAGCTCAGTCTTAATCTTTCCCTGTTTGCTGTATAGGATGTTGATCAGGTGGTTTCGCAGTTTCTTTGAGAGTGTGTGGCACAATCTCTCAGCATAGTCTGTTTGTTGTGTTTCTGGAAGCCCGGGTTCCTGGAGTCAAATGATGAGGTGAGAATCTCAGCACTCATTTTTAAAACACTTTCTTGCTGGGAGCAAGGCAACAGGTAGTCTGGTGAAGAATGGAAATATCATGGTGTGTCTTTGCTAAGCTGTAGGGTTTTTCCCCTGCCCCCATTCCTTGCCAAAGAATGGCCACTTAGCAGGTAGACACATGACTGAGGAGGAAGCTTGACCTTTGTCTCTGAGGAACTGATTTAGCCACTCCCCAGACTAATCTGGGAAATACACTTCACTCATGATTTCAGAACACGTTCATAACTTAACATATAACACTGCTACAAGAATCCTGCCCTGATATTACTGATCAGCAAGTTATCAGTGTGACGTTGCACTCCATAGTGCTTTATAAAAATATGCATATGAGTGTAAATATGATGTAACTGGAATATGTTTATGCAAAAGGGCTCTTGCAAGGTATCATCATTACAAAGCTGATAATCTACTGAGCATGTCCATCCCATTTGTATAAATGTATCGTTCCTGTATCTGAAATTAGGAAAATGAAATATAATTCTGAGGTTCTATTGTATTTATGCAAAGTGCGGGCCATTAACTGCGGTTTAAAATCTTGATGGCTCCCATTGACTAGGACAATTGAATGTAGATGGCTCTGTATACCTGCAAGCCTTCACTGAATATGTGTCGGTCAGTCCTAAAAGAATGGAGGGAAGCTCACAGGATATGTGAACATGTCACATGATACTAGAATCCATATTTAACCTGGTGCTTTTCCATTTAGAAGGAGGGGTGGGAACTCAGAAAGAGACAAAGGATTCCAGCCTTCTGCCAAAGCTAGAAAAGGGGGTGGAACAGAACAAAGGAGCCCAGTCATGTGAAATTCCCTGCTTTTCACCTAAGATGCCTGCTGCAACTAACAAGAATTGTACCTGGAAAAGGATTGGGCCCAGACTAGGAAGGAGTCTAGTCTGTGAAAGAAGCTGATTGGAACATCTCTAAGGGTGAGATTTACCTGTATTCAGTTTCTTAATGTATTAGGCTTAGTCTTGCGTGTTTTGTTTTGCTTGGTAACTTACTTTGTTCTGTCTGTTATTACTTGAAACCACTTAAATTCTACTTTCTATACTTAATAAAATCACTTTTGTTTATTAATTAACCAAGCGTACGTGATTAATACCTGGGGGAGTAAACAATGTTACAGAGGAAAATTTATGAGTTTACCCCGTATAAGCTTTTATACAGAGTAAAACGGATTTATTTGGGGTTCGGATCCCATTGGGAACTGTGTGTCTGGGTTCTGGAGATAGGTGACCTGCTGAGCAGTTTTTGGTTAAAGTTTACAGGTTTGGAGGCATGGACAAGACCTGGGTCTGTGTTTCAGCAGCCCAGCATAACTGGCTCAACAAGGCAGGGTTCTGAAGTCCCAAGCTGGCAGGGAAAAGGGGCTCACAGGTAAATTCAGCACATCAGGTGACAGTCCCAAGGGGGTCTCTGTGACCTAACACATCACAATTAGTTTTTAAATGATACCTCACAAGGCATACCTTGTACAAATACTTTGACTATAGTGTGTAGGGTGTGAACACAGGAGTATTTTCTGTCACAGTGGGGCACTGACACACCCCACACATTAACCCTATGTGATGCATGGTTAACTAGATAATGAGAAAGGGTGGTTTACTCTTTGCAGAGATCCAGAGATACAGGCATGACTGATGCCTGGCTGTTTGGGGCCTGAGGCCTATGGCCCCATGCCCATGGAGAGTCTGAAAAGACAATGGCCCCTCCTATTGTCCGGACATTTGGCACCTAGCAGTGACCATCTGGAGAACAAAGGGCTAAGACGCAGGGTCAGGTAATAGTGTTTGCCAGGGAACAATAACAAAGAACAGAGGAGGCACCAGTGGGGTTGTTAAGTGTGGGCTCCTAGAGGCCAGAGACGCTCCTGGACTGGGACTAAGAGGGGGTCAGACAGCTCTGTTCTCTGGCACTGACCCAGATGGATCAGGCTGTAGCTTTCTGTTCTCTGGGCTAACCAAGGACTTTCTACGCTGTGTTCCAGACATCTCATAAACCCTGCTGCATTTACCACACTGGCTGGGAGTTACTGCACATTAGAATTGCCAATTTTGTAATATTTAAAAACCGGACACTCCAGCAGGTGTGCTGGAACCTCCCCCATCCTGCCTCTGCCCCGCCTCTTTCCCCCAAGGCCCCGCCTCCTGTTCACTTCTCTGCCCCCTTTCACTGTCACTCACTGCTGTCCCCCTGACCCCCACTTCTCCTCCCCTCTTCCCAGGTGGCAGAGACTTGTGGAGCTGGGGCTGGGAGTTGCAGCCACCTGAAGCTGGTAGGAGGCGACCCCGTCTGAGTATGGGCTGGAGCGGGTGATGGCCTCCCCACCTCCCTCGCCTACAGTAACCAGTTGTCATAAATATAAAGGGAAGGGGGAGAGGGTCAAATGCAGTGCTATAAAATCCTCTTACCAGTAAAGGGTTAAAAAATGGAGGTAGCCAGACTGACACCTGACCTGGCTGGCATCTAACCAATAGGGGAACAAAATACTTTCAAATCCTGGGAGGGGGGAAGGTGTGTGTGTCTCTTTGTGTAAGACAGAGTCATCATAAAAAACAAAAAGTACCTGCAAAAAATCAATCTCCTCAACCAGTCATCTTCTCACCAAACCTCACTTTTCTAAAGTAAGTTTAGTCAGCATTGCAAGTAGGTTTCTGTTTGTTTTGCTTGGTGAGCTTTCCCTGTGTTAAAGGGAGGGGTTATTCCTGTTTTTTCTGTAACTTTAAGGTTTTGCCCAGAGGGGGAATCCCTCTGAGTTTGAAAATTAAGTACCCTGTAAAATAGTTACCATCCTGATTTTACAGAGATAATTTTACCTTCTTTGTTTTAATAAAATCCTTCTTTTAAGAAGCTGACTGTTTTCTATGGTTTTAAAACCCAGGGGGTGGGTTTTTAGATCACTGTGTAACCAATTGGTTAGGAGATTGTTCTCAAGCTTCCCAGGAAAGGGGGTGTACGGGCTTAAAAGGGTATTTTTGGGGAAAGGGGAACTTCAAGTGGTTCCTTTCCTGGATTCCTGTTTAAAACACTTAATGGTGTCAGTAAAAAAAGCATTTCTCAGGGTGCAGGGAATTTTGTACCTTGGGGGTTTTAACCTAAGCTGGTAAAAATAAGCTTAGGAGCGCTTCATGCAGGTCCCCAAGTCTTTACCCTAAAGTTTAGAGTAGGGAGGGAGCCCTGACACCAGTCTTTGGGTGTCCGGTCTGTAGATCTGACCAGATACTGCCAGGTCCCCTTTTGACCAGACATTCCAGTTGAAAACCAGGCATCTGGCCACCATACTGCACATGCGTAAGGAGTGGGTGCATTTCTTCCTTTGGGTTTTCAAGTCTCTCTCAGGTGTCAACTTAGGTGGACTCGCTGAAGCGAGCTCATGGTGCGAAGTGGAGTGCTGAAGGCTCCGAGGTTCGGTCTAAGGAGGTGGTGAAGACAAGAGGCTTACCCTAGTGAGAGTGTGATCCTAAAGCGGGTTTCTGGCACTGAAGGGGTCCTCCCAGGGACCGTTCCCGAACTGTTCAAGAGCACCAGACCTGTGGATCTGTGACAAAAGGCAGAGATGCTGTTTCAATTAAACCTAAATAGGAACTTTCCTGCTTTAAGCTGCCTCGTTATTATATCAGTGGAGGATCTACAGAGCTCCAACTTCCTTCTTCGTTTCATCAGGATCATTCAACTCCACCACGTGAATCAACACTCAGCCGCAGCATGCAAATACTTAGTGATAATGCAGTAATATCAGGCCTGCCATATGCTTTTGCATCAACACGGAGTTTCCTGGCTGGTCTGGCAGAAGTTGTTTTGAAGGGCAATAAATTGAGATACCTGGAACATGAACTAGATTTGACCCTGTTTAACATTTTCACTGGAAACTTTCTCCCCAGTCCCTGGGTGGGGTGCCTGGAGAGTTCTGATGTTTGTAAGTTGTGTTTGCTTTTATTGGGTGGCTCCACTCCCTTTAAAAGGTTAGATTTGCGATTGGTGTATCAGAGGAATAGCTCTGTCTCTCTGGTCAGAAGCTTCTGATGCTGAACTCTGCAGTTAGACACCTCAGCGACACTGGAACTAGGGACCAGGTGAGTCCTGACCCTTCCCCTTAGTACATTCTTCTGTGATGTCACGTAGCAGTAGTTGCGATATATCAACATGACAAATAGGAGCTTTAAAAAGCCCAGGACGTTGTTGGTTTCTCTGCATCTGTAAAATGAGGATAATGCTACTGAGCTCCTCTGTATAGTGCTTTGAAATCCACTCATGAACAGAACTTGGCATTATTATTACTACACAGCATCAGCATGGGTCCGTCTGGCTCCCCCACACACATGAGCCTCAATGGACTTATCCTCAGAGCACACTGGTGAATCAGGGACAGTTCCCACCCCTGTGTTACAGCTGGGGAGCTGAGTCCAGAGAGAGCACATCACCTGCCCAAGGAATCAGTGCCAGAGGAGGAATTGAAGCCAGCTTTCCTGAATCAGAGCCTTAACCACAAGCCCCCCTCTACTTGCCTTTAGCACTGGGTAGCTGTGCCGCAGGGCCCTTTGGCTGGGCTTGTGAAGTTGTGGCCATGCAGTGGGAGGGAAGATGCCACGGCATGTGTGAAATGTGCTGGCGTCAGTTCTGCTGCAAAGCAAGGAGAGAGACTCCTAGAAAAAGGTCTCAGATGGGACTTGGGTACTGATTCCCTCGCTTCTCTTCTCTGGACCTGAGCCCAGCGCTGACTGGAGCCAGTGTGAGGCATTCCATAGACTTCAATGGGTTTAGGTCAGGCCCTCTCTTCCTCAGTTTCTCCATCTTCAAAATGGGAATTATGAGACCTGTCTGTACTGCAGCGGTGATGTGAGGCTCAGGTATCAGAGGGAGTGCAGGGGGAGGGCTTGCTCTGTGCACATGACGCTACTTGGATTCCTTCCGGCGACCCATGCAACACCATGATCCTTGGTGCTCCCCTCCCAGCCCGGCTCACCTGTGGGCTCTGAATATGAAAACTGCTCTAAGGATGTTACTGCAAGGCCATCCCCACTCTGGCAAACACCCACTGAACTCATGGGCAGGTTATGCAGAGAGCCAGGGCAGTCCTGGGAACAGGAGATTTGGGGAGGAGCTGCCCCCCCACCTCCTGTTCTCTGTGACACTAACTAGCCCTAGCCTGGCTATTAACGAGATGATTTACTGTTTTCCCTGCTGCAAAGTCAACAATGAAGCAACTCGCTCTCCTGCTGCTCCTCATCTCAGTGACCAGGGAGACCCCTTGCAGTAAGTGGCTGTTTAGTTTTCCTCTTCTAGGAAATAATTCTCCCAAACTCTGACCCTGCCGCTGGGGTCTCAGGGCTGTGATACATGCAGTGGAAGAGCTGGGCGGGTTGCTACAGGGAAGGCTTTGTTGGTACACAAGTGAGGCAATAATAACCCCAACTGGCAGGCAGCCTCCTTCCACCCCTAGCTCACAAGGAACCCACTCCATTGAATTTCTTCTGTCCATTTTCTGGAGCCAAGATTTGCAGAGGTGGGTGCCTAAAGGTATTACTTTTATTACTCAGGGTTACGGTCATGCCTAGGCGCCCCACTCCTGGACCAGGCCCCTGTGGTGCCAGGTGCTGTACAAACCCAGAACAGGAAGATGATCCCAGCCCCAAAGAGCTGACTGTCCAAGTACAAAAACTTTGACTCTGAAGCCAAGAGTTTCAAAAGTGATGAGCAATTTTGGGTGTCAATCTTGAGACACCTTAAAGGGGCCTCAGGTATCTTTAGTTGGGCACCCAAAATCAGTCTGAAAATCTTGGCCCCAAAAGACTCCTAAATAAGTGACCTGATTTTCAAAAGCCCTGAGCCTCCAGCCACTCCCACTCAGCCAGTTCTGAAACCTAGTCCCTATCTCTGTTTCTCAAATCTATAAAGATCTTCTGCTGCTGATTTAAGGATGTGGAACAGGGTTTAAAATGCATCAGTTCCACTTTAAAGTCCCTCTGTGGATCCCATCCAGAGCATTTATACCTTGACACATCTGCTCTGCCCCATCACAGCGTTGTGCCCCGTCCCTGTCCCCAGGGTTTGGGATCTCCACTGTGACCAACTCTCATGATTCGTCATGAGTGGCAGCATGTCAGCTGGGGCGGGAGCTCCACTCGCTGCGACATGAGACGCTCCAGCCGCCCCCTTGGAGTTCAACCCTCAGGAAGCTGGCAGAGCCTCTCCCCCTCTACTCCCCTTCTCACAGGAGGGAGCTAAAGAGTCCAGCAGCTCAGTGCAGCTCCACTTTCCCCTCCCCTCCTGTGAGCAACAGGGATAGTATGGTTCCTCTGCTCCTCCCCGTCGCCCCTGCAAAACCGAAGCTGGGAAGGCAGGAGGGGATGGGGGTGCTGCTGCAACCCCCCCAAGCCTGGGAGGAGTGATGAACCCTTGGAGCTGTAGGAGGAGCAGAACTGATGGGATGCTCGGGGGAGCTGGGTAGATATGGGGCTGGGGGCAGGGCTGGATAGGGGCTGGACACAGCACCGATATGGGGGCTGAGCTGATTTGAGGGCTAGGGGAAAGACAGAATTGATGCAAGAGGCAGATGTGGAGGCAGATCTGATGTGAGAACTGGGAAGACAAGATTGATTTTGGGGGTGAGGTGTAGCATTAATTGCTGGGCAGGGGATGGGCATATGGGGAGGGGGTGTGGCGAGAGCTCCTGTAGTGGCATAAAATCCCTTTCCCCGATACATTTGGGAGAGTAGGAAACACTAATTGTCACACAACCGTTGTGAACCGCTGGGCTGGGGAAATTCAGCTATCAAAAGGCAAACTGAAACAACACAACATAGTCTTTCAATAAAACCCAAATTCATGATTCTGGGGCAAAACATCCTGATTTTGGGAGATCTAACTCATGATTTTGAGCTCGTGAGTTGGTAATGCTGCGGAAGGGTGGGATATGCCATTCTGTCCCCATACATGGTAACAGAGAAAACTCCTAACTAACCCAAGTAACTCCCTGTGCAGCCGAGAGCGTGGGTGCTGCTGAACTGAAACTCGCCATCCGTGACCTGCTGGAGAAATGGGAAGACCCGTCCTGCTCCCTGAGTGGCCAGAGCTACCAGAGCCTGCCCCGCAGCTGCAAGGAAATGAAAGCCACCCGGGACGGGGCTGGAGGCGAGTGTGGAGGAAGCATCCCTGGACCTGCCAGCAGCTGCTTGGCTTCTGTTGGGTGCTCCAGACCCAGTGTAAAGGTGACAGCTGGGTCCAGTTGGTTCAGATGCACCCAGGCATCTTTGTGCTGGGAGCAGAGGCACCTGCCTTGCCGTGGGGAAACCACATTACCAGGGCTGGCTCTGACAAGCTGCTGTGGATACCCATCACTGTGAGACACTCTGCTAGCCCTGACAGCCCCAGCAAGCGGGAGCTATGCAGCAGTGGAAATCTCCGTCCTGCTCCAGCCTGTCTGCCTTGCCAGCAAACTCCTCAGGGCTCTCCCAGCCCAAACCTTGTCTACCTGGTTACTCAGTGAACTCCAGCCCCCGAGCTCCGCGGAGACATCTCTCTGCAGCACATGGCCCCTAGCACTGCACAGGACAGGAACAACAGCTTGTTATCTTGACTGGAGCTAACAATCACCTCAGTTCAGTCAAAGCACCGGGTCAGGCTAGATAAACAGTCAAACCAGTTTATTGTAGTAAAACGAGAGAGGTTTGAAATGGATCTGGCCAGCATTCCTGTCCCTGCTGGGGTGGGAGCCAGTCTGTCTTCACCCCACTGGTGATTTCTACAGTGCAGATGAGCTCTTCATGCTGCCTCCCATACAGATGATTCACCCACTGAATTTGGCCACCTCTTTTTTGAGCAGCAGGGGCTGGAACAATTTGTATAATGGCGGGGCTGAGAGCCATTGAACTAAACTGTAAACCCCATATATGATGGAAACCACTTCCAGGCAGGGGGTGCTGCCACACCCCCAGCACCCCTAGTTTCAGCACCTCTGGGTTTAAGGTGTTGGCCCCTTTCCTTTGTCTGGAGAAAACCTGTTTATCAACTCTCCTGACATCTGCTTTAGTCAGTCCCAGGATAACAGAGAGACAAGGTGGGTGAGGCAATATCTATTACCAGACCAGCGTGTCTTGCTCAGAGGGATGCACTTTCGAGCTAGGCTTTCACAGAAGAGTTCTGTGTGGCTCGAACACTTCTCTCTCTTTCACCAACAGATGTTGGTCCAATAAAAGATCTTTCCTCATCCTCTTAGCTATCTGGTTTCAACACATTATACTTTTAATTCCAGTACATCTGGATAATCCTTTGTGGGTGACCGTACACAAAAAGCCAGTATAAATGGTGTCCACACAAAGGAGTGTGGCGCTTTAAATACACCGGTTTCATGAAAGTGCTACAGATTGAGTGTGAAAAGGCTCAGTCCCCGTCCTCTTGGAGTCCCTGTAATTTGCACTCACTTCCTGCTGCCAAGGGGGATTTAGTGCCCCTGGGAATTGGGCCGCTCAGCTCCTGGATGCAGGGGCACATCCTGCTTCAGTGACTCCGGGTTTGCGCCCTGCTGCAGCGCATTAGAAGCTCCTCACCTGGGTGTTTCCCATTTAATGGCTGACTCCGAGCGGGCCCTTCCCCTTTCTCCAGCCCTGGCTGACCAGCTCGGTGCTCCCCCCTTCCCACCCTGCCCCCTGCAGATGGGATTTACACCCTGTGCACCGAGAATGGCGAGACCTACCAGACCTTCTGCGACATGACCACCAAGGGGGGCGGCTGGACACTGGTGGCCAGTGTGCACGAGAACAACATCTACGGTAAGTGCACCAATGGCGATCGCTGGTCCAGCCAGCAGGGGAGCAACAGCAACTACCCAGAGGGAGAGGGCAACTGGGCCAATTACAACACCTTCGGCTCCGCGGTGGGCTCCACCAGCGACGACTACAAGGTGGGGTCCCCTTCTCCATGGCCAATAAGCAAAATAAGCAGTCATGGGATAAGAGGGAAGGTTCTCTCATGGATTGGTAACTAGTTAAATGATAGGAAACAAAGGGTAGGTATAAATGGTCAGTTTTCAGAATGGAGAGAGGTAAATAGTGTTGTCCCCCAGGGGTCTGGACTGGGACAGTCCTATTTAACATATTTATAAACGATCTGGAAAAAGGAGTTGTCATAAATGAAGGGAAGGGGGAGAGGGTCTGATGCAGTGCTATAAAATCCTCTTACCAGTAAAGGGTTAAGAAATACAGGTAGCCAGACTGACACCTGACCTGGCTGGAATCTGACCAATAAGGGGACAAGATACTTTCAAATCTTAGGAGGGGGGAAGGCTTTGTGTGTGTGTCTTTGTCAGTCAGAGTGATCTTGGAAGACAGAAGGAACCTACAGAAAATCAAACCTCCCTTTTCTGAAGTAAGTTTAGATAGCATAGCGCATAGATTTCTGATTAATTTTGGCTTGGTGTATTAATTTTGGCTTGTGTTAGAAGGGGCGGGGCGTTATTTATGGTTTTCTGTAACTTTAAGGTTTTGTCCAGAGGGGGAAATCTCTCTGAGTTTGGAAAAATAGTGCCCTGTAAAATAGTTACCATCCTGATTTTACAGAGATGATTTAACCTTCTTTATTTGTAATAAAATCCTTCTTTTAAGAAGCTGACTGTTTTCTATGGTGTTAAGACCCAGGGGGGTGGGTTTTTAGATCACTGTGTAACCAATTGATTGGGAGATTGTTCTCAAGCTTCCCCAGGAAAGGGGGTGTACGGCTTGAGGGGGTATTTTGTGGGGGAGGGAAGTTCAAGTGATTCCTTTCCTGGATTCCTGTTAGATACTTGATGGTGGCAGCGAAAGAAGCATTTCTCAGGGTGCAGGAAATTTTGTACCTTGGGGGATTTAACCTAAGCTGGTAAAAATAAGCTTAGGGGCTCTGAATGCGGGTCCCCACGTCTTTACCCTAGGGTTTAGAGTGGGGAGGGAACCCTGACATGGTGGCAGAGCGGTGGGAGATATTGAACCAGAGATTTTTTTTGAACCAGACACAGGGAGTTTAGAATTTTTTTTCTTCTCTCTGACTCTTCCCTGTAGCTGCTGGAAGCAGGGAGGGGGGAGGGGTTAAGCTGCTAGGAGCTAGAGTATCTACATATGAAAGCAAGTAGTTAACCCCTACAGGGAATACCCAAGCAAGTTTTTTTTTCTTTTCTAACTCTATCGGGTTAAGACAGATTAAAAACAGAAAGGCCAAGATGACTGCCAGTGAAGCAGCTATTAAACTTGAGATAGCCCGGCTACAAGCTGATGAGGAGGAGAAGAAACATGCAAGACTGCTACAAGTTAGACAGATGGAGATGGAGGAGAAAGAAAGAGACCGGAAGCATGCTGAGGAGGAGAAAGAAAGAGAGAGGAAGCATGCTATGGAGGAGAAAGAAAGAGAGAGGAAGCATGCTGAGGAGGAGAAAGACAGAGAGAGGAAGCATGCCCTGGAGATGGAGAAGACCAGGGCGGAGCAGAATCTACCAGATAACACTAATAATCCTTCCCCAACAACCCACAAATGGGAGCGACTATGTCCACCGTATGATGAATCCCATGATATTGCGGAATATTTTCTCACTTTTGAGAGACTATGCAATCTCCATACCATTTCTGATGCTCACAAAATGACCATATTGGTAGCAAAGTTGACTGGAAGTGCTCTGGACATATTCAATGACATGCCTCTTGAGGCTTCTGACTATGAGAAATTCAAGGATTTGGTTTTAAAACAATTTCAAGTTACACCTGAAACTTACTGAGTAAATTTTCAAACCCTTATCCGAGGGCCTGGACTAAGTAGTGTAGCTTATGTAAACCGGATAAAGGAGCTGTTAAAAAAATGGGTCAAGGGAAGGAATGTTACTAGCTTTGAAGGAGTGTGTGATTTGATGGCTCAGGAACAATTCCTGAATATGTCCAAGGATGATATAAGACAGTGTTTATGGGATAAGAAAATGGACTCAGCAGACAGCCTTGCTGCTTATGCTGATCAATATGAACAGTCCCAGATCAGCAGAGGGGCAAGGAAATTTGGCACACAAGGGGTGCAGGAAGCAGAGAGGAACAACCCTGTCATAGTTTGGGGAGATACCAGTAAGGAAAACCTGAGACCACACCCCCTCACCAGGAGCAGCCCAAGGCCCCACAAGGAAAAACCCAGACCCCTTATTGCCCCACCACTCCATTCTCCAGCAACCCACCCCGCCCCACTGACCAGTCAGCTGGGCGATGTTTCAAATGTAACGAATTGGGGCATGTGAAGGCCAACTGCCCCAAGAAACCCAACAGAATACAGTTCATTGCACCGGGGTCACACCAAAGGTCCTCAGGCCCAGATGCCTCCCAGATACCCTTGGAACGAAGGGAAACGGTGAGTGTGGGCGGAAAGAAGGTTACAGCGTGGAGGGACACTGGAGCACAAGTGTCGGCTATCCACAAATCCTTAGTGGACCCCAGCTTAATCAACCCAGAGGCACAAGTGACAATTCAACCCTTCAAGTCCAACTCTTTTGATTTACCTACAGCCGTGTTGCCTGTCCAGTACAAGGGCTGGTCAGGAAATTGGACTTTTGCAGTCTATGGTGATTATCCCATTCCCATGTTGCTGGGGGAAGACTTGACCAATTGTGTGAATAGGGTGGAAATGGTCACTGGCAGCCAGGCTAAGCAAGCTGTCACACCTAGCTCTGTTCCTGAGACTTCCACCAGAACCCCATCTGTACTACCAGAGACCCGGATAGAGGTGGTGGAACCAGATACCCTGCCAACGATTGCAACAGCCGTCGTAGATGCAATCACAGAAACCCGACCCAAGCCAGTCTCGGAACCGGAACCGGCGAAGCAACCAGCACCAGAACCATTGCCAGCACTGAGTCCAGCGCTTGCAACCCCATCTACCGTGCCAACACCCGAGGGCACCACCGAGCCTGCAATGGCAGCAGCAGCCGATAACTCAATACAAGAGGCTCAGCCAGAGCCTGAATTACCACATTGTGCACCAGCGGAGAGCGGTTCATAGTCAACGGAAACAAACCCATCACCTACATCGCTTCCAGAGGGACCCAGCCCAGGTCCACAACCCAGTGAGGACCTGATGTCTCCAGCATCTAGGGAACAGTTCCAAGCTGAGCAGGAAGCAGATGAAAGCCTACAGAGAGCTTGGACAGTGAGACGGAGCACCCCACTGCCTCTCAGCTCTTGTAATCAATCGCGGTTTGTTATAGAAAAAGGACTTCTATATAAGGAGACTCTTTCTGGTGGACACCTCAGAGACAGTTGGTGGTTCCGACTAAGTACCGGCTAAAGCTCTTGAGCTTAGCCCATGATCATCCTAGTGGTCATGCTGGGGTGAACAGCACCAAAGACCGTTTGGGGAGGTCATTCCACTGGGAGGGAATGGGCAAGGATGTTTCTACCTATGTCCGGTCTTGTGAGGTGTGCCAAAGAGTGGGAAAACCCCAAGACCAGGTCAAAGCCCCTCTCCAGCCACTCCCCATAATTGAAGTTCCATTTCAGCGGGTAGCTGTGGATATTCTGGGTCCTTTTCCAAAAAAGACACCCAGAGGAAAGCACTACATACTGACTTTCATGGATTTTGCCACCCGATGGCCAGAAGCAGTAGCTCTGAGCAACACACGGGCTAAAAGAGTATGCCAGGCATTAACAGAGATTTTTGCCAGGATAGGTTGGCCCGCCGACATCCTTACTGATTCGGGAACTAATTTCCTGGCAGGGAGCATGAAAAGCCTGTGGGAAGCTCATGGGGTGAACCACTTGGTTACCACCCCTTACCACCATCAAACAAATGGTCTGGTGGAGAAGTTTAATGGAACTTTGGGAGCCATGATACGTAAATTCGTAAACCAGCACTCCAACGATTGGGACCTAGTGTTACAGCAGTTGCTCTTTGCCTACAGGGCTGTACCACATCCCAGTTTAGGGTTTTCACCATTTGAACTTGTGTATGGCTGCGAGGTTAAAGGGCCATTACAGCTGGTGAAATAGCAATGGGAGGGGTTTACGCCTTCTTCGGGAACTAACATTCTGGACTTTGTAAGCAACCTACAAAACACCCTCCGAGACTCTTTAGCCCTTGCTAGAGAAAACCTAAAAGAGGCTCAGGAAGAGCAAAAGGCCTGGTATGATAAACATGCCAGAGAGCGTTCCTTTAAAGTAGGGGACCAGGTCATGGTCTTGAAGGCGCTCCAGGCCCATAAGAGGGAAGCGTCATTGGAAGGGCCATTTACGGTCCAAGAACGCCTGGGAGCTGTGAACTATCTCATTGCATCCCCCACCACAACTCTCAAGCCTAAAGTGTACCATGTTAATAGTCTTTATCCAGTTATTAGTATATTGGAGATGCATGTGTCTTATTAATTTTGTTTTGTTTTAGAGCTCCAGGAAGAAATCACAGCCAGTGTTTCACACTATCGGTGATTTGGGGGGCGTGTCATAAATGAAGGGAAGGGGGAGAGGGTCTGATGCAGTGCTATAAAATCCTCTTACCAGTAAAGGGTTAAGAAATACAGGTAGCCAGACTGACACCTGACCTGGCTGGCATCTGACCAAGAAGGGGACAAGATACTTTCAAATCTTAGGAGGGGGGAGGGCTTTGTGTGTGTGTCTTTGTCTGAGAGAGAGTGATCTTGGAAGACAGAAGGAACCTGCAGAAAATCAAACCTCCCTTTTCTGAAGTAAGTTTAGATAGCATAGCGTATAGATTTCTGTTTAATTTCGGCTTGGTGTATTCCCTGTGTTAGAAGGGGCAAGGCTGGGGGGGGGGGGTTATTCATGGTTTTCTGTAACGTTAATGTTTTGTCCAGAGGGGGAAATCTCTCTGAGTTTGGAAAAATAGTGCCCTGTAAAATAGTTACCATCCTGATTTTACAGAGATGATTTTACCTTCTTTATTTTTAATAAAATCCTTCTTTTAATAAGTTGACTGTTTTCTATGGTGTTAAGACCCAGGGGGTGGGTTTTTAGATCACTGTGTAACCAATTGGTTGGGAGATTGTTCATAGTCAACGGAAATAAACCCATCACCTACATCGCTTCCAGAGGGACCCAGCCCAGGTCCACAACCCAGTGAGGACCTGATGTCTCCAGCATCTAGGGAACAGTTCCAAGCTGAGCAGGAAGCAGATGAAAGCCTACAGAGAGCTTGGACAGTGAGACGGAGCACCCCACTGCCTCTCAGCTCTTGTAATCAATCGCGGTTTGTTATAGAAAAAGGACTTCTATATAAGGAGACTCTTTCTGGTGGACACCTCAGAGACAGTTGGTGGTTCCGACTAAGTACCGGCTAAAGCTCTTGAGCTTAGCCCAAGCTTCCCCAGGAAAGGGAGTGTACGGCTTGAGGGGGTATTTTGGCGGGGAGGGAAGTTCAAGTGATTCCTTTCCTGGATTCCTGATAGATACTTGATGGTGACAGCGAAAGAAGCATTTCTCAGGGTGCAGGGAATTTTGTACCTTGGGGGATTTAACCTAAGTTGGTAAAAATAATCTTAGGGGCTCTGAATGTGGGTCCCCATGTCTTTACCCTAGGGTTTAGAGTGGGGAGGGAACCCTCACAGGAGTAAAAAGTGAGATGGCAAAATTTGCAGATAATACAAAACTACTCAAGATAGTTAAGTCCCAGGCAGACTGAGAAGAACTACAAAAGGATCTCAGAAAACTGGGTGACGGGAAACAAAATGGCAGATGAAATTTAATGTTGATAAATGCAAAGTAATGCACACTGGAAAACATAATCCTAATTATACATATACAATGATGGGGTCTAAATTAGCTATTACTACTCAAGAAAGAGATCTTGGAGTCATTGTGGATAGTTCTCTGAAATCATCCACTCAACGTGCAGCGGGGAAGTCAAAAAAGTTAATAGAATGTTGGAAATCATTACGAAAAGGATAGATAATAAGACAAAAAATATCATATTGCCTCTATATAAATCCATGGTACGCCCACACCTTGAATACTGCAGGCAGATGTGGTCGCCCCATCTCAAAAAAGATATATTGGAATTAGAAAAGGTTCAGAAAAGAGCAACGAAAATTATTCCGTATGAGGAGAGATTAATAAAACAGGGATTTTTCAGCTTGGAAAAGAGGAGACTAAGGGGGGATATGATAGAGGTCTATAAAATCATGAGTGGTATAGAGAAAGTAAAGAAGGAAGTGTTATTTACTCCTTCTCATAATACAAGAACAAGGGGTCACCAAATGAAATTAATAGGTAGCAGGTTTAAAACAAACACAAGAAAGTATTTTTTCACGCAACACACTGTCAACCTCTGGAACTCCTTTCCAGAGGGTGTTGTGAAGGCCAATACTATAACAGGGTTCAAAAGGGAGCTAGATAGATTAATGGAAGATAGGCCCATCAATGGCTATTAGCCAGGATGGGCAG
Organism: Chelydra serpentina; assembly: GCA_037349315.1. Lineage (NCBI taxonomy): Eukaryota > Metazoa > Chordata > Testudines > Chelydridae > Chelydra > Chelydra serpentina. The sequence goes on from JBAIAC010000056.1 coordinate 4,698,813, forward strand.
GGATGGTGTTCCTAGCCTCTGTTTTCCAGAAGCTGGGATTGGATGACAGGGTATGGATCACTTGATGATAACCTGTCTGTTCATTCCCTTTGGGGCACCTGCCATTGGTCACTGTCAGAGGACAGGATACTGGGCTTGATGTACCTTTGGTCTGACCCAGTATGGCCGTTCTTATGTTCAATAGCTACCTGCTGGGAAGTGAGGGTGCATTAGAATGTGGTTGAATGCTCATGGGCAGCTGGGGGGACACAGGCATGGGGATTAGATGGGAGGGATGGGTCAGTGGTCAAGGTGCTAGCGAATGACTTGTCAGCCCTGGGCTCCATTCCCTGCCCTGCCACAGGCCCACTGTGTGACCTAGGGCAAGTCTCCTAGTCTCTGTGCCTCAGTTCTCCCCCGTACAATGGGGATGGTGCTTCTCTGCTTTGTGGGGCATGAGCCACAGCTGAGGAGGTGCCCAGATGCCCTGGGGATGGGTTGCTGGGTAAGTACCAGGGATGTGGTTAGGAAGTTTCAACTGGGTCCTTGCTTTTCAGAACCCTGGTTATTACGATCTGCAAGCTCAGGACCTGTCCGTGTGGCACGTAACCAACAAGACACCCCTGAAGGAATGGAAGAACAGGTCCATCCTGAGGTACCACACCGAGACTGGCTTCCTGTTCTCCGAGGGGGGGAACCTCCTCACACTCTACCAGGTGATGGCTCTTGGCTGGGGGCTTTGAAGGGACAAGTGCAGGGGGGCTCTGCTGGCATCAGTGTAGATGGAGGAACTGAGTTGGGCAAATCCTCAACATGCTACAAATGCTCCATGCAGGGGGGCCAGAGGCTGATAATGGGACAAGGAGCCTTCCCCTCGATGCAGCCCATTGGAATCTGACCATGACCTTGGTGTGAGGTGAGCTGGCTGGTCTCAGCCACTTGCTGGTGTTCACATCCCAAACCAGCCACCCCATTGGCACAGATGTGCTAGCAGACTCAGCAGAGAGGCTAAACAGGCCACAGAGACTGACTGCACCTCACATCCTGGAGATGGGGGGGGGGCATTGGACACAGGTGCTTTAGTGCTAGGCCAAGCCCTTGACACACCCTTGAGACCCAGCTTTGGGGTTCAGCGTCTTAGCAGTGGCATCTCCTCAGTGCCAGGGCAGCGGGCAATGGTGCTGGACACATGCTGATTCTCACCCGCTCATCATTTACTGCCCGCATTGTGGCAGCTCCTAGCAGACCTCCCCACCCCCCCCCCCCAAAACCAGACCAGGGCCCCACGGTGTTATGTGCTGCACGGACCCAAAAAGGCTGCGATAAATCCACTCCAAGTGACACCTTGACATGCCAGATTTCCCTGCCCACTGCTGGGGTCACTGCTGTGCCCCAGGGCTGGTCCGTGTGGGCAGTAGCACTGACTGAACAAATCACCCAGCGAGCGTGTGCCAGTCAAGGCTGCCTTGTCTGTATTGGAGCTGCCCTGACACAGAGACAGAAACTAACACTGGATGCTTGCTGCATTTGTGTCACCCAGAAATACCCAGTGAAATACGGCGCTGGTGTCTGCAAGACCAACAATGGCCCTGCCGTGCCCGTCATCTACGACTATGGTGATGCCCAGAAAACCGTCAGCTATTACTCTCCAAACAGCCGAAGTAAGTCTGGCAATGAGCATGTAGGTTCTGCCTCTCCACCCGAACTAAATTCTCATGGAATATTTCCCAGAGCCCCCTAGTGTCCCTGCCCCCAACCTGCTATAAAAACTCCAGGAGGTTAGAAAACGCTCCGGACAGCTCCCTCTGAATTTAAGCCCTGGGCCTGTCGTTTCAATTTGAACAACCTTCATTTTAGAGCAGTGATACTCAGACCTCAGTGGTCCAGGAGCCAAATTAATGATCAGCATTACCCAAAAGAGCCACAGGAGTGTGAATTCATTGTTTCATTTACTATAGTAATAGTCATATTTAAACAGCATGACAGGGGAAATATTTAGTTTATAGATTTATTATTCTCACAGCAAATAAGTTAATAACTTAGTGCCAGTAGAAAACTTAATTGGTTACTAACATAGTAAAAGCATCCTGACTGGTTAATTACTTAGATTGGTCAATAATGAAATCACAGGGTTTTCATATCATGTGCTGCAAAGAGCAGCAGGACACACATTAAAGAGAGACTTGTGGTTGGCAAGCCACAGTCTGAACAGAACTCATTTAGAGAAAGGGAAAATGATGAAACAAGAGAGAGCAAATGGAAAATCCCCAGCAGAGTGCACGGTGTGTGTTCCCCACTTTAACATGCTACATGACAACTGAACACAAACCAGCTCTTAGGAATTTAAAGATGCTGTGAAAGTGACAGATCTGTGAACAGCCCGGCTGAGACTCTCAGTTCCTGATCATTTGTGGGACTGGAGTTCCTGATCCGTAGTCCCCGGTCATTCCCAGTTCAAAGGGACTAGCTGGAATCGGAGCTCTCTCCCTTCTCTCCACCTGTCCATGGCAAACAATGGTCCTGACCTCCCCTTTTCTGTCACCAGCTGAATTCGTCCCTGGCTACATCCAGTTTCGCGTGTTTAATAATGAGAAGGCGTCCATGGCTCTGTGTTCTGGGGTGAAAGTGACCGGCTGTAACACCGAGACTGTGAGTATCTGGCCAGTGTGGGGATTCGCTGTGGAGCAAGGGCCAGCTGATCAGTTTTGGGGCTGCCTAGTGTCACTGTCAGAGCTGGCCGGCTGCACAAGGACGCTTTTAGCTTGGCACTGGCGCAATCTGGGTTCAGTTTGTGCCCCCTGTGCCTGCAGGGACAGCTGTGCCTGCAGAGGCAATCATCCACCATGGTAGGCTACAAAGAGTCCTGTGACACCTTATAGACTAACAGATGAATTGGAACATAAGCTTTCGTGGGTGAATACTTCTTCATGGTAGGCTAGGAGGTGGATGTTACATCTCTTGCTTGGGGGGCCATGTTGGAGGTTGGGGGGGAACAGCTCACAGGACCTCTTTTGTCGAAAGCTGCTGTGGGCACTTTGCACTACTGGGAAGTCTTTGAAGGTGGAATTTCTGCTACCAGGGGGCCTGCAGCCAAAGCGTCTGCCATGGGGAGCCGAGAGTGACTCAAATCCACTCACGGTCTGCTCCTCACCCAAAGAGGTCTATGGGCCTCTGCGCGATCGCATTTGTAATAATACTCCCTAGCTCTGGTATGGCTTTTTTCGTCAAATCTTAAATGCTGCACAGAGAAGTCAATATCATCATCCCCATTTTATAGAAAGGGAAACTGAGGCATGGAACGGAACAGCCAGGGATAAAAGCCAGATCACCGGAGTCCCAGTCTAGTGCTGTATCCACTAGGCCACACTGCCTCCCCAGGTCAAGATTCGATTTCTGTTCTAGGGTGTGAGACACAGGTTGCAGACAGTGCACCAACACAGCCCTTTCTCGGGTGCCTTCACAGATCCACAGATGCAAAGGTCAGATGGGCCAGTATGATAGATCTTGTAGTCTGACCTCCTGCATAGCACATGCCAGAGAAACTCCCACAGGGATTCCTGCATCAAGCGTTCTGGCCCCTGCCAAACTTCCAGTGCAGGTTTTTCCCAAACTCTACGGTAAGGGTTAAATTGTGAGCTCCTTGGGACAGGGGCAGTATTTCTGTTCCGTATGGCACCCAGCACCAGAGGGTGTGCCCAGGACTGGGGCTCCGAAGAGGTACTGCGATGCAAACAATAAATAATACCACCACCACTCAGTGACTTAAACTTGCCCTTCCCCTTGTGCAGACATTCACACCAGCGTAAAGAGACTGGCAAATGCTGGCATCTGGGGACCCATTGGGTAAATAACTGCACAAAAGTCAGGGCAATGGAGACTCTGGTCCCAAGAGTTAGGAAGGGCTTTAAACCCTTATGATTCAGGGCATTAGCTGACTTCTGATGGGGGATGTCAGGAGATAACTTACTTTGTGGGCAGATTATTCGCCACACTGCCATTGCAGGGTTTCTTGCACCTTCCTCTGAAGCAGCTGGCACTGGCATGGAGACAGGAGAGCGGCTAGATGGGCCCCTGCTCTGCTCTCATCTGGCAACTCCTCTGTTCTCTCCCCAGTACTGCATAGGTGGAGGAGGGCTCTTCCCAGAAGCGAACCCAATTCAGTGCGGCGATTTCCCTGCCTTTGCCTGGAACGGGTACGGAACCCATCAGCACTGGAGCGTATCCAAGGAGTTGATTGAATCCGCAGTGCTGCTGTTCTACCGCTGAGTCCGGAAAGGCTGGCTTGACCCAGTGAACGACGCTGCTTTGCTCCAGCCACAGCTGCACCCTGGGAGGAGAAATGTTGGCCTCAGCTGTAAACATCTGTGATGCAAATAAAGAAAGTGAAGTGGACTGGGGTCTCGGTGCGATTTACTCCCCTTGTGACCCAGAGAGGGCGGAGAGGTTTTGAGCACTAGTCAGGATCAGGCACTACTCTCATTACGAACACCTAGCCCTTAGCTAGCGCTCTGGATCCCTAGATCTCAAAACACTTTACCAAGGCGGGCGGCACAGTTATCGCAACATTATAGACGTGGGGAATAAGGCCCAGGAGGTGATGAAGTTGTCATGACTCCCAAGTTAGCTGCACCTCTGAGCCCCTCATGTCTCCTTGAGGGACTCCCACCTTGATGTCAGGCCTTCAGCTGTCACTCTTCTTGGGGCTGGATTCTGCAATCCCCTCCCTCCAGAGCAGGGCCTGGCCTGCAATTCATAACCATCAGCTCAGAGGTGAGGTCAGTTCAGCATCTTCTGCCCTGTTCTCTGCCGGGCCATGGCTTGGTTAGGCAGTGACCAGCCAGCTCTCAGAAAGCTAAGTCCCATTTAATCACAACCAAAGCATTTCCGAGCAAACATCTCTGAACACAATAAACAGCATATCCAAGGTCTAGCTCAGTAGGTGCTCACCACTGACCCCAGGGTGACCCTGTCAGGTTTTTAAATACTTCAGATCTTGCCACAGGTCCTGTCTGGTCACCATTTCAGGTCCGTTCTTGGACCCTCCTTTGATCAGGGCTGATCTTTTATACAGTATCGTTACTTTTTTTTCCTTATGCCTCTTGAACCAGGTCAGACCAGTCAATGATATTGCCCAGGTGGGCCAAATTTCACAAGCCTTGTTACTGGCATTGTTTCTGTTTTGGAGATTTGTGTTAATTACCCCCCTGTTGTCTCTGTTTCCTTGGGAAAAAACTTATTTCATCCTCGTTAGCCAATCACTAACCAGCCCCTAAAGATACAGATCACACTGATAAAGTGAATAGAACAGGAGTACTTGTGGCACCTTAGAGACTAACAAATGTATTTCAGCATAAGCTTTCATAGGCTATAGCCCACTTCATCGGATGCATAGAATGGAACACACAGAAGGAAGATGTATATATACACACACAGAAAAGGTGGAAGTTGCCATACCAATTCTAAGAGGCTATTTAATTTAGATGAGTTCAGTAGAAGCTTCTTTGATTATGGTAGCTAAATTCCCTGAAGATTCCCCTATGGCAATCAGGGTCCAGACACTCCAAGAAGAGAAAAGATTTAAACTCCCCAAATAAGCAGTTAAATTCCTCTGATTGTATACACTGTTACTAGACTATAAAAACATACCAAGTAAGATGTGACCTGGGGTGCCTAGGGTAGCCCTCACTGAAAATGCCACAGTCACGGCAGGCTGCAGAAAGGAGGGCAGATTCTCCCGAAACTGGTGGCTAACACTGTAGTTATATTCACCAACCATCCCAAACTGTGCTCCTGATTCCCCCCACTGGTTATCAAGAAGCTTAAAAAGAAATCACACATCCCCCTTTATTGCATTCCAGTTCTCTGGCTTCCTATCAGCACATAGGTCCAGCACAGTGAGAAGTTATTTAAAACCTCTGCTCACTATAACAAAATGTTCTTCTGACCCACAGGGCCAGTCACATTGCCAGGTCAATGATAGTTTGGATCTTACCCAAAATACCACTCTGCCAGCCAATCCTTTAGTACCTAGAACTAAAGGTTTATTATAAAGAAAAAAGAAAGAACAGGAGGAGAGTTGTTAAATGGTAAAGCAGTCGTATACATACAGAGACTTCAAAGTCCATATATCAGGTTCTTAGCAGTATTGGTGAGTTTGCTGGCTTGAAAGTCCCTCTGGAATCATCCAAAACTTGGATGGGTTATTCAGTCCTTTGTTTGGAGCTTCATTTTGCAGAGAAGTGAGTCCAGAGGTGAGAAGCAGGATTGAAGACAAAATGGAGATGATGCAGCTGCCTTTTTATATCTATTGCCACGTGGCTTGTACTTCCTTTCTCCCAAACACCAACTCATAGAACATGACATGCAAAAACCTTGGAGTCCCCTTTCTCCCATCCCCAATGCAGACAGTCTGTATTCACTCAGCATGCTGGCTCTGTGGTGACTGAGTGGTCACGGTGCTTGATTACAATCCTGAAAGTTGTGGGTTTGGCTCTTGCTCAACTAGCTCACCCAGCTGCAAAACGGGTACCCAATCCATCGGGTTAGGGCACTCAAAGGCAGCTGGACGTGATGCTGGCACGTCCCTCCCTTGTCTACTGTTGGCTATGAAACAGACATGCCACAACGACACCATCCTGCTAAGCCATTGGCTTGGGGGAATTTTGATCCTGGGGCTGTAACAATGTGATGTGATGCAGTAAGGAGTGGGGCGGATTTGACCTGGGAGTGTTGCCGGGGAGGTTCATTGGGACTGTCTGCATTGGGGATGGGAGACTTCCCCTGAAGGAAGATACCTGAGGCTGTAACATGAGCCAGGAGGGGGTTGGGAGAGCTGACACTTTTGCCTGGGAATCTAGACAAAGGTGTCAGCTCTCCCAACCCCCCTCCTGGCTCATGTTACAGCCTCAGGTATCTTCCTTCAGGGGAAGTCTCCCATCCCCAATGCAAAGGCTGGGGTCTAAGCTCTCTGCTCCCCCCCCCCCCCGAAGCACTTGATTGAAGGATCCTGGTTGTACCTACAAGCTATGTTTGGGACTGTGTTCCTGTAATCCAATAAACCTTCCGTTTTACTGGCTGGCTGAGAGTCACGGTGATTCCCAGGTAGAGGGGTGCAGGGGCCTGACTCCCCCACACTCCGTGACAAACTCCCAGTGCAACACTGATATAAATTCATGGGAAAGCCAAGCCCTCGACCTACCAAAATGGAAATGGACCTTGTGGCAAAGACCCCAGTATTTGCAGATCTAACAAAGACAACAGGTAATGGAGAAACGGAAAAGGAGGAAAGAACATGCCGTAGTCCGACTCAACAATCCAGATCCTCCCCTTCCACTGGGAAATGTTTGCCTCAACCATGCCAAGAGCTGGGGATCCCAGATCAGTCTCATTAGCCACCTGCAGAACCTCCAGTGACAGCTGGCTATCATTTTATGGAAGACAATCATCCCCCAATGCAGAGGTATCTCCAATAGTGATAAATTCGCCTCTTCAGCCACTAGAGAGCAGACACAACCACACAAAACCACCCAGCAAGCTTCCCATTCATTATCATATTGGCATGCCTGAACCCAGCTGTGGAGAGAGCCAGGTAAAGCCATATAGCGTAGTTCTATCTCCCTGCCCCATTCAGTCCTTGGCATCCTCGCTGAGACTGCCCCAAAGATGCTATCCTTTGCTAATGACAGATAGATTTTAGTTCTCTTCCAACTGGGCTGATGGATTTGTGCCGAGACCTGTGAGCCAGGTTGTTCTGCTGTAGCAGCGATTCATCTTGAAATAGTAAAATATCTGAATGCGGGGAGGAGCCTCTCTGCCCACATACAGCAGATTGGTTTATTCAGCCCAGTGCAGTAGTTCTTTAAAGGTCAGATAATCTTCAAGAGCAAAATGAGCAGCTTCATGAACAGTAGGGAAAACAAACATAGGAGAAAACAGCTACCCATGAACTCCACAAGAGAGACTTGAACTGTGTCACCAACTCTCATGAGTTTATTACAAGTATTCCAATATTTGGTGTTGGGTATAAAACCTCAGATCCTGGAGTCATGTTATTTTGTGAGAATCTCAGCTTTCATTTTTTTTAAAGTAAGATTCCCACCCCTTCTGGTTGTGGCCTGACTCTTGAGTTTTGAATGCGTGGGGTGGGCAGTACTGCCCTGATCTCTGGCAAATACCTCTTTTATGTGAAAGAACAAACCCGAGAGACCTTCCTGGAATGTCCATTGGATGCTGTTCCTGTGCTAGGGAGGGTAAATCTATAGCTACCTAATTTGTATAGAGCCAGGAACGTTTATTGCATCTGGGCTGACTGGTTAAGGGGGGGTTTAGAGAGATGAAAAAAGAAGCAGCTGTTGTATGGACCTGTTTGTTTTAATTCCGCTATCATCAGCCCCGCCCCCCCACTTCCATCCCCTCACAGGGGATCCTGAGTGGAATGAAGTAGAGCAGATGCACCAGGCCTTCAGGAAGACATCAAAGGTGAACTGGCCTGTGTAGAGATGCCAATGGGCCTAGATGCCCTTGTGGACCTTGCCATCTGCATAGATGATCAGCTGTGAGAACAAAATGAGGAGAAAAGTGGTCTCCTGAAGTTCCTCTACCATGTATCGACAAAGGGTCCTGTGGCACCTTAGTGGGTATTCACCCACGAAAGCTTATGCTTCAATACCTCTGTTAGTCTATAAGGTGCCACAGGACCCTTTGTCGCTTCTACAGATCCAGACTAACACGGCTATCCCTCTGATACTCTACCATGTATGGTGACCTCAACTTCTGTATTGCCCATTGAACCTACACAAGCCGATCTGGCTTGTGAATGGCTCATACCTGAAGAAAAGGAACAGTGCCATCAGAACCACCTCTGCTTCTATTGTGGTGAACCTGACCACGCCATTTCAGCCTGCCCAGTATGAACGCCAAGGAGCTTGGGAGACAAGCCAAAGCATATCATAATTATATGACAGTGGTGAATATGGGGGTACCAGGGTATCACACTTGGCATCTCCTGGCTAACCCTGCAGGATCCCCTCATTCATTGGTGAGAACAGGTCACTTTCCCATCAAACTTCTGCTGATGACATGGCCAGAAAACAGTCAATATCGCACCAAGGCCCAAGAAGGTTCAAGTAGATGTAGTTGCCCACATTGAAACACCTACTGAGGGAACTATAGAACTTCCTCTTAAGTACCATGACGACACTTTGAGAAGAAGAATGCAGAAAGCCTCCCCCGACATCAAGGCTATGACTGCCACGTAGAGCTCCAGCCAGAGGTGAAGACAATGTTTGGGCAGTGTGGCAGAGCTCCGATCTTGTCCCTGTGGGTCCCGTGCTTCTTGGCGGTTTATGCTAGCCTCAGAGGATGGTGATAGAACTCCCACAGTTCCTGTTGTCCCTCTGGGCATATTACAGAACAGTTTAGCCTCCTGTCCTGCCAGAGGCCTGTCTTCTCTTTGTAGTGGCAGGTTGGTGGGGGGAACCCGGGCCCGCCCTCTACTCTGGGTTCCAGCCCAGGGACCCTAATGGTAGCAGCTGTTGGCCGCCGACCTCGCACTGCCAGAGTTGCTACAATTCCCTGGGCCACTTCCCCACAGCTCTTCCGCTTCTCCCTTCTTCACCCTTACCTTAGGGCTCCCTTACCAATGGCTTGAGAGTTGCCTTATTTACTCAGCCCTTCAGTAGCAGCAGCACTTCCTCTCCTCTGGCTCCCTGGCTCTTCCTCAGCCTGACTGGAGTGAGCCCTTTTATATGCTCAGAAGAGCCTTAATTAGGGTCAGGTGTTCACTTCACCTTAATGGCCTCACCTGACTCTTTGCAGGTTAATTAGAGTCAATTGTTCTCATTAGCCTGGAGCAGTCCCTGCTCTGGTCAGTTAGGGAACAGAAAACTGCTAACCCAATGGCCAGTATATCTGCCTTCTACTATTCTGTTGTACCAAACTGGCCTGGGCCTATCACAGCGCGTATATGCAATGTCAGAGTATGAACTAGCTGTGTTGTGAGAACACATCCATGAGAACTTGGCCCAGGGGTTCATCTGAAGTAAGCTTCCCTAACCAGTGCTCCGGTCCTTTTCATACAAAAATGATGGCAGCCTCTGCTTCTGTGTCGATTGCTGAGCCCTAAATCAGATAACAGTCCAGAACTGTTACCCACTACCCCTAAACAGTGAGTTATTTGACTGTGTGGTGGGGTCACCCACATATTCACTGAACTGAATCTCTGGGGCACTTACAATCTTGTCCATATCCAAGAAGGAGACAAATGGAAAACCGCCTTTCAGACCTGCTATGGCCACTTTGAATATTTAGTCATGCCATTTCAACTGACTAATGCCTCAGCAATGTTCCAGCACTACATTACCAATGTGTAGGGCTGTGATTTGGTCACAGAGGTCACGGAAGGCATGGAATTAGTGACTCCCAGAGACCTCCGTGACTTGAACCCCCCGTGCCTGGGAGCTGCAGGGTCCCCTGCCTCCCATGGAGGCTGGGAACTGTGGGGGGGCCCCGAGCTCCCAGTCACAGAGGACAGTGGGGGGTGCCCCACAGCTCCCAACTGGGGTGGGGTACAGGGGTGCCCCAGAGCTCCCAAGTGGCAGGGAGACCCTGAGCTCCTAGCCACCGCGGACAGCAGGGTTCCCGGAAGCTCCCAGCTACTGAGGGCGGTGGGAGACCCTGGAGCCCTTGGGCTGCCGCAGACGGTGGTGGTGGTGGGGCCCTGGAGCTCTAAGCCACCACAGGTGTCAAGGGTACCCTGAGCTTGGAGCCACAGGCGGTGGGAGGACCTTGCAGCTCTGAGCCAAGAACCCCTGGGTGATGTGGAGGGAGGGGGAGGATAGCTCAGTGGTTTGAGCATTGGCCTGCTAAACCCAGAGTTGAGATTTCAATCCTTGGGGAGGCCATTTAGGGATCTGGGGCAAACATTGGGGATTGGTCCTGCTTTGAGCAGGGGGTTGGACTAGATGACCTTCTAAGGTCCCTTCCAACCCGGATAGATCCAGCCTTGGGGTGAAAATCCATTAGAGATCCGGGGATCATTCTGACAACTTTCCTTCAAAAATGTCAATTTTCTCCTGAAACAAACTGCTTTTATTTCAATTAACTCTCACTAGTCTGTCAATCTGTGAGTTTATCTACGAGTATTGTGCTGTAGAAGAATGTACCAAGACAGGCTGGGATCTCAGTGACACCAGCGTGAACAGGGTGATTTCACTAACTGAAGGCTGGGCAACTCTCAGTTTTTGTATAAATTTAACTCTATCAGTTTAGAAATTGATCGAGTTAAATCTGTGCACCCCCTGGTGCGGCGATGGACAGAGCTGTCTGAAGGTGCTTTTTAGTGTGGTTTATTACTCAGAAAAGCTCTGCTGATAGAAGGTGTTTATAATGGGGTAACTGCATCCACACCAGGGGGTTGCATGCATTAAATTGCATCAGTTTCTAAATTGAACTAGTTAAAGCGATACAAATGCTGGGTGGAGCCAGCTCTGAGGTCAGTCACAGGCCCAGAGAGGCTCTGTCATGGGGACCTGAGACTTTGCACTTTTGTTCCTGGGTACCTCGTGGAGTGGCTGGGGTCAGACATCAGAAGTCTGCTCATCTTCCCTGCCAAGGCCCTTCACAACCACCTACCTGTCATCTCCCACACACTGTCGAGATGCGGTCTCATAGGCAGTGGGTGTAAGTGGCCTGGGGAGGCTAAGGCTCCCCAAACAGCCTGCCCGCTGCCTTCGGAATGCACCGCCACCGAAAGGGTGGGTGCCCCGGCCATGGCCCCTGGCCATGCTCTGCCCCGAGGCCCTGGTCCCGCTTGTCCTCTTCCCCGAGGTGCTGCCTCTTCCTGTCCCTGCTCCACCCACATGAGAACCCCATGGGAGCACGTGAGGAGGCGCATGCGAGTGGTGAGTAGCCAGCTGGCCGGCCAACCGGCGGGCAGGGGGGCCATGGGGTATGAGGCAAAGAGGTGTGAGCAGCAGGCAGTGGGGCCAGGGGAGGGGGAAAAGAGGCACAAGCAATGGGTGGGGACGAAGAGATTCGAATGGTGGGCGGGGACCTCGGAGAAGGGGCCGAATGGGGCCAAAGGTGGAGCATTGGTGGGGCGTCTGGGGGAGGAGGCTGAGTGGAGGCGGGCCTCAGGGCAGGGCCACAGTCTCGGTGCTCTCAGCCTCCCCAAATGAAGGAGTTACACACCGTCCACGTGTGGACTCCCGCTTCTGATCAGACCATGCTGCCAGCCTTCAGCGCCCACTTCAGCGCCCCTTGGTGCATCCCCAGGCTGTTCCTCCTGCTTGAGGGGAGGAGGAGGATCTCCCTGAGCATCCGCACAGCCCCTGCATCATCCTCATTCCTCCGCTTTGCCCTGATTCCCGCAGAAAACTCACCAACCCTCAGGCGGCTGGTGAGCGGAGACCACTGCCCCTCACACTGACCAGTTCTGTCTCGTTGCTTCCGTGCGCTCCCCCATCTGTCTGTACCTACCTGTCATCTCTTGCCTTAGAGACAGACTGTGCATGGCTCAGGGCAGGGACCATCTCTCTGTTCAGTGGCTGTGCAGCAGCTGGCACCGTGGGGTCCAGGCCATGACTAGGGCACCTTGGCACTACAGTAATACAATAACAAGAGATCCATGTGGGACAGGAGTCCCCATCCAGACACCTCGCATGGGTGGGCTCTGCCCGAGGGACACTGCCAGCGGTGGGTTCACGTGGGCAGGTTGGCAGGCAGGGGGGACATAGGAGCAGAGATCACAGCCCAGGAGCCTCTGAGCTCAGGAGTGAGGTGCGGGAAGGGGGAGTTGTCCTGGGAAGGGGGTGATTGTTGGGGGACCACCTCCATCTCAGCTGGAGTTTGTGCAGGGCAGGCTCTGAGCACTCTCACCAGATCGGGCCCCACAGGCAAGGTACAGCCTGGCGTGAGGGTCTCTCTGACACCTAAGCGTTGAACTGCTCAGCTGTGTCAGGGCCGCAGCAGCTGGGTACACGTCCACTGGTGGCCAGAAGTAAGGGTGGCATGAGATTGACTATTGAGGCAAAGAAAAGGATCCTGCTTTTACAGCACAACTTCAAGCACATGTCTTGTAAAGACTTTCATGGCTACTTGATGAGCCATCAGCCACTGCTGAGAAAGGTACGCTCTACAAAGAAACATGCATGGGCCCAACAGGAAGAAGCGCAGGAGGAAAGGATTGACTGTGTGTGAAAAGATACATTTAAATTTGATTTACATTTATTTTTGAGGCCCTTACACTTGTTGTTATACTTACACTTATAAATGTTAGTGTGACTGGTGTTGAGTTGTGGGGGGAGTGAGGCCAAGTAATGATGTCACTTCCCCACTTTTATAGTTTCTTCCAGCTTGCTGGAAAGATCTTTGCTTGTGATGGAAAAGGATAAAGGAGGGGCCAGATCAGACGAGAAACTTTCACATAAAAAATAATTTGACACATCTGAAAAGGGCAGACAAATAAACAGTGACCAGTTTTTAAAGTGCTTGTACACAAATGCCAGAAGTCTAAATAATAAAATGGGTGAACTAGAGTGCCTCGTGTTAAAGGAGGATATTGACATAATAGGCATCACAGAAACCTGGTGGAGTGAGGACAATCAATGGGACACAATCCTTCCGGGATATAAAATATATCAGAAGGACAGAACAGGTCGTGGGAGCCGGGGGGAGTGGCAGTATATGTGAAAGAACATGTAGAATCAAATGAAGTAAAAATCTTAAATGAATCCACATGTTCCATAGAATCTCTATGGATAGTAATTCCATGCTCTAATAAGAATATAACAATAGGGATCTATTATTGACCACCTGATCAGGACAGTGATAATGATGCTGAAATGCTAAGGGAGATTAGAGAGGCTATCAAAATAAAGAACTCAATAATATTGGAGATTTCAATTATCCCCATATTGACTGGGTATATGTCACCTCAGGACGAAATGCAGAGACAAAAAAATACTTTAAATGACTGCCTCTTGGAGCAGCTGGTACAGGAACCCACAAGGGGAGAGTCAACTCTTGATTTAGTCCTGTGTGGAGCGCAGGATCTGGTCCAAGAGGTAACTATAACAGGACCGCTTGGAAATAGTGACCATAATATAATAACATTTAACATTCCTGTGGTGTGAAGAGCACATCAACAGCCCAACACAGTGGCATTTAATTTCAAAAAGGGCAATTATGCAAATATGAGGGGGTTAGTTAAGCAGAAATTAAAAGGTAAAGTGACTAAAGTGAAATCCCTGCAAGCTGCATGGACACTCTTCAAAGACACCATAATAGAGACCCAACTTAAATGTATACCCCAAATTAAAAAACAAAGTCCAAGAACTAAAAAAGAGCCACCGTGGCTTAACAACCATGTAAAAGAAGCAGTGAGAGATAAAAAGGCATCTTTTAAAAAGTGGAAGTCAAATCCTAGTGAGGTAACTAGAGAGGAGCATAAACACTGCCAAATTATGTGTAAAAATGTAATAAGAAAAGCCAAAATGGAGTTTGAAGAATAGCTAGCCAAAAACTCAAAAGGTAATAACAAAACGTTTTTTAAATACGTCAGAAGCAGGAAGCCTGCTAAACAACCAGTGGGGCCCCTGAATGATAGAGATACAAAAGGAGCACTTAAAGATGATAAAGTCATTGCAGAGAAACTAAATGAACTCTTTGCTTCGGTCTTCACGGCTGAGGACGTTGAGGAGATTCCCAAACCTGAGCCATCTTTTGTAGGTGACAAATTTGAGGAATTGTCACAGATTGAAGTGTCACTAGGGGAGGTTGTGGAACTAATTGATAAACTTAACTGTAACAAGTCACTGGGACCAGATGGTATTCATCCAAGAGTTCTGAAAGAACTCAAATGTGAAATTGCGGAACTAGTAACTAGGGTTTGTAACCTGTCCTTTAAATCGGCTTCTGTACCCAATGACTGGAAGATAGCTAATGTAACGCCAATATTTTAAAAGGGTTCTAGAGGTGATCCCAGAAATTACAGACCGGTAAGTCTAACATCTGTACCGGGCAAATTAGTTGAAACAATAGTAAAGAATAAAATTGTCGGGCACATAGAAGAACAAATTGTTGGACAAAAGTCAGCATGGTTTCTGTAAAGGGAAATCATGTCTTACTAACCTGTTGGAGTTCTCTGAAGGGGTCAACAAACATGTGGACAAGGGTGATCCAGTAGATATAGTGTACTTAGATTTCCAGAAAGCCTTTGACAAGGTCCCTCACCAAAGGCTCTTATGTAAATTAAGTTGCCATGGGATAAGAGGGAAGATCCTTTCATGGATTGAGAACTGGTTAAAAGACAGGGAAAAAAGGGTAGGAATAAATGGCAAATTTTCACAATGGAGAGGGGTAACTAGTGGTGCTCCCCAAGGATCAGTCCTAGGACCAATCCTATTCAACTTATTCATAAATGATTTGGAAGAAGGGGTAAACAGTGAGGTGGCAAAGTTTGCAGATGATACTAAGCTGCTCAAGATAGTTAAGACCAAAGCAAACTGCGAAAAACTTCAAAAAGATCTCACAAAACTAAATGATTGGACAACAAAATGGCAAATGAAATTTAATGTGGATAAATGTAAAGTAATGCACATTGGAAAAAATAACCCCAACTATACATACAATATGATGGGGGCTAATTTAGCTACAACTAATCAGGAAAAAGATCTTGGAGTCATCATGGATAGTTCTCTGAAGATGTCCATGCAGTGTGCAGTGGCAGTTAAAAAAGCAAACAGGATGTTTGGAATCATTAAAAAAGGGATAGAGAATAAGACGGAGAATATCTTATTGCCCTTATACAAATCCATAGTGCGCCCACATCTTGAATATTGCATACAATTGTGGTCTCCTCATCTCAAAAATCGCATATGAGGAGAGATTAAAGAGGCTAGGATTTTTTAGCTTGGAAAAGAGGAGACTAATGGGGGATATGATAGAGGTATATAAAATTATGGGTGGTGTGCAGGACGTGAATAAGGAAAAGTTATGTACTTATTCTCATAATAGAAGAACTAGGGGCCACCCAATGAAATTAGTGGGCAGCAGGTTTAAAACAAATAAAAGGAAGTT
Organism: Chelydra serpentina; assembly: GCA_037349315.1. NCBI lineage: Eukaryota > Metazoa > Chordata > Testudines > Chelydridae > Chelydra > Chelydra serpentina. Next base: position 4,714,869 of record JBAIAC010000056.1, read on the forward strand.
CTTCTTCACACAGCGCACAGTCAACCTGTGGAACTCCTTGCCTGAGGAGGCTGTGAAGGCTAGGACTATAACAGGGTTTAAAAGAGAACTGGATACATTCATGGAGATGAAGTCCATTAATGGCTATTAACCAGGATGGGTAAGGATTGGTGTCCTTAGCCTCTGTTTGTCAGAGGGGGGTGAAAGAGGAAAGAGATCACTTGGTCATTACCTGTTAGGTCCACTCACTCCGGGGCACCTGTCATTGGCCACTGTCGGTGGACAGGATACTGGGCTGGATGGACCTTTGGTCTGACCCAGTACAGCCTTTCTTATGTTCTTGTGTGATGCGAGTCAAGCAGTCTCCATTGTGTATGTGCTCCCTCTGAGAAGTCTCCATTGAGGACAGTTCCTGGGATAGTCGTTGGGAGTGTGGATTCCCTTTAATGAGCTATCAGCACGTCTGGCTCCTCCATTGTTGCACCTGAGAGCCTGGTTGTGGGTGTACCTCACAATATATTTCAGTAACACACACACAGCAAAACTTTGTAACACCATATACAATGACAACACATACAATCCAACAGGATATTAATGTTCAACAGATCAAGACTTTTAAAATGATGTCTCACAAGGCATACTATGTAAAGAACATATTATAATTGTATGACAGCGGTGAATATCATAGAATCATAGAATCTCAGGGTTGGAAGAGACCTCAGGAGGTCATCTAGTCCAACCCCCTGCTCAAAGCAGGACCAACCCCAACTAGATCATCCCAGCCAAGGCTTTGTCAAGCCTGACCTTAAAAACCTCTAAGGAAGGAGATTCCACCACCTCCCTAGGTAACCCATTCCAGTGCTTCACCACCCTACTAGTGAAAAAGTTTTTCCTAATATCCAACCTAAACCTCCCCCTCTGCAACTTGAGACCATGGCTCATGAAACCTACACAGGGAGCCTTGACACCAGCAAGGAACAGTTCAACTACAGGCTGAGCCGGTGCCGAATGACTGTGGAGTGTGCTTTTGGCCGTTTGAAGGGCCGCTGGCGATCTCTATATGGGAAGCTGGACTTGGCTGAACACAGCATCCCCGCGGTTATATCTGCGTGCTGTACCCTCCATAATATTTGTGAAGGGAAGGGTGAAATGTTCACTCAGGCGTGGACCTCAGAGGTTCAACACCTGGAGGCTGAATTTGCACAGCCAGAGAGCAGGGCTATTAGAGGGGCCCAGCGTGGGGCTGCAAGGATTAGGGATGCCTTGAGGGAGAAATTTGAGGCTGACAACCACCAGTAATGTGTGCTGCCCTGCACGACCCTGAAGTGAAGTGGTTCCAATGTTATCAGTTATCTGTCTTTGCTAAGCTGATTTGTGTTTGCTCAGCTCACTTGCGTTGCCTGTTTCTTTCCTGGGCTAAGGTATCTTTTTTCCTTATGCAATAATAAAGACTGTTTGCACATCCAAAGAATCCGTTTATTACAGAGAAAATACATGTATTAAAAAGAAACACAACTGCTTGTGAGACAGAAAGGGCAAGGAGGTGGTGGGTGGTGTGGGGAAGGGTTCAATCACAGGGTATGGTATGTCCTGCTTTCATACTCGGGCTTCCTCTCTGGAGTGCTGTGCAGTGAGTGCTGGACCTCAGGATGTCTATAATTCGGGATGGGAGTTGAGTGCAGTGGGTAAGGGTCATAGTTTCCAGGGCTGTCTGGTGAAACTACAGGTGTTGGGGGCATCTGGTGTGGGCGATAAGAACCTGTATGTTGGGTGAAGTGGGCAGGTGGTGACATGGGGGCACAAGTGTTTTGGGACACTGGCTGCAGGGGGGGGCGGGTGCGGTACTGCTCCGCCTGCATGGCGACGAGCGCCTGGATAGAGTCTGCTTGGCGCGCCATGATGCTAATCAGCTCCTTTGTGCTTTCGTGCCGGAGCTGCATGCTTTGCTGCCGCTGCGCTGCGTTTTCCTGGCGGAGCCTGCTTTCACTCTCCCTCCACTCCTGAGCCTTTTGATTCTCTTTAAGAGACTGTTTCATAACTTCCTGCAGCATGTCTTCTTTCGTTCTTCTGGGCCTCTTCCTGAGCCTTTGTAGTCTCTCAGCCGGTGATAAGAAGGATGGCGGAGATCTCAAGGTTGCATCTGGAAGGCAAAATGGAACATTTAACAGAGGCATCATTGTTTTATGCCAGACAGAGCAATGATTCCCCCACACTTAAGGAGGGCACACACAGTCTCCAAAACAGCACAATTTTCCCATCCCAAACAGAGCGCACAGAACCCATGGGAGCCCCAAAATGGTGAGTAAACACAGGGTAAAGGGGGACTGATTGTTTCACGGATGTACTGTCCGACGGGTTTCTGTGCCTTGGGGAGAGCCAACAGCTGCAGGGGAAACCTACACTGAACACTATTCCCACATTTTCCACAGGAGTTCGTCCTGGAAGATATCTCGCTGCTGAGGGTGTCCGGGGAAGCAAGGGAGGGTCTTCTACTGCAATGCGGCTTCCGCCCTGGCCCATATGCAGCTTGCCTGTGTGCAGCAATGGTCCCCCCGCCCCTCGCGGCACAGTGGCGCGGACACGTTACCCTGACTGGGACAAGGACCACGGCGGCTCTCCCAATGAACCTGCGCAAGCACATTGCCCACGTCCTGGCTGAGACTTTCGAAGAGATTACAGTGGCCAATTTCTCCGATGTGATAGACCACATCAATGCGCTCTTCCGCATCTAGGCATGCATGCAGCCCAAACCCTCCTCGCCCAAGGACCCCACACCGAAAAAACTCCTTCCCGAAAATAAAAGCTGCTTACTGCGAACCTGTTCTTCTCTTTCTCTCCCAGCGCGTACCAGCTGCTGCGACTGGCTCCCTTCCTCCTGGCTCGAGAAGAGCTCCTGGCTGCATGCACCCAGGGAGTCAGGGGTGTCTCCCCCAGCCACAGCACCCTCGCTTCTGTTTTCTTCAACCCCCTCCTCCTCCTCCTCATCCCGCTCCCCCGTGTCCACGGTGGTGCTCGGAAGAGTAGTGGGGTCAACCCCAAGTATTGCATCCAGCTCTTTGTAGAATCGGCAGGTTGGGGGGGGAGCACCCGAGCGCTTGTTTGCCTCGGGGGCTTTGCGGTACGCACTCCGCAGCTCCTTTACTTTTATCCTGCACTGCATTGCGTCCCGGTCATGGCACCTTTCAATCATGGCCCTTGATATCTGGCCGAAAGTATCGAAATTCCTCCGGCTGGATCGCAGCTGGGACTGGACAGCTTCCTCCCCCCAAACAGCGATGAGGTCCAGCAGCTCGCCATTGCTCCATACTGGGGCTCGTCTCGCACGTGGAAGCATGGTTACCTGGAAAGATGCGCTGAGAGCACTCCACGCCTGGCTGAGCAAACAGGAAGGGGATATTTAAAATTCCAAAGGAATTTAAAGGGTCGGAGTGGCGGTTGGTCACCTGAGGCCAGGGCAGTAGAGTGCTAATTGATGACCAGAGTGGCTAGAACAGGCGTTGTGGGATACTTCCGAATACTTCTGGAGGCCAATAACAGCGCATTGGGTGACCACACTGTAGCTGCAGCGCACCAGCAGCAGCGCAACAAATGTTACTCCTCTCGGGGAGGTGGAGTACATGCAGCGCTGTACCTGAGGAGATGCAGCGCTGCACGTGCCTTGCGAGTGTAGCCAGTTAGTGAGTTGCAGCGCTGCAGGCAGTTTTATTGCGCTGTAACTCGTGAGTGTAGCCAAGGCCCAGGTGTTGAGATGTGCGGGGAGTGAGGCCCCAATGAGGATGTCCCTTCCCCCTTTTACAGCTTCTTCCAGCTTGCTGGAAAGATCCTTCGCTATGACGCGAGTCAAACAGTCTCCAATGCATAAATGCTATCTCTGAGAAGTCTCCATTGTATACGGTACCTGGGACAGTCCTTGTAAGTGCATACTCCCCTTAACTGGCCATCATCAGTTTCTGGCTGCCTCATTATTGTACCAGAAAGGCTGGTTGTGGGTGTTCCCAACCTCACAACATATTTCAGTAACACACACATAGCAAAACTTCATAACGTCACATACATAGCACATACAATCCAACAGGATATTAATATTCAACAGATCAAGACTTTTTAAATGATACCTCACAAGACATACTTTGTATAGAACTTATAACTATATGACAGTGGTGAATATGGGGGTGCCAGGGTGTTGCTTTGGGGTACAGAGTGTCACACCAGGGCTTCCTGAGCAGCTCTTACCACAGCCCAGCTCTGGCTTCTGACCTGGTCAGGGGGAGGGACCTTGGGGGAAGAGAAGCAGGGGTGGGGCCTTGTGGGAAGGTGGGGGCTAAGGCCCACCTCAGGCACCTCCCACCAGTAAGAGGCTGGTGCTTCCCCTGAGCCTTGGGCTGGCGTGGAGTGGTGCCACAGGAAATCTGGGATAAATGTTGTCCTGGAGTCATTCAGCCCAGGTGTGGGACTTGAACTCTGCATTTTGGGTCTGTCCCGCCTGATTCTCCAGTCTGACAGCCCTCAGGTAAACATCCGATTTTGCATTCCTCGTCTCCCTCTTTTCTGGGATTCCCTGAAGTACCAGTCTGCCTGGTGCCCTGGTGCGACAGGGGGCTCAGGGCAGGGGGTTGGGGTGCAGGAGGGCTGTGGGGTGCCACAGGGGGCTCAGGGCATAAGCCCTCCCATGGCCATGTGGTGACCTCCTGGGACCCACTGCTGTTTGCAGCAATTGTTCCGCAGCATCATTTCCATGAATGGGGGAAGCTCCCAGAACCCAAATCATACTGAGTTTTTTGTTTGTCAATCTTTGCCTCAGTATATGTCTCCAAGTCCCTGGTAACTGACATCAGTTTCTATCAGAGCAGGCATTCTGGTTTTCCTTTGATCAAAACGTCAGCAGGTGACACCCCATGTTTCATCAGTGCCATTCTGTAATGTAAAAGTGCTAAATACAGATCAGAGTCTGACTCTGCAACATTTTTCAGTAGGTGCTTTATTATTTTGACACCATTTTCCACCCAACCCATTGGATTGAGCATAATAGTACTCATGGGGGAATTCTGCGCCACTCCATGCATGCATAATTGATATGCCACACCAATTTTTTCCGCAGAAAATAACTCAGGGGTCTCAAACTCAAATGACCACGAGGTCCACATGAGGACTACTACATTGGCCTGAGGGCCACATCACTGACACTCACCCCCACACCGCCCCACTCCACCCCTTCCATGAGGCCCCGCCCCTTCCCCACCTCTTCCCACCCCTTCTCTGCCCCCATTCCAACCCCTTCCCCGAAATCCCCCCCAACTCTGCCCCCTCCCTGCCCCCAGGGGGTGCAGGAGGGGTGTGGTGGGGGCTCAGGGCAGGGAGTTGAGGTGCAGGAGGTGTGCAGGGTGTGGCAGGGGGCTTAGGGCAGGGAGATGGGGTGTAGGAGGGGTAAGGGGTGCAACAGGGTGCGTCAGGGGGCTCAGGGCAGGGGGTTGGGTGCAGGAGGGGTACAGGGTGTGGCAGGGGGTTCAAGGAATGGGATTGGGGTGCAGGATGGGTGTGGGGTGTAGCAGGGGGCTCAGGGCAGCGGGTTGGGGTGCAGGAGGAGTTCGGGGTGCAACAGGGGGTTTGGCTGCAGGAGGGGTTCAGGGGCGGGTTCCAGCCCAGCATGCACCGGAGGCAGGGCAGGCTCCCTCCCTGCCCCCGTGCCACTCCAGGAAGTGGCTGGAACCTGCGGGAGGGGGACACAGGGTCTGTCTATTACCCTGGGTGCTCCTCCAGGTATCTCCCCTGAAGCTGGCCAATGGGAGCTGCGGGGGGCAGTGCCATGATGAAGGCAACGCATGGAGGCCTGTGCCTCCCTTCCCTCACCCAGGTTCCTGCCTCTTCCTGGAGCGGCGCTGGTGCAGGGCAGGCAGGCAGGGGCTGAGGCTGAAGCTGCTGTAAGTAAACGCGGGCCGCAGAAAATAACCCCGGGGGCCGCAAGTTTGAGACCCCTGAAATAACTTATGCCATAAAGTTGCTGCAGTTTCACCTTTTGCCCACCAGAGGCCGCTGCGGTGCTAGAACAGAGTGGCCACTCCCAGGCAGGAGCAGGCCCAGTTGCCCATAGGGAAGAGAAGAGGTTGCCTGCCTGGCAGGGCCGTACCCATGGGGCCAGGTCAGGAGACAAGGGATATGGGGGGACAGACAGCATGGGGTGGGGGGGGTCACAGACTGGGGTTCATAAGGGCTATTGGGGAAGGACAGATTGGGGCAGGGATTGAATGGGAGTGGAGGTGCTCGGCCACATGGGGGAAGGGAGAGGGGGTTCAGGGCCACATGGGGGACGGGGGTGGCTGAGTGGGGGCACAGGGACACATGGGGATGGTGGGAGGGGCTGGCTTAGGGGGTGCAAGGACACATGCGTGAAGGGGAGGTGGCTGAGGGAGGCACAGAGAACACATGGACACAATTACCTGGTGCAAGTGCTGGAGGAACCAACTAGGGGAAAAGCTCTTCTTGACCTGCTGCTCACAAACAGGGAAGAAATAGTAGAGGAAGCAATAGTGGATGGGAACCTGGGAGGCAGTGACCATGAGATGGTCGAGTTCAGGATCCTGACACAAGGAAGAAAGGAGAGCAGTAGAATACAGAGCCTGGACTTCAGAAAAGCAGACTTTGACTCCCGCAGGGAACTGATGGGCAAGGTCCCCTGGGAGAATAACATGAGGAGGAAAGGAGTCGAGGAAAGCTGGCTGTATTTTAAAGAAACCTTATTGAGGTTGCAGGAACAAACCATCCCGATGTGTAGAAAGAAAAGTAAATATGGCAGGCGACCAGCTTGGCTTAACAGTGAAATCCTTGCTCGTCTTAAACACAAAAAAGCAGCTTACAAGAAGTGGAAGATTGGACAAATGACCAGGGAGGAGTATAAAAATATTGCTCAGGCATGCAGGAGTGAAATTAGGAAGGCCAAATCACACCTGGAGTTGCAGCTAGCTGGAGATGTTCGGAGTAACAAGAAGGGTTTCTTCAGGTATGTTAGCAACAAGAAGAAAGTCAAGGAAAGTGTGGGCCCCTTACTGAATGAGGGAGGGAACCTTGTGACAGAGGATGTGGAGAAAGCTAGTGTACTCAATGCTTTTTTTGCCTCTGTCTTCACAGACAAGGGCAGCTCCCAGACGGCTGCACTCCGCAGAACGGTATGGGGAGGAGGTGACCAGCCCTCTGTGGAGAAAGAAGTAGTTCGGGACTATTTAGAAAAGCTGGACGAACACAAGTCCATGGGGCCGGATGCACTGCATCCGAGGGTGCTAAAGGAGTTGGCCGATGTGATTGCAGAGCCATTGACCATTATCTTTGACAAATCATGGCAATCGGGGGAGGTCCCGGATGACTGGAAAAAAGCTAATGTAGTGCCCATCTTTAAAAAAGGGAAGAAGGAAGATCCGGGGAACTACAGGCCAGTCAGTCTCACCTCAATCCCTGGAAAAATCATGGAACAGGTCCTCAAGGAATCAATTCTGAACCACTTAAAGGAGGGGAAAGTGATCAGGAACAGTCAGCATGGATTCACCAAGGGCAAGTCATGCCTGACTAACCTAATTGCCTTCTATGATGAGATAACTGGCTCTGTGGATGAGGGGAAAGCAGTGGATGTGCTATTTCTTGACTTTAGCAAAGCTTTTGATACAGTCTCGCACAGTGTTCTTGCCAGCAAGTTAAAGAAGTATGGGCTGGATGAATGGACGGTAAGGTGGCTAGAAAACTGGCTGGATGGTCGTGCTCAACGGGTAGTGATCAATGGCTCCATGTCTAGTTGGCAGCCGGTATCAAGTGGAGTGCCCCAAGGGTCGGTGCTGGGGCCGGTTTTGTTCAATATCTTCATCAACGACCTGGAGGATGGTGTGGACTGCACCCTTAGCAAGTTTGCAGATGACACTAAACTGGGAGGAGTGGTTGATACGCTGGAGGGTAGGGATAGGATACAGAGGGACCTAGACAAATTAGAGGATTGGGCCAAAAGAAATCTGATGAGGTTCAACAAGGACAAGTGCAGAGTCCTGCACTTAGGACGGAAGAATCCCATGCACTGCTACAGACTGGGGACCGAATGGCTGGGCAGCAGTTCTGCAGAAAAGGACCTAGGGGTTACAGTGGACGAAAAGCTGAATATGAGTCAACAGTGTGCCCTTGTTGCCAAGAAGGCTAACGGCATTTTGGGCTGTATAAGTAGGGGCATTTCCAGCAGATCGAGGGACGTGATTATTCCCCTCTATTCGGCACTGGTGAGGCCTCATTTGGAGTACTGTGTCCAGTTTTGGGCCCCACACTACAAAAAGGATGTGGATACATTGGAAAGAGTCCAACGGAGGGCAACAAAAATGATTAGGGGGCTGGAGCACATGACTTATGAGGAGAGAGTGAGGGAACTGGGATTGTTTAGCCTGCAGAAGAGAAGAGTGAGGGGGGATTTGATAGCTGCTTTCAACTACCTAAAAGGGGGTTCCAAAGAGGATGGATCTAGACTGTTCTCAGTGGTAGAAGATGACAGAACAAGGAGTAATGGTCTGAAGTTGCAGAGGGGGAGGTTTAGGTTGGATATTAGGAAAAACTTTTTCACTAGTAGGGTGGTGAAGCACTGGAATGGGTTACCTAGGGAGGTGGTAGAATCTCCTTCCTTAGAGGTTTTTAAGGTCAGGCTTGACAAAGCCCTTGCTGGGATGATCTAGTTGGGGTTGGTCCTGCTTTGAGCAGGGGGTTGGACTAGATGACCTCCTGAGGTCCCTTCCAACCCTGAGATTCTATGATTCTATGATTCTATGGTGACCGGGGGAAGGGAGTGCAGGGACACATGGGGCTGACTGAGGGGGTGCATGGACACATGGGGAAAGGGGGTGCAGGGCCACATGGTGAAAAGGGGTGGCTGAATGAGGGCACAGGGACAGATGGGGGAGTGGGAGTCTGAGTGGGGGTGGCGGGACACATGGGGACAGGGGGAAGGGGTGCAAGGACACATGGGGATGGGGCAGATGTGCCTGATTGAATGGGAGAGGCTAGGGGTGAGCCAGGGTCTGCATGGGGGAGGCTCACTACCAATTCCTCTCTGCCCCCCCCAAAAAACCTGTTCCAGATTTCTCCCACCCACACCCAACAACCCTCCAGGTCCACTCCCAGGCTCCTTCCCTCTCCCTCAGCTCCTCCATTACCCCTGACTCCCCCAAGTCTTTGCACTGCTTCTGAGGAGAGTGGGAAATACAGTTCTGTATTATAGTTTAAATGAACATAAGAACAGCCATACTGGGTCAGACCAAAGGTCCATATAGCCCAGTATCCTGTCTTCCGACAGTGGCTAATGCCCAGTGCCCCAGAGGGAATGAACAGAACAGGTAATCATCAAGTGATGAATTACTCAAAGTTCCGTATTTATATGCCTGGACAAAGCCCTGGCTTGGATGATTTAGTTGGGGTTGGTCCTGCTTTGAGCAGGGGGTTGGACTAGATGACCTCCTGAGGTCCCTTCCAACCCTAAGATTCTATGAATCTATTTGACAAAAAACATTTCCTGAATCTTTTTCATTATCTGTATTGTTACAGACATACTTGCTGACAGGTATTTTGAAATAAATTACCAAAATAATTGAAACTGGTGTGATTATATTGTATTATTTTGACAAATAAAACATGCTGAATTTTACAATATTGTGTGCAGAATTTTTAATTTTTTTGGCGTGAAATTCCCCCAGGAGTAATAATAGGGACTAGTGGTTATATACCTAAGCCCAAACTTTACTGCAGACTGCTGAAACTCAACTGTAGCCTATTGTCATACATTACTATGTCACACATACCATGTCTAGGAAAACCAGATTGGATAGCACTGTTTAGCACTGTATCCTCTAGTAAGGCTATCTCAGGGAAGTGAGAATAATAGTTCAGGACAAATACATCATGTTTTGCCATCCATCACGAACACATCTATCCCTACCTTGGTCCAGGGGGACAATTTTTCTTGTGCCACCAACATCAGCTCCTTCCCTTGACTTGGCCTTTATTTTCAAGATATGCAACAAGCCTTAGCAGCGTCCTCAACGTTGCTATTTATTTGAGGCCAGCATAAAATGTCTCTTAAATTTTTTTCAATTCCTAAATTACCTTCAGGCTGCTCTAATTCACCCCTAGGTCCTGCCCAGACCCAGAATGCAGTTTAAAGCCCCCTTTCTCATCCTTTTGTCCTTGCCCCAAGCACAGGAAGGGACCACTGAGACATCCATCTGCCAAATGACATGCCCAGCTATGGGGAAGGATTTGGGGCTGGGGATTTAATCATAGAATATTAGGGTTGGAAGAGACCTCAGGAGGTCATCTAGTCCAATCCCCTGCTCAAAGCAGGACCAACACCAACTAAATCATCCCAGCCAAGGCTTTGTCAAGCCGGGCCTTAAAAACCTCTAAGGATGGAGATTCCACCACCTCCCTAGGTAACCCATTCCAGTGCTTCACCACCCTCCTAGTGAAATAGTGTTTCCGAATATCCAACCTAGACCTCCCCCACTGCAACTTGAGACCATTGCTTCTTGTTCTGTCATCTGCCACCACTGAGAACAGCCGAGCTCCATCCTCTTTGGTTCCAACTACCCTCCAGGTAGTTGAAGGCTGCTATCAAATCCCCCCTCACTCTTCTCTTCTGCAGACTAAATAACCCCAGTTCCCTCAACCTCTCCTCGTAAGTCATGTGCCCCAGCCCCCTAATAATTTTCGTTGCCCTCCGCTGGACTGTCTCCAATTTGTCCACATCCCTTCTGTAGTGGGGGGACCAAAACAGGATGCAATACTCCAGGTGTGGCCTCACCAGTGCCACAATTTAAATTAATAATGTATTAATTAATAATTAACAATAATTTAAATTATTGATGCAGAGGTGACAATTTGGGCGGACTTTCCAGAATGTCTGGTCTCCCATCTCCCCAAGTGTGGATCGCAGCTGCTGTTAGGGCAGTCCATCGGTATCTGGGGCTATAATCCTGTCTGGTCAGGCAAAGGGGCTGGGATGGTCTGAGCATGAGGACCTGGCTGAAGGGAGCGCTGCTGAACATACAGCCAGTATAAATCATCGCAGACTTATCACACCCCTAGTCAGTGACTCGGCATGAGAATTTCTTCCTTCCTTGGCATCTGCACAGCATGGGACACAAATCTGCTGTGTCACAAATACCTTGGAGAGAAGTTATCCTGATCGCCTGCAGGGATTTGTGAATTTCACATTCCAGCTGCTGACAATTCACAACCTGAATCAAAGGCAAAATTCAGGTGATAAATTATTTCCTCAGCTCCAGGTAACAGCCTACTTCCTCCTGTGCAAAGAGCCCTGGGCTTTTCAGTGACCGCAACTTGTCAGGGCCTTAAATCTCCCACCTGACACAGGGCACCTTCATTAGCACAGCACCCAGAACACTACAACCAGGCATTGGCTCAGCATGACTCAGAAGGAAGAGTGTCCCCTACTGAATTCCCAGCACCATTTCCTGTAGCACCTGTGATTAGATTTGGAGGTTTCCCATCACAACATTGACCAGGCTTGACCAACCCTGCTTAGCCTTGGAAACCTGTTAAGATCACATCTGCCTTCAGCTGTTTCACCATGGCCTAACAGGAGCAGAGGGTTGAAACAGTGAAGTGGATAGAGATTGATGATAGACCATGTAACATACAACAATATTGTGCTAGGCATGAAAATGAAGGAGACGTAAGAATAAAAGAGTTTGCACAGATAGAAGAGTTGCTTTGAATCCCAGATGTTATCAGATCTGGAAAAATGCGGAATGAGTGAGTAGCTGGAGTATCCATTTATTCTGTGTACAGAAAACAGCTTTGTAGTCCTGCTTCAACATCCAGATGCTGTAACTGCACAGTCTGTGTGCAAATGATTAACTGATGCTTGGGTTTTTTTTAACTCGAGTAAATGTATGTTACTGGCCCCCCTCCCAAACATACAAACATACTTTATCCCCTTCTATTCAAATAGCTTATTGGAAATTTCCTTCCCGAAGCTTGCTTGTTGGGAGCTTTTGAAAGAAAGGTTTTCTGGCCGCAAAAAGCTCCTGTTGGTTTGGGAAGACTTGGCAGGTCTGCTAGAGAATGAGAGTAAAGCCCTTTGTGGGACTATTTTTTTTATCCCATCTCCACCCGCAAAAGCCTTAGATCCCACAAATCCTGCAAGAGAGACAGATTTCCCCATGCTACTAACAAACAAACAAAAACCAACAACGGTCGGTTAATATATATATAAATAGAATTCAGACACAATTTTTACTACTAAATTAATAAAACAAATCTTGCTTAAACCATGTAAAAATACTTTAAGTCCTGTTGTAATAGACATCAAATCTCTTTCTATTCCTCTCTTGAATTTAAGAATTAAAACCTTTATTTAAAAAAAAAGAAAAACTCGCTTTACATTGCTGAAATTCTATTTATGACAAACTGCTGTCGTGTCTATCACACAGAACGTCATAACAAATTGCATCACAGTTGTGCTTTAAAAGATGCAGCTATTTTTAATGATCATAAAAAGAACGTTTTTTAAAAATATGGATTAAACCGCTTAAGTCCTCATTATAGAACTTTGAAACATACCAGTCAAGTTATTTATATGTCAGGATTATTATTGCTTTTTGAAAAACATTTAATGGAAAAACTGCTCACATCACTAGGTTTTTGATAGAAATAAATTTTAAAAAGAGGCTCAAACTAAGTGATTGATAATAAGGTCATCTTAAACAGCAGGTGTAGCTAAACTTGCAATTTGTTTTCCTGCAAATTATTGCAGTCTGGGTTTTTTGCCCACCCAATCCTGCCTGCAACAAAGTAAATTTTACCTGCTCCCACTATGATGGCAGCGGGTCCTGCATAGGGTTGCCAACATTGTATTTCAAAAATAAGGGACTGTTTTCTTAGCACCCCTGCCCCACCCCTCCTCCCGATATTATTATTATTAATACTAAGCAGCACTCACCTACATTCACCAAGGGTATTTCTTACTGCTTTTTGCAGCACTCAGCAACTCCCAATCTTGTTGTATAGAGATGAAAAAATAAGGGATGTCCCTTGTAATAAGGGACTGTCTGTTGTCAACCCTAGGGTGGGACGTGCGGGATCCCAGTCCCTCTTCAGGGATCTGGTGTAAACAATGAGACTAGTGCAGAGCAATGGTGACCTGGGCCCCCTCTAGTGGGGATCTCTGGGTGAGCAGCTCTGGCTGACAATCCAGCACCAAGTGCACCATCTATGGTGGAGCCTGGAAGTGCCACTAGCTTTGTTGTTCATGTGGGTTCAAAGAGCTGTGGTGCCACTTAGTGGATGCTCCCACCAATGCCTCTTCACAAAATGCTCCTTATTCACCTTGGCCCAGATCCACAAGTGTATTTGGGTACTTACTTCCACCGATTTCAATGGAAGTTAGGAGCCTAAATGCCTTTGAGGATTTGGGACCTCATGCTGGCCTGAGGATACGTCTACGCGGCAGCTAGCAGTCTCATTTCCAGCCTCGGGAGACATACCTACACTAGCGCTGATTGAGCTAAACACAGAAGTGTGGTCATGGTAGCGTGAGCATGATACAGGATAGCTGCCCCAAGTAAACCCCATCTGAAACCCTAGATACATATTCAGGCAGCTATGCAGTCTGCTGCTCTCACTCCAGTGGCTACACTGCTGTTTTTAGCATGCTAGCATGACCAGAGCTAGCGTGGGTGAGCCTGGAGCTAGTGTGGGTATGTCTAGCTGAGCTGGAAATTACCCTCCAGCTCCAGTGTAGACATATCCTGAATGGGGGAGGTTTAAATGTCTCGGTACTACACACAGCGGAGAGGGAGAGACCTTTCAATGAGGGAAGTGGGGGACCAGGGGTCCTTCAAACACCAAGGTTTTATCTTCCGCATGTGAAGCATCCAGGGCACGTTTCATGTGGTTTCCCCCAGATCCTTGGCATAAATGTCCCTGCCCCATCTGTTGTGCACCTGTCTGCGGTGGCTGCATTTTAGACACGTCACTCCCACTACCTGCAGTGGGAGCTAGCACTCGCCTGCCTCCCAGCACTCAATAGGACTGTTTTCATCCCAAAGTCTTTGTCCCTGGGAGCTTCCAATCGAAGGCCCCAATCCTGAAGGGAGCCCTGGAGCGGCGGTAGATGAGGGGCGCCAGGCCTGGGGGCGGGGGGGCTCGGCCTGGCGGCGGTAGATGAGGGGGACCAGACCGTGCCGGGAGGGGTGGTGGTAGGTGCTGGGCAGCGCTCTTTAAAGCTGGCGGCGGCGGCGGATTCGGGCTGGGTCGATCAGCTCCGCCCCGTGCCGACAGGAGGTGGGCCGGGCCAGGCCAGGCAGCGGCAGCGGCAGCGGAAGATGGCGGCGGCGGGCGCCGGGCAGGCGGGCTCGGACCTGGAGCTGGACGAGCTGCTGGACAGTAAGGGGGCGGAGGTCTGGTGGGGGGTTTCCCTCATTTGGGGATCCTTGTCAGGACAGGGATGTGTCTAGAGGGGACTTGGGGGGGTCTCTATCCCCAGTGCCTCAGCCCTGTGAGACACCCCGCCTCACTTGTGCTCGCAGCCAGCAGGGCCCAAGTGGCTCAAAAACCCCTGGCAGCGGCTGGAGGAGACGGTGAGGCTGGGGTGGGTCCCCTGCTGCGCCCTTGATTGCCCCAGGGGTGCTCCTGTACTGGGGCTGGGATTTCAGGGGTGCTGCTAGCGTGTGTGTGTGTGCGCGCGCGCGTCCGTCCAGAGACAGGAGGTGTATAAAACTGGTAAATAAACCTCATCTGGGACATAAGATGTTCCAAGAAGAAGGAGTGCTAGGCAGAGATGGGCTCCACCTGACGAAGAGAGGGAAGAGCATCTTTGGAAGCAGGCTGGCTAACCTAGTGAGGAGGGCTTTAAACTAGGTTCACTGGGGGAAGGAGACCAAAGCCCCAAGGTAAGTGGGGAAGTGGGATACCAGGAGGAAGCACAAGTAGGTGAGTGCAAGAGGGGAGGGCTCCTGCCCCATACTGGGACAGCAGGACAATCGGTGAGTTATCTTAAATGCCTATACACAAATGCAAGAAGCCTGGGGAACAAGCAGGGAGAACTGGAAGTCCTGGCACAGTCAAGGAATTATGACGTAATTGGAATAACAGAGACTTGGTGGGATAACTCACACGATTGGAGTACTGTCATGGATGGATACAAACTGTTCAGGAAGGATAGGCAGGGCAGAAAAGGTGGGGGAGTTGCATTGTATGTAAGAGAGCTCCTTATTGTATGTAAAATGCTCCTTATGACTGCTCAGAGCTCCAGTATGAAACTGCAGAAAAACCTGAGAGTCTCTGGATTAAATTGAGAAGTGTGAGCAACAAGGGTAATGTCGTGGTGAGAGTCTGCTACAGACCACCAGACCAGGGGGATGAGGTGGACGAGGCTTTCTTCCAGCAACTAACAGACGTTACTAGATCACAGGCCCTGGTTCTCATGGGTGACTTTAATCACCCCGATATCTGCTGGGAGAGCAATACAGCGGTGCACAGACAATCCAGGAAGTTTTTGGAAAGTGTAGGGGACAATTTCCTGGTGCAATTGCTGGAGGAACCAACTAGGGGAAAAGCTCTTCTTGACCTGCTGCTCACAAACAGGGAGGAAATAGTAGAGGAAGCAATAGTGGATGGGAACCTGGGAGGCAGTGACCATGAGATGGTCGAGTTCAGGATCCTGACACAAGGAAGAAAGGAGAGCAGTAGAATACAGAGCCTGGACTTCAGAAAAGCAGACTTTGACTCCCTCAGGGAACTGATGGGCAAGGTCCCCTGGGAGAATAACATGAGGGGGAAAGGAGTCGAGGAAAGCTGGCTGTACTTTAAAGAATCCTTATTGAGGTTGCAGGAACAAACCATCCCGATGTGTAGAAAGAAAAGTAAATATGGCAGGCGACCAGCTTGGCTTAACAGTGAAATCCTTGCTCGTCTTAAACACAAAAAAGCAGCTTACAAGAAGTGGAAGATTGGACAAATGACCAGGGAGGAGTATAAAAAATATTGTTCAGGCATGCAGGAGTGAAATTAGGAAGGCCAAATCACACTTGGAGTTGCAGCTAGCTGGAGATGTTAGGAGTAACAAGAAGGGTTTCTTCAGGTTTGTGAGCAACAAGAAGAAAGTCAAGGAAAGTGTGGGCCCCTTGCTGAATGAGGGAGGGAACCTAGTGACAGAGGATGTGGAGAAAGCTAGTGTACTCAATGCTTTTTTTGCCTCTGTCTTCACAGACAAGGTCAGCTCCCAGGTGGCTGCACTCCGCAGCACGGTATGGGGAGGAGGTGACCAGCCCTCCGTGGAGAAAGAAGTAGTTCGGGACTATTTAGAAAAGCTGGACGAACACAAGTCCATGGGGCCGGATGCACTGCATCCGAGGGTGCTAAAGGAGTTGGCCGCTGTGATTGCAGAGCCATTGGCCATTATCTTTGACAAATCATGGCAATTGGGGGAGGTCCTGGATGACTGGAAAAAAGCTAATGTAGTGCCCATCTTTAAAAAAGGGAAGAAGGAAGATCCGGGGAACTACAGGCCAGTCAGTCTCACCTCAGTCCCTGGAAAAATCATGGAACAGGTCCTCAAGGAATCAATTCTGAACCACTTAAAGGAGGGGAAAGTGATCAGGAACAGTCAGCATGGATTCACCAAGGGCAAGTCATGCCTGACTAACCTAATTGCCTTCTATGATGAGATAACTGGCTCTGTGGATGAGGGGAAAGCAGTGGATGTGCTATTTCTTGACTTTAGCAAAGCTTTTGATACAGTCTCCCACAGTGTTCTTGCCAGCAAGTTAAAGAAGTATGGGCTAGATGAATGGACGGTAAGGTGGCTAGAAAACTGGCTGGATGGTTGTGCTCAACGGGTAGTGATCAATGGCTCCATGTCTAGTTGGCAGCCGGTATCAAGTGGAGTGCCCCAAGGGTTGGTGCTGGGGCCGGTTTTGTTCAATATCTTCATCAACGATCTGGAGGATGGTGTGGACTGCACCCTTAGCAAGTTTGCAGATGACACTAAACTGGGAGGAGTGGTTGATACGCTGGAGGGTAGGGACAGGATACAGAGGGACCTAGACAAATTAGAGGATTGGGCCAAAAGAAATCTGATGAGGTTCAACAAGGACAAGTGCAGAGTCCTGCACTTAGGACGGAAGAATCCCATGCACTGCTACAGACTAGGGACCGAATGGCTGGGCAGCAGTTCTGCAGAAAAGGACCTAGGGGTTACAGTGGACGAAAAGCTGAATATGAGTCAACAGTGTGCCCTTGTTGCCAAGAAGGCTAATGGCATTTTGGGCTGTATAAGTAGGGGCATTTCCAGCAGATCGAGGGACGTGATTATTCCCCTCTATTTGGCACTGGTGAAGCCTCATTTGGAGTACTGTGTCCAGTTTTGGACCCCACACTACAAGAAGGATGTGGATAAATTGGAAAGAGTCCAACGGAGGGCAACAAAAATAACTAGGGGGCTGGAGCACATGACTTATGAGGAGAGGCTGAGGGAACTGGGATTGTTTAGCCTGCAGAAGAGAAGAGTGAGGGGGGATTTGATAGCTGCTTTCAACTACCTGAAAGGGGGTTCCAAAGAGGATGGATCTAGACTGTTCTCAGTGGTAGAAGATGACAGAACAAGGAGTAATGGTCTGAAGTTGCAGAGGGGGAGGTTTAGGTTGGATATTAGGAAAAACTTTTTCACTAGTAGGGTGATGAAGCACTGGAATGGGTTACCTAGGAAGGTGGTGGAATCTCCTTCCTTAGAGGTTTTTAAGGTCAGGCTTGTCAAAGCCCTGGCTGGGATGATCTAGTTGGGGTTGGTCCTGCTTTGAGCAAGGGGTTGGACTAGATGACCTCCTGAGGTCCCTTCCAACCCTGAGATTCTATGATTCTATAACATGGGTCATATGATGGGGTGAATTGCGGCCCTGACCCCTAACTGTGGGCTACTGGGGTAGACACAACAGTGATTCCTCAGGGCTATAGAAGCATGGGATTAGCCCGGGGTAGGAGTTCTCAGCTGACTAGGAGGATCTCTTGACAACAGCTGGTCTTTGACCCTCTTTGCTCTCTCAAGTGGCCTCTGTCAGTATCTGCATTTGGGAGACTTCACGGAAGATTCAGTCCGTGACCCTCTTCCAAGTTCTCCTGCACCCAGTGCATGGGTGGGGAGTGCTGGTCAGAGGGATGTGTCCTCTGGAAGAGAGATGAAAGTTCCCAGCCATCTGGGCGTGTTATGGACTCCCTGGCATTTTCACAAGAGCCTGGCCATTAACTCTATTGGGGCTGAGTTTCCTGATTAGATGATTACAGTGTCATCTCAGATTTCCTTGTGGCTTCATTTAGATACAAGGTACTTTGTCCCTCATTTGTCTTAAATGTATTTATGTGACTGTTAAACAGCTGCTAAGCTTCACCCCAGAGGCAGTGGCATTTCAGTGGATGAACTGATCTTTATTGTTGGCATTGGTGGGGGTGGTTTATTTTATATTGCAGTAGGGCCCAGAGGCTAACTGAGCCCCATTGTCCTAGGTGCTGTGTATAAAAAATGGCAGCCCTACAGAGTTTACAACCCAAAAGCCAAGGCATAAAGTGTGGATGAGACTGATGCATTTGTCCCAAGTTTTGGGTTGTTGTTTTTTTTTTTTTTTTTGCTTGGACAAGTCCGGCCAGGTTTTTTTTTTTGCTTCCCCCATGTGTCCTGGTTTTTGGGTCCTTTAATCTGGTCACCCTAGCCGGGAGCAGGGATCACACTGTAAATGTCAATTCACTAACTTTCCTTACGTTTGCAACAAGATCTAAGATTGGACCCATCTTGCTGTGTTACAGGAATCTGTGACTCCTTAAAGGGACACTGTCACACTAAAGAATAGTACTAAAAAGTTTTCTCAACTAGGTAGTGACATCTCCGATTGATAAACTGAATGAATGTTAAGAATTTAGGGCCCAGTTCTGCAAACACTGAAGATCTGGTGGCTTTGTTCATAGTCCTGCTCCCCTTGCGGTCAAGTCAGTAGCCAGTGGTGTGATGTTCTGCACACCTCTCAGTTTGAATATAGATGCAAACCAGACAGGTGGACTTCTGGTTCATCGTGAGTTTCTGACCGATTTCCTTTGAGGTTTTCTGGTGCCAGCCTCATGCCGCACAGCTTGGTTCAAACAGAAATCATTGTTTAAAAATGAACTTTAAACATTTCACTAGCTCTTAGACTATTATTTTTAAAATAATCTTTTGCAAAATCTGAATGTTGGGTTAAATTTAACCTGATTGGGTCCCTTTAACCATCCCTCACCTTGGTGCCTTGTGTCAGTGCATCAGCTTGAGCCCTGGAGAGAGGGGGAACTTGCCCCACAAAGCTGGGTCTGCAGGGATCATGGCCATGTTGCCATGCAGCTGTGTGCGTAAATTAAAGTACCAAGCGTAGGATGAGAACTGGACATTCATCTCCCACCGCCCTCATCTGCGGCAACTCTAGGATTTGGAATGCTCTGTGCAGTGAGGGTAGTGGCTGTCAAGCCAATGGGTTTTAACAATAAAGTATGACTCAATATAAGCTGTCTGAGGCCGCTTAGGGTGTGTCTACACCGTATTTTGGAGTGAGCCTCCCAGCCTGGGCTGACCGCTGTCTACACAGCTGTTTAGAGCGCTAGGGTGAGCCCTGCTAACCCAAGTCTGTCAACCCAGTCTGAAGGCTGGCTCCAAAATGCTGTGTAGACAGACCCTCACTGTGGCATGAGCATCTTAAATGCTTTCTCCTTGTCACAGCCTGCATGGCTTCCCCTGGGCTTGCTGCCTTGGCTTCCTAGCAGGCTTTGTGTAACCCCTCCTGTCTCCCTTTCTTCTGGGGCCTGCATGGTTGTAGCCACTCAAGTGAACTCTCCCTGCTTCTGTCTTTTAAGGTGCACTTGGTGATTTTGAGAAGACCAAACCAGTCCCACCGCCGCCCCCTGCTGCTGGAGCAGGGGATGCCTGCAGCTCTGAAAAGTCATCAAGCGATGCAGCCCAAGTATGAGCTCGGAAAGTCTATCTGAGTGCAGGGTGGAGAGGGTTTGGGGAGGAGTTCCCCTTGCTTTACAGATCTGGTAGAGTCCCTTGCTCTTGTGGGCTGGGCTCTTGTCTGGGGATTCTTGGCGTCCCATTCTCCCCCCACTTCCCCTCCCGCCAAGCCTTCCTCCCAAATATGCTGGCCAATCAGGGCTGTAGCTTTGACTGCTGGTCTCTCTTGGGGATGAGTAGAGTGGCTTGGTCATGTGGCCAGGCACTCTGCTGTCTCAGGAACTGCCTGTCCTTGATCCTTGTCACTGCGGTTGCAATTGGCCAGACTGTTCTTGCTGCCTGTCTACAGAATCAGGCCTTGGGAGCCATGTGGCAGGGTCGTTCGGGGTCTAGCCCTTTGTCTCTGGAATTCACGCTTCCTGTGGCTTGGTCAGGACACAGTGGAAGCTGCATCTGTTCAGTCCAGCTCAGTAGCTGGAAGGGCACTCCTAGTGGGTGGAGGTGGTGGGGATTGGGCTAGTCTGGGACCATTCGTTGCAACGGTCACTGTTTCTGATTATTGTGACTTACCCAGATACAGCTGTAGTGAGGGCCATGTTTTTGGAGGGGTTTTAATGACTAGAGCTGGATCTGGGAGTCAGAACTCCTGGCTTCGATTCTTGGGTCTGTCACTGACTTGCTATGTGAGTGTAAAACTGAAAGATCCTGGTTGTTGTCGGGCAGAATTGAACCTGGGATCTCTGGAGCTCAATGCATGAGCCTCTACTGCATGAGCTAAAAGCCATATGGCTGTTAGCTAAGGCTGTAGAGAAGACTCATAATCTCTCTCTAAGTGGTCTCGGTGCCACTAGATGGGACACAGCACCACACCTAGGAGGTGTGTGGGTTACATGAGCACAGGCAAGTCACATCCCCTCTAGGTGTGAACTTCCCCGCCTGTAGAAAGGTCCAAATCTCTACCTCAAATTTGAACCCGGCCTGAACACTGAATGCTTTGATTTATTCGGTTTTTAAAAGTCTTTGTTCTTGCTGTGTCTTGTGTTCCCCATTTCTGGGAGCAGAGTGGCAGTTGTGCAAGAACCTGTTCTTAGGAGACTCAGCTCCGTTTCACAGGCTTGGCAAGCTTTGATCAGCACTGGAATTGGCCTGTGGTCCTTCCTGGGCTTTGGTCCTGTCCAGTTGCCCAGGGAACATCCATTTGCATCTCATGGTCCCTGTGGTAAGATTTTGTTCTGAGTGGGGCACAGAGCTCTGACACACCATGGTTTGCTTGTTTTCCTTCCAGCACTCCCTCTTTGCCTCCCAGGAGAAGTTCTTCCAGGACCTGTTTGACAGCGAGCTGGCATCGCAGGCCACGGCGGAGTTTGAGAAGGCCATGAAGGAGCTGGCTGAGGAAGAACCCCACCTGGTGGAGCAGTTCCAGAAGCTGTCAGAGGCAGCTGGCAGAGTTGGTGAGGAACGGATGTGGTTTTGTTACCCTTTGTGTGGTATTGATTCTGCTGTACGGGGAGCTACCTGGATTTAACATTAGGGGAGTTAGCTGCCCAGTGGGTTAGCACAGGGGCTTGGGAGTCAAGACTCCTGGCTTCTGTCACTGGCTCATTAGGTGGCCAGAGACAGTTGCTTCTCCATGTGACACCTTGCTACCTTTTTGTGGCGCTGAGGGGCTTAACTCCCGTTTGGTGGCCTGTGAGACCATCGACTGACAAGGACTTCAGGAGAGCATTCTAAAGCTTACTGTAGTATTGATTGTCGAACACAGGCAGTGGCTGCTCAAGCATCTCATGTGCTGCCCCATTAAGGTACATCCACCCTGACCTGAATGGGAAGAGGAGAGTTTTGGCTCCATGACCCCATCAGCCCTTGACCTCTCAGGCTGCAAACTTGCACCATATTTTTTTTTTTTTTTGAAGAGTGAAATATATGAAACCAAGGGACAGTCTGGGGCCTTGGGTTAGGAACATGGGAGTGGCCTGATCTGGGGGCCATCAGGTGCAGTGTGTGTGTTTCCAACAGTGGTTGGCATCAGCTGCTTCAGAGGAAGGTGCAAGAAATCCAGCAATTATGGGACAGCCTGTCCCATGCACAGCTAGCTCCTGGCTGGCTTGTGCAGAGGGTGAATAGCCCTTGCAAATGTTATTTTTTAATATTTACTAGTCTAATGCTGGCTATGCTCATTATCCATATAAAGTCTTATCCTCTCTGATTCTCCCTAAACTCTTGGCCTCAGTGATAGTCTGTGAAACTCACTGCTATCGAGTATCCATGGCTCATGGATGTGAAAAAAAGTTTCCTTTTATCAATTTTGGGTTTGCCAGCTGTCAGTTTCATTGAATCGCCTGCATAATCCATCCCCATGATTTCTGTGAATGAGACTCGCTCTTTAAGGAATGACTTACAGATGCCTTCTTTTATTGTGCAAACTCAGATTACCTAACTATGCAACAAAGAATCTGTTTGAATCTGACCCTAAGGTGTGCTTCTAAACCAAACTCCTTCTGATCACAGATAACACCAGGAGAGCAAGGTATTAAAATGGAACATTACAAAAAATTAAACTGCTGTCGCTTCACTTAGTGATGCTGGCTGGCTGTCATGGCAGAGAGGGCCAGGAATAATTGTAGTAGAAAACATGCAGTCATGGCACATGATACTAAGATGCAGTTTGTTCACTTAGAAGCCTTGCAGAGCTGCTGAAAGCTTAGGGCATAGCTGCACTAGAAAACTTTTACCATTTTAATGTGGCTAGGTCTACACTAGCATAGCTGCACTGGCAAAGCAATTCCAGCATAACTGTACTAGCAAAGGGCTTCTAGTGTGGATGCCACTTGTCCTGGCAAACCTGTGCTTTCGATGGTATAGCTTATTCCACCATCAGCATGTTTTTACCAGCTCGACTGTATCTACCTAGATGCTTTTGCTAGTGCTGCTGTGTGGGTCACAGTGATGCCAGCAAAGGTTTGTAGCGTAGACTTTACCTCATACCCATACAGATAAAGCAGCAAAAAACAAAACAAAAAGCCCTCTAGGGTCGATGCAGTTATACTGGTTTAAATGCTTATATAAGTACGGCTTATTCCAGTTCAGAAAGCAAAATCAGCTGTCCTTGTGTAAGATACCTTCGTATAAGTATAACTGAATCCACTCTAGGGGTTGTGTTGGTGTAACTTGATGGGTAAAAAAATCACCCCCAACCAACATTGTTATATTGGTGTAACTTTTCTAGTGTAAACCAGCCCTTACAAGCATCTAAAGAGGACAAAAAAAAACCCATGCAAAGCAAATCTGTCTTCTTTAAACAAAGCTTCCTTTCATGTCTGGGCTGTGGGCTCCGGTGCAGAGAAGCATGGGCTGCAGGGGAGTTTGGGTTTCCTCTGTCTGTAAACCTTGTCCCTGACCCATGCCCTCTTCACGTTCCTAATTAAAGGACGGAGGAGAGTTTGCACAGAGCTGAGCATGTTGTCCACAGCCCCAAGCAGCCTCTTCCCAGTGACTGTCAGGGTCTTGAGACTCCGACTCGCTCTGGACGTGCAGGGAGACCAGAGTCCGCCTTGCAGATCTGAGGGTATAGAGATTTGCCTTCATTTTCAAGCAGCAGCAAACATCTGGTCAGCAAAGTACCATGGACTTTTGGTCACTGCAACACCCTGAGAGTTTGGAGGACTTAGTTCTCCCATTTCTGCCTTCCTCTGTGACCTGGGTAAGTCACGTCCTCTCTTTATGCCTGCAGAATTGGGTGTGATAATCCTGAGGCACCTTTAGAGAAGCTCTCTGAGGTCTGTGGATTAAAAGAGCACCAGAGAAAGCGAAGTATTGTTATTACGAAGGTAGCCTAGGTTCGCAGTCTCATCTCTGCTATTGGAAATTCTCTCTGTTGCATACATAGAAGCACTAATAACTTGGAGCCGTAATTTAACATGTTTAATAACATGGCTATTTGTCTGATCTAGCATCTCTCCCCCGATCTCCACAGGAAGTGACACGACATCCCAACAAGAGTTCACCTCCTGTCTGAAAGAGACGCTCAGCGGCTTGGCTAAGAATGCCAACGACTTACAGGTAAAGCATCTGCTGAGGTTCCTGGCGCTTGGTCATTTCTGACCCAGTTCAGATGAGGTGACTTCCAGACCCTGACTCCTCTGGGGCCGAGATCCTGAAGGGAAATAGCCTGAAAGATGCCAGAGAAGGAAACAGCAGGTTGCAGAGGTGTTTGGGGCACAACAGTCTAGCTTCTGCATCACAGGAGAGCGTTCACTTCTATTGATGGTGGCACAGTAGGGGGTGCTACTCCCTCTACCAGGGACATTCTCTGCGCACTAGACCTTGGGCCTGTTGCCTTCACTCTTTCTGACCCCTGTGATGTGGTGGATGCAAATCTCGTCATTTGTGGGGTTTGGTTTCTCTCCCCAGAACGCCAACATGTCGGAGGAAGAGCTGGCAAAAGCCATGGATGGTCTGGGCCTGGAAGAGGGCGACGGTGAGGGGAATATCTTACCCATCATGCAAAGCATCATGCAGAATCTCCTGTCCAAGGACGTGCTCTACCCCTCCCTCAAAGAGATCACGGAAAAAGTAAGCAGCTGGGAGCTGGCAGAGTGGCACGACCCTGACCCCGCCTCAAGAGTCACCATATCTCCATGTCCTTTGCTCCTAGTACCCTGAGTGGCTGTGCAGCCACCGTGACACCCTTCCTGAAGAGCAGTTTGAAAAGTACCAGGAGCAGCACAGCATCATGGGTAAAATCTGCCAGCAGTTCGAGGCTGAGCAGGCTACAGACAGTAACACCGAGCAGAAAGCTCGGTTTGAAATGGTGTTGGATCTCATGCAGCAGGTGAGCAGCTGTCCTCTTGTAGAGCCCACCTTTGGGGGCCTGCACTCCCTTTCCAGCTGTAGGCTCTGCTGAGGGGTCTCCGTCCCGGCGAGTCAATTGGGATGGTGGCTTTTGAGAGCATCAGTCTGCTAGGAACCAGACTGATAGCCCAGACTCGTGTCACGCAGGCCACAGAAGCACTGTTGGTGACAACCCAGCTCACTCCTGACCTCTGCTGGGCCAGGATCCAGCCACTGAGGGGCAAGGCTTTGCCTTTCCTGAGCCATCCCCTCACATGCTGTGCTGAACAGCTGGACACATGCTGCTTGGAGCTACCCTCCCTTAATGCTCTTGTCTCTCTTCCAGCTCCAGGACCTGGGGCACCCTCCGAAGGAGCTGGCTGGAGAGTCGGTGAGTGTGGACATATGTTCCTCCTGTAGATGCAGCCTGATTCCCAGCCCTGGTCTCGGCACCCTTAGTCCCCACTGCACTCAAGTGGGAATTTACAGCCCTCTCCACCTGGAGGGATTGGGCCTCTAAACTGCAGGCTTAGCTAGGAGTTGCTGGGAGATGGTAGAGCTGTCAGGTAGCCCAGGACCTTGTCTCTAGCTGCTCTATTTTTCTTTCCATTGGTTGGTTGGTATCTAGCCACAGAAGGCAGCACCTCCTTGCTACCGACTAGATCAGTACTGAATGCCTTTGGGCTGGTGGGGACGTGGAAGGACTGACTTTCCCAATGGGATCAAGCAGTATCTTGATGGGATACAGGAAACCTTGTGGCAGCTGCATATTCCCAGCAAGGACAGCTCTCTAGCGGCTAGAATCCGAATTCAGTTCTGTGTGCTGGTTTGACTTCTGGCTCTGACACCAGTGTGCTGTGACCAAGGGCAGTCCTCTCTGTGGCTCCATTCTCCAGTGTAGAATGGGGGTAATATTGGTTCTGGGGAGAATGGGACATGTGCGGCTTCATTAATGTCTGGAGGGCTTTGATCAGGTGCTGCCGGGGTCTAATTCACGCTTCTGCAGTCATCTGCTCTACTGACAGGTAGAGGCCTAATTAGTCAGATGTAACCCTTTGTCACCTAGTGGTGCCGATTCCCATGCTGGCTGGTTCCGGCCAAAGGAAAGGATCAGGTGGGTCTGCCCAGGAGAACAGTGAAGCTGGATTTTAAAAGGGAAAATCTTTCTGAGCAAACTCACCAGGTGTTGCTTGTCTGTGCACCCTACTCAGACTTATGCCTCTGGTAGGGTGGGTCAGTGGCTGGGGATAGCTCAATGGTTGGAGCATTGCCTAGCATGTGGGAGACCCAGGTTCAATTCCCCCCTCCACCACAGACCCAATTCTGTGAACTGAGCATCTAGCTCAGCCTCTCTGTACCTCTGTGAAAATAGGGATAATAAGCTAGTGAGGTGCTTTTGAAATCTACTCATCAAGAGCCCGATACATGAGCAAAGCATTTATTATTTCTTGTTGGGATGCCATTCCCTGAACTGGGAAACGGTTCCAGGGGCCTCGATTGCATGTAGCATTCGATTTCTGCTTCTCCGTGCAGCCGGCAGTATTGTTCCTGACCAGACTGCTTTGCTGCCTTACCGCCATTGTGCTCGTGCTTTGGCACGCCTCTCCCAGAGGGCCAGGCTCTGCAGCTGGGAGCAGGCCTCTGGGGCAAGTCCATCTCCAAGGCTCTGCATTGGGGGTTGGGGTTAGAGGTGGCTGATCCAGGGCCAGTGCAGCATTTGTGGCTTTCTCCCCACGCTGGGAAGAATCTATTGTAGCCAAGGCTGGCCCAGGTAGATCTGAGCTATAGACCCTGTCCCTGGGCTCACAGCTGGTGCCTGGGACATGCCTGGGGCGTGTGGATGTGAGGGGCTATACGCATGGGACAAGCTCTCCCTTGCCAGAGCTGAGTCCTTACAATACTCTTAGGTGTCTCTGCACTGGGCATGTTGGGCCATTCTCCTACTGTTGGTCTAGCACCTGCAATGTCCCTTAGTGCTCCTGGCTTCGTGCTCTGCCCTTTCATGGCGTTGTTGGAGCAAGCTGGTAGAAACATTGGCAGCCGGTCTGTGCTTGTGCCCTCACCATTCGTGCCGGTGCTGGCACTAGCCCGGCAGCAGGAGAGCTCTGGAACATCCTTGGAGCAGATGAGCGAGTTTCCAGCCCCGCTTCAGTGTTCTTGGAGCTCATGTTCCTGGGAGGCTGCTACAGGGCGTGTCTGCACACAAGTGTAGTGCTTAACCGTCCCGGTCTAGTCAGCAGTGCGACCCCTGTGCAGGTGCAGTTAGATCGGTATAAAGGTGCTTATCCCAGTGTAGCTTATGCCCAGAAGGGAAGGGGAATAAACTATTCCAGTGTAAGGCACCTCTAGACCAGACGTCCCTGCTAGGGGCTGGCCCTATATTTGTTAAAATTCCACACTTTTAACTGGCATGAAAGGTGTGTGTGTGTGTGTGTGTGTGTGTGTGTGTGTGTGTGTGTGTGTGTGTGTGTGTGTGTGTGTGTGTGTGTGTGTGTGTGTGTGTGTGTGTGTGTGTGTGTGTGTGTGTGTGTGTGTGTGTGTGTGTGTGTGTGTGTGTGTGTGTGTGTGTGTGTGTGTGTGTGTGTGTGTGTGTGTGTGTGTATATATATATATATATATATATATACCAGGCCATGGCCATTCTGGAGTAGCTTGTGACTGCTGGCTCTCCCCTGCTCTCTAGCCCTGCTAGGGGCTGGCCCTATATTTGTTAAAATTCCACACTTTTAACTGGCATGAAAGGTGTGTGTGTGTGTGTGTGTGTGTGTATACCAGGCCATGGCCATTCTGGAGTAGCTTGTGACTGCTGGCTCTCCCCTGCTCTCTAGCTGTGCAGTGAATTGCTCTCGAAGGCTCTCTGCACTCCAGGTTGCTGGTCTTCCCCAGGTGCTGGGACAACTGCTTTCCCTGCAGCCTTCCCACTGAGGAAGTTTCTGCCTGGGGTACTTTCTCGCATAAGAGGGCTTAACAAGAGGGGTGGGAATGGGGAGAAAGCCAGCAGTGCACTAAACCCCTGTGTCCTCCTGGATTCTGATCCTGTGCTCCTCTCTCGTCTTGCTCAGAGTCTCTTCCTGTTGCCAGTGATACCTTGGGGGGAAGAGGGGAGGAAAAGATGCCCCCTGTGGAATGCCATATGTGGGGCGTAGCGCTGTTCACTGGCAGGCCCTAGCACTAACAGAGCCCAGGAGCCAAAACAGTCTGTTTGTGAGAGCGGCCGGCGCAGTGACATTTCGAAATGTCTACGACTTCCAAAACAGCCATGAATCAGCCCCTGGCTCTTCCCCTTAACTGGGCATTACAGAGCGGCTGAAGCCGGGTGGAAAAACAATCTCTAGGAGCTGTTCGCTGGCACATTAATTTGCCTGAGAATAGGCTGCTCTTAACCCTTCACTGACCATGGAGCTGCAGCCTCGCTGGGGGGAGTTTAGGGGTAGGGGGGGAATTATGTTCCACAAGCCATGTAATCTTTAACCCCTTAACTGCTTGTCCTCTGCCTGACTTTGCTGCTGATTGGTCTAATGCTGTAGCTCTCGTCTAGGCAGCATAAAACTCTGGGGTCTAGCACCTTGTCCCTCTCCTAGGAGAGCTGGAATTCCTTTGGGAAAGGAGGTATGGCAGGAATAGGACCCAGGAGTCCTATTCCAGGTTCTTGCTGACTGTGAGACCCTCTTAACCTGTCCCTGGCTCAGTTTAGCCCTCCAAAACAGGGACAGTGCTATAATCAGATGGCTGGTGCGCCACTGCCATCTGCTGGCTCGAATGAGAACTGCTCAGTGTGTCTCATAGGTGCTACACTGCTGGAAGATGGAGAGTCTCATTTAGCGCAGGTGAAGGGGGTGGTGCTTTTGCCTTGAAAGACACGCTTAGAAGGGCTTTGGTTCTGAGATAACATGGATCTTCCCCTACATCCCTTGTCAGTTTCTTGCCCATAATCTACCTGGAGCAATATACATTACTTTGTCCATTGCCTGTTTTGTTCCCAAATCCACATGGTGTGGTGGGGGTTCTTGGGAGAGGATTTGGGGGCAAGGCTGGCCCAGGCTGTTTGGAAGATGCCCTCATACCAGTGCTTGCTGCTGAGCCCTTGCTTTTTTGAGCCCATGCACATTGGGCTGGGTGCCAAGCGTCAGGATCTCTGGCATCCGGAGCGAGGAAGCAGTGAGCTTGTCGTTTTACTGCAGTAGGAATCCAAGGCCATCTTAGGAGTGCATTCCCGGGGATCAAAACAGAGTACATCTCAAAGTCTGGCCATGTGTAAGCGTAACACTTAGCAGCTGGGCTGAGACCTGACACCACCCATCCTGTCTGAAAAGCAAAACCTTAGGGTCCATTTGGATCAGGATCTGAGCTTTGCTCCTTTGGCCCCTCTCTGCTTAGCTGTTAATTCCCCAGAGTTCTCCAGGGGCAAGCAGCCCATGTGGAGAGCTGGCTGGGGAAACACCTACTTAGTTTGTATCTTTCTCTGTTTGCATAAATCCATGGGATCTTGGCATGTTATGCTGTGATTGGATTGGACTTTTCCCCCTCCTCTTGGATCATATGGCTGAAGCACAAACACCTTCAGGCTCCCAATACTGAAACTCTCCTGCTGAGGTCTGCTTTCTTCCCCCACACCCCAGGAAGGGAGTAATTTCCATTGAATTCTTTGGCCATGCCTCATGGATAGCTGCTAGCCTCACTCTGTGGGGGTGGGAGAAGGGGTGCAGGAGAGGATCCCTGAGGATCTCCCTATCAGTGCATCAGAAATTACCCAGCACGCCTGGATTGCAGAGTCTTGGGGTTGTCAGGACAGCTTTAACCTAGCCACCTGGGTGTGGGAAGGTCCTAAAGGAAGCCATCAGAATTGCTGGAAGGTAAATGTCACCATGTAAGTGCCCAGTCCAGCTGCCTCTCGCACTGCACTGCCCAGACAGTAATGTGGGGCCAGGGATAGAGCCACTGTTCCGACTCCCCCTCCCACACCCTGAGGAGATGGGCATGTCCTGCGGCCTGGTGCTCAGAGCGCAGAGAGCTGGCTGGTTTTTCCACACTCCTCCCCAAACCGACTTGGCCAAGGAGCTAAAGCAGGAGGAGCTGCTGAACTCTCTGTCTGACAGCGACAAGTAACCGCACGGAATGCTTTGATATTTACATTGATAGCAGCCCTGGAGCACTTTGCAGGCACAGCCTTGTAACGTCACTGCGTGGTAAGGTGGCAACATCCCGATACACAGCAGCTCTGCCTGCAGCATTGCCACCCCAGATGGCTTTTGGGAGGTGCAACGTCTCTCATGATGGCATGTTAGCAGCTCTGCTGGGGGCAGAGGTGTGTGTGTGTGTGTGTGTGTGTGTGTGTGTGTGTGTGTTGCTGCTGAGATTCTGCCAACTAAAGGAGAGGGCCATGGAAGCGCTTTGATGGGGCGGCTCCTAGCGTGGGACGTCAGCAGTGGACCCTGGCTAGCTAGCAGGCTGCAGAGCAGCAAGTCTGGGAGGGGAGCCAGGCCAGGCACAACTAAAGGTCACCCTGCCTGGGTGCAGGAGAGAGCGACGGCTGTCAGCTTGCTCACCTCTGCTGGAGGAATAAGTACAGCATAAAGGGAGGCTGCAGGCACAGAAGGGACGGGGGGTGGTGAGGGAAGCTGTTCTGCAAAGCAGGGTCACTCATGCTCCCTTCTGACCCACTTTAACCCTTTATTAAGGCAATAAAAACACATAGGTCCACTCTGCTCAGTGGCCAGAGATCCTCTGCAGTCTCTAAAGCTGTGCTCCTGACAGTTCTTGCTAAGAGGCAGTGTGGCCTAACGGATAGGGAGTCAGGGGAGCTGAGTTCTGTTCCTGGCTCTGCTACCTGCTGTGTGACCCTGGACAGGTCCCTTCCTGGCTCTGTGCCTCAGTTTCCCCTCCCACCCTGTGTCTATTTAGATTGTAAGACAATTGTGAAGGATGGTGTCGGTGTTTGCACAGCACTCAGCCCACTCGAATGCGAGCAATGAGTAACTTCCTGTAGGCAGGCAGGTTCATAAAGGCCCAGTACCAATGTGGGGTGGAACGCTACCATGGTGGTGGGACGAAAGGGAGGCAGAGCTGGGTGGCTTGAGGCCACAATGGTGCCTTGCTAGACAGTGTGTACCAAGGGCAGCTAGATGACCAGTGTGACACAAGGAGGCAACCCAACCTGAATGCTCCTGGCTGGAGAAGGGGGGCATCAGGATTTCCATTACAGCAGGAATGTAACCGATGTCCATCCTGGACCATCTCTCTGTTGGAGTGCAACCTGGGCATGGTGCTGATGCCTCCCCAAACCCCAGCTGGTCCATCTGCCCAGCTCTCTGACATCATGTCAGTCTAGCTCATGATTGGCTGGAGGCCAATACAGGCTACATATGAAGTTAGACCCTTGCAGTTGGTACCTAGGCGGGATGAGGACTTCAGCTGGTGCAGGTGCAGGTATACATGGGGAGCTTGTACTACCGCTGCCCAGGTCACACCTGCTGTATGAATAAAGCTTCTGCTGGCTTAGAGCCTCTTCCGTCAAAGCCCCCATCAGGTTAGGTGCATCAGTATTGCTCTTCCTCCCCAGCCCCCCACATGGGGCAAAAGGAAGTGGAGCCACAGAAGCAACGTGAGCATGAGTAGTCTTGCACTGAGCCAGCAGCAGAGCTGGGAGAAAAGTGCCAGACTCGGGGCTCCTGGGTTCTAACATCTTGCCCACATGCCATCTGTCCAGCACCTCTTGTAGCACTAGGCTCACAGCCAGAGGCTCCAGCCCAGTCGTACCAAAGCTGGACAGCGGGTGGCTGTGCCGTGCCTTCCCACGTGCTAACCCTTTCCCTCTTTTTTTTTTTTTTTTTCCCCCCCCCCAGCCACCTGGGCTGAACTTTGACCTCGATGGACTCAACCTGTCAGACACAGCCAGCGCCGGAGGTGACCAGTGTCGGATCATGTGATCGCCACCCATGCCAGCCGACCAATAGGAAGGGGTGATGGGTGTAGGTTGGGGGGACAGCCCCCTGGAAATGCTGCAGTGCTTAGAGCATGCCAGGTTCATTAACCTATAATTAAAAATCCAGATAGGATGGCCTCAGTCTGTGACTTTCAGAAAGTCTGACGAGATGCTAGTTGATGAGAGACTGCGCCCTGCAGAGATGCCTGGAGTGCTCTGACCACATGGTTCCCCCCTGGTGCCTCTGGGGTGCTGGAGTCTTCGTGGAGCAGCTCCAGCTGTTCAGGGGTCCCTCACAGGGTAGGAGGCCAGTTGCCTTGTCTGTGTGGTTTGAAATCTAATCCCCGTTCAAAGGGATAACCAGCCCCCTCGGCCCAAAAGATTCTGATCTAAGCCTCTTCCTGCTGTGTCCGGTCCCCTAAAACAGGCAGGGCTTGCGGGGGGGGGGGGGGGGGGGGGGTCTTACTGGTGGTTCTAGGGAGTATTGCAGTAGCTGAGCTAACCCCTGGGCTGGTCTGTCTCCCCTGCACACAGGTTCTAATAGTGACTGAGCCAGCCCAGGTGGGCAGCGCTGCCTTGAGGGGAGGTGGAGCTGGGGAGATCTCGCTGCAGAGTTCCTTCAGGGTAGATGAGCAGGTTAGTGTATTAGGGTTGTGGGGCCCTAAAAGGGCCTTTGTCACTCTTGTGCCATTAGCAGCACTCGCATGCGCTCACTGGTGCTGCTGAAAGGGGGACCTAGGCCTGTACTGAACTCTGTTCCTTTTCTCACACTCACTCCCCTCAGCTCTGGTTTCAGCTGGCAAGGGCTTTCTCCTAAAGGCCTGTGCCCTGCCAGTGGCTGTCTCTGCTAGAGCAGCCGCTGTCTAACTCCATGTCCAGTGGCTGAGTGTACGTTGCACGTCCCCTTCCTGAGACCTAAACTCTAGACTCCAGTGTGCCAGCAGTCACTGCCCTGGTCACCGGTGACCACTTGCTGCATCCAGTTATCTCTCTACTACAAGTCAGATTCCTCTCACCACTGATCCCCTCTGAATAATGTGAGACCAGTGCAGGCCTCCCAGGGCCTGAAGATCTGTCAAGAATTTATGCTGCCCAGCTGGATTTGCTTTCAACTACCATCCAGCCTTCAAGCCCCATGCAATACATGCCTGTGAGCTCCCCCACTGAATTTCTCCAAACACCCCCTTGAAGGCATCTGCACTGAGCCCTCTGCGAGGGAAGCTAACACAGAATAAATTGCCACCTGCACACAGCTGTCTCTCCTCTCCCTCCTCCCAACTCTAATAAACACCCAGCATTAATCTATACCTTTCTCGCTGCCAGGGTGACAGGTGGGGATTGTGCATTCTAGGAGAGCAGCTCAACTTGGCCCTGGCTAAGCTTAAAAATGCAGACCCCTTTGGAGCGGCTTGTGAAAACCCTGCTGGTTGCTTCCAAATCGTGTCAGGGTGCTGCCCAGCGGGGCCCTCCGTGTATCTGGGTTTATCAGGGGGAGCTGGGGTAGAAGTGATTGCCAAGGCAACACTGGCAGCTATCAACTCTGTGATGTGAATATTTTTTTCCCCCTCTCCTCCCTTGGCAGAACCTGATTGTACATGATGGGCTGTCTAAATTCCCTTAATAAAGGTGGTGGCGATCTCCCTGGCTCTGTCCTCCATGTCTGTCTCGGTGGGGTGGGGGATCTGCTGAATGGGGAAATGAAGGGGGAAGGAATAGAGCACAGACACCTGTGGGGAGGCCCTTCTCCCCATTCCTGGAATCCCGCTCCTCCTAGCCAACTGTACAGAGCAATACAACCAGGCTCACCCCTGGTAATCCCTACCCAGGGCAGGGACACTTTGGACTCGTGCTCAAAGACTCCACTTCTCCCTGCAGGGCCCCCTAGAGACACGTTGGGAGGGAAACATTTCTTTCTGAAAGAACTGGCACCTGAGACTGTTAATCTGGCAGCATGGATATTTAATCTTTGTGGGGGTAGTACCCTGTGACAGGAGTAGCTAACACTGTGCCTGTATTTAAGAAGGGGGGGCGGGGGAGTGAACAGGGTAAGTACAGATGTATTAGTCTGACCACAGTAAGAGGCAAGTCTGTAGAACAAACAGTGAAGGAAAGAATAACTTTGTGGCGGTAAAGGGGTAGGGTGACCAGATAGCAAGTGTGAAAAATCAGGACAGGGGGTGGGGAGTAATTGGCACCTATATAAGACAAAGCCCCGAATATCGGGACTGTCCCTATACAATCTGGCCATTTGGTCACCCTATAAAGGGGATGTAATGCAACAAGGGTTTACCAAAGGGAGATCATGCCAGACTAACCTGATTGCCGCCTTTGAGAAAATAACTGATTATTTTTTTTAGATAAGGGAATTGTAGAAGATCTAACATACTTGGACTTCAGCAAAGCATTTGACCGGGTACCAGCTGGGATACTGTTAGTTAAATCAGGGGAGATGGTGTCACGGAGTGTGGGGGAGTCAGGTCCTGCACCCCTCTTCCCGGGATTCAATGTGACTCTCAGCCAGCCAGTAGAACAGAAGGTTTATTAGGGTTGTCAGGAAAGAGTCCAAACAGAGCTTGTAAGTATGACCAGGACCCCTCAGCTGGGGCCTTCTGGGGGGGCAGGGAGCTTAGACCCCAGCTCTGGGGCTCCCTGCGTTTCACCACCCAGCTTCAAACTGAAAACCCAAAAGCCAAACCCTCCAGCAGCCTCTCTTCCCCTCCCCAGGGGCCCCTCCTCTAGCCTGTCCATTCTCCCAGCCAAAGGTGTCACCTCCCAACCCCCGTCCTGGCTCATGTTACAGCCTCAGGTAAAGTCTCACATTTCCAATGCAGCCTGTCCCAATGCAGCCAGCCTCTCGGGTCAGATCCATCTCGCTCTCTACTCCGTCACATCTCTCCCCCCTTCGAGACTGAACTGAGCGGGGTCACTCTGACCAGTGGCCTGGGGAAGTTCAGGGCCCCCTCTCCGGGACAACGCATCCGCTATCAGGTTGGCACTTCCCTTCACATGGACCACGTCCATGTCATAATCCTGCAGGAGCAGGCTCCACCTCAGGAGCTTGGCGTTGGCCCCTTTCATCTGGTGTAGCCAGGTCAGGGGCGAGTGGTCGGTGTACACGGTGAAGTGTCGCCCGAATAGATATGGCTCTAGTTTCTTGAGGGCCCACACCATGGCCAGGCATTCCTTCTCGATGGCCGCATAATTCTGCTCCCGGGGTAGCAGCTTCTTGCTTAAATACACGTTGGGGTGTCTCTGCCCCGTTTCATCCTCCTGCATTAACACCGCCCCCAGACCCATGTCTGAGGCGTCGGTGAACACCAGAAAGGGCTTGTCAAAGTCTGGGTTTGCCAGAACCGGGCCCCTGATCAAAGCCTCCTTCAGTGCACAGAGAGCCCTCTGGCACTCCTCGGTCCAGATCACCTTGTCTGGCTTCCCCTTCTTGCATAGCTCAGTGATGGGGGTGGCTATGGCGCTAAAGTGGGGCACAAATCTTCGATAGTACCCCGCCATCCCAATAAAGGCCTGGACCTGCTTTTTAGTTTGTGGAGCGGGCCAGTCCCGGATCACCTCCACCTTGGCTGGTTCTGGCTTTAGGTGGCCGCTCCCCACCCGGTGTCCCAGGTAGGACACTTCAGCCATCCCCACCTTGCACTTCTCCGCTTTTACGGTCAGCCCAGCCTCCCGGAGTCGGTCCAGCACTTGTTTAACTTGGGACACATGGTCCTCCCAGGTCTGGCTAAAGACACAGATGTCATCGATATACGCCACAGCGAAGCTCTCCATCCCCTTCAGTAGCTGATCCACCAGGCGCTGGAAGGTGGCTGGCGCTCCCTTGAGGCCGAAAGGCAGGGTCAGGAACTCGTAGAGCCCCAGAGGGGTAATGAAGGCAGATTTCAGCCGGGCATCTGCATCCAGTGGCACTTGCCAGTAGCCCTTTGTAAGATCCATGGTGGTAAGGTACCGAGCCCCTCCCAGCTTGTCTAGGAGCTCGTCCG
Source organism: Chelydra serpentina (assembly GCA_037349315.1). NCBI lineage: Eukaryota > Metazoa > Chordata > Testudines > Chelydridae > Chelydra > Chelydra serpentina. Next base: position 4,750,591 of record JBAIAC010000056.1, read on the forward strand.
ACCGGGGCATGGGGTAGGCATCAGATACAGTGATGGCATTGAGCTTCCGATAGTCCACACAGAACCGGATCGACCCATCCTTTTTGGGGACCAGCACCACCGGCGAGGCCCAAGGGCTGGATGACGGCTGGATCACCCCCAAAGCCAGCATGTCCTTGACCTCTCTTTCCAGGTCCCGAGCTGTCTTCCCTGTGACTCGGAAGGGGGAGCATCTTACAGGTTGGTGCGCTCCTGTCTGCACCCGGTGGACAGTCAGATTAGTGCGACCCGGCTGGTTGGAAAACAGCTGTTGGTACCGATGCAGCACCCCTCTGATCTCAGCTTGCTGGGCAGGGGTTAGCTGATCAGAGAGGGGGATCGTTTCTTGGGAGGAGCCAGCTCCTGTCTCGGAATAGATCTACTAGAGGGTCACTTCCCTGCTCCTTCCAATGTCCACACACGGCCAGCACCACATTCCCCCTGTCATAATATGGCTTCATCATATTGACATGGTAGACCCGGCAGTGGTGTGCCCGGTTAGACAGCTCCACCACATAATTTACCTCATTTAGCTGCTTGACAACCTTGAAAGGGCCTTCCCAAGTGGCCTGCAGCTTGTTTTTCCTCACAGGAATGAGAACCATCACCTGATCCCCCGTGGCGTAGGCGCGGGCCCGCGCCGTGCGGTCATACCAGACCTTTTGCTTCCTCTGGGCTCTGGCCAGATTTCCCTTGGCCAGGCCCATGAGCTCAGTAAGTCTCTCTCGGAAGGTCAGGACATACTCCACCACTGACTCTCCCTCGGGGGCCGCCTCCCCCTCCCATTCGTCTCTCATCAGGTCCAGGGGCCCCCGTACCCTCCTGCCGTATAACAGTTCGAAGGGCGAGAATCCGGTAGACTCCTGGGGCACTTCCCTGTACGCGAACAGCAGGTGCGGTAGGTATTTGTCCCAGTCTTGCGGGTGCTGGTTCATAAAGGTTTTCAGCATCATCTTTAGCGTCCCATTGAACCTCTCCACCAGCCCATTGGACTGGGGATGATATGCTGAGGCCCAGCTGTGCCGGACCCCACATTTTTCCCACAAGCACCGGAGCAGGGCTGACATGAAGTTGGACCCTTGGTCTGTCAGGACTTCCTTGGGGAACCCCACTCGGCTGAAAATGGTCAGCAGCGCATCCGCCACGGTGTCTGCTTCAATGGAGGATAAGGGCACCGCCTCGGGGTAGCGGGTGGCGAAATCTACCACCACCAGAATGTATTTCTTCCCCGACCGGGTTGTCTTGCTGAGAGGCCCCACTATGTCCATGGCCACCTTCTGGAAGGGCTCCTCTATGATGGGCAAAGGCCTCAAAGCCGCTTTCCACTTGTCCCAGGCCTTCCCCACCCGCTGGCAGGGGTCACAGGACCGGCAGTACTGATGGACAGTTGTAAAGACCCCAGGCCAGTAAAAGTTCTGTAGCAGCCTCTGCCTGGTGCGCCGGATTCCCTGGTGCCCTGCGAGAGGGATGTCATGGGCTAGGTACAGTAGCTTGCGGCGATACTTCTGGGGGACCACCAGCTGCCTCCTGATCCCCCACGTCTCCATCTCCCCGGGGGGAGCCCATTCCCGGTACAGGAACCCCTTCTCCCACAGGAACCTCTCCTGGCAACCTCTCCACATGGTCCGCACCTCCCTGCGGTCGGCCAGGTACCTGAGCTTCCGCAAGGAGGGATCTCTCTGTAACTCGGCCTGGAACTCAGCCGCTGGGGAAGGCATGGGAACCTGTTCCCTCGTGCTGTCTGTGTCTGAGGTCGCAGCCTCTCTGCGCCTGGTCCTGGGGTGCTCCCTCCCCACTGGGCCAGGGTCTTGCGCCCCGTGCAAGGCACCCTCTCCGAGGCCCGGGCGTAGCGCCCCTTGCCGGCTCTGGCTACGGGTCACGACCAGGGTGTCCCGGGACTCACTGGGCCAGTCTTCTAGGTCCCCCCCCATCAGTACCTCAGTGGGCAAATGCTGGTGCACCCCAATGTCCTTGGGGCCCTCCTTGGCCCCCCATTTCAGGTGTACCCTCGCCACAGGTACCTTGAACGGGGTCCCGCCCACCCCTGTTAGGGTCAGGTAGGTGTTGGGTACCACCCGATCTGGGGCCACCACCTCGGGCCGGGCCAGCGTCACCTCCGCGCCCGTATCCCAGTATCCAGTGACCTTCCTCCCATCTATCTCCAGGGGAACAAGGCACTCTCTCTGAAGGGACAGCCCCGCGGCCACCCTATAAACCGAGAACCCTGAGTCCGGGGCATCCAGCCCCCCCGAGGAGCTGGTCTGGGGCCTTCCTCCCTCCGGAGCCGTTGATAAGCTGCCAGCCCCCCTCTTCTGGGCTGTCGGCCCCTCGTCCGGCTGGGTCCCTACCCAGTTAACCCGGGGTGGGTTTGGTCTGCTCAGTCTGTCTCTGATCTTGGGGCATTGGGACCGTAAGTGGCCCCTCTGGCCACAGTGATAGCAGCTCATGTCCCGTTGGTCCCCTCGAGCAGGTCGGTTGGTTCTGGTGTCGGAGGTTCCCCTCGGGAGGGGGTTCTCCCTATTTCCCCTTTGGTGGGTCCCGTGGTGACTCTCTTGCTGCCTCAGGGTGGGCCTGCTCCTTTGGGATTCCTCCCTGCCACCCCTTGACCGACTGTTCATGAACTGGTCGGCCAGCCGCCCTGCGTGCTGCGGGCTCCCTGGATTTTTGTCCATCAACCATACCTTCAGGTCTGATGGGCACAGTTCATACAGTTGTTCCAGTACGAATAGTTCGAGCAGGTCCTCCATAGTTTGGGCCCCAGCGGTCCACTTGCGGGCGTATCCATGTATCCGGTTGGCCAGTTGTAGGTACGTGATCTCAGGGGTTTTTCGCTGATCCCGGAACCTTTGACGGTACATCTCGGGAGTCAGCCCAAGCTCGCAGAGCAGGGCCTTTTTGAACAGTTCATAGTCCCCAGTCTCCGTCTCTTTCATTCGGCCGTACACGTCCAGGCTTGCAGGGTCTAGTAAGGGGGTGAGATACTGGATCTTGTCTGCAGGGTCAACCTTGTGCAACCTGCAGGCATTCTCAAAGGCCGCCAGGAAGCTGTCTATGTCTTCCCCTTCCTTACGCCGGGCCAGGAAGTTACGATCAAACTTCCCTGTAGTCTTGGGTCCCCCCTCACTAACCACAGCCGGGGCCTCACTGCTCCTCAGTCTGGCCAGCTCCAGCTCATGCTGGCGTTGTTTCTCCTTCTCCTGCACCTCATGCTGGCGTTGTTTCTCCTCGTGCTGATGTTGTTTTTCCCGTTCTTCCCGCTCCTCCTTCAGTTCCTGCTGTCTCAACTCGAGCTCTTTCAGTTTTATCTCCCTCTCCCAATCCAGCCGCCTCCACTGCTGGGATGGGGAGCTCCGCCAGGAAGATCCCCTGCTGGCCGCCGGGGTCAAGGTGCCCTTGGTATTTGCTGGGCTTTCCCCAACCTCTCCCCTGTGCAGAGGTGAGAGGGGACTTGGGATGTCCTCGGCAGCAGTCTGACCCCTCCCAGCCAGGTCAGGCCCTGGGGCCCATGCTGCGTCTGTCGGGCGGCTTCCCCCAGGGGCAGGGATCGGGTCGTCCAAGCGATCCTTCTCCTCCAGCTGTGCAATCAGCTGGTCTTTGGTGGACTTCCCAACGCGCAACCCCCTCTGCCTGCACAGCTCCACCAGGTCGTTCTTACGGCGCTTAGCATACATCTTCCTGCTGGCCACTCTCAGGCCTGTGCGGTCTTGGCCCCCACGGCTTCCAGGAGGAACCCCTAGTGTGCCAGCCCTTCTCACTGGTCACACCCCTCAGGGTTAAGCGTAACTTCTCCGCCCCCCGAAACCGCTTCTCTCTGCCTCTTCAGCAACCTGCTCCCCGTCAAACCCCCTTCGTTGTACTGCTCTCCAGTCACTTACTGCAGGAAGTGCCGTTCATGGGGTGCAGAAGATCCCACCGCTGCCACCAGTTGTCACGGAGTGTGGGGGAGTCAGGTCCTGCACCCCTCTTCCCGGGATTCAATGTGACTCTCAGCCAGCCAGTAGAACAGAAGGTTTATTAGGGTTGTCAGGAAAGAGTCCAAACAGAGCTTGTAAGTATGACCAGGACCCCTCAGCTGGGGCCTTCTGGGGGGGCAGGGAGCTTAGACCCCAGCTCTGGGGCTCCCTGCGTTTCACCACCCAGCTTCAAACTGAAAACCCAAAAGCCAAACCCTCCAGCAGCCTCTCTTCCCCTCCCCCGGGGCCCCTCCTCTAGCCTGTCCATTCTCCCAGCCAAAGGTGTCACCTCCCAACCCGCGTCCTGGCTCATGTTACAGCCTCAGGTAAAGTCTCGCATTTCCAATGCAGCCTGTCCCAATGCAGCCAGCCTCTCGGGTCAGATCCATCTCGCTCTCTACTCCGTCACAGATGGGTTGTGCTAAAAGGCAAATTATTGGAATGGAGGGAGGTGACTAATGGAGTTCCTCAAGGAGCGCTCTTGGGGCGTAGCTTACTCAATCTTTGTATTAATGACCCTGGCACAAAAAGTAGGAGCGTGCTGTTGAAACTTGCTGATGATACAAAGTTGGGAGGCATCGTCAATACAGAGGAGGGCTGGACTATTAGGCAGGAAGATCTGGATGACCTTGAAGCCAGGAGTGACAGAAACGGGAGGAAATTCAATAGTGCAGAGTCATGCACTTAGAGTCTAATAAGGAATTTCTACTACCAGCCAGGGCCTCATCAGTGGAAAGCAGGAGGAGGAGAGAGCCCTGGGTGTGTGTGTTGATCACAGGATGACTGAGCCACCGATGATACGTAGCAGTGAAAAAGGCAAAATGCAATCCTAGGACTTCGCAGTAGGGAGAGAGAAGTATTAATACCATTGTACAAGGCCCTGGGGAGACCTCAACTGGAATACTGTGTGCAATTCCTGTCACCCATGTTCAAGAAAGGTGAATTCAGACTGGAACAGGTGCAGAGAAGAGCTACTAGAATGATCAGGGGACAGGAGGGCCTGTTTTAGGAGATTGGAAAAGCTTGGCTTGTTTAGCCTAGAAAAAAGAAAGCTGATTGCTCTCTATAAATACATCGGGGGAGGGAGGGGATGCCAGGAATGGAGAAGGTTTATTGAAGCTAAAGGACAATGTTGGCACAAGAACAAATGGATATAAACTGGCCGTGAACAAGTTGGAAATTAGAAGAAGGTTTCTAACGCTCAGAGGGAGGAGGTTCTAGAACAGCCTCCCCTTAGGAATTGGGGGCTGGGAGCAAACAATTTTAAGAGCGTGCTGGACAAATGTAGGAGTGGTTGTGTGCACTGTTCCCTCTAAGCTGTGTGCGCGTGCGCGCGCACACATCCTAACCCCCCCACACACGGAGAAATACCGTGCGCACAAAAATTTGCATAGAAGACATTTTTTGCGCACATGGCCTGTCAAAAATGTGCGCAGAAGAAATTTTATTGCGCACATGGCCTTGCAAAAATTAGGGGGAACATTGGTTGTGTGTGATGATAGGGGCAGGGCTCAGCAGCCCTGGGGCTCACTTTTTATGTCCCTAAAGCTCAGCTTCAATGTTTCTGCAGGCTGCCTGTAGGGGTCAGGAAAGGATTCTCCTACCCCTGCAATATATTCTCTGATGGTTTGGTTTGTTTTGTATCACCTTCCTCTGAAGCATAAGGGATGGCACGGCAGCAGGTGCTTGGCTGGCTGGTTCTTGCTCACCTGCTCAGGGTCTCCCTGGTCACCATATATGGGTGTGACAGGTTACCCTTCCACTCCGAGGTGCCACCTGATGTACTGGGGTACCACTGAATCAACCTGTTGTTCTTCGAGTGATTGCTCATATGTATTCCAATTAGGTGTGTGCGCGCGGCGTGCACGATCGTCGGAAGACTTTTACTCTAGCAACACTCGGTGGGCCAGCTGGCGCCCCCTGGAGTGGCGCCGTTGCAGTGTCTGATATATACCCCAGCCGGCCCAGCGCCCTCTCAGTTCCTTTTTACCGCCCGTGACGGTCTCCACCTCCCTAGTGTAGTTAGCACTCGTTCATTTGTTGATAGTTTTAAGTACTTCTTAAGTAGTTGTTAATAGTTTACTGATAGTTTGTTTGTTGTAGTTAGTGTAAATAGTAGCGGGAGATAAGGGGTTTCTCCCCTGTCTCCCTCCCGGTACCGGGCCAATGCCTGGCTCTCCGGGATTCAAGCCGTGCTTGGCCTGCTTGAAGCCGATGCCTACGGGGGACCCCCACGACTCCTGTCTGAAGTGCCTCGGGGAGTCCCACCTTCCGGATAAGTGCCGTATCTGTAAGGCTTTCAAGCCACGAACCAAGAAGGAGTGGGACTTTTGTTTGAAGCAGCTCCTCTTGGAAGCGTCTCTTAGCCCGATGTCGGCCCCGCACTGCAATCCGGTACCGACCTTCGCAGCCGGCGCGGCGCCAGCAGCCCCGGAGCGCCCGAGCTCCAGTAAAGAGCCACGGCACCGAACACCTCAGGCCGGGACTCCCCAGAGGTGCCGATCGTTGTCTCCAAGACCGAGAAAATCGGGTCCGGGACCGGCTCTGACCCCGGTGCCGCTGCATCTGCAGCCGGTTCAAGACCGTGCCAAACCTCCCGGCCCGGTGCCAGCACCGATGACTCCGGTACCGCAAGGACCATTGAGCTCGGTGCCTCTGGACAAAACGCCTGCACCACTGACTCCGGCTCCACAGGGGCCGCCGAGTCCGGCGCCGCCGCCGATGCCGGCACCAGCCCTGTCGACTCCGGTACCACAGAGACCGTTGAGCTCAGGGCAGCCTGTTAAGGCTCCAGTACCGATGACTCCGGTACCACAAGGTCCGTCGAGCTCGGTAACCGGCAGCTCCCTGGTGCATGCCGAGGTAGAGCTTACGCTGCCATCCACTCCGGACACCTTCTCGGCAGCAAGGGACCTGATTGCCATGACGGACTCGGCACCGACCCCATCTTCGGTACCGCCGTTGAGAATCATCACGTCCCGGGGCAAACTGGCCATGCTACATCTGGTGCCGCATGCGGCGATCGGCCAACATCAGCCTAGATCTCCTCGACGCCGCTTGCAGTCCCGGCACCGATCACCTTCTCGGCGCCAGTCGCACTCGCGGCACCGCTCCAGGTCGACCTCCAGACACGGTTGATGATACTACGATTCCCGGTACCGCTCCCGGTCCCGCGGCCGGTCGCAGCGTAGATCCCCGGACGACCGACCTCACTACCGCTCGCAGAGGCGTACGTGATCCAGGTCGGGCTCCCGGTACCGAGACAGCCGTCGGTACCGATCCAGGTCCCGGTACTGATCCCCGGCGCCACGGCACAGCACGGCTCTGCGGACCGGCCCTCAAGGACACTCTGCTCTGCCTTGGCCCTCCCGCTCGGCCTCTCGGTCCTCTAGAGCCGGTAGTGCCTACTATACGGACCAGGGCCACGTGGTCGAGGACCAGAGCCACTGGCCAGACGAGGGACAGGATCTGTCTCAAGCCCCGACGCAGTGGCCTTTTTGGACTCCGATGGCCTACCATCAGTCCCAAGGGGCCCCCTCCAGAGCCTCCCAGTCGGCTCACTCGGAGTCCTGGGCACCGGAGGTGATGGTGTCATGCCCTCCGGAGGCCCCAGACCCTGCAGCCCAGACATCGGCCGAGATCCCAGACTCGGAGGCCTTAGATGTGGAAGCTCCAGAACATCCGCGCCAGGAACCACCCCAGGACCCTCTAGTCCCAGGATTGTCGTCCTCCTCCTCCCTGGACGAGGCTGTGGTAGGAGCATCATCTTCAGGCCCGCCTCCCATCGATCTCCGGGACCACCAAGACCTACTACGCAGATTGGCTCTCAACATGAATCTGCAGGTCGAGGAGGTGGTGGAGCTTGAGGACCCGGTGGTGGACATCCTAACAGCCGACGCCCCCACCAGGGTAGCCCTCCCATTTGTACGGACTATATTTACCAACGCCACCTCAATCTGGCAGTCTCCAGCTTCGGTACCCCCCACTGCCAGGGGGGTGGAGAGAAAATATATGGCGCCCCCGAGAGACTTCGAGTACCTCTACACTCACCCCCCACCATGCTCCCTGGTCGTTCAATCTGTGAACGAGAGGGAGAGGAATGGCCAACAGGCACCCGCCCCTAAGTCCAAGGACGCCAAGCGCCTGGACTTGTTTGGCAGAAAGATCTATTCGGGGGGGGCCTTCAACTCAGAGCTGCTAACCAGCAAGCACTCCTGAGCCAATATGGGTACAACACCTGGAACTCCATGCAAAAATTCAAAGAGTTTGTACCCCAGGAGTCCAGGCAGGAGTACACAGCGTTGATTGAGGAGGGCAAGAAGGTGGCCAGAACGTCGTTGCGGGCCTCCTTGGATATAGCCGACTCAGCTGCCAGGACAATAGCTTCAGGAGTTGCCATGCAGCCTATCTCCTGGCTTCAGTCCTCCACCCTCCCTCCGGAGGTCCAGTATACCATCCAGGACCTACCGTTCGAGGGGCGGGGTCTGTTTTCGGAAAAGACTGACGCGAGGTTGCAGACCCTAAAAGACGGTTGCACCATCATCCGCACGCTGGGGATGCACACCCCAGCCACACAGTGCAGACCCTTCCGGCCCTTCACGCAGGGCCCTTATGCCGTGCCCACACCTCGGCAGGACTTCTCGAGGAGACCACGTGGCCGGGGCGGTAGGAGGCGGCAGCCTGGTCGCCAGACTGGCCAGAGCCAGGGCCCCCACAAACCATCGTCGGGGCCCAAACAAAACTTTTGAAGGGGCGCCCGAGGGCGGAATACCGGTCTCAGTTCACTGTCCCCCCCTTCCGAGACCGCCTTTCCCATTTCTTCCGTGCGTGGTCGAATATCACCACGGACCGTTGGGTCTTATGCACGGTGGAAAGCGGATACCACCTTCAGTTTGTCTCCTCCCCTGTCCCTCTTCAGGGACCCTTCTCACGAGCAACTCCTAATTCAGGAGGTGCAAACGCTCCTCTCCATAGGGGCAATAGAGGAGGTTCCAAGGGAGTTCAGGGGCAAGGGTTTTTACTCCCGCTATTTTCTAATCCCCAAATCACAAGGGGGGCTACGCCCTATCTTGGACTTGTGGGGACTCAACAAATTTATGGTAAAGTTGAAGTTCCGCATGCTTTCCTTGGGTACCATTATTCCTTCTATGGATCCTGGAGACTGGTACGCTGCCCTCGACATGAAGGACGCGTATTTCCATATTGCAATCTACCCACCACACAGACGCTTCCTCCGCTTTGTGGTAGACCAAAGACACTTCCAGTTTGCGGTTCTTCCCTTCGGCCTCTCCACGGCACCACGCGTGTTCACGAAGTGCATGGCCGTTGTGGCGGACGCCCTTCGTCGGCAACGGATTCAGGGGTTCCCCTACCTAGATGACTGGCTTATCCGCGGCAACTCCAGCAGCCAAGTCCAGTCGCACATCCTGACGGCCTTGAGCATGTTCAATCAGCTCGGCCTGCTCCTGAATGTAGAAAAGTCCACTTTGGAGCCAACCCAAAGGTTAGACTTTATAGGGGCAGTACTGGACTCGACTCTCGCCCGAGCGTTTCTGCCAGAGGCTCGCTTTCAGGCCCTCGTAACCATCATACGCAGCCGTCAGAGCTTCCCAACCTCGACAGCTCGCAGCTGCCTCAGCCTCCTTGGTCACATGGCGTCCTGCACGTTCGTGACAGCTCATGCCAGATTACGCCTCCGTCCACTCCAGGCGTGGCTCTCGTTGGTATACCGTCCACGCAGAGACAGCTTGGACTTGGTTTTGACAGTACCATCACAGGTCCTAGCCTCCTTGAACTGGTGGCTAGACCCCAAGAAAATGCTGGAAGGGGTGCCATTCCATCCGCCACAGCCATCCCTAGCCCTAACCACAGACTATCTCCTAGAGCTCTCAGTGTCCGCCCCGATCACTCTCCTGTTGTGGCTGGACCTGATTACGCAGCAGCACGGCAGGCTCCATCATCCCGACCTGCAGTCTCTCCACCTCACAGCGTGGCTGCTGCATGGCTGAACCCATCCGAGCTACACTGCTCCGGCCCGGTGCAACAAGTCTTGCTAAGTAGCAGGAAGGCCTCTACCATAGAATCATAGAATCTCAGGGTTGGAAGGGACCTCAGGAGGTCATCTAGTCCAACCCCCTGCTCAAAGCAGGACCAAACCCAACTAAATCATCCCAGCCAGGGCTTTGTCAAGCCTGACCTTGTCATCCCTCGGCTGGGGAGCCCATCTGAAGGGCCTCCAAACACAGGGCCTGTGGTCGGCGCAAGAACTAGCCCTGCACATCAACGTCAGGGAACTGCGGGCAGTGCGTCTTGCCTGCCAAGCCTTCTCCCAGCACCTGCAGGGTCATTGTGTGGCTGTCCTCACGGACAACACGACAGCCATGTATTACATCAACAGGCAAGGAGGGGCACGCTCCTCCCCGCTCTGCCAAGAACCAATGTGGTTGTGGGAGTTCTGCATAGCCCACTCCATCCACCTGGTGGTCTCCTTTCTCCCAGGGGCCCAGAACACCTTGGCGGACCACCTCAGCAGATCCTTTCAGGCGCATGAGTGGTCCATTCGGCCGGATGTTATCCACTCTGTCTTCCGGAGGTGGGGATTTCCCCACGTAGACCTGTTTGCGAGTTGCGAGAACCGGAAGTGCCACGCGTTCTGCTCGCTCCAGGGACGCGTTTCTCCTACCTTGGACAGACCACCTGTCCTATGCCTTCCCACCGGTGCCGTTGGTCCACAGAGTCCTGCTCAAATTACGCAGGGACAGGGCCCGCCTAATCCTGATCGCCCCGGCGTGGCCCAGGCAGCACTGGTACACCACTCTCCTAGAGCTCTCGGTGTCCGCCCCGATCACTCTCCCATTGCGGCTGGACCTGATTACGCAGCAGCACGGCAGGCTCCATCATCCCGACCTGCAGTCTCTCCACCTCACAGCGTGGCTGCTGCGTGGCTGAACCCGTCTGAGCTACACTGCTCTGGCCCGGTGCAACAAGTCTTGCTAAATAGCAGGAAGCCCTCTACCATAGAATCATAGAATCTCAGGGTTGGAAGGGACCTCAGGAGGTCATCTAGTCCAATCCCCTGCTCAAAGCAGGACCAAACCCAACTAAATCATCCCAGCCAGGGCTTTGTCAAGCCTGACCTTAAAAACCTCTAAGGAAGGAGATTCCACCACCTCCCTAGGTAACCCATTCCAGTGCTTCACCACCCTACTAGTGAAAAAGTGTTTCCTAATATCCAACCTAAACCTCCCCCTCTGCAACTTGAGACCATTACTCCTTGTTCTGGCATCTTCTACCACGGAGAACAGTCTAGATCCATCCTCTTTGGAACCCCCTTTCAGGTAGTTGAAAGCAACTATCAAATCCCCCCCTCATTCTTCTCTTCTGCAGGCTAAGCAATCCCAGTTCCCTCAGCCTCTCCTCATAAGTCCTGTGCTCCAGCCCCCTAATCATTTTTGTTGCCCTCTGCTGGACTCTTTCCAATTTATCCACATCCTTCTTGTTGTGTGGGACCCAAAACTGGACACAGTACTCTAAATGAGGCCTCACCAGTGCCGAACAGAGGGGAATAATCACGTCCCTCGATCTGCTGGAAATGCCCCTACTTATACAACCCAAAATGCCATTAGTCTTCTTGGCAACAAGGGCACACTGTTGACTCATATTCAGCTTTTCGTCCACCGTAACCCCTAGGTCCTTTTCTGCAGAACTGCTGCCCAGCCATTTGGTCCCTAGTCTGTAGCAGTGCATGGGATTCTTCCGTCCTAAGTGGAGGACTCTACACTTGTCCTTGTTGAACCTCATCAGATTTCTTTTGGCCCAATCCTCTAATTTGTCTAGGTCCCTCTGTATCCTGTCCCTACCCTCCAGCGTATCAACCACTCCTCCCAGTTTAGTGTCATCTGCAAACTTGCTAAGGGTGCAGTCCACACCATCCTCCAGATCGTTAATGAAGATATTGAACAAAACCGACCCTTGGGGCACCCCACTTGATACCGGCTGCCAACTAGACATGGAACCATTGATCACTACCGGTTGAGCCCGACCATCTAGCCAGTTTTCTATCCACCTTACCGTCCATTCATCCAGCCCATACTTCTTTAACTTGCTGGCAAGAATACTGTGGGAGACTGTATCAAAAGCTTTGCTAAAGTCAAGAAATAGCACGTCCACTGCTTTCCCCTCATCCACAGAGCCAGTTATCTCATCATAGAAGGCAATTAGGTTAGTCAGGCATGACTTGCCCTTGGTGAATCCATGCTGACTGTTCCTGATCACTTTCCCCTCCTTTAAGTGGTTCAGAATTGATTCCTTGAGGACCTGTTCCATGATTTTTCCAGGGACTGAGGTGAGACTGACTGGCCTGTAGTTCCCCGGATCTTCCTTCTTCCCTTTTTTAAAGATGGGCACTACATTAGCTTTTTTCCAGTCATCCGGGACCTCCCCCGATTGCCATGATTTTTCAAAGATAATGGCCAATGGCTCTGCAATCTCATCAGCCAACTCCTTTAGCACCCTCGGATGCAGTGCATCCGGCCCCATGGACTTTTGCTCGTCCAGCTTTTCTAAATAGTCCCGAACTACTTCTTTCTCCACGGAGGGCTGATCACCTCCTCCCCATACTGTGCTGCGGAGTGCAGCTGTCTGGGAACTGACCTTGTCTGTGAAGACAGAGGCAAAAAAAGCATTGAGTACACTAGCTTTCTTCACAACCTCTGTCAGTAGGTTCCCTCCCTCATTCAGTAAGGGGCCCACACTTTCCTTGACTTTCTTCTTGTTGCTAACATACCTGAAGAAACCCTTCTTGTTACTCCTAACATCTCCAGCTAGCTGCAACTCCAAGTGTGATTTGGCCTTCCTAATTTCACTCCTGCATGCCTGAACAATACTTTTATACTCCTCCCTGGTCATTAGTCCACTTTTCCACTTCTTGTAAGCTGCTTTTTTGTGTTTAAGACGAGCAAGGATTTCACTGTTAAGCCAAGCTGGTCGCTTGCCATATTTGCTTTTCTTCCTACACATCAGGATGGTTTGTTCCTGCAGCCTCAATAAGGATTCTTTAAAATACAGCCAGCTTTCCTCGACTCCTTTCCTCGTCATGTTATTCTCCCAGGGGACCTTGCCCATCAGTTCCCCGAGGGAGTCGAAGTCTGCTTTTCTGAAGTCCAGGGTCTCTGTTCTACTGCTCTCCTTTCTTCCTCTACCAGGTGCCCTCTACCAGGTCCACCTACTTGGCCAAGTGGAAACGTTTTTCCTGCTGGTGCGGCCCTCGGGGTGTTAGCCCTTTGCAGGTGCCGGTGCATACCATTCTGGACTACCTCCTGTCTTTAAAGGAGCAGGATCTAGCACTTTCCTCGCTAAAGGTCCACCTGGCGGCAATCTCGGCCTTTCATCCTGGCGAGAATGAACGCTCGATCTTTTCCACCCCCATGGTCAGCAGGTTCCTCAAGGGGTTAGAACGTCTATGCCCGCTGGTTCGCTGTCCGGTCCCCACTGGGACCTCAGCCTTGTCATAACCAGTCTCATGGGGGCCCCATTCGAGCCTATGGCCACCTGCTCGCTCCTGTACCTCTCCTGGAAGACGGCCTTCCTCGTAGCCATCACTTCGGCGAGGTGCGTATTTGAACTCAGAGCGCTCACTTCGGAACCCCCTTACAATGTGTTCCACAAGGACAAGGTACAGCTGCGACCACACCCGGCCTTCCTGCCCAAGGTAGTGTCGGCCTTTCATATTAACCAGGACATTTTTCTGCCGGTCTTCTACCCGAAGCCGCATGCCTCTCCAAGGGAGCAGCAACTCCATTCCTTGGACGTCCATAGGGCTCTCGCCTTCTACATCGAGCGGACGAAGTCCTTTCGGAAAACGACTCAACAATTCGTCGCCGTGGCAGACCGGATGAAGGGCCTCCCGGTCTCCTCCCAACGCATCTCGTCCTGGATCACATCATGCATCTGGACGTGTTATGACTTGGCTGGTGTTCCCACCACGCACCCTACTGCCCACTCCACCCGAGCTCAAGCCTCGTCCTCCGCCTTCCTGGCGCACATACCTATACAGGAGATATGTAGGGCAGCAACCTGGTCATCGGTGCACACCTTTGCCACTCACTATGCCATAGTTCAGCATTCCAGGGAGGATGCTGCGTTTGGTTCAGCGGTCCAACGCTCTGCAGTATCACAATCCGACCCCACCTCCTAGGCAGGGCTTGGGAGTCACCTAATTGGAATACATATGAGCAATCACTCGAAGAAGAAAAGATGGTTACTCATCGTAGTAACTGTTGTTCTTCGAGATGTGTTGCTCATATCTATTCCAAACCCGCCCTCCATCCCCACTGTCGGAATAGCCGGCAAGAAGGAACTGAGAGGGCGTTGGGCCGGCTGGGGTATATATCAGGCACCGCAACGGCGGCACTCCACGGGGCACCAGCCAGCCCACCGAGTGTTGCTAGGGTAAAAGTCTTCCGACGATCGTGCACGCCGCGCGCGCACACCTAATTGGAATAGATATGAGCAACACATCTCGAAGAACAACAGTTACTACGGTGAGTAACCGTCTTTTTCACTAGCCTGGGCTCCTTCACCATGTCCTGCTCAGCCTCCTCTAGCACACACACGGGTAGGGACATGCCCAGCTGTAGAAAGACACAGACAGTGAAATCAGCTCTGCATGGGAAGACTCAGCTAGGGAATTGCCCAGCACTCAAGTGCACTCCCGCTCTGGAGAGTAAACCCAAAATTGTATTGTTTTCCACTGCACGGAGAACTGTACAGCATAAGCTAATTAAAATTTGCCCCTCCCCCTCAATATGGAGAGAGATATACACAGCTTCCCCCCCCCAGTTATGAATTCCACAAACTGGTTTAGAGAATAAACAAAAACAAGTTTATTAACTACAAAAGATAGGCTTTAAGTGATTATAAAGGATCGCAAACAAATCAAAGCAGATTACGGAACAAATAAAACATGCAAACTAAGCTTGATACATTAAAGAAACTGGTTACAAGTAGTAATTTCTCACCTTAAAGACCAGGCACCTTTTCCAGCCTGGGTTCAGCTCTTCCCACCCTGGCCCACCCCGCCCCTTCTCTTTGTTTCTTTGATGTTTCCAGCAGTCATCCTGGGCGGGGATTCAGTGAAAAAAGAACCTAGATTAACTCACTTCCCGCCTTAAATAGGATTTACATATGGTGGGAATCCTTTTTTCCCCAGTTTGATCCCCACTCCCTATTAGTGGAAAAATACTAGTAGTCCAAGGAATCCAGTACCAGGTGACATGATCACATGAGCCTGCAGTGTCAAAGCAGCCATGAGTGAAGGTTGTTTGCAGCATCTCAGGAAGGTGGGAGATTAGCATCTTCAAAATCCTATTGTTCCCCCTAATGGCCCATCCAGGCTGATTGCATTTTGTCTAGTGGGCATTTCCAAGGTGTAAACACAGTTCTAATAGGTACATAGACAATATTCCCAACTTCAGATACAAAAATGATACATGCATACAAATAGGATAATCATAGTCAGTACATCATAACCTTTCCAATGACACCTTACATGATCCATCTTGCACACAAAAATCTTAGTTATGCCATATTTATATCATAACCGTATCTCTATGAAGAATATGGGGCACAGTGTCACAGTGGGGTCAGGCAGGAATTTTCCCTCAACTCAGATTGGCAATGACCTGGCGGCGGGGGGAGGGAGGGGGTTTGCCTTCCTCTGCAATGTGTGAGCCACTTGCCAGGATTGCACCTTGGTCTCTCCTATTCTCTGCCTGTGGCACATCATCTCGTCTTGTGAGGGCTGGAATACTTCGGTTTACTTTGTCTTTTGGGTTTAGTGTCTGGGTGCTGGGTGGGGTTGGTGAACCGTGAGATACAGGAGGTCAGATTAGATGATCTGGCCACTCCTTCTGGCTTTAAACTCTGACTCTACTTACCAGTGGACTGCAGTTGCCTCTCGGGTGGATCGTGATACCTGTTTTTAATTGTGAGCAATTCTTAAAAACCCGGTGTGACCAGGCTCCAAGTGGGGAGCCAGCTATGGTCACTCAATTAGGGTGAACTGCAAATAATGGGGCAGCCAAACCCCCAAAAGCTGGTGGATATCCCAATACTTGGATTTACCAAGCCAGCATAAAACAGCTTCTTTATTACCTTATTGGTTACTCAGAAGTCCAAACAACACAGTTCCCTTAAAGCAGGGGCGGGCAAACTTTTTGGCCTGAGGGCCACATTGGGTTTCGGAAATTGTATGGAGGGCCAGTTAGGAGTGGGGGTTGTGGACCAGCCCCCCCACCCCTCCCGGGACTCCTGCCCCATCCAACGCCCCCGTTCCATGATGTCCCCCTACCCCATCCACACCAAACCCTCCCTGCTCCCTGTCTCCTGACCGCCCCCAGAACCCTTGGCCCTGACTGCCCCATCCAACCCTCCCTCTCCTTCCTGACTGCCCCCTCCCAGGACTGCTGCCCCATCCACCCCCCCCCCCCCCCGCTCCCTGTCCCCTGACCGCTCCCGGAACCTCTGCCCGATTACCCCCCCCACCCCATCCAATCCCTCCTCTCATTCCTGACGGCCCCCCAGGACCCCTGCCCCGTCCAACCATCCCTTCTCCCTGTCCCCTGACTGCCCCCCCAGAACCCCTGCCCCTGACTGCCCCCCGCCACCCCATCCAATCCCCTCTCCTTCCTGACTGCCTCCCCGGGACACCTGCTCCCATTCAACCCCCCTTGTTCCCCGCCCTCTGACTGCCCCAACCCCTATCCACACCCTTGCCCCCTGACCACCACCCCGAACTCCCCTGCCCTCTATTCAACGCCCCCCGCCTGCTCCCTGCCCCCTTACCGCACTGCCTGGAGCACCGGTGGCTGGTGGCGCTACAGCTGCACCGCCCGGCTAGAGCCAGGCCACGCCACCACCACTGCACAGCACAGAGCACTGGGTCAAGCTGGATTCTGCAGCTGTGCTGCCCCAGGAGCTCCCAGCCCCGCCACCCAGAGCATTGCGCTGGCGGTGGGGCGTGCTGAGGTGACGGGGGAGGGAGAAACAGCAGGGGAGGGGCTGGAGGTAGCCTCCCAGGCAGGAGGGTCCCGCGGGCCGTAATTTGCCCACCTCTGCCTTAAAGTGATCCAGCCTCAGGCCTCCATCCAGGTACCCACGTCAAATATGATGATTTCTGAAAATCTTATTTCATCATATAAAAGAAAAGGTTCTTCCAATCCCAAAGGATCGGACACATTACCTCCCAGGTTAATGAATGTTTCAGATCTTGCCCAAATACACACTACAGCCAATTCTTATTAACTAAACTAAAATTTATTAAAAAACAAAAGAGAGAGAGTATGGTTAAAAGATCAATATACAGACAGACATGAGTTCAATTCATTGAGGTTCAGATTCATAGCAGAGATGGTGAGCTTTGTAGTTGCAAAGAGTTCCTTTAGAATTCAGGTCATAGTCCAATGTCCAAATCTGATATTCAGGGCATACCAGCATAACTGGGACCTCAGTCTTGCGACTCAAACTTTCCCTGAAAAAGCTTAAGCAGATCTAAGATGACAGAATCGGGACCCAAGGATCTTCTATACAATGTCATGTCTTTTGACAAGTTGGAATTCCTCAGGGAACAAAAGGTAATTAGGATGACTTTGAAGGAGGTCCATCATAAGGCCATTTGTTTGTTCCTCCACCATTCACAGATTATTTGTTATACATTTCAAAGAGATATGAATACAGAGATATCCTGTGTTTACAATTCATTTAAATGTTCTTTTGACCTCTGAATTATCAGAATACAGGAGACAGGGACTGTTGATTACATTGTGGACCCTACTCATACATATATAAATACACAAAAACACAAACATCTCCCCACGTGTCTTTTGAGGGTTATTTATTTTGCAGGATGTTTAATCCTTTCTAGCTATGTGTCACACCCTGTTTAATGCTGATTACCGATACCCAGATGAAACTGCAGGGGCTATTTGAGGATGTGGAAAGGAATACCCGCCAGGGGCCAGGAAAGGGCTGGTCAATGCTCCCAGAGGTGTGTTGGGAGTACTAAAATCTCATTCCGTGGGCAAGTTAGTGATAGAAATGGAAGGGGGTGGGTGTCATGTCAGTGTGTTACCCTCTGTGGTGTAGTGGGGGCAACGCGCTCCCCACCCCCTCACTCCACGTCCTTGACTGGTGGAAATGTTGATAATACGTCATTGGAGATGGGTTAAGTACTGTAGTGGGTTGTTTGAAAGCCTGTTCTCCCACGAATACAATGGTACCAACCATGACGAACTGGTCCTAGAACAATTGCACAGATGTATATTTGAGAAGATTTAAAAATCAGCATTTATGAAATTCTACTTTATGAAGGGATGCATTGCTCACTCGTAAAGTAACACTGGGCTTTGGTAATCCTTGGGAAGTTAGCCTTGGCATGTAGGAGTTGTGATACAGCATGGCCAGAAGGCAGCAGGAGAGTGATCCTATTGGGATCCGGGAGGAAAGTGGGCTTTGCCCGCCCACTGCTAAAGGATTCCCCCCCCCCCCACCTCAGCCTAAGGGGAGGGATCCACAGGACCTGGATTCCAAGTAATTCCAGGGGACAACAAATGAGAAAACAGGGACGGGAGTGTGGTCAAAGGGTCAAACGAAGTGAACCAGATGGGGACACCGAGCAGAGAACCCCGGACAGCGCCCACTGCTCCTCAAAGGCGTCAAAGGAGTCAGTGGACGCTGCCCAGAGGAACTCTGCCTGGATGCGTGAACGAACGGAGGATCGGAAATAGGCCCCACAGTCACAGAAGCCTCCATCGGCCAACCTCCTCACCCTGGTTTTATAGATGGCCAGTTTAGCTAGGGCCAGGAGGAGGTTGACCAGGAGGTCCCGCGACTTTGTGGGGCCACGGATAGGGAGTGCATAAATAAAGAGGTGAGGGGAAAAGTGTAACCAAAACCATAACAAAATGTCTAAGAGAAGCCGGAAAAGGGGCTGCAGCCTGGCGCACTCCAGATAGATGTGCACCAGGGGCAGGTGTCCGGGATAGGAGTGAACTGTGCCAAGTACATGCCCGTGCTCACGGCTCCATGAAGGAGCCGCCAACTGACGTCCCCGGCGGGCCTTGGTACCTGGGTGGAATATAGGCTGGCCCACCGGGGGGCCTCACACTCTAAAGGTGGTAGAAGGTCCCGCCACTTTGTGTCAGGTCGGGACGCGAGGGTGAGGAGATGAAGGGTATGGAGCACGAGCGTGTATAGATGTTTTCTTGGCACGGTCTGGAAGCGGACCAGCTGCAAATCGTGCAGCCAGCTCGCGGTGAAGGGAAGGGGGGCCGGTTGGGTCCACGGGGCACGGGCCCAATAAAAAGGTCCAGAGGGCCGGGGGTGGAGGGAGGGCGGGGCGTGCCCTCTCGCAGGACCCGGTCGAGGTAGGCCCAAGCAGCGGGCGGCAAAGCGGCCTTCACCTCCTGAAGTACATGCCGGGGAGTACGAGGTCTGGAGAGCCCCATGCGCTGAGCGAGCGTCATGGGATCCAGCCAGTCTCCCCAGTCGTAGTCCAGGAGGTCTCCGACTCTGGTGACTTCTGCCAGGACCAACCTCTGGTGCACCAAGGGGGACTCCGCCACCTGCACACGAAGCTGGGGGTTATGTAGCAGGGGCTCGGCGAGGAGATCTGCCCCCTCGGTAGCCGCCACGGACTTGGTCGCTGAGAACAGTTTCCAGGTCCGGAGGAGGTCCTGGTAGAAGACCGGCAGCCTGGAGAGGTCTCGCGGAAGACCTCTCGGATGGAGATAAAGGAGCTGCCAGTCATATCGGAGCCCTCGGAAGTGGCGCAGGAAGGCATGCGCCAGTACGCTCCACGCTGGACTACCTGCACCATAAAGGAGCCTCTGCAGGGCCTGGAGGCGGAAGACATGGACCTGAGTGTGCAGACACTTCAGGCCCTGCCCCCCCTCCTCCAGAGGTAGGTGGAGAACCCCTGCAGAGACCCAGTGCAGTCCTGACCAAAAGAACTCCAGAATCGATGTCCGGAGGTGGGCCAGGAAACCCGGGGCCGGGACCAGGGTGATGAGCCGGTACCAGAGCATGGACAGGACTAGTTGATTAAGCACCAGTGCCCTCCCTCGAAAGGAGTAGCCCTGTCCATCTCCGGAGCCACTCTGCCACCCTGCCCTCTAAACCTTGCCAGTTCTCCGGCAGAGACGGATGTGTGGCAGGAAGGTAAACGCCGAGATAGAGCAGCGGACCCGCACTCCACCTAATGACCTGAAGCGCGGGTGGGAGGGAGCTCCCCTGCCACCCGTCCCCTACCACCAGGCCAGAGCTCTGACCCAGTTGACCCGAGCGGAGGAGGCCGCCGAGTAGATTGCCTGGCAAGCCTCCACCCGCACCAAGTCGCCTGGGTACTGGACCACGAGGAGCACGTCGTCGGCGTACGCCGACAGGACCAGCCGCAGCTCTGGCTCTTGGAGCATCAACCCCATCAACCTCCTGCGGAGGAGACAGAGGAAGGGCTTGATCGCCAGAGCGTACAGCTGGCCCGAGAGGGGACACCCCTGCCGTACTCCTCGCCCGAAGCTGACCGGCTCAGTCAGGGTCCAGTTGAGCCTGACCAGACACTCTGCGGAGGTGTACAGCACATGGAGAAAACCCACAAACTCGGGTCTGAAGCCAAACGCTCGCAGAGTGCTCAGGAGGTACCAGTGATCCACCCTGTCGAATGCCTTCTCCTGATCCAGGGACAGGCGGGCGAACGACAGACCATCCCTACGCCCAAGCTCCAAGAGATCCCAGACCAGATACAGGTTGTCGAAGATGGTGCGGCCCGGGACAGTGTAGGTCTGGTCTGGGTGGACCATGTCCGCCAGCACGGACCCCAGCTGCAGCGAGATAGCCTTCGCTACGACTTTATAGTCTGTGCTGAGGAGCGAGACGGGACGCCAATTCTGTAAATCGCGGAGGTCCCCCTTCTTCGGCAATAAGGTGAGCACATCTCGCCTGCACGAAAGAGGGAGGACCCCGCTCTGCAAGGACTTGGCACAGACGATGACAAGGTCTGGGCCGAGGACGTCCCAGAACACGCGGTAGAACTCCATGGTCAGCCCGTCCATTCCCGGGGATTTATTAGTGGGCATGCGACGGAGGGCTTCCGAGAACTCGGCCAGAGTGAGAGGCAGCTCTAGCCGGTCTCAGTCGCCCGCGCCAACCGTGGGGAGTTCGTTCCAGAGCACTCTGCAAGCGTTAGGATCGGTCGGATCCAGGGAGAAAAGGCTCACGTAGAAGGCCCTGGCCCTCCCGCACATCTCCACCGGATCCGTGAGGGGGTGCCGTCCTCTGCCAGAAGGCAGGTGACGTGTTTCTTGGCCCCCCTCCTTTTCTCCAGGGCATAGAAGAAGCGGGAATCACAATCCATCTCCCGAAGGAGACGGATGCGGGATCGAATGAAGGCGCCCCGGGCCCAATGGTCTTTGAGTTCACGGAGCTCCTCCCGCTTTTCCAGGCACGCCCCACAGAGGGATGGATCCTCGGGGCTGGCGGCCAGACCCCTCTCCAGCTCATAGACTCATAGATCATCAGAGTTGGAAGGGACCTTAGGAGGTCATCTAGTCCAACCCCCTGCTCAAAGCAGGACCAATTGCCAATTTTTGCCCCAGATCCCTAAATGGCCCCCTCAAGGATTGAACTCACAACCCTGGGTTTAGCAGGCCAATGCTCAAACCACTGAGCTATCCCTCCCCCCCAGCTCAAAGATCTCCCGTTCCAACTGCTGTATCGCCACATCCCTCCGCCGGTTGGCGCCCCGGGTGTAGTCACGGCAGACGAGCCAGGCGCGCACCTTCCCTAGATCCCACCATCGCCGCACCAAGGGAAAGACACATCGCTGCCCTCGCCAGGCCAGCCAGAACTCCCGGAAGGACGCCACAAAGCCCACATCCTCCAGCAAGCTGTTGTTGAAATGCCAATAGGCTGGCCCCGGCCTCTCCGCGCAAAGAGAGGCTGTTATGGTGGCCAAATGATGATCTGAGAACGGGGCTGGCTGGACGCTGGAGGCGTGGCCCCATGAAAGATGAAAACGGGATAAATAAATGCGGTCCAACCGGGAGTGAAGCGACCGCCGGGCCTCCACCCAGACAAAGGTGAAGGTCGAGATGTCGTCCGGGTGGTGGTCGCGCCAGACGTCCACCAGGGAATGATGGTCGACTATCTCCTGGAGGACGTTCGTGGCGGCCGGGCACTGCTCGATCCCCGAGCGGTCCTGCTCCTCGAGGGTGTTGTTAAAGTCCCCGCCCAGGACCAGGCACTCGTGAAGATCCAAGGTGCCGAGGAAGGCGGACGCCTGCTGATAGAAACGTAACCAGATAGTAGAGTAAGGTGGGGGGTGTCTGACCCAGCCAGGGGAGTAGCTGGAGCAGCAGCAGCTACAGCAGTAGGGAGAGCCCAGGGCCAAGCAGCAGCCCCAGCAGGAACAGCAGCCCTCTACCTCCCGCCTCCCTCCTGGCCAGAAGGCAGCAGGAGAGTGAGTTAGGAGAGATATGTGAGCCCCAGGATGAGGAGGAGCCTTATTCCCTGTAGAGGGAAGAAAGGTTACTATAGATTAATTAAAAGCACCTGAAGCCAATTAGAGCACCTGAGGCCAGTCACCTGATAAAATCCCCCTGCTTCAATCAACCAGGGGAAGGAGTTGGAGCAGAGAGCAGTTTGGAGGAGCTGAAGCAGAGTGGTTTGGTGGTGGAGCAGAGAGCAGTTTGGAGGAAAGCAGAGGAGAGTTTGGAGAAGTGCTGCGGCGGGCTAAGAAGACCAAGACCCTAGGTAAAGGGATACCTGGCTTGTGCAGAGGGAAGGCAGGAAGCCCCACAAGCTGAAGGGCAGGAGAGGGAAGTAGCCCAGGGGAAAGTATCACTAGTACAAGTGGTTTACCCGCTATCCTAGGGCCTCTGGGCTGGGACCCAGAGTAGAGGGCAGACCCGGGTCCCACCCTCTCCACTCCCCTTCTCTGGGATACTAGTGGGACAGCTGATACCCCAGTTCAGGGGCAAGAAATGGTGCCCTGAAACCCCCCACAAGAAGAGAAAGCGCGGGACCTATCATAGTAGTGCTGGCAATTTGCCACAGAGTGAAAACATATATTCGTCAGTGTTGTCCCTCTTTAGGCCACCAGCACGAGATGCTTTGTCGCCCTGATCCTCATCTGTGCCGTACTCACATGTCTTCATACAAAACAGGCTGCTGGCCAAACTTTTGCAGGGTGGTGAGCATCTGGTGTTGGCACATGAGCATTTGGGATTAATTTGGGAGTACATGGTTTTTTCATACATAGTCGGTGTGATCCATTCATCCTCCAAGACCCATCCCTGCCTGATAGAGGAGGGTAGTTTTGAATGCGCTAGATCATCTTGGAGCCATTTAATTGCTTGATAATTTGCCCACTTGATAGCAGGTATAAATGCACCCCTTGTCAGTGGCAGTTTTTCTCCATTTGTCTGTTTCTTGGAAGACGTCCACTGGTGTAGCTCTGCAAGTGTCGTAATGTTGGTCTTCAAATGGTAAACCTCCGGTGATCCCTCCGGTGCATTTATCAGTCACTCATCGGTGACTGTCTCAACCATTTTGAGCACTTTCCAAGCAAGGCGAGAGTCTTCGGAGGCTGAATCAAATGCCTTTCAGGAAGATAATTTGGTCTTTCCAGCTAACTTTCCAGTAGTGTCACACCTGGAAGGGCGTGGAAACCTGGCAGAGCGGCGGCTTTGCAGGTCCAAGTGATAGGAACACATCTCTGAGGGATATACAGCGAGTCTGTTTCCCAGCAGAAGGCAGAGAAACAGAATCTTGTAGATGTCTTGGGTAGCGTCTCACAGAGAGCACTAGAACGTCTGTCTTGTGCAGAAATCCAGAGTTTAGTAGTACTTTTGTCTGTGGCATTGATGGCATGCAAGATAACTATAGTGTCACCTCCTCCTGGGAACTAGGAAGAAATTCCATTGATCAGTGCGAGGCAGCATCTTCATTACACCATGCGTCCACAAAATTCTTTGAGCAATTCTTTGCATGCTGGAGCATTTTTCCTGCAAGATATGCAGCTAACATGTTCTTCGTGCGAGTATGAGACTAGTTTCTTCATTGTGACACTGGAGATCTTCGTGGAATCAATTATTTTTGTACAGGACAGGAGCAATGCTATGGAATCTCTTTGGTAATATTATTAATTGATTCCTTTGCATACATGTCAAACACAAGGCAGACTTCATCATAGGTCCAGTAGTTTCTCTGTAGCCTCATAATGAAGCGTTCAGCTGAATCTCGGCAGGTGTTAAATTTCTAGTTTGTCGAGAGCTTGTACCTCAGCCATACCCTCTATGATTGCTACACTGAAAGGCCTCTGCTGGCATAAGGTACCGGTCACATTTTGTTAGTAGCCGCTGGCTTGGAAACACCACGCAAGGTATGCATTAAGACACGTACTGTAGGACAAAATGCTTCTCTGTAAAAATGTAGCAGCTGGAAACAGTCTCCATATTACTGTTGACATCAGCACTTTCTTCTGCTTTTGCAGCTTTTGTGCTGTGATTCATCTCTGCATCTAGCATTGCTAAAAACTATGCCCTTATCCTACAGTTCATTTTCAATAAATGCTTTGAGTTGTTTGGCTAAGCCGCTATTCCTCTTCAGTCTGGTTCAAAGCACATTTCTTTGTACTGAGCCTCTGCATCAGCCATCACCACCACTGCTTTCCCATCCATTAGAGGCTCTGCGAGGCAATTTACGAACTCCAGCTGGGTCGCACAGTTTGCAGTAGTAAAGTCAGTAGTTGTTTCCAATTTTTTTTAACCTTTTGATGCAACAGATTACAGTCTTGGTATAGGACTCGGTGTGATCTGCAATGTCATATGCATGGGTGTCTTATAGGTCAATGCACCTACTCCACTTTACTTTCTGTGCATCGTTTTTGCGAAGAGTGACTGCTTCGTACAGTTTCTCACCTGTCTCGCATGTTGAAACTGTGCTTAATGGATGCTTTTTGGCTTCCGGATTACTGCAGAAGAAGCAGGTGTTCTTCTCGAAACACATGTCGTGGGACCTAATATAAGGCGAGTCTTGCCCACAGCAGGCCCTTGTCTCAATGTCTTCAACTTTTTCTTGATGCTTGATGTACTTCCTCTCCAAGCTGGCCAAATTCAGTTTATGGGTGTGTCAGGGTTCCCTCCCCACTCTGAACTCTAGGGTATAGACGTGGGGACCCGCATGAAAGACCCCCTACGCTTATTTCTACCAGCTTTAGGTTAAAACCCCCAAGGTACAAAATTCCCTGCATCCTGAGAATGCTTCTCTCGCTGCCACCATCAAGTGTTTTAAACAGGAACCAGGGAAAGGAACCACTTGAAGTTCCCCTTCCCCCCAAAATACCCTCTCAAACCCATACACCCCCTTTCCTGGGGAGCTTGAGAATAATCTCCTAACCAATTGGTTACACAGTGATCTAAAACCCCACCCTGAGGTTTTAGAACAATAGAAAAGAGTCAGCTTCTTAAAAGAAGGATTTTATTAAAACAAATAAGGTAAAAATCATCTCTGTAAAATCAGGATGGTAACTATTTTACAGGGTACTCAATTTCCAAACTCAGAGGGATTCCCCCTCTGGACAAAACCTTAAAGTTATAGAAAAAACAGGAATAACCCCTCCCTCTAACACAGGCTGCAGAAAATAGGAATAAACCTCTCTTTTAGCACAGGGAAAGCTCCCCAAGCAAAACAAACAAAACCTATTCGCAATGATGACTAACTTACTTTAGAACAGTGAGGTTTGGTGAGGCTGGTTTGGAGATTGATTTTTCTGCCTGGTCCTTTTAGTCCCCAGAGATCACTCTGACTCAGACAAAGAGCCACACACAAAACCTTCCCCCATCCCAAGATTTGAAAGTATCTTGTCCCCTTATTGGTCAGATGCCAGCCAGGTTACCTGAGTCTTAACCCTTTACAGGTAAGAGAATTTTATAGTATTGTATCAGCTTCTTAACCCTTTCCCTTTATATTTATGACAGGGTGCATATAAAGTGACACAGAGCGTTGTGTTTAGCCAGGTTCTCCACCGTGGTATTTGCCAAAGATTCAGCTACTAGTTGGTACTCTTTGTCTCCCCGTTGATGCCTAAAACTAATCAAAACCAAAGTAAAAGAAAAGATTTTGGAATAAATTCCTTTCAGATTGTAATTTATCATGTTACATAATGTACATTAGGTATGTGCATACCATTTGCAGATGGATTCCAGTAACTTCTGCTGGATGCTGACATCTTAACCACTGCCTCCTGTTCAAGCTGTCCTGTAGTAACTCGAGTGTGAGTACCAGCCTCAGGGCAGACTATGAAGAAGCAGGACACAAACCCCACATTGGCTGTGAATGCTATACTTAGCTTTCACCAACTATTGATTAAGTGTAAACTCCTGATGGCCTATAACACAAAAAAAAAGCAGCTTACAAGAAGTGGAAGATTGGACAAATGACCAGGGAGGAGTATAAAAATATTGTTCAGGCATGCAGGAGTGAAATTAGGAAGGCCAAATCACACTTGGAGTTGCAGCTAGCTGGAGATGTTAGGAGTAACAAGAAGGGTTTCTTCAGGTATGTTAGCAACAAGAAGAAAGTCAAGGAACGTGTGGGCCCCTTGCTGAATGAGGGAGGGAACCTTGTGACAGAGGATGTGGAGAAAGCTAGTGTACTCAATGCTTTTTTTGCCTCTGTCTTCACAGACAAGGGCAGCTCCCAGATGGCTGCACTCCGCAGCACGGTATGGGGAGGTATGGGGAGAAAGAAGTAGTTCTGGACTATTTAGAAAAGCTGGACGAACACAAGTCCATGGGGCCGGATGCACTGCATCCGAGGGTACTAAAGGAGTTGGCCGATGTGATTACAGAGCCATTGGCCATTATCTTTGACAAATCATGGCAATCGGGGGAGGTCCCGGATGACTGGAAAAAAGCGAATGTAGTGCCCATCTTTAAAAAAGGGAAGAAGGAAGATCCGGGGAACTACAGGCCAGTCAGTCTCACTTCAATCCCTGGAAAAATCATGGAACAGGTCCTCAAGGAATCAATTTTGAACCACTTAAAGGAGGGGAAAGTGATCAGGAACAGTCAGCATGGATTCACCAAGGGCAAGTCATGCCTGACTAACCTAATTGCCTTCTATGATGAGATAACTGGCTCTGTGGATGAGGGGAAAGCAGTGGATGTGCTATTTCTTGACTTTAGCAAAGCTTTTGATACAGTCTCGCACAGCGTTCTTGCCAGCAAGTTAAAGAAGTATGGGCTGGATGAATGGACGGTAAGGTGGATAGAAAACTGGCTGGATGGTCGTGCTCAACGGGTAGTGATCAATGGCTCCATGTCTAGTTGGCAGCCGGTATCAAGTGGAGTGCCCCAAGGGTCGGTGCTGGGGCCGGTTTTGTTCAATATCTTCATCAACGACCTGGAGGATGGTGTGGACTGCACCCTTAGCAAGTTTGCAGATGACACTAAACTGGGAGGAGTGGTTGATACGCTGGAGGGTAGGGATAGGATACAGAGGGACCTAGACAAATTAGAGGATTGGGCCAAAAGAAATCTGATGAGGTTCAACAAGGACAAGTGCAGAGTCCTGCACTTAGGACGGAAGAATCCCATGCACTGCTACAGACTAGGGACCGAATGGCTGGGCAGCAGTTCTGCAGAAAAGGACCTAGGGGTTACAGTGGACGAAAAGCTGAATATGAGTCAACAGTGTGCCCTTGTTGCCAAGAAGGCTAACGGCATTTTGGGCTGTATAAGTAGGGGCATTTCCAGCAGATCGAGGGACGTGATTATTCCCCTCTATTCGGCACTGGTGAGGCCTCATTTGGAGTACTGTGTCCAGTTTTGGGCCCCACACTACAAGAAGGATGTGGATAAATTGGAAAGAGTCCAACGGAGGGCAACAAAAATGATTAGGGGGCTGGAGCACATGACTTATGAGGAGAGGCTGAGGGAACTGGGATTGTTTAGCCTGCAGAAGAGAAGAGTGAGGGGGGATTTGATAGCTGCTTTCAACTACCTAAAAGGGGGCTCCAAAGAGGATGGATCTAGACTGTTCTCAGTGGTAGAAGATGACAGAACAAGGAGTAATGGTCTCAAGTTGCAGAGGGGGAGGTTTAGGTTGGATATTAGGAAAAACTTTTTCACTAGTAGGGTGGTGAAGCACTGGAATGGGTTACCTAGGGAGGTGGTAGAATCTCCTTCCTTAGAGGTTTTTAAGGTCAGGCTTGACAAAGCCCTGGCTGGGATGATCTAGTTGGGGTTGGTCCTGCTTTGAGCAGGGGGTTGGACTAGATGACCTCCTGAGGTCCCTTCCCACCCTGAGATTCTATGATTCTATGAACAGCCTAACTATGGAGTCACAGACAGTCCTCTTGGGTACTCCGACCTATCTCACCACGCATGCAAGCTTACCTCTTATGATAGAAGGTCCCTTACCCCAAACATCCCAGCAATATTCAGGTTACACCCAGTCCCAAAGGATAGGTCACTTGCACTTTAGATCTCACATCAAAAACAAGGTTTGTAGCCAATCCTAAATAAATGATCCAAAGATTTATTAACTAGGAAAAGGAAAGCCAGAAACTGGGAATTGACAACAGGGGATCGATCACTTGATGACTACCTGTCCATTCCCTCTGAAGCACCTGGCATTTCTCACTGTCAGAAGACAGGATACCGAGCTAGATGGACCTTTGGTCTGATCCAGTATGGCTGTTCTTATGAAATGAGTTATTTACAAGGTTAAAGCAGGTAAACATAGACACACAAATGAGTTCCAATCTTAAGTTTCAAAAAGTAATAGAAGCTTCTAGGACAAGTAAGCTCTATATGTCCTTTAGGGCTAACCAAGGCCAAGCCCTGCGGATCTTTTGCTTATGCTTAGTCCTTGCCCCTTGGGGTACGTCTATACAGGAATCAAAAGCCCACAGCAGGCCCCGGTCAGATGACTTGGGCTTGCAGGGCTTGGACTCTGGGGCTGTACAGGTGTACAGGTGTTCGGGCTCAGATTGGACACCAAGTTCTGGGACGCTGCGAGGGTGGAGGTCCCGGAGCTTGGGCTCCAGCCTGAGCCTGAACATCTCTACAGCAATTTTTAGCCCCACAAACCCGAGTCAGCTGACCTAGGCCAGCTCTGGCCGTGCCGCAGGTCTTTTGTCCCTGTGTCAACATACCCTCAGAGTCCAAGAAGCATAAGAGATACAGTTCCTCCTTGTTGGGGATTTTTATTTCTTCCCCCTTTCTACTCTGAATTGCAAATTCAGCTCTTGGGAGGAACTCACTTGCATGTCTCCTCTTTGCTGACTGCTTTCTCTTCCCGTACCCTGTAAAGACTTTTGTCCTCTGATGTTCCACAACAGTTGGGTGTCACTGGGTCTTCTTGTGGGGCAGGAGATAATGCCTCCTGCTGGAGACTGATATTTCACATTAATTAGTGTCTCTTTCCTTTCTGGTGACTTACAGATACTTTCAATGCAAATGTTTCAGTATTACTTTTAAATAGGGGATATGGATGTTATAAGTGAGATTAATGCAGGCAGCAGTTTTTACAAGCCTTCAATAAAGTCTAATCACTAAGCACATTTTTATAACTCTAATACCTATTTTAATAATACTAACCTACAGGGGAGCCAGACTAATTCCAGCTGTGTGTTTGTCAGCGTTCAGCCAAGACATGGGGCCTTTGATATGAGTTGTCCCCTGGCCTGCCAGCATCATGCTCATTACAACTCTTGTGACATCATATACAAAGCTGGTAATCAATACCACTGAACTGCGGTTGTTGGTTGTTGTTTTTTGCTGATGATGGCAAATCAACTTTAAGCACTCCTTCCACTTATAGTAATCTGTACCGTTAAAAAAATTATGCCAGTATCATGTTCGGCGCATTAACTGGTAACATGATATTGTCAAGCGAGGGTCACAGTTTAGCTTTGGGAGGGCTGCAGGTTTGACATGCCTGTGTTAAGGTATAATTTAAAAAACCCTTGATTTCTAAACATTTTCTTGGATGTGTATTTGCATAATTGTTCTAGGTTTGTCATGTTTGGTACCACTGTGTTCATGGGAGAAAGGGCTTTCGAATGATCCCCAGCTCGACCCATTTCCAGCAATAGTACATTATCAAAATTTCCCCTAACCTGGGGACCTGGAGCTGAGAATAGGAGCAGGATGGGCAGTGAGTGCCCCTGGCCATGCCACAGAGGGTGACACTGTGAAATTATGATTCTGTAGAGTTTTATGAATCAGCTGACCCCCTCCTTCCCTTCCTATCGTTAACTTGCCCACAGAATTATACATGCTGCCATGACATGACCACCAGTAGTCAGGACCTGGGCTTATAAACAAAAGATTATACCTCTAGCAACACAGCACCCCCTAGAGATGCTCTGAGGCATTCACTGGCCTGAAAAATGGCTATTCGATACTCTCCCCTCCAGGTTCTGACCATGCCAACCTTGTGAAATCTGAGACTCACCAGCTCTGTCTGGCTTCTTCTGCTGCAAGAGTGACCGCGTTTCAGCCTGGCCACCTTTTTGAGTCAGCCTGTAAAGAACCTCAGCGCTGACCTCTCTTGGCCTTGGTCTATACTACAAGTTTTGGTTGAATTTACCAGCGTTATATCGATTGATCCATGCACCCGTCCACACAACGAAGCCATTTACATAGACTTCTAGAGCTCCTAAAATCAATTTATCCACTCCACTCCCCACGAGGGGATTAACGCTAAAATCCATATCGCTGAGTCGAATTAGGGTAAGTGTGGACACAATTCGACGGTATTGGCCTCCGGGATCTATCCCACAGTGCACCATTTGACCGCTCTGGACAACAGTCTGAGCTTGAATGCTCTGCCCAGGTAGACAGGAAAAGCCCCGTGAACTTTTGAATTTCATTTCCTGTTTGGCCAGCGTGGTGAGCTGCAGGTGAGTGCAGATCTCATCAGCAGACCATGATGGAGTCCCAGAAACGAAGACGAGCTCCAGCATGGACCGAGCGTGAGGTACGCGATCTGATCACTGTATGGGGAGATGAATCCGTGCTAGCAGAACTATGGTCCAAAAGAAGAAATGCCAATACATATGCCAAAGTCTCCAAGGGCATGCAGGACAGAGGCTACAACAGGGACGTGCAACAGTGCCGCGTTAAAATTAAGGAGCTCAGGGAAGCCTACCAAAGAACCAGAGATGCAAACGGCCGCTCCGGGTCAGGGCCCCAGACATGCCACTTCTATGATGAGCTGCATGCCATTCTAGGGGGTGCAGCCAGTACTAACCCACCCATGTGGTATGACTCTGTACGGGGAGCATCAGAAAACAGCGAGGAGCATTTTTGGGAAGAGGAAGATGATAATGATGCTGAAGATAGTGCACAGACACAGCAAGGAAGCGGAGAAGCCGTTTTCCCCAACAGCCAGGAACTGTTTGTCACCCTGGAGCCAGTACCCTACGAACCCACCCAAGGCGTGCTCCCGGACCGTGAAGGCGGAGAAGGGACCTCTGGTGAGTGTACCTCTATTAAATTAATACATGTTTTATAAGCAGGCGTGTTTAATGATTAATTCACGGCCAGTACAGCTACTGGAAAAGTCTATTAACTTGTCCGGAGATGGAGCGGAAATCCTCCAGGGACATCTTCAGAAAGCTCTCCTGGATGTACTCCCAAAGCCTTTGCAAAAGATTTCTGGGGAGGGCAGCCTTATCCCGTGCTCCGTGGTAAGACACTTGTGACGGTGTTCCCCATAAAACTTTATGGGGAGATGCTTATAAATGTATAGATGTAACTAGAATATGTTTTACGCTACATGTGCCATGTAACATATCTCTGTGAAAGTTATGACCTACTGAATTTATTCCTCCTGTTTGTATGCATGTATCATTATTGTAGTTGAAGTTATGAATATCGGTTGTATTTCTTGAGAAAGGAATGTGCAGGTTAAGTGCCCAATCAAGAAGCACTTAACAGACAATAGAACTTGCAGTCACCAATCCACATCTGAACTTTGCCAGGAATGTGGCTGGTCTGGAACTGAGTTGTGCAGGTGACTGGTCCATGTGACCCCAACTCCATTTGGTAACTGGATGCTACACAGGGAGAGGGAGGGGTGTCCACCCAGAGGAGAAAATCTATTTAAACCCCGAGGAAACCCCTCCATTTTGTCTTCAGCTGGCTAAAGGAAGAAGCTCTCCACCCCCCAAGGAGACTTGAAAGAGACTGAACAGAGGACAAAGACATTAGGAGGGTGAGTGATTGCTGGACCCAGTGAGGGGTTTATCTGTACACAGGGTGATTAGACATAGAACTGCGTGTTCTCTTTTATTTTATTCGGTAATTCACTTTGTTCTGTCTGTCACTAATTGAATTCACTTAAATCCTATTTTCTGTACTTATTAAAATCACTTTTTACTTATTAAGTTTCCTTGAGTACGAGTTAGTGCCTTGGGAAAGTGAACAGGTGTGCATATCTTTCTATCTTTGAAATAGAAGGCGAACTATTTATGAGTTTACCCTGTATAAGCTTTATACAGGGTAAAACGGATTTATTAAGGGTTTGAACCTCCTTGGAGTTGAGCAGCTGGGTGTCAAAGGCAAGAGCGCTTCCAGGGGCCTTACAGTGGTGAGTGGACTTGGTTCGGACCTGGGTCTGTGTTTGCAGCAGATCAGTGGAATCTGGCTCAAAACAGACAGGATTCGGGAGTCCCAAGCTGAAAAAGGCCTGGAAGCAGGGGCAGAAGTAGCCTTGGCACACCAGGTGGCAGCACCAAGCCGGTCTCTGTGGCCCCAACTCGTCACAGTGGCGTAGTCGAGCAGGATCTGTGCACAGCTGATTGCTTTGACATACTGGTAGTGATTTTAAGTGAGTTTTAAGTGTGGTGGCTGGAAAACAGACAAAGTGGTTACTGGTTTGTTATTTTCTGTTTGCTTATTTCGGGTAAGGGAAGTAGGGACAGAAAAGGAAATCAAATAAGTAAGAGTGAAGATCAGGGAAGCTGGGAAAGTCTCTTAACTGAAGAGCTCCTGATCTGAGTGCAGTCCAGTTTCAGTGAACTGCAGAGGAGTGTGGCCCAGCACTAGACAGCAATAAGATGTCTGTAAGCGAAGCCACGGTAAAACTGGACCTTGCCGGACTCGAAATAACAGAGAAAGAAAACGAACATCGGAGACGAATCAAATTACGTACGCTGGAAATTAGTGCAGAGACAGAAGCCCACAAGAGAGCTGAGGAGGCCCACAAGAGAGCTATGGAAGCAGAGGAGCTGGCCCACAAGAGAGCTATGGAAGCAGAAAGAATCAGGGAGGAGGCGGCGCACAAGAGAGCTATGGAAGCGGAGGAGCTGGCCCACAAGAGAGCTATGGAAGCAGAGGAGGTGGCCCACAAGAGAGCTATGGAGGCCCAGAAGCATGAACTGGCTGTTGCAGAGTTGAAGAGTCGAAACCCTTCAGCGGCCGGCTCCACTTCCCCAAAAATCCCCAAATGGGAGCGTCTATGCCCCCAGTATGATGAATCCAAGGATATAGCCGAATATTTTATCACCTTCGAGAGACTGTGCTCCCTCCATGCGATCCCTGAAGATCAAAAGATGACCACCTTGATAGCCAAATTGACTGGCAGAGCTCTGGACATATTCAATAAGATGCCCATTGGGGATGCCTCCAATTATGGTAAATTTAAGGAACTGGTTTTGAAACAGTTTCAGGTTACACCTGAAACCTACAGGGTTAAATTCAGGAGTCTTAAGAGGGGAGATGGGTTAAGTAACGTGGCTTATGCAAATGAAATGACAGTTCTGGTAGATAAGTGGGTGAGGGGAAAAGGCATCACAAGCTTTGAAGGGATGTGTGATTTGGTTGCTCAGGAACAATTCCTGAATATGTGCAGTGATGATGTAAAACAGTACTTGTGGGACAAACAGGTAAAAGCAGTTCGTGAATTAGCTGGGTTTGCAGACTCTTATGAGCAGGCGCAAGCTGCAATTAAGCATAAACCACTGGCAGAGGGGTACAGGGTCGAAGGAAAACAGAGTCACCGTGTTACCCCTGGGAAAAAGGAGGCTGGGCGCTCACCTCCCCATTCCCCTAGTACTCGTCCCAAATTCCCTGTACAATCAGAGGAGCCCAGGAGGTGCTATCAATGTAAGTCCACCGAGCACCTGAGAGATAAGTGTCCCCTGCTGAGTGAAAACAGGCATCAAGCGGCCCATGAAGCTGCTGCCTCTTTCCACACAGGGTTTGTGAAGTTGACTTCCACACCACCAAGCAGTGAGCATGTGCATGCTGTTAGACTGAATGGGAAGGTAATCACTGGGTTGAGAGATACAGGTGCTGAAATTTCTATAGTCAGGAGGGACCTGATCCAAGAGAGGGATTGGTTGCCAGGTAAAGTGGCGGAATTGGAGCTGGTGGGTGGCTACAAAGTCATTGCACCTCTGGCAAAAGTACACATGCAAACGGAAAACTTGCAGGCTAAGCTAACTGTGGCAACAGTGTCACACAATTTTGCACCGTTTCTACTGGGAAATGATTTCTTTGCTGTGGCAGAATCTGTCCCAGGGCTGGGTGGCAGCAAGCAGGAACCTGGTGCTGAAAACCCCAGAGGGGGGGGCGAAGTCACAGGGACGGCAGCTGTGGTGGCACGGGTGGCTGTGGCCAGTTCCTGTCCTGTAATTATCTCCCCGGGGGAGGGGAATGTTCTACCTCATAGCAAGGGGGGAATTTTGCGGGCCACTGAAGGGTCTGCCTGCAGAAGAGAAGAGTGAGGGGGGATTTGATAGCTGCTTTCAACTACCTAAAAGGGGGTTCCAAAGAGGATGGATCTAGACTGTTCTCAGTGGTAGAAGATGACAGAACAAGGAGTAATGGTCTCAAGTTGCAGAGGGGGAGGTTTAGGTTGGATATTAGGAAAAACTTTTTCACTAGTAGGGTGGTGAAGCACTGGAATGGGTTACCTAGGGAGGTGGTGGAATCTCCTTCCTTAGAGGTTTTTAAGGTCAGGCTTGACAAAGCCCTGGCTGGGATGATCTAGTTGGGGTTGGTCCTGCTTTGAGCAGGGGGTTGGACTAGATGACCTCCTGAGGTCCCTTCCAACCCTGAGATTCTATGATTCTATGATTCTATGATTCTATCTTAGCTTGCAGCTGGGAGCCCACAGCTGGACCAGGGTCACCTTCTCTTCAGGGGGACATGGAAGCGTCTGGCCCAGACAAAGGCCCAGGGAGGGAAGGTGAGGGGGGGGGCGCGGAGAGCCCGCCAACCTTTTGTCAGGAGGATCTTGCCCAGGAGGAGGGTGAAAAGTCTGCATTTCAGATGCCAGACCCCTGTCCTGTGGATCGGGTTAGAAGGGAAAGCTGGGGGTCAGACCTCCTGGAGGGGGGAGTCCGTCCAGCTGACCTGTTGGGAACAGATACTGGGGTGTCCAAGAAAGAGGTTGTTCTTGCTACACGGGTAGGAGGTAAACCTCCCTCTTCAAAGCAGAAGGGAGCGAGTCTCTGCATGGGTGAAGCTACACAAGGGGATGGGAACCAGCCCAGAGAAATTCCAGAGGGAGGGGCCGAGGGCAGGCCGGGTTGCAGTACACCCTTTCCTTGCCAGAACCTCAAACCCATGCCTGATTCAGGAGCCTGCTCCAAAGAGGCAGAAGAATCTGCATCAGAGTGCCTACCAGGATACACAGACGGGTGGGTAATCCTGTATCTTTCCCTACTTCATCTGTGGGTTATAACAAAGGAGTTAACACTGAGGGTCAACCCTTTCAAGATGGGGAACATACCTGATTGGTGGGGAAAACTGTTGTATATGCTTGGGATGGTGACCTCACGGTCGTACAAGCATGTTACCTGCCGGCCTATATCGGGTAACCGGCTGGAAGCTTGGCACAACAGCAAAAGCATAACAGGCCCAGGCTGCTGTGTGAAAGGGGAAACTGAGGCACGCCGCCTCATGGCACTGAGAGCTAAATGCCGAGGTTCCTACGCCTTAACAGGTATTGCTATCTGTATCCTGTTAGCAATACTACACCCCAACCCATTTTCAGGCACCCGGGGACCAGGAACCTCGCATTTTGCTAAAACCATTACGAATGACACCATGTGGTGTGCCGGTACTGAAAAGGGATGTGACCAAAGACAAACAGGGGCTTTATGTGTACTGCCTCCGCCATGGACAGTGTCCAAGTCTCTGGCAGTAAGTTCAGGAGGAGGGTGTGACGGTGTTCCCCATAAAACTTTATGGGGAGATGTATATATGTAACTAGAATATGTTTTATGCTACATGTGCCATGTAACATATCTCTGTGAAAGTTATGACCTACTGAATTTATTCCTCCTGTTTGTATGCATGTATCATTGTTGTAGTTGAAGTTATGAATATCGGTTGTATTTCTTGAGAAAGGAATGTGCAGGTTAAGTGCCCAATCAAGAAGCACTTAACAGACAATAGAACTTGCAGTCACCAATCCACATCTGAACTTTGCCAGGAATGTGGCTGGTCTGGAACTGAGTTGTGCAGGTGACTGGTCCATGTGACCCCAACTCCATTTGGTAACTGGATGCTACACAGGGAGAGGGAGGGGTGTCCACCCAGAGGAGAAAATCTATTTAAACCCCGAGGAAACCCCTCCATTTTGTCTTCAGCTGGCTAAAGGAAGAAGCTCTCCACCCCCCAAGGAGACCTGAAAGAGACTGAACAGAGGACAAAGACATTAGGGGGGTGAGTGATTGCTGGACCCAGTGAGGGGTTTATCTGTACACAGGGTGATTAGACATAGAACTGCGTGTTCTCTTTTATTTTATTCGGTAATTCACTTTGTTCTGTCTGTCACTAATTGAACTCACTTAAATCCTATTTTCTGTACTTATTAAAATCACTTTTTACTTATTAAGTTTCCTTGAGTACGAGTTAGTGCCTTGGGAAAGTGAACAGGTGTGCATATCTTTCTATCTTTGAAATAGAAGGCGAACTATTTATGAGTTTACCCTGTATAAGCTTTATACAGGGTAAAACGGATTTATTAAGGGTTTGAACCTCCTTGGAGTTGAGCAGCTGGGTGTCAAAGGCAAGAGCGCTTCCAGGGGCCTTACAGTGGTGAGTGGACTTGGTTCGGACCTGGGTCTGTGTTTGCAGCAGATCAGTGGAATCTGGCTCAAAACAGACAGGATTCGAGAGTCCCAAGCTGGAAAAGGCCTGGAAGCAGGGGCAGAAGTAGCCTTGGCACACCAGGTGGCAGCACCAAGCAGGTCTCTGTGGCCCCAACTCGTCACAACACTTTACCACGCCAGGCCAGTAGCACGTAGTCTGGAATCATTGTATTGCAAAGCATGGCGGCGTATGGTTTGCTGGTATTCAAGCAACATCCGTTCTTTATCTCTCTGTGTTATCCTCAGACGAGTGATATCATTCATGGTCACCTGGTTGAAATAGGGGAATTTTATTAAGGGGGCATTCAGAGGGGTCCGTCCCTGCTGGGCTGTTTGCCTGTGGGTCAACAGAAATCTTCCCCGCTGTTACCCACGCGGTGGGGGGAGGTGGAACAGTGATCATCTTGGATGTGTGTGTGTGTGGGGTTTGATTAGGTTCGTGCTGCACGTTAACCCGAAAACTGCCGCCCCTTCCTTTTCAATTGCCAACCCATGTTAAATGGCTAACCCAACGGCTGTCTGTTATGGGAAATGAGAGGGTTGGTGTTTGAAACCATTCCCACATGTTATGAAGGTTAAAGAAGCCAATAGACTGTGGCTTACCATGGCTGCCTGCAAGCCGAATTCTGTTGCCCGCCAGCCCTGCTTGTGTGATCTCTCACACCAAACCGGCAGACCCTCAATATAACAGGCAAAAGTGCGACCTTGGACCAAATGCACATGTGCTATGTAATGTTAGGAGCATTGTTCTCTAATATTTGTCTTTTTAACTACTCCTCTCCCGTTTGTTTCCTCCCGCAGCTGCAAATGTTTCAGCGCTCCCCCTTTCATCACCGTCCGAGAGGCTAGCGAAGATTAGAAGTAAAAAAAAAAGAATCGAGATGATATGTTCTCAGAGCTCATGCAGTCCTCCCACACTGAAACGGCCCAGCAGAATGCATGGAGGCAGACACTGTTGGAGTCCAGAAAGGCACAATTAGATCGCGACGACAGGTGGCATGCTGAAGACAATGAGTGGCGGGAGGAAGAGAGACATCGGCGGGCTGAAGAGAGTAGGTGGCGTCAGCATGCTGAGAGAAGGCAGGATGCAATTCTGAGGCTACTGGAGGATCAAACAGAAATCCTCCTGCTTATGGCTGAGGAAAGGCGTATGGTTGAGGAAAGGCCGCCTGAGCACAGACCGCCGCTACAGCCCCTGTGTAACCAACAGCCCTCCTTCCCGAGTCCCATAACCTCATCACCAAGACGCCCAAGAACGCATTGGGGGGGCCTCCGTGCACCCAACCACTCAAGCTAAGAGAACTGTCCAAGCAACAGAAGGCTGGCATTCAATAAGTTTTAAAGTGAAGTGTGTCCTTGTCCTTCCCTCATCCCCTCCTCCACCACCCATCCCGGGCGACCTTTGCAGTTATCCCCCTATTTGTGTGACGAATTAATAAAGAATGCATAAATTTTAAGCAACAATTACTTTATTGCCTCTGCAAGCAGTGACCGAGGGGGGGAGGGGAGGGGAGGGGAGGGCGGTTAGCTTACAGAGAAGTAGAGTGAACCAAGGGGCGGGGGTTTTCATTAAGGGGAAAAAACAGAACTTTCACACAGCTACCTGGCCATTCATGAAACTGGTTTTCAAAGCTTCCCTGATGCGCAACGCGCCCTGCTGTACTCTTCTAATCGCCCTGGTGTCTGGCTGCGCATAATCAGCAGCCAGGTGATTTGCCTCAACCTCCCACCTCACCATAAACGTCTTCCCCCTTACTCTCACTGATATTGTGGAGCGCACAGCAAGCAGTAATAACAATGGGAATATTGGTTTCGCTGAGGTCTAATCTAGTCAATAAACTGCGCCAGCGAGCCTTTAAACGTCCAAATGCACATTCCACCACCATTCTGCACTTGCTCAGCCTATAGTTGAACAGGTCCTGACTACTGTCCAGGCTGCCTGTGTATGGCTTCATGAGCCATGGCATTAAGGGGTAGGCTGGGTCCCCAAGGATAACTATAGGCATCTCCTGAAGTGGGTATTCACCCACGAAAGCTTATTCTCCAATACCTCTGTTAGTCTATAAGGTGCCACAGGACCCTTTGTCGCTTCTACAGATCCAGACCAACACGGCTACCCCTCTGATACTACAGGTATCTCAACATCCCCAACGGTTATTTTCTGGTCTGGGAAGAAAGTCCCTTGCTGCAGCAGCTGAAACAGACCAGAGTTCCTGAAGATGCGAGCGTCATGTACCTTTCCCGGCCATCCCACGTTGATGTTGGTGAAACGTCCCTTGTGATCCACCAGTGCTTGCAGCACCATTGAAAAGTAACCCTTTCGGTTTATGTACTCGCTGGCTTGGTGGTCCGGTGCCAAGATAGGGATATGGGTTTCGTCTATCGCCCCACCACAGTTGGGGAATCCCATTGCTGCAAAGCCATCCACTATGACCTGCACATTTCCCAGAGTCACAACCCTTGGCAGTAGCAGCTCAGTGATCGCGTTCGCTACTTGCATCACAACAGCCCCCACAGTAGATTTGCCAACTCCGAATTGATTCGCGACTGACCGGTAGCTGTCTGGCGTTGCAAGCTTCCACAGGGCTATCGTCACTCGTGTCTCTACTGTGAGGGCTGCTCTCATCCTGGTGTTCTGGCACTTCAGGGCAGGGGAAAGCAAGTCACAAAGTTCCATGAAAATGCCCTTATGCAGGTGAAAGTTTCGCAGCCATTGGTAATCGTCCCACACCTGCAGCACTATGTGGTCCCACCAGTCTGTGCTTGTTTCCCGGGCCCAGAATTGGTGTTCCACGGCATGAACCTGCCCCATTACCACCATGATGTCCACCTCGCGGGGGGGCCTTCTTGGAGAGAGTTCTGTGTCCATGTCCTCATCACTGTCCTCGGGGCGCTGCCGTCGCCTCCTCGCCTGCTGTTGCAGGTTCTCGTTCTCCATATACTGCTGGACAATGCG
The DNA here is from genome assembly GCA_037349315.1 of Chelydra serpentina. Taxonomy (NCBI): domain Eukaryota; kingdom Metazoa; phylum Chordata; order Testudines; family Chelydridae; genus Chelydra; species Chelydra serpentina. The sequence goes on from JBAIAC010000056.1 coordinate 4,790,690, forward strand.
CGTGGTGTTCATAACGGCGATAACAGCTTTCCCTGGTATGGCATCTGCAGGAGAGCAGAGTGGCAGCGGAAGCGGCGGGTGGAGAACAATGGTGCGAGCAATATGGCGCCCGCATGGAAAAAGGCGCAAAAGGATTTGTTGCTCTCCCCTCAGTTGCTTTCACAGAGGGAGGGGAGAGCGCAAGGGGTAGGCTGACAGCAGACGGTGCAGTATGCTTGCTAGCCGTCATCATTTCCTAGGTGCTTGGCAGCACACGGTGCAGTATGATTGCTATCCATCATCATCTCCTGGCCCCTTCAAGGATTGAACTCACAACCCCAGGTTTAGCGGGCCAACATTCAGACCGCTGAGCTATCCCTCTGCCCATATTACAGCAGGACTGAATCCCCACTAGACCAAATGTCCAGGCGCACGCTGGAGACGTACGGTGATTGTGAGCTGAGCAGGCTCCATGCTTACCGTAGTATGGTGTCTGCACGGGAAACCCCGGTAAAAAGGCGCGAAAAAGGTTGCTTTCACGGAGGGAGGGAGGTGGGATGGCTTGATGACATGTACCCAGAACCACCAGCGACAATGTTTTCTGCCATCAGGCATTGGGATCGCAACCCAGAATTCCAATAGGCGGCGGAGACTGCGGGAACTGTGGGATAGCTACCCGCAATGCAACGCTCCGAAACTCGATGCTAGCCCCAATACTGTGGACACAGTCCGTTGACCTAATGAGCTTAATGGTCTTTAGTGGGGACACACACAATCGATTCCATAAAATTGGGTTTTAAAATATCGACTTCTATAAATTCGACCTAATTCCTAAGTGCAGACGTACCCTTGGTGAGTGTCACGAGCCAGACAGCACGGTTACTGCTGTAGCTTCTGCCACAAGTGAGGAAGCTCTTCGAAGGAAGGAACTATGGATGCTGAGCGATCCGCTGTCGTGACGTGCACAGGATGTGCCATGTTTGTCTTTCTTCCACAGGATAGAAGCGACTTTGTCTGTACAAAGTGCAAGCTGATCTCCATATTGGAGGAGAAGATTCAAGGTCTGGAGAAACGAGTATCAACCCTGCGTTCCATAAAAGAAAATGAGGAGTTCCTGGATAGACGTCAGGATAGGCTTCAGCGGGCACAGTGTTGTGAGGATTCAGAGCAGGCTGCGCAGCGGGACAGAAGACCAGCGAGGATAATTGGCGGCATGTGACCTCCAGAAGAGGAAAGAGTATGAGACAAGTCCATGTACAAGAAACACATATTCAGATGAGCAACCGTTTTCATGTTCTCTCCACAGGCACTAGTGCAGAGAGTGGAGTGAATGATGCATCTGAGGGAACAGAGCAGAAGGAGACTCCACTGATTGGAAGGCATGAGATGCACAGTCCTAGGGATGGGGGTTCCACGACCACCACTCCCAAGAGGAGGAGGAGGGTGATGGTGGTCGGGGACTCTCTCCTCAGGGGGACTGAGTCATCTATCTGCCGCCCTGACCGGGAAAACCGAGAGGTGTGCTGCTTGCCAGGGGCTAGGATTCGTGATGTGACGGAGAGACTGCCGAGACTCATCAAGCCCTCAGATCGCTACCCCTTCCTGCTTCTCCACGTGGGCACCAATGATACTGCCAAGAATGACCTTGAGCATATTACTGCAGACTACGTGGCTCTGGGAAGAAGGATAAAGGCGTTTGAGGCGCAAGTGGTGTTCTCGTCCATTCTCCCTGTGGCAGGAAAAGGCCGGGGTAGAGACCATCGAATCGTGGAAGTCAACGAATGGCTACGCAGATGGTGTCGGAGAGAAGGGTTTGGATTCTTTGACCATGG